>CM069159.1:19654364-20380505 GCA_035221665.1 Okamejei kenojei
AATGGAATTGGGATTTAAGTAAGGGGGGTAAGGAAATAAGAAAAATGTTAGGGGAACGGGAAAGTTTTTGGTTGAAAGAAAACGGATAATAGGATTATTGGAATAGGTTGATGGGGATGTGAAGAAGTGGGAGTAGAGGTAGAAGAAGGGGTAGGTGGTTGAAGTGTGGAAGTAAGGGGTGGGAAGTAGGGGTTGGGGTGAAAAGTGATAAAAGTTTTGATTCAGGGTGAAAGATGAAGGGGGGGGTTACATTAGAGTAGTTGGGGCCAACATGCACCTAAGTATACGGCGATCACCCGCCCCCTCCAGATTGGTCTGCGCCGGTCAGTGACAGTATCTACATTATCTTCGCGTAGCAATGGAACCATTTGGCAGAAAGGTCGATCAAGCCAAGGATAGACTTGGGGACAATAATAAGATACAATAATAAAATTTCTCTATATGCAGATGATGTACGAAGAGATATTACAAGCCGAAATGAGATCAAATATTAAATCTAATAACGCAATGTTCGGCAGTCTCAGATATAGATTAATGGAATAAAAGCGAAAGCATTGTCAAAACGGATCATAATAGTCATATCCTACCTACTTTCAACTTTAAAAACAGGTTGACGAAAAAGTTAAATATTCGAGTATTTTAGTAACTAAGGGATAGTTCTTTATCTTAAATCAAATTTTCGCTCTTTAATGAATAAACTAAATAAGAATATTCAATACTGGAAAACACTTCTATGTCAATGTTCGGTAGAATTAATGCGATAAAAAATATTGATCGACGGCAATTATGGGACGATTTCAATCAAACCCGTTATATATTCCAAAATCGTTTTTTTTAAAGTAGACTAAACTGTTTCAAGTTTCATCTGGACTAACAAAATCATAGAATAAACAAAAAAACATTTAGTAAAGCAAAGATTAATGAGTTTAGCTCTACCAAACTTTTTGTTTTATTTCTGGCATTTATAGTAAAAACATGAATTTTTTGGCTGGAAGAATTGGATCAACAACCAAATGGTTTAAGGTGGAAAAGGAGGTTTGTCTACCTTTTGAAATCGGTTTTCGATTATATTTGCACCGTACCGAACTAATAGCAACAAAAAAACTTATGGGGAAATCCCTATAATATATAGTGGTAAAACAGAATCCGGAAACCAACGTAAAAAGGCTCTAAAAACTGGATAATCTACCACTCTAGCTCCCTATTGTAAAACAACCCTTATTCAAACCCTCCTGCTAGAATAAAGGGCTTTATACAAGGAAAGGGAACGATGGGGAAGCTAAAGGGGGGAAAACACCTTACAAAGAAAGGCACTTATCCTCTTCAGTCAGGAACGGCAACAGATGATGGGGTTCACTCAATTTTTGTGGTCGATATCTACAACTCAAGATATGTTAGGTCAAATACACAAGAATTATAGGTGAATAGTAACCAAAATCTGTGATGAATGTCTGAAAAGCATCCTAACACAGAAAATTTTAATAACTTATAATAGTATCAACAGACCCGTGTAAGATAGTTAGATATCATCATCGGAATCATATGACCACACATGGGAAAAGAAATAAATCAACCATAACGAAAATATATGGGATAAAAGTTTATAATACATACATCAATGCTCGCTAATTCCGACATGCTCTAATACAATTTAAAGTTTTACATAGCGTTACATTATTCCAAAGTTAAATTAAATAGAATCTTCCCTCAAAGATCGTTACCTGCGATAAATGTCAACATCTAGAGGCTAATTTAACACATACCTTTGCAAATTGTATAAAAAAAATTAAGAATTTGGGGGACTGAGATTGGTAGAATAACTTCGGAAGTTAGGAATACTAAACTGGATCCGGACCCAAAATAAAATTACGTGGAACAGCAGAACAAAGTTTAACTTCGTACAACAATCAAAGCAATTTCCTAATACAGTATAATAATTGGGAAGAAATTAATATTAAAAATTGGAAAGGCCTCTATATCCCCACAATAAAAAGGGTTTATGGAAATGTCGAGACCCTAACACCTGGAAAGAAATCAGATTTTGTTAATGGACAAACAAGAAGTGGGTGTGATAGAACTGGTCCTGCTTTCATTGATTACTTAAAAGGGTAGAATGGTTCGGGGCCGGGAACTCCTAAACTGATACTTGGATTTTAGGAATATATGAAAAGTTATATTTTATATTCCTTGATCTTATCTCCTACGATGTATTAATAGTAAATATTCCTTTCTTTAGATTTTCTTGGTGGATGTAGATTTTTTATGTTATTTTTCGTACTGTTCTCCCTCTATAAACAAAACAAACATTAGAGTCAAAATTATACACTTGATAATATTAATAATGTGTGCTTGTTGAACATGAAATATTGCTATCATAACATATGTTTGCTAAATCACTGTCTAAATACTCTAATAAAAATATATATTACAGAAGATGGAAAATATTGTGAATTTCTGCGTTTCTATGGCATAATTGTTCGCTGTTAATTGGGCAGAATCAACCTCAGCAAACTGACAATATCTTTGAAAGGGAGTGGGTGTTTTAGCTGTCAGGACATTTTATTATTTTCTAAAATATACATCTCAATAGCATAATGATAGAAAACTTACTTTTGCACACACCACTCGTAAGTCTGGAGATTTTTTTAATGATAAATTTAGCTTCAAAAACGTTTTCTTTTTGCACTTGAGAACCATGGGCAATTATAAAATTTTACAGCCAGATTTATCACTTCTGAAACTTTTGGGATACCAAAGGAATCAAGAAAAAACACAAATAATGCCTTACTGTTGATGAAATGCAGTGAGCAAACGCGAAAATTCACAATATTTTCTTTCTTGATAGCTGCAGCGGACAATGTTCGCCAACACTTTTAGTGTTTGTGGTCCCTCAGCTGTGGCTTCGCGCTACCATAATTTTGCCGCACTTTTGGGAATTCCTGACCATTTCGTCGTTTTTTAACAGTCCGCTATGCTGAAGCCATGGTAAGTACTTTACCGCACTGCACCACGTTAATCTAGTTGCGTTGCGTGGCAATAGTACAGTCACGGGTCTGGACCTCGACTGCCGTGCAACCTCCCTATATTTTCTATATATAGCTGACCATATCGGAACTCCTTAGAATATTAATAAAAAAATACCATTCTAATTTTGTTCACCACCAGGCACATGCCGTCAGGTAAAGCAAGGGAGGTAGGGCCTACCCTGCCTATAATTATAAAATTGCTAATTATTAAATATTAATAGTAAGGCACGGGAGAATAATGCCTACTAAGAGACGATCTCTTAGGACGCATAATTCTCCTGGCCTTTAATTTCCGCATACTTGTAACACGCCAAAGTATGTCCAAGTCGGTGCTGTCGACCTGACTTCACGTCTTCAATGACAACGGAGAAAAGGCAGCTGAAATTCTGCTTTGCAATGAGGACTTCTGTGCAGCTGCACATCACAAGTTTTTCAACATGGATGTCACTATCTTAAGAGTATCTTAAGAAACAACAGAGAGAAGGAGTTTGTGTACAAATAATGTGGTAAATAAAATCTTTGAGCGACCGGATTTTCCCGAAACACATGAAGACGCACCGCCAGTTGAGTTGCAAATTTGAAAAAAAAAGGCTGGCGGGTACTTAGATTTTCGCTCACGCCAAAAAAATAAATAAAATTTAATTAAAAAATAAAGAAAGTAACAATTCAATTTGCCCAAGGCTTCCAGATCGCCTCCATGCTGAATGGGTGGAGGGTGGAGGGTGACGGCTGGTGGAGAGTTGGTGGGAAAACCGGCACCACAAACGAGACAATTTCAATCATTTGTGAAACTTATTGGAATGACAAATACTAGTTCAAGGGACCAATTGGGAGGAGAGTTCCTTTCACAGCGTGTGGGGAGTCTGCCCTGGTCAGCACGGATAGGTGTGTTGAGGAAGGAAGGGTTGGGAGCACCGCATGGGCCTGGAGGGAATAGCCTCGGGTGCCTTGCGAGCGGTCGCTGTTCCTTAAATTCCACTGCCGGCCAGAAGCAGGACAGGCCTCAAGTGGTGATGGCTGTGCTGGGTGTGCACCTGGTATGGCTCACTGCCCGGTCGTCTGTCTTTCGATGTAGCCGGACAGTGAGGGGGACCAGCTCAAGAGCAAAGATCATGGGAGAGCAAATTGGGGCCCAGCGGCGATGGTTAACAGACAGCGGCGGTGGAGCGTATACCTTTGTCAGCGCAAGGGACCAAATGAGGTTACCGCTGACACAGTGTAAGCTCCACCGCCCACTCGCTGATCTTTAAATCCCGTCAGCTCCAACAATGAGGATAGACTTTGGCAATCCCAATATAACAACATCTCTTGATCTTGCCTTACTGAGTATTGCCAAGTCTAGCTTTCGGCTAACAACCTAAACTTTGGCCTCCCAAGACGCGGGTACAGATTTTTGTCCTTATTTGTGAGTAAAAAAGAGCGCTCATTGCCGGGAAATACGTAGATGTTTAAATACTTATTAAGAGATCGGCTTTTAAGACAAATGACTTTTTAAAAGTCAACTGACTGCCTACCGGAGAGAGAAACATCTGCCCATGCGTAATTTTCAAAGATTTTTTTTAAAAGCGGACTGACGCCTACCCTGATTAATTAGTCACGCACGTGCCTGTGGGGGGGGGGGGGGGGGGGGGGGGGGTATTAGAACAGATGACCAGTTATAGCAGGATGTGGGAGAATGGGATGGGGGATTAGTTGGCAACAGGTAGAACCACGATTGGAGCAGAAAATGTGCAAGAATCCAGGGGAGGGAGAGGGCCGATGATGAGATGAAAGCTGATTGGGGAAAGGCCTAAATATAACATGGCCTTTCCATTCATCAATATTTAAAAATCTATATTGTGCATTTGTTTTAATTGATGGTAGTATTTTTATTTATTGGATCATAATTTTGTTGAGGTACATTTATGAAATGAAGCCATTTTTAATTATTGTGAATATTGAATGGAAATGCATGAATTGGGGTTTAAAGTATTCATTAGTTAACTGAATACAAAAGTAACCTAAACAAGTATTAAACTATAAGGCAATCTGAATATTTGAGAGTTGTATTTTAACAATTGTGAAACAAACAAATACTTGGCACAAATGGAATAGATACTAACAGTGAAAGAAACACAAAATTAAAACCAGTGATGGTGTTCATACCTAACCAATTCTTTACATTAAAACTGCAGATGCTGGAAATCTGAATTGAAACAGAAAATATTGCAGACTATCAGTTGATCAGGCAGAATTTGTGAAAAAAAGAAACATTAACTGTTTCTCTTACGAGAGATGTAAGCTGTTCTGCTGAGTGTTTCTACCTTTCTCTGCCTTTACTTTATGATCTTTTACCTTGGCTGCATAACTCCATATCCACGAGCAGCAGCTCTACTCAACAGCCAAACGTCAGTAGCCTCCTTTTGCTCTGGTATTTTATTTAATTCTTCACATGTTTAAATTATAATGTTTTATTTTTAATTGTCTATGATATATCGTGTTTTTACTTGCGAGCAAAGCACCAAGGCAAATTCCTTGTATGTATATATACTTGGCTAATACAATGTATTCAACCACAGACTACATTTAACAAAAATATGACAATCAACAGTGCTGAATTACTTCTCATTGTTCTTGGTTAAAGCACATTACATTTAATTAGCCTGGTTTCCAATGGGGTGTGATTCTTATTAGTGTATATCGCTGTTTCTGAATGTGGTATGATATGCAAATAAATTAATACGCACATCTTATAGAAACTGAATTTTTACAGAATTATATAATTACTTTTGCATAAATCTGTATTTGTGTTCCATTGTCCTTTTTACATGATGGAGTGAACACACCTGGTATCATCACCTTATGTGTAGTTATAAACAGAGTGACAAACAGAACATTTTGTTCAGTGATACCGTACAGAGTTTGAGGGGGTGAGGAATGCAGAGTGATTTGTTCATTTGGTAAGTAACATCAGGATACTCCCGGTGATGTCTGAAACCAGGCAACACGGAGCCAGGCATCCACACTTCCATGATGTAAATGCACAGCTTATCACAAACTAATTGGGTAAAAAGCAAAGCTCAATACTCAGTCCGGATGTACTTCTTTGAAACAAGGAACTGCAGATCCTGTTTAACAATAGATACAGAGAGTTGGAGTAATTAACAGGTCAGGTAGCATCTCAGGACCTGGATTGCAAATGTCCATCTTCACCAGAGATGATGCCTGACCCACTGAGTTACTCCAGCACACTGTGTATACTGAAGTACCTCTTATTCATTTCGACTGAAACAAAATTTGTTTCTTCAACTGATTTCTAATTGGTTGTGCTTGATAGTTATACTAACCTATCTGTAAATGTCTTGGTACAAATGTATCGCCGTTTAACATTACCAATTTAATAATCATATAGTGCAGAATCTGGAGTCCCCATACTTTCGCAAATACGTTACCATAAACCTGTATTTGTGTTCCTTGGCCCTTTTCGTAAATTGGAGGGAAGACATTTGGTGTCTTCACCACACAAGTGTAGTTGTAATCAGAGTGAGCAAACGATACATTTTCAATCTTCAGTGATACCGTGCAGTGTTTGAAACCATCCCAGAGGGGGTGAGGAATGCAGAGCAAGTTGTTCATTTTGTAATTAACATCAGGCCCCCCTGGTGATGTCCGATACCAGTAAACGCAGAGCCAGGCATTCACTGTTCCATTATAAATAAATGTACAGTTTAACGTGACGGACTCGCCTCTCCGCACACTGACCAGACGTGGCTGGGCCAACTCTGTGATTAGCGGAACACCTGATGGAAAATAAATTAATTTGTTATTTTTACTTCCATTAATATTCCAACATAAACTCACTTTAAATTACGCTGAAATGGGGCACATAAACAGAATGCTGGAAGATCTCTGTGGGTCAAGCAGGATCTCTGGAGGCAAAAGGTTTAATAATATGATGTTTCAAGTGAGACCTTGCAATAGGATTTAGGGGGGGGAACAAAAGATAGCAAGTATATAACAGGATGGAGGAAGATGGGATGTGGCTAGTCAGAGATAGGAGGTACAATGGGCAAAGGGGTGGATGATGGGGAGATCAAACCAGATAAGAGAGGAGGTCTGAATTGAAGATTGGATTTCCATTGTATCAATTATTTTTCTTAAATAATATTTTGCCTTTTTCAGATTTAATTATAAATTATAAATGTTATGTTGGTTTGTGATGCAATGTTCTGCCTGAATTTATTTCATTTGCAGACACCATCAGATGTATCCGAATGTTGCCATTATGATACTTGGCTGATAATTACTTCAAGTTCTGAAATGACTGCTAAAATCATAAGTATTAGGAGCAGATTAAGGCCAGTCAGCCCATCACTGCCATTCAATCATGTCTGATCTATCTCTCCCCTTCAACCCCTTTCTCCTGCCTTCTCCTTAAAATGCCTGACACACATTTTAATCAAGAATCTGTCAATCTCCTCCTTACAAATATGTACTTTTATTATAGCTTTTGATAAATGCCATCATTCCTTTTTGAAAAAATGTACATTACAACTTAAAATATCTAATCATTATACTATCTTGCAGCAGGAGTTGAATCCTTCTCTAGTTCTGAATGTCCCTGGTGCTAATTAAACTCTCAGTCTATCCCCTGCTCCAAGAGAACTTTGTATGACTTTGCCAGAAAACATCAGCTATTCCTTCCCTCCAGAGACGCTGCATGTCCCACTGATTTACTCCAGCAATTTGTGTCTATCTTGTGGCGCCACCCGGTGGTCAGGCCACTTACTATGCGAACCCTCGGCAGTCGGGTCACGTAGGGGTAATGGCGTAAACATAGGGGTCACGTAGGGGTAAAGGTAGGGTCACGTGACTGGGTAATGGTGGGAAGGAGTTGTCACGAGGTTTAGGGGTGTGCTCTAGTATAAGTATTCAACCCCTGGTCAGCCTTCCCCTTTTCATGTGTGTGTGTTGTTCTCTTTACTTCAGCAATAATGATCTCTTTGATTCACTTGCTTATTCGCCCACCATATTGGTGACCTCGACGATCCTAAACGGTCATTTTGGATTTCAACGATGTTTGCAGCCAACGATCAACCTCAACAGCCCGAGGCTGCTGACAATCCAGAACGCTGTCTCCCTGAAGCTGCCCGTGTTCTGGATATCGCAGCCCCAGGTGTGGTTCCAACAGGCCGGGGCCCAGTTCCACGTTTGACGCATCACGGCCGCTGACACCCGGTACTACTATGTGGTCGGCGCATTGGATCAGGAGACAGCTGGTCGCCTGGTCCATTACCATGCTCACCGCCGGATCAGGACAAATACGAGGGCCTTAAAGCGCTGCTCTTGCGGATTTTTTGGGCTCAACGGCCAGGGACCGCGCAGCGCAGCTCATGCACATGGGCAGCCTCAGTGATAGCAAACCGTCGGAGCTGATGAGCGAGATGCTCACCCTCATGGACGGTCATCGGCCCTGCCTGCTCTTCGAACACGCCTTCTTGGAGCAGATGCCGGACGACAATGAGGATTTGTGCTCGCCTTCGGCAGTCAGGGGCAGGGTCACGTGACTGGGTAATGGCGGGAAGGAGTTGTTATGAGGTTTAGGGATGTGCCCTAGTATAAGTATTCAGCCACGAGTCAGCCTTCCCCCATTCGCGTGTGTAGTGTTCTCTTCACTTCAGCAATAGAGATCTATTTGATTCACCACGCATGGCTTGCTTATTCGCCCGCCATAATCTTCGGTTTAAACCAGCATCTACATTTCCTTCCTACAACGGACTTTGCACGATTATAGGCGATATTTTTTTATATGACTACGATCCACTTTAATTATCAGTTCAATCACTAATAACTTATTGTACATTTATTTTTAATTGCATTTAATGTGCCTGTTAAGCACAGCAAGTAAAAACGTCATTGTTCCATTCATAAATTGTTCACATGACAATTAAATGATCTTGAGAATAACTGGGTCAGATTCCATCACTTTTGAGTAATATGCATTTGGTAATATGTTGCTGTTCTCTACACAGCTCCAGTGACCTGGGTTCAATCCCAGCCTCTGAGCCTGGAATTTGCATGTTCAGCCCTATGACTTAATGGGTTCCATCTGGGAACTTTAGTCTCCTCCCATGCCGTAAAAAAAAAATAAAGGTTGGTAGAAGAAAATCAAAAAAAAAAAATAAGTTCTTGAAAATCTGAAGTAAAAAGTGCTTGAGAAACTCAGCAGGTCAGGCAACATCAGTGAAAATAAAGGCAATGTTCCATTGAAAACTTTTTGCAGTTCTAATAAAAGAGTTGCAGACCCAAAACACTGACCGTGTCACTTTCCACGGATACAACCTGACTCACTGGGCTTCCTTTTGTTTTATATTGGTGCGTGATTACTTGGTTAAATGGTCACAGGATATAGATCAGTGGTAGATGATTCCACCACTAATCCACACCTTGCCCCCAGGGTGTAGATGAATGGTACATAGAATGGGGACTGGGTAGCTGATGTGGCAAATAAAGCGGTTTACAGGAGGATCATTTTAGGAATAAGATCCTTATTATTGGGGTGGACGCGTTGAAATGAAGGGTTTGTTTCCATGTTGTTTCACTCAACAGTATAACAAGTAAAACTCACATTGCATCATCACCTATGATTCAGGTCAATTTTCTGAAACCTTCGTTTTCAGGAAAAGCCACTTTCTTCTTCCTTGTGGAAGACGGCGCACAGCTCCGTGGAGAACTGAACAATCAGAAATGAACCTGTAGCCATTTGTATTGGGTAGAAGGCAAACTAAATAGACCTTAGGAGTGTCGGAAAGAACTGCAGATGCTGGTTTAAATCGAAGGTAGACACAAAATGCTGGAGTAACTCAGCGAGACAGATCTCTGGAGAGAAAGAATGTGTGACTGTTTGGGGTCGAGTCCCTTCTTCAGATACCACTTAGACATTTCCTGTGCTTGTTTTTGAGGCAGTCAGTTATTGGTGAATGGTTTTTGCATGTTCTCAATATTGCAGTGAAATTGTTTAAAATTAATAATGTTTTGTTTAAAAATTCATTCCATAGAAATGCTTCATAACAGTTCACTAATTTAATTATTAATACCCTAATTAATTATTTGCCATTTAATTATTGAAGTAAAATCTGTAAACTCCCCCCACAATTTTTGAACAGCTTATGTTTTAGCTTTCTCTGCTCAAAGCAGAATAATCTTAATGTTTTTAATTAAATTCAAATGTTTAATTAATTCTGAGGTTCAACCACGTAAATAAAATCCCACTTCCAAATTTTCCATTAAAATACAAACATTTTGCATTGTAAAAACCCTCAGTCACGCAGCCACAGCCAATGAACTTACAAAATGGCAACCTTCCTTCTCCAGCTGTTCTGACATGATGCCTCAGCCAAGATAGAGGCAAGCTGCTCAGATCCGTGCTCCGGAGATCTAAGCTGCTTCTAGCCATTAGCTTCTGTAAATCTCCCCACAGACTGATCAAATAATCACACCACTAACACGTTGGCTTTTGTTAAACTTTTGTAATCATTTCAATCTATGAGCTGATTCCATAATACACAAGCTGAAAGAAGGTTATTAACCAAAACACTGACCTGTTGAGTATCTCTGCTCCAGTAGGAACACCATCAGTTGCAATAAAGTGTTTCCTGCCAACATTCCCTTAATTTGGTACATTTCTTTCAAACTTCACAAAATGCAACTGTCACAGAATTCTCTTGTGCATTATATTCTCTTGTGCATCGCGGTCACAGTGGTTGAAGAGGCACATCTGACCACGTACAATTAGAGAGGATGTACTGTGCATTTGGAAAGTATTCAGACCGCTTCACTTTTTCCATATCTCGTTACGTTACTGCCTTATTCAAAAATGGATTAAATTTTTTTTTTTAATCATCAACCTACCACCAATTTATCATCAATAAAAAAGCAAAAACAGGTGTTTAGAAATGTTTGCAAAGTAATTAAAATGAAATAACTGAAATGTCACATTTACGTAAGTATTCAGACCCTTTACTCAGTATTTTGTTGAGGCACCTTTGGCAGCAATTACAGCCTCAAGTCTTCTTGGGTATGACGCTACAAGCTTGGCACCCCTGTATTTTGGTAATTTCTCCCATTCTTCTCTGCAGATCCCCTCAAGCTCTGTCAGGTTGGATGGGGAGCGTTGATGCACAGCTATTTACAGGTCCCACCAGAGATGTTCGATCGGGTTCAAGTTTGGGCTCTGGCTGGGCCACTCAAGGACATTCACAGACTTGTCATGAAGTCTCTCCTACGTTGCCTTGACTGTGTGCTCAGGGTCGTTGTGAATCTCCGCCCCCAGTCTGAGGTCCAGAACGCTCTGCAACAGGTTTTTCATCAAGGATCTCTCCGTTCATCTTTCCCTCGATCCTGACTAGTCTCGCAGTTCCTGCCACTGAAAATCATCCCTACAGCATGAAGCTGCCACCACCATGCTTCACCGTAGGTGTGGTATTGACCAGGTGATGAGTGGTGCCTGGTTTCCTCCAGTCATGATGCTTGGCATTTAGGCCAAAGAGTTCAATCTTGGTTTCATCAGACCAGAGAATCTTGTCTCATGCCTTATGGCAAACTCCAATCGGGCTATCATGTACCTTTTACTGAGGAGTAGCTTCCGTTTGCCACTCTACCATAAAGGCCTGATTGGTGGAGTGCTGCAGATGTAGTTGTCCTTCTGGAAGGCTCTCCCATCTCCACAGAGGAACTCTGGAGCTCTGTCAGAGTGACCATTGGGTTCTTGGTCACCTCCCTGACCAAGGCCCTTCTCCCTTGATTGGTCAGTTTGGCCGAGCGGCCAGCTCTATGGAGTCCTGGTGGTTCTAAAGTTCTTTCATTTAAGAATGACAGAGGCCACTGTGCTCTTCGGGACCTGCAATGCTGCAGAAATTATTTCATACCTTTTCCCAGATCTGTGTCTCGACACAATCCTGTCTTGGAGGTCTACGGACAATTCTTTCGTCTTCATGGCTTGGTTTTTGCTCTGACATACACTGTCAACTGTGGGACCTTATATAGACAGGTGTGTCCCTTCCCAAATCATGTCCAATCAATTTAATTTACCAGTGGTGAACTCCTATCAAGTTGTAGAAACATCTCAAGGATAATCAATGGAAACAGGGTGAACCTAAGCTCAATTTTGACTGTCACAGCAAAAAGGCTGACTACTTATGTAAATGTGATATTTCAGTTATTTCTTTTTAATTACTCAGCAAAAATTTGTAAACACCTATTTTTGCTTCTTCATTCCTGGTTATTGTGTGTAGATTGATGATTAAAAAAAAATCAATTTTAAAATATAGCTGTAACGTAAAGAAATGTTTATAAAGTGCAGGGGTTTAAATGCACTGTAAATGCTGGTATTTAAGCATGTTCCTTGGTGTG
Organism: Okamejei kenojei; assembly: GCA_035221665.1. Taxonomy (NCBI): domain Eukaryota; kingdom Metazoa; phylum Chordata; class Chondrichthyes; order Rajiformes; family Rajidae; genus Okamejei; species Okamejei kenojei. The sequence continues at coordinate 19,666,781 of CM069159.1, forward strand.
GTGGCAACGCTTAAAGATTTTAACACAGAAAAGATTGATGTGAATGCCAATTGTTTTGTTCATTAAATTAGTGAGCTTTTATCATGCATTTTCTATGATATGAAAATTTTAAACAAAATAAACATATTTTGAAAATTTCCATTAAAATGTGACATGTCCAGTAAGAATAGCCTAAGGTCCATTTAAGTTTGCCTTCTCCCCAATACAAAATGGCTACATGTTCATTTTTGACTCTTCAGTTCTCCATGGAGCTTTGCACTGGCTTCCACAAGGTCAGAAGGAAGATAATTATGACATGCATGCAATGGAGGAATGTATTCCTTCAATAGCTAAATAATGCTTTTTGCAACAGGCTGCAAGGGACAGACATTACGTTACACCAGCAAAGTCTCATGACCCGCAGTGTCAACCATCCTTTTGCTTCCACAGATGCTGCCTGACCCATTGAATTCCTCCAGCAGTTTGTTTATTGCTCCAGCTGCCAGCATCCACAGTCTCTCGTGTCTCCATTTTACATTACCTGAGGATGGATGTTGAGCATCAGTGGTGGGTGGGCATATGGTGACACAAAAATCTGAGGCCAATTATTATTTATTGTGTGTAATGTGCCTGTAATGCAGCCGCAAGTTAAGATTTTCATTGTTCCAGTTCATAAGTGGTTGAGATGATAAAGTTATGGGATTATCACAGCATGGTAAGTAGGCAGGGTAACACACCCAGCCAACTGATTTATTTTCCAGACTGCCACAGAGGCGAGTTTGCTTCTGCTGCTTGCTTGATTGCTTCTGCTCATTGTCATATCAGGAACCTGAGATTAAATTTATTTACCATTCACAATTGCAGCAATGTCTTTGGGCAGAGTGTGCTTTCATTATTAAATACGGTCAACTGCAAAAAAAAAATTGAACCAAAATAATAGCTTAGCAACACATTATTGCTCTGTGAAAAACCAAGGCTTTGCTTTTGCACATGAAGATGAGTGATAAGAGAGGAAGAGATGTGTCTTGCATCTTGTCATTCTGCTTGTCTACAGAGTTACTGCATTCACAATATTGTTGTAAAATCATACTTGAACAGACCGCTCATTTGGCTAAGGATGATTTCTACTCATTGCAGCTCTTACAAATATTTTTTAGCTGCATTTTTCTTGGCAGCTATAACACTATAGTTGCACTCTGTTTATTTTCTCTTGCACTACCTAATGCACTTGTATAGTATGAATTGTGTGGATGAAACACAAAACAAAACATTTTGACTATCTTATACATATGACAATAGTAACTAAACTAAATTCTAAAAAGCTTTTAGAAATATGGACTTGAAGCAGTATTTTGTTTATACTCGGCATGTATTAACTTAGTTCGATAACAGAGAGCACACACTAAGAAGTTATTGATGTTTACAGTTTCTCCTAACATTATAGATGTATAATTCCCCTGAACTGACTTCACAATGATGACCTCCTGAATTAAAATCCACATACATTGCAGCTTTAACGTCGTGGAGCTGGCGGTCCCTTTGTTAGGGATTGATTGCGAGAACTCCAACTGCAGGAGCTTCGACTGCCCCAATCGCAGGAGCTGCGATCACCCCGATGTGGAGGCTTTGATTACCAACTGCGGGAGCTTCGATCGCCCCAACGCGAAGGTGTCGATTGCCCCGACCGCGGGAGAAAAAGGAGTGGGGAATGTGATGTTGACACAAAAAAACAAGATGGACGTGCAACCAACACTGGTGAGGACTCTGTGGAGTGCCGTGAATGCAGTGATTTTAAGTTTTGTTTTGCAGGGACATGGCTCCATGAGGACATCCCGGAGTCTAGTGCGAATGTGATCGGCTTTCTGACTGTTCGGGCGGACAAAGACTGTAGAGAGAGTGACAGCAGTCAGTGGCAACTCTGTCACATCACGGTGAAGGAGCGTGCGTGTGTGGCTCAAACATTGAACTGAAGGCTGTGGGTCTCCACTTATGCTGTGTGCCCTGAGGATTTCCACATGCTATTGTGGTGGCTGTTTATGTTTAATTTTTATGTGGTTATATGTATCTTGTGGGTTTTTTTGTATGACTATTGGCAAATCAATTCCTTGTTTGCTTACTTACTTGGCTAATAAATTAATTGCAATTATAATTACAATTAATTTTAATGACAGAAAAAGTGTTTAACCACCAGGAAAGTAGGTCAACATTATGGCATCGAGGGACCAAATCTTTATCATATAGGTGACCTGGAAACAGACAGGAAATTAAGAAGAGAGTTGAAGTGCCATCAATGAGGAAGAGCTGTGCAAAACCTCTTTCATATTTAAGTGCAAACTGCCACATTCTATTGTTAAATTTAATCTGCTACTTGCTTGTCCAAGTCCTGTGTTTATATATCCTCTGCAGTAAGACTGAAAAAAAAAAGCATAATTCTATTTCAGGAACTCTCTGATGTGCTGCACACTTTTGAAGTGGAGTCGTATTGTGATGCAGAAATTGTGGAAATCCAAGTTGCATGGAGTGGGATCCCACAGTGAGTAAAGAGTGAAAACTCAATCTGTTGTTAAAAGATTAGTGTGCGGCAGCGTTAAGAGGTTGTTAATGGGGGTACTGATTTTGGATGATCAACCATCATCATATTGAATGACGGTGTTGGCTCGAAGGGTCGAACGGCCTACTCCTGCACCTATTTTATATGTTTCTATGATGCCTCATTTATCAAACAGAGTATCTGGTTTTAACTGAAATATGTCATCTCAATCTGCTTTTCATTTTCTAAAGGAACAACTGATTGCCAACACCTTTCCTTCACAAATTACCCTTTTATTGATCACTTTATTTCGATCTAAATTTTTTTTAATCTTCCCTTCAATTTTACTTCGGAGTCACGTGAGTGACTACGTGAAGAGCCCGCCTCACGCTGGCAAACGGCATTACGTCGACGCTGACGGCGGAAGGAGGAGCTGCAGTAAGGAGCAGCTCCTCGCAGCGGTCGGAACGGCCCGCAGGTAAGTGCAGCAAAGTCGGGATGTTTTTTTAGCGTACGCTGGGTGGGTCCAGCAGTAAAAGTAAAATAAAATAAAAGTCAGAGACACGTTTAAAGTGCTGTTTTAGCACAGATTAATGAAAGAAATGGAGAGAAATCGGCAAAGAAAATTTGCGGGTAAAAAGAGCTTCCCGGGGTGAAAATAAAATACGGGAAAAAAGCTAGTGCGGATCCGGTTCCGATACCGGTGGCCGCTGATATATATCCGTTAGCGAGTTCTAGATTCTCCAGAAGTTATAACCACGGAGAGAAATGTTCCTAAAAATGTAAAAGAAATCTGAGAGGCCCGTGGTTCTGATGACTCTGATACTGAAAGTCCTCCAGATAATTAAACTATGTGGAACTAATAATGGAGCATATGGAGAAAGTTCTCCAAAAAATTTATGAGACTAGGGTCACAGTACCCAGAAGGTTCCCAAAAAAAGCCCTGAGGGGTTTAATTATTCTGAATATGGCTGTGGGCCTAATTGGGAGTTGGAATTCCGGACCCAGGATTTGGGCCGAAGGAAGTCTCATGGGATGAAATCCCAATTGATTTAGGGCTGCAGAAGGCAGACCCTGCTGATGGTGATTTTGCATTTGAAAACACACCACAAAATAAAAGAAAGGCCAATTGTGCCTGGGATAGCAAAAGAATTTGCTATATATGAAGGAAGTGGTGAAGCTATGGAAGAAAACCTAGCTGCCACATTAATATATGGTATCTCACCACCTTCAATGATTCTGTGATAATTGAAACATCAGAATTATAAACGCACAGGAAATTGTGCCTCATTGGAAGTGCCTACGGTTTATCCGTTGATATGGGCATCCATGACCCCAAATATGAGAGCTCAAGAAGTGAGGTTCAAAAATCCTCACAAATTATTCTGCTGCCATTATGGCTTTTGGGGAGATGGATAAATTTAGGAAAGAGGGCCTATTGTGCAAATTCTTTCTATGAAATTATTGTATGAGGAAAATGGCTATTCGGCCCATATTTCACCCAAGGTTTGCAAGCCTGTGTCGAGCAAGTGGTGTTCAAGCTCCTGGTTATCTGTTTGGAGTAAATCTGCCTAAAATTATTAAAAATTGGATGAAGAAGCTAAAAATTTTAGCTGCATGAAACCTTCGTCTTAGGACAAAAAAGGTATTTTTCGCCCAGAAGGGGATTTGGTTTTGGAAATAGAGGCAGAAATATGTCAAGGAAAATATTATTGTACTGTACAGCCCAATACTTACCCGTATTCGGGGAAAAGGAGACCACCACGCTCATATGGAGAGGTATTAAAGACTTTTCTATCCTTAAAGAAACTGCGGATTAATCTCCAGTTGGAGGGAGATTACAAAAGTTTTATAAACTGGCTTACTATTACTTCTGATCGGTTTATTTTTACAAGCAGTTTCAGGAGCCAACTATTACATTTAAAGAAGGGGTTAATCCTCCAGTACAGATAAACCTGCCTATGCTTTCGTGTTTACTGCAATTGGAAAAGCAGAGATTAATGTGGAAATTGACAAATTATCTGAAAAGGGGTTATTGAAAAAACTTATGAACACGAGCATCAATTGTGCCTAAGATATTTCAAAAGACATAAAAAGATGGTGATTGCAGAATTATTCTGGATCTTACAGATCTAAATAAGTGGTAGAATACAAACTTTTAAATGGAAACATTTAATACTGCAAGATATTTAATATCAGCAGGTTGTTATATGGCTATGATTGATTTGAAAAACACCTATTATTCTGTACCAATACATCAGTTTCTGGAGGTACTTAAAAATTTAATTGGCTGGGACAATTATGGCAGTTTAAAGCTTTGCCAAATGGATTGAGTTCAGCTCCCAGGCTCTTTACTAAACTGTTGAAACCAGTTTTAGCCCAATTAAGAGTACAAAAACACAATCGTTATGGCTTATCTCGATGACATTTCTAATCATTTATGGCAATCAAGAGTCAGCTGAGAATTAGTTTCAGTACAAAGCTTTGTTAAAGCTAGGGTCCTTGATTCATCCAATTAAATCCCAGCTGCAGCCAGAACAATCAATTAACTATTTGGAGTTTGTAATTAACTCAGAAACTATGTTAATACTTTACCAACAAAGATAAAGTTGATGATTTTTAGTGACTTGTAATAATCTCATTCACAAACTTATCCTTCCATCCGAGAAGTAGCGAAAACTATTGGTAAACTAGTAGCAGCATTTCCTGCAGTAGAATTTGGTCCATTACATTATCAAAATCTTCAAAGGGACAAAATAAGAGCTCTCAAAGAGAGGGCAGGACACTTTGATAGGCCTATGCAATTAACAAAAGAAGTTTTGTTGGAATTACCATGGTGGGTTAAAAAATGTCCCACAAGCTGCTAAAAAGCATTCTGATTAAACAGCCTGAAATTGTTTATAAATAGATGCTAATGCTCTCGGGGGGGGGGGGGGGGGGTAACAGATTCAGCCTCCAGTTGTGGAGGTAGATGGAAAGTCCAAGAAGAAACGTTTCTTCAAACTTATGGTATTAACTATTTAGAGTTATTGGGTGCTTTCTATGGTCTAAAAGCATATTGCTGTTCAAAAAAGGGTCTACATGTATTAATACGGCTGTTGCATATATTAATCACATGGGGGGGAGTCAGATCAGTATCATGTGATTGTCTGGTCAATGAAATATGGCAATGGTGTATTGATTGCCAAATTTGGATTTCAGCAAACTACATTCCAGGTAAAGACAATGTGGTGGCAGATAAAAGATCAAGGATATTTAAAGATAACACAGAATGGATGCTTAATCCAGCAATATTTAAGAATATTGTAACTGAATTTGATTTACCAGAAATTGATTTGTTTGCATCAAGGCTTAATCATCAATTGCCTAAATATGTGTCTTGGGAACACGATCCAGATGCAGTAGCAGTAGATGCTTTTTCATTGAAACTGGGGGAATACGTTCTTTTATGCTTTTCCACCTTTTGCTTTGGTTCAGCAATGTCTGAAGGAAATAGAACAAGATTCTGCCACAGGATTGTTGGTAGTTCCAAATTGGCCAACACAACCTTGGTTCCCATTAATGCTGAATATGATTAAAGAACCATATATGTCAATTCCTAACTGTAGTGATATTTTTGATTAATCTAGTAACCAAAGAAATTTATCCATTATATGCATATATGAATTTATTAATCTGCAGGTTTTGACCAGACCACTACAGGAGCTGGGATTGTCGGACAAAACTATGGAAGTTATAGTCGCATCATGGCGAGATAACACACAAAAACAATATATGACACATATTAAGAAATGGGAAGAATTTTGCACACAGTCAAATATTTCCTATGATACTGTGAATATTGCATGTTTGATATTGTGATACTGTGATATTGCATGAAAAATGTATTGGAGCTCCTTGCTAAATTGCATTTTGAGCAACATTTAAGTTACAGTGCCATTAACACTGCACGCAGTGCCTTATCATCTTATTTAGGACTAATGTCTGACCAGAAATCAATTGGATCACATCCATTAATATCTAGATTCATGAAAGGAATCTTTAACATCAATCCACCCAAACCAAGGTACACAGAGATTTGGGATGTGAGCATTGTACTTACCTTACTTAGACAGTGGACTCCAATTGAAGGATTGTCATTGGAAAGATTAACATTGAAATTAATAATGTTAATGTCATTGGTTTCAGCTCAAAGAGTGCAAACTTTACAAATTGCGTTTAGACTGTATGCATGTGACTACAGATAACATTGTGTTCTATGTTTACGATCTGATCAAACAAAGCAGACCAGGGAGATCTGGAGCTAAGGTAACCTTTCAAGCTTATCCTATTGATCCTACTTTGTGTGTGGTTAAACATTTGAATCAATATGTTAAAGTTACTGAAACTCTTCGAGGAAATGAAAAAACGTTAATGATTACGCATAAAAAGCCACACACTAAAGCTTCAGTTCAAACTATCTCAAAGTGGTTGAAACAGGTGTTACTGTTAGCAGGAGTAGACACTGATGTGTTCAAATCTCACTCCACCAGGGCTGCAGCTACGTCCGCGGCGAAGGTGCGGGACGTACCACTCGAGCATATTTTAAAAATCGCAGGGTGGAGTAAAGAAGAAACTTTTTCAAAGTTCTACAATAAACCTGTTCACACTATGACAAGCTTTGGCCACGCGGTGTTGGGATCAATATAGTCACCTGCTTTGTATACTATTGATTACTATAACCAGTTATGTAGTCACTTATATCTTTTACACTTGTAATTATTCCCTCGGATATAAGGAGGGTTATTATATGTTCTTTAAACCATTAAAAAGTTAATTATGGAAAGAACTAATATTAGTCTGGTTTCTCATGTATGTATTTACTTAGCCGGACTGTCGTACTGATTAATTCTACCACATAAAAAACACAGAAAGCTTTAAAATCTTCACGTAGTCACTCACGTGACTCCGAAGTAAAATAGTAAGATTAAACGAGAACTTACCAGTTCGAAGTTTGATCATTATTTTATGAGGAGTTACGATGAGGGATTACGTGCCCTCCACTCCCACCCTCATAAAATAAATGATCATCTGGTAGTTCTAAGTCTATTATGAGCCTTACTATGTTACTTCGGCTATTTGGTGTTCTGTGTTTTTCATGCCGCTGCTTTGAAGTATGCCGTTTGCCAGCGTGAGGCGGGCTCTTCACGTAATCCCTCATCGTAACTCCTCATAAAATAACGATCAAACTTCGAACTGGTAAGTTCTCGTTTAATCTTACTATTAAATTTTATAATACTGCACCACAAGTCCAATTCTCTACTTTAGTATTTTTCTAGCTTTTTCCAATGAAATAAACATTGCCTATTAGTATAGTCCTAATAAAAACAAGCTGGACGGAAGTAAGATCAACAATAAAGATATTATTCGTTTTAATTTGTCAATGCAATTGGAGGGTGTTCCAAATTAAGTTGACAGCTGTTCACTCACCCGCCCTGTCATTCTGTAACAATAAGGAACTGCAGATACTCGTTCATACCAATGTTTAACCCTATTATTTTCATGCTTACAGGCTATTAACACGTTAGTAATATGCTAGGGACATACTTTCAGTTTAATCTATTGTGGGAGAGGCTTGTACTGGAGAGATGTCTGTGGCTGCTGAAGGGAGTGAATGGAAGTAATGAGAAAGCTTTTTCCAAGCCAGCACCTATAAAGTAAACACAGCTGTGTAGCATGATTTTGTATAAACATTAACAGAAATGCACGAATCACGTGGCTCCATGGACAACATCTGTGGAAAAAAGCAACCAGTTAAAGTAAAACGCCAAAAAAAGACACAAAGTGCTTGAGTAACTCAGCAGGTCAGACTGCATCTCCGGAGAACATGGATAGGTGTTGTTTCGGGAAGAAGAGTCCCAACGCAATTGTCACCTATTCATGTCCTCCAGTGATGCTGCCTGACCCATTGAGTCACTGCAGCACTTTTTGTCTTTCTTTTTGTATAAACCAGCATCTGCAGTTCCTCGTATCTCCACACAAAACAAAATGTGCTGGTGGAACTCAGCGTCTCAGGCAGCACATTGAGAGAGAATGGACAGGCAACTTTTCAGGTCAGGATACCTTCCTTGGTGGAATGGTCCTGAACTGAAAGTCACCAGTCCATTCCCATACCAGACCTGCTAAGTTCCTCCAGTACTTTGCCCAATATTTCTGTACCTTCAGTCACTTGTATATTCAGACAAGTTAGCGTTTCAGGTTGCAGACTCTTCATCAGGACTATCCCTAGAAACATTAGCCTATTTCCATCAAAAGCAAAATAATTGGGTTCTGGAAATCAGAAATACAAGCAGAAATCTTTTGAAGAAGGGTTTGGGCCCGAAATGTTGCCTATCGCCTTCGCTCCATAGATGCTGCTGCACCCACTGAGTTTCTCCAGCATTTGTGTACCCCAGCAGAAATCTTTTGCTGTCTCTTCTACCTACCGGATATCCTTGCACACTTAGCTGGCAACATTTATCATCCAGAAATCACAATTCCATTTCAGCATTTACCAAACCAATATTCGGTTCATCTACTTCTCATAATCCCGACTCCACACGGCAGCTTTCCCGATTCCACACGGCGGCTTATATTTCACCGATCGGAACAAAACGTGGCGAAAAAATCCTAGCGATTTTGGGTAGCACTTTTGTGCAACTTTAATTACAATTGTCAAGATGAGAGTTTTAGTAATAGTATAGAGAACGACGTGAAACACATTCTACTCAAAATGTTTAGATATCAGCACAAATCAATGGTTTCCTGTCCTCACCAACAACAACCATGCTAACAAAACAGTAAGTCACTTGTAGTATTTCTCGAAATTGGCAGGAAATTACTGATGTCAGATTCTGAGCAAGCTATGAGGGCTGATTCCATGGCTAAGAAGCTGCTAAGTAACAATGCTACAGATTTTTGGAAGGAAGTGAGAGCTCTTAGCAGTTGCAAAACATCTCTACCATGTACTGTAGATGGTATATCCGGAACAGCTAATATCGCGGAGTTATGGCGACAACATTATAGCACTTTATTCAACTGTGTCCAAGGTGACTTGTATAGGGTGGACAATATTGAGAGTAATGACTCGATGGTGATTATGTCACATGAGGTGTATCATGCCATGAACAAGCTGTCCAACAGCAAAGCAAGTGGCTTGGATCATATCTCTGCTGAACATCTTAAGTATGCGAGTATGAGGATAGCTCCTCTCCTAGCTATTTGTTTTACTGACTTTATGATTCATGGCTTGTTACCAGACTCAATGTTGTCTGTCCTGTTAGTGCCGGTTATTAAGGACAAAGCTGGTAAAGTAGGCAGTCCAAATAATTACAGGCCCATAGCTTTAGCCAGCATATTGTCAAAAGTCTTAGAGAGTTCTGCTGGATAGAATAAATGAGTTTGTTAACTCCACAGATAACCAGTTTGGCTTTAAAGCTAAACATGGCACTGACTTATGCATATTTGCCCTAAAGGAGATTGTAAACAAATTATAGAGGCAAAAACTCTTCAATCCTTATGTGCTTTATTGATGCTTCCAAAGCCTTTGACCGTGTTAATCACAGAAAGCTGTTTGGTAAAATGAGTCAAAGAGGGGTGCCTAAATACATTGTTAGAATTCTGGCCTACTGGTATGCCCACCAGACTATGCAAATAAAATGGGGCAATAGGGTCTCAGCCCCATTTGGGGGTTAGCAATGGTGTTAGACAAGGGGGAATTTTGTCCCCAGTCCTTTTTAATCTATATATTGATGATCTGTCTACACAATTGAAAGTCTGTAACACTGGGTGCGTGATTGGGAATATTTTAGTGAACCATATTATGTATGCAGATGATCTTGTGGTCTTTAGTCCATCTAGCGCTGGTCTCCAGCAGCTCCTTACTGCATGTTCCGTGTATGGTGTGGAACATGACATTAAATACAATGCTAGTAAGAGTGCTGTTATGGTCTGTAGAACCAAAGAGGATAAAAGCCTAAAATATCCTGATTTAAAATTCACTGACCACATTCTTAGTGTCTGTAATAAGATAAAATATATCTAGGGCATATTATTACAGAACAAATGACAGATGATGAGGATATTTATAGGCAACGACGCATGCTGTATATACAGGTGAATATCCTCTTGCGCAAATTTGTTGCGTGTGCAGATGTGGTGAAGATGTCGCTATTTAGAGCATACTGCACATCCCTCTACACTGCGCACCTATGGTTAAACTATTTAAAGACAAGTATGCAGAGACTAAAGGTGGCATATAACGATGCCATGAGAACACTGCTAAGGCAACCAAGATGGTGTAGTGCCAGTAATATGTTGTTGGCTGCAGGAGTCAGTACTTTAGAAGCTATTCTAAGACACCACATGTATAAATTCATTTGCAGGATAAATGACTCTAAGAATGTGCTTATTGTGGCCTTGACAAACATAAGGGTTAGCACTACACGCTACGAATCCCAGTTGTGGTGACACTGGTATCGTTGTCTTGTTGTACATTGATCAGTTTTTACTCTAGATTTTTAACTTAAGTATTGTGGGGTTTTTTTAAATATATAAATTATGATTTTTTTATGTGATTTACCATGATTTTATATATATTTATGATATTTGATATGCAATGCATTTTTAATGTAATGTTGCCCCTTGTCTGGACCTTGAGTCCGTAATAAAGTTATTATTATTATTATTATTTTATAACAGCTAGTACGGGCTAACCCTGAGGATCCTTCAGTAAAATGGGATTATTTTCAATTGGTCAAGAGTCATATGTACCCACTACAGGACAATGGAATTCTTACTTGCTGCAGTTTTACTTAAGCAATAATGCATGGGTCCATATATCATAATCCAGGAGACTCCAATACAAGATGCTGCACAATAATAAAGTTATTATTATTATTTGTTTTATGGGTCCCTTAGAACAGGGATGGAGAAACAAAGATTGCTCTAAGATTATTTGGGCTGGCTTGTTCAAGTGGAACGTTTTCCCACTTCCTCGTGGCAAGTTTCTGCATCGCATCCTTTGATGGTACTGCCGAATTAATGTTTTGCCTTTGATCTCGTTGTTGTGCTTACAAAAATATTCTGATATCCACCTGCCAATACAAAATAAATGATGTTGGAAGGAACTACAGATGCTAGTTTAAATCGAAAATGGACACAAAATTCTGGAGTAACTCAGTGGGACAGGCAGCATCTCTGGAAAGAAGGAATGGAAGGTATGTTACACATTCCTTCTCTCCAGAGATGCTGCTAGTCCCGCTGAGTGTCACCAGCATTTTGTGTGCATTTTCAAAAAATAAATGAAAGAAAATCAGTAGAGAACACAGTTTTCATAGTATTGTTATTTTGGGTCATCTTGGTGTCATTCAATTGCTTTTAAAAGTCTTTAATTGTTCTTAACTTAAGAAGGAGATTTGAAGAATCGTCTTAAGAAGGAGAATGCGTGGAGACTCACCAGTCCAACAATATTGCCCTGGAGTCAACATACATTAAAAATTGACATTGTACACATGCTGTATTGTAAATAGAGGAAATATATATGAATGAAAAAACAATCTACTTTTAGCTTATCTCACTGGTTATGAAAAACATTGGGAAATGGGGAATTACTTGAAAAGACCTCTGAGGAAATGTCCTGCTAATATCAGCAACACTGTACAGTAGTGTCTCTCCTTCACCCACAATAAACAGTACACTTGAAAAAAACCTTAGTGTCAGAGTTGGAATTTGCAATGATGAGGAAAATGATTGGATTTCAGGGACTCTGTCATTAACTCCAGCAATCTTATTCCAGGGGTTATACTTGAACCCATGCATGTTTGCCCGAACTTGACACCACTGCAGGCTACAAGCTTGAACAGCAATGATGATGAACCCCATGCTATATCGGGTACGCACCCCTTTACAAATTGCATCATGTGACTAATGGCCGTCTTCACAAATGTTTCAGTGCTGGACGCAGAATGCACAAGAAGATTCCTGTCCCTACGTAAACTTTTCTTTTCTCTAATAAAGTAGCCTTGTTTACTTGAATCACTAGCCATTTTACAGTGTTTCAGAGCGGGAACCTGAGCTGCCAAGGCGCTTCTGGTGTGGGTTTTAGACGTGATATTTGAAGTCAGTAACCTGATAGTCTCCCAGGTTGAATGCAGTTGAAATGTTCTTTGGGGAATTGTTCAGCATGGGATTGTTTTGTTATATTTAAATGTCAACCGGAAAAGTCTGTTCTGAGAAGCGAGCAGTTTCAATTAACAGAACAGTCAGTGAAATGTACTTTTTGTCACTTAAATCATTCAAAGGCACAGCATTCTGTGTTTTCCAACTACTTCCATAATTCTCATTTCTGGAACTACTAAATATTGAGAGATATTGCAACTTACCAAGACTGGGCTGGGGCCTCCAGCAATGAAAGATTTGCGCCTTGGATGCAGCTAAATGATCTGAAGGAAATTCATAATGACTTCCCATAAAACGATGTCCATTTTATGGGAAGTCAATGTGAATTTCCTTCAGATCATTTAGCAGCTTCCAAGAAACACTTTCTTTGAAAATCTGTGTTTGTTATTTCAAAACTAGAGATACAACGGAGATGTATTTGTACACCATTGCAGGTGAGAGCTTTGAAGGAGGCAGATATTCACAGGGAACAGGCATGAAAATAAAGCTTGGATCCATGATATATCCTTAGGTCGATATCTCATAGCAGCCATGAACTCATGGAGTTGTGAAACAGGAAAGAAGGGCCAAATGGCTCTACTTCTGCTCCTGTCCTCTCCGTCTGAAGTCTTCCAACTGGAATTGACAACAACCCCACCAGCACCAACCAGAATAGCATGAATGTTGGCCTGTGAATGACTCTAAAATAATTACCCTGCCACTTATTTTGTAACCTGAAATAAAACAAGTTCATGCTGGGAATACTCAGCAAGTCATGCAATATCTGCGGAGAAAAGCTAAGTTGGCCTTTCAGGTTGAGTAAGTGTCCTCAGCATTTTGCTTGCACTGGAAATCTCACGACAGCTGGATAATAAAGCAGGGAATGATTGACGTACTTAGGAATATGTGATATACAATGCATTTATTGATTGCTGCTCTTAAGCAGATTAAAAGGAGCATTGACTTTTTTTGCACCATGCCGAATTGTGGAAATCAGTGATCAGCAATATTAAATGTCATGTTAACAATCTCAATAAACCCTGGGTAAATTGCACATGTCAGTAGGAGTCAGCTGGTCAAGGGTAGACTTTCCACATTGTGCAACTGGGACTTCTTTGGTAGGAACTAATTCATTTGTATAGCCTTTGTTGCTTCTGTCTCCAATGTGCACGAGTCAGTTTCTCTGCTGAAAATTACATCTAATCTGTTACTTACCTGAGATCATAAATAGTTTTGAGACATGATTGAATGCTCCTAACCCAAAAGATTGTTAGTCCATTCCCTTCAGAGCTGCTGTCTGAACCGTCGAGTTACTCCTGCACTTTGTGCTTTACTTAAGAGGTGTTTGTTTTCTAAAGATTAAAAAGGTGTAACAGATGGTTCATTGAGCTGGTGTCAGGTGTGTGATTTCAAGGTTTGCTCATTGACTCATCCTTGATGTGTTGATTTAAAAATTGAGTAGGAAAATGTACAGCCAGTCATTGTACAGAAATTGAGGCATACTGCTTTGATGATACACATTTTTAATATCCATCCTGAATTGCCTCATTAGAAAACATAGAAACATTAAAAATAGGTGCAGGAAGAGGCCCTTTGAGCCTGCACCGCCATTCATTATGATCATGGCTGATCATCCACAATCAGTAACTCGTGCTTGCCTTCTCCCCGTATACCTTGATTCCGCTATCCCCTAGAGCTCTATCTAACTCCCTTTTAAATTCATCCAGTGAATTGGCCTCTACTGCCTTCTGTGGCAGACAATTCCACAAATTGATAAGGGGAGTTGAGTATAAGAGCAAAGAGGTCCTTCTGCAGCTGTACAGGACCCTAGTGAGACCACACCTGAAGTAATGTGTGCAGTTTTGGTCTCCAAATTTGAGGAAGGAGATTCTTGCTATTGAAGGAGTGCAGCGTAGATTCACAAGGTTAATTCCCGGGATGGCGGGACTGTCATATGCTGAGAAAATGGAGCAGCTGGGCTTGTATACTCTGGAATTTAGAAAGATGAGAGAGGAATCTTATTGAAACATAAGATTATTAAGGGTTTCGACATGCTAGAGCAGTGGTTCTTAACCTGGGGGTCGTGACCCCCTTGTGGGGTCGTTTGGGGCTTTGCCAGGGGACATGAAGGCGACATAAATAACATATCAATTTGTTGAGCCCATGTTTAGGAACCTAACAAAGGTACATACCACATACAGTGTTTTGTTGGGTACTGATGCCAAAAAGGTTAAGAACCACTGTGCTAGAGGCAGGAAACATGTTCCTGATGTTGGGGGAGTCCAGAACCAAGGGGCCACAGTTTAAGAATAAGGGGTAAGCCAATTAGAACGGAGATGAGAAAACACATTTTCACACAGAGAGTTGTGAGTCTGTGCAATTCTCTGTCTCAGAGGGCGGTGGAGGCCGGTTCGCTGGATATTTTCAAGAGAGAGCTAGATAGGGCTCTTAAAGATAGTGGAGTCAGGGGATATGGGGTGAAGGCAGGAACAGGGTACTAATTGTGGATAATCAGCCATGATCACATTGAATGGCGGTGCTGGCTCGAAGTGACGAATTACCTACTCTTGTCTATTGTCTAAATTCACAACTCTCTGGGTAAAACAGTTTTTTTTCTCATCACATTTTTAAATGACCCCCCCTTTATTCTTAGACTGTGGCCCCTGGCTCTGGACTCCCCCAACATTGGGAACAATTTTCCTGCATCTAGCTTGTCCAGTCCTTTTATAATTTTCTGTCTCTATAAGATCCCTTCTCATCCTTCTAAATTCTAGTGAATACAAGCCCAGTCTTCCCAATCTTTCCTCATATGACACATTATGTCACTTCCTCATTAATTGATCATTATAGGTTTATGCATATTATTTGAATATAATGGTTTGAGAGCAGGATGTCTTAAGGGCCTGCCCACTTGGGTGATCTCTCAGCGGGCTGCAGTCGTCTTTCAAGTTCGCGGCACTCGCTGAGAAACCGGGAACTGGAACGGCGGCTGTCAGAGTGGAACACACACACGCACGCACGCACGCACGCGCGCACACACACACACACACGCACACACACACACACACACACACACACACACACACACACACACACACACACACACACACACACACACACACACACACACAGTCTGAAATTCACACGGTGCAAAGCCAAGGTGATACAGCCACACACACTGATGAACAGGAAGGTTAAGGCAGCTAGCACAGTGTACGGTAAGTCCTTTAAAAGCAGGGAGAAGGGGGAGGGGGGAAGGAGTGGAGACACTTTAAAGAAGCCAGACAACTTTTAATAAGCTAGAGATACACAGCTGTGAAGTTTGGCGGGCATTTAACATTACCAGTTGGTTCTCCTTGGTTCTGAAAACACATGAAAATGCCTGGTCAGCAAAGGCCTACGACTAGCTCGACTGCCTATAACTGCATGGCGACCATATTGAGGCCGCGACTAATTCCCAGAATGCGGGAGCTCCTCGCGACCATGAAAGAACTCACCAGACACCACCAGCGAACATGTGGCGACCATGTGGCGAGCGCAGAGTCTCCTGCACTCACCTAAAAAGTCGCCTAAGTGGGACAGGCCCTTTAGAGAGAGAATTTCCATAATTTTGTTGAAGGCAGTATTTGAACCATTCGTCCATTCTTTACTTAAATTCATGGTGTCATCAGATCCAATACATTCACTGTGTCAATAAGTTAACACATTTCATCTACAGAGAACCAATCCCAATTAAGTAAAGCACAAAGTGATGGAATAACTCAACGGGTCAGGCAGCAACTCTGGGGTAATGGACAAGCGACGTTTCCGGTTGCGAGCTTTCACTAACATGGCCTCTGTGAACATTACACCCTGAATCCATGGCCCCAATTGTAACCATGTAAGGCTGAGATGCTTCTCATCAGGCACACACCCTGCCTGAAATCATCCACCACCAACTCTGGAACTGTCTGAAGTGACTCAAGGTGACCCAAAATCAAACCTATTTCCATATTGGCACTGGATGTAGGAATCATCACTGCTGCATTTGTTAGGGTCTGATTTAGGTATAAGTATTTCCAATGATAGCTCTTACACGGAGAGCAATGTCTTCTTCTGCTTGTGCGTATGTCCAGTTGATTTCAATACCAATTTTCTGAGGCATTAAAATAAAGACAAATGAGGAATTTATTTATTCACGCTTTGGACAACCTTCTCAAATCCAACATTCTTAAGAAATATTTTGCCATTACAAACCATCCCAGACCTATATAAGGAGGGTTTTGGCTATTTGTTTCTCAACTTAAACTCAATACTGGTGAGTTTACTAAATTGGCATCATTTCTAGAGTCATGGAGTAATACAGCACGGAAACAGGCCCTTCGCCTCAACTGGCCCATGCCGACCAAGATGCCCCATCTATACTGGTCCCTCCTTCCCATGTTAGGCCCATATCCCTCTAAAACTTTTCAACCATGTACCTGTCAAAATGTATTTCAAATACTGTTGTCGTACCTGCTTCAACTACCTCCTCTGGCAGCTCCTTCCAGAAACTCACTATCCTTTGTGTTAATTAAGTTGCCTCTCGGATTCCTATTAAAATCTTTTCTCTCTCATCTTGTACAGATATTCTCTGGTTCTTGATTCCCCTGCTGTGGGTAAAATACCCTGTCCATTCACCCTATCTATTCCTCTCATGATCGTATATACCTCGATCAGATCATCCATCATCCTCATACGCTCCAAGGAATACATTTCCAGCCTGTTCAGCCTCTCCCTCTAGCTGAGGACCTCAAGTCCCGGCAACATTCTCGTAAATCTTCTCTGAACTCCTTCTAGTTTTATATTTGACCAGCAGATGGTGCAAGAACTACACTAGGATGCAGTATAATCAAAGTGCAGATAACTGAAGCAACTGTAGCAATTTATTTTCTGAAAGCAAGAAAACTACAAATATGGAGCCAAGTAAAAGTCTGATTATCCGACACACTTGGGAATTTGAAAGTTGGTTTATTGTCAAATTTTCCAGATTATGAGATTGATCCCTGGGATGGCGCACTGTCATATGAGGAAAGATTGAAAAGACTAGGCTTGTATTCACTGGAGTTTAGAAGGATGAGGAGGGATCTTATAGAAACATAAAATTATAAAAGGACTGGACAAGCTAGATGCAGGAAAAATGTTCCCAATGTGGGGCGAGTCCAGAAACAGGGGCCACAGTCTTAGAATAAAGGGGAGGTCATTTAAAACTGAGATGAGAAAAAAACTTTTTCACCTAGAGAGTTGTGAATTTATGGAATTCCCTGCCACAGAGGGCAGTGGAGGCCAAGTCATTGGATGGATTTAAGAGAGAGTTAGATAGAGCTCTAGGGGCTAGTGGAATCAAGGGATATGGGGAGAAGGCAGGCACGGGTTATTGATAGGGGACGATCAGCCATGATCACAATGAATGGCAGTGCTGGCTCGAAGGGCCGAATGGCCTCTTCCTGCACCTATTTTCTATGTTTCTATCTTTGTATTATTGAATGTTATTCCTATTCACGCCCTACACATTTTCAATTCATATGAAAAAATATTATATAGTATTGCTGTGCTATATTTTCTATGTTCTATAATATAAAAAAACAAATTCAACACTGGAGCTATTGTATAAATAGCCAATAGACAATAGGTGCCGGGGTAGGCCATTCGGCTCTTCGAGCCAGCACTGCCATTCAATGTGATCATGGCTGATCATCCCCAATCAGTACCCCGTTCCTGCCTTCTCCCCATATCCCCTGACTCCGCTATCTTTAGGAGCCCTATCTAGCTCTCTCTTGACAGTATCCAGAGAACTGGCCTCCACCGCCCTCTGAGGCAGCGAATTCCACAGACTCACAACTCTCTGTGAGAAAAAGTGTTTCCTTGTCTCTGTTCTAAGTGGCTTACCCCTTATTCTTAAATTATTTCTTAAATTCTTAAATAGTATTTATTTAGATACCTCAACAAAGTAATTGGTTCTTGCTTGATACCCTTATTTTTCAAAAGTAGAATTGTTCTTCCTTGCTGACTATCTAGCTTCTCCACATAAATGCCTTTCTTCTTCAACTGCAAAGCAGTTAGAGAAGACATCCAAATAATGGGCCAACTTTTCACATGAGCCATCGTACTTGAGTACATTGATTTCTCACAACTGATCACCACTGGGAAAGGCCTAAAATAGTGACTAACTTTTACACCCCAAATAGGGTGTAAAAGTTAGTCACCGTCATGGAGAGATACGGCGTGAAAACAGGCACTTTGACCCACCAAATCTGTGCCAACTTATATTATATTTTATTATACTATGTTATATTACATTTAATGCACCAAACCAAATGGCTTTTAAGCACATAACTGCTATGTTAAATTTATGCACAAGGTGGCGCACTGGTAGAAAAGATAGGAACAGCATCTACAGTGCCAATAGGTATAAATGTGATACAGATGCAGAGCAGTTCCACATATGCAATATAAGAGGTTAGTTCACAATCTGACACCAGAATATAATACAGAAGAGTAGAGTGAAAATCAAGTAAACACTTTAATGCCTCTGTTTATCACCTTCACTATGATCTTCTCCCTATGAATCTAAAATTCAGTTGGACCATTTCTTGCATCTCACCCTTTTTCTGTATCTCTCTGTCTCTGTCTCAGGAGACTAACAGTCTACTGACATTTAATACAGACCAACTGACTCCCACAATGATCTTGACAAGACTTCCTCCCACATGGTCTCTTGTAAACATAGAAAATAGGTGCAGGACGAGGCCATTTGGTCCTTCGAGCCAGCACCACAGTGCAGTAAGTCCACCTTTCTTTCACTTTCTCTCAGTGTCACCTTTTCTGTTGCACCTATTCTCACGAAGAGACTTTCCTTTCTAGAACATAGGCTCTGGTGAAGTTATTTTCATCATAGGTTTAAGGTAATAGGGGAAAGGCTTAATAGGAACCTGATAGGGTGGAGGCTGCATGGAACGAGCTGCCAGAGGAGGTAATTGAGGCAGGTACTATCGCATACAACGTTTAAGAAACATTTAGACAGGTACATGGATAGGACAGATTTAGTGGGATATGGACCAAAAGCAGACAGGAGGGACTAGTGTAGCTGGGACATGTTGGCCAGTGTGAGCAAGTTGAGCCAATGGGCCTGTTTCCACACCGTATGACCCTATGACTCTATAACATCTCAGATGTCCTCCAGGATTTCTCCTCTGCTGTGGTCGATGGACCTCCTGTTCACATTTCCTCCATTTCACACAGATACTATTCCCTTGGTCTTTACCTTTCACCTTTCCACCAGCTGCGATGGGATCCCACCAGTAGTCACATCTTCCCCATCCCATCTCTTCCTGCTTTCCACAGGGACCATTCCCTCTGCCACTCACGAATTCACTTACCCATTCCCACCTACCTCTCCCTGCCCCCTGGCACTTTCCACTGCAACCGTAAGAGATGCTACACTTGTTCCTACATCTCTGCCCTCACTACCATCCAGTGACCTAAACAGTGCTTCCAGGTCAGATGTAGATTCACAATCTCCTACAACTTTGTTGATCAATTTGTATTCCTGATGTGACCTCCTCTACATAGGGGAGACCATATGTAGGTCAAGCAGCTGCCTTGTGGAAGTGCTCTGTCCCTAATGGCTATTCTGACTTCCCAGTTGCCAGATCTTTCATCTCCCCTTCCTACTCACACTGACAAGTCTGCCCTAGGCCTTCTCATGACCATGGTGAGGCCTAATCCTGATTGGAAGGACAGCACTTCAGATCTCATCTGGGTAATCTACAATTTAGTATGAACAATGGAAAATGGATTCATACATGTGTTCATATCTCCAATTTCAGGTAATCCTGTGTTCCCTTTTCTCTCATTTTTGCCATTGTGTAAAATAGTAGCCCCTCTGATTCCTATTAATTCCCCCTTCGCTTTAAACCTATGCGCTATAGGTTGAACAAGGGCGGAAAAAAAACATTTTTCAGTGGTGCCACTGCAGGAAGTGACTTAAACTTTATCGAAATGCTTCAATGGGTGAAAGAAACTCATTTGAAGTAAGACAACCTTGTTGCAGCGAATTATAAAAGGCACTAAAGTCACTCTGACGGCGCACTGACTGGGGCAGCTGTTTTAGATGGCGTGACATTGTTTTTGATTCAGTTCTCTTCCAACACGCACTCTGTGGATTTCATTGACACAGATCCTCAGTGTTTACTTGAACAAAGGCAGAGATATTAATCTGGGGAAAGTGAAAACTTCCTTCGGCTCGAACGTAACTTCCTCCGCTCTGTACACCCTCTGGCATTTCACAGTCTCTGCTATTCTCCGCCTGAGATGCGAGTTCACAGCGGACGGATCATCCTCACTTGACATTTGCACGATTGGAGCTGGCCGCGGGCGGAGAGTTTAACATTTCCAGGGACGGTCAGAACCAGGCAAAGATGCAACTCCTCCTGAAGCTGCTTTTCCTCCTGCATGCGGGAACACAAGGCAAGTTATGTTGATCGGACAATCTGTGGACCAAAGAGCCGTGATGGGGATCACCATTATGTGGCATATTGCATGGATAGGTAGTTCAGGACCGAGTCTGTTATTAAAACAGCAAGTCGATTAATATCTCTGCTCATAGGCCGAGAAACCCGTCAAAAGATTTAGTCTCCATTTAATCTATATTTTTAATGTTGGAATAAAAGTTTTGCATATTCATTGACTGCGATTGCCTGCAATTATTCAATTAGTTAAAGCATTTGAGATACAATTCGGTCACCATAACTCCATCAGAGAGCGCAAAGCAAGAATCTTACGAAGGTGTAGAAACGTTGAACGACAGATTCCGGTTTGCAAGAGAAGACACAGCGTGCTGGAGCAACTCAGCGGGCCAGGCAGCATCCCTGGAGAACATGGATAGGTGACGTTTCGGGTCGGGACCCTTTTTCACAAAGATACTAGTATCTTTGCTTTTTCAGACATTGAAAAGTCATCTCATCCATGTGCTCCTGAGATGCTGCCCGACTCGCCGGGTTACTCCAGCCCCTTGTGTCTTTTCTAGCGTCCCAAGATCACGGTGCCACCTGCCACCGAACCTGCTGAGGGAAGGCATTTGCAACCATCGTGGAAGCGAGAATCGTTGTTTGAAAACGTCAGATTTGAATACGTTTCTTGTAAATATTGTTTCCGTTAGAAAACCAATCCCTTGTTCAGTGGGTAAAGTGGATGTTTATTGAACTACTAACGGGAGTATAATTGACACATGTATTTATTTTCCACCAGGAGTTCCGCTAATCACAAATTTGACCCAGCCACGTGTGGTCAAGGTGTGGAGAGGCGAGTCCGTCACGTTAAACTGTACATTTACTTATAATGGAAGTGTGAATGGCTGGCTCCGCGTTTCATGGTATCGGACATTACCTGGACGGCCTGATGTTACTTGCAACACGAACAAATCGCTCTGCATTCCTCACCCCACCAGGGATGGTTTCAAACACTGTACGGTATCACTGAAGATTGAAAATGTATCGTTTGGTCATTCTGTTTACAACTACATTTGTGAGGTGAATGTACCAAGTGCCTTCCCTCCAATTCAGGAAAGGGGCCAAGGAACACGAATACAGGTTTATGGTAAAGTATTTGCAATACTATGATGATCTCCAGTCTCTGCACTTTATGTTTATGAAATCTATAATGTTAAACGCAGTGAATTTTGAACCAAGCCATTTACAGATACTTTAACAGAAATAATAGCAAGCAGACCCAATTAGAAATAAGATGAAATGAACACATTTTGTTTCAATCTAAATGAATAAGGCGTACTTAATACACAAAGGGCTGGAGCAATTAAATGGGTCAGGCAGCATCCCTGGAAAACATAGATGGGTGACTATCAGTCTGAACCTTCTTCAGACCATGTTTCCCTAAGATACTGACTGACCCGCTGAGTTACTCCAGCACTCTGTCTTCTTTTGTAAACCAGAATCTGCAGTTCCGTGTTTCACAGAGGTACTTCAAGGTTGATGTTTCCAGCTTTTTTTTTTTGTAAAACACGGATTGTGATGTTGTTGCATTGTCTCATTGGATCTTTAATCATATATGAATACCAACAGTGAAAATATTGCTCCATTTATTTTATTTTCACTTTCCAACTATGAGCTGGTTTTACAACAGTTAAAAAATAACACTTTGAGATAGTTTGATTGACTGAATGAATGAATGAATGAATGAATGCCTTTTTATTGTCACTATACACATGTACAATGGATTAAAAGCTGCTCCTACTCAGTGTAAAAAACAAAAAGGGGGAGGGGGAATAAGGTGCATAGTTTCTGCGATGCTATGTACATATCTATAAAAGACAATGGATAAATAGAATTACAGTTACAGTACAAATTACAGTAGGTGGATAGATGAAGGTCCGGGGGTTAGGCTGTGAAGTCAGTGCATGTGTGAGTTCAGGGAGATAATGGATTTTGGAAAGAAACTGTTCTTGAGTCTATTTGTCCTTGTGCTGATGCACCTATAGCGCCTCCCTGAGGGCAGCAGGTTGAACAGGCCAAATGCAGGATGGGAGCTGTCCTTCATAATGTTCTTCGCCCTGCTGAGGCAGCGGGAGGTGTAAATGTCCATCAGAGAGGGGAGAGGGCAGCCGATGATCTTCTGTGCTGCCCTAACTACTCTCTGAAGCCTCTCCCTGTCTGCCATGGTGCAGCTGCCGTACCATGCTGTAATTCTGTATGTCAACAGGCTCTCAATGGACGAGCGGTAGAAGGTCAGCAGCAGGTTGGAGTCCAGGTTGTGCTTCCTGAGGACCCTCAGGAAGTGCAGCCACTGCTGAGCCTTCTTGATGACCACTGTGATGTTATCTGTCCAGGAGATGTCAGCGGAGATAAGGGTGCCGAGAAACCGGAAGGTGTAGACCCTCTCCACACACTCACCGTTGATGTATAAGGGAGCTAAGTCGGTGCTGTGCCTCCTGAAGTCGACAATGAGCTCTTTGGTTTTCTTGGTGTTCAGAACCAGGTTGTTTTCTGAGCACCAGGCTGTCAACTTCAGGACTTCCTCTCTGTAGGCTGCCTCGTCTTCCCTTGAGATGTCCGACTACTGTAGTGTCGTCAGCAAACTTGACGATGCGGTTGTTGTTGTGGACCGGACTACAGTCGTGGGTGTAGAGACAGTATAGGAGGGGGCTTAGCATACAGCCCTGTGGGGAGCCGGTACTCAACATGCGAGTGGAGGAGAGGTGGGGGCCGAGTCTCACCGTCTGGGGCCGGTTGGTGAGGAAGTCCTTTATCCAGGCACATGTGAGAGTGGGGAGGCCAAGAGTGACCAGTTTGTCGATGAGAATGTCCGGGATGATAGTATTGAAAGCTGAGCTGTAATCCACAAAGAGCATCCGGACGTAGCTCTGCCCCAGCTCCAGGTGGCTCAGCACAGAGTGGAGAGCTACGGTGATGGCGTCTTCTGTGGACCTGTTTGGGCGATAGGCGAACTGGTGGGGGTCGAAGTCTGGAGGGAGATAGTCCTTGATGTGCTGGAGGACCAATCTCTCGAAGCACTTCGTGATTACCGGAGTGAGGGCCACAGGACGGTAATCGTTTAGGCTGGTGATGGGGGACTTCTTCGGCACTGGGACGATTATGGCTGATTTTAGGCAGGACGGGATAACTGCCTGGTCCAGGGAGCGATTGAAGATTCTGGTGAAGATGACGGTGAGCTGGTGGGCACACGCTTTGAGCACCTTACCAGGTACTCCATCTGGGCCGGCAGCCTTCTTGGGGTTCACTGCCAGGAGCACCCGTCTGACATCGTGCTCCCTTACAGTGAATGGAGTCGTGCAGGAGCCAGGTAAGGGTGGGAGCAGGGCTTGTAGCAGATGAGTGCTGCTGTTGTGATGTTTCAATGCGGGAAAAATAAGCAATTTAGCTTCTCTGCCAGCAGCTCACTCCGGTCTTCTGTCGTTGTGGCACAGCCTCTGTAGTTTGTGATTCCTTGTATGCCCCGCCATACCTCCCGTATGTTATTGCTGGACAGGTGGGACTCTATGCTCCTCTTATAATCCACCTTAGCTTTTTTAATTCCCCTTTCCAGATCGGCTCGAGCAGCCCTGTAACAGAGCTCCGTCACCTGACCTGAAGACATCATCGCGGGCTCTAAGAAGTGTGCGGACCTGGCTGGGCATCCAGGGTTTTCTGTTTGGGAAAACCCGAATGTTTTTGTCCACAGTCACGTTTCCGATGCAGAACTTGATATAGTCCAGTACCGTTTCTGTGAATGTTTCCAGATCCTGGTGTTCGAGTATGTCCCAGGTGGTCTGCGTGAAGCAGTCCTGTAGTTTTGGAGAGTGCATTTTCAGGCCAGGTTGTAACAGTCTTTATGGTGGGCCTGGCACTTCGTCTGAGGGGGTGTAGGCTGGGGAGAGCAGGGAGGGAGAGATGATCTGACTGGCCAAGCTGGGGAGGGGAATGGCTCTATTCGCGTGCTTGATATTGGAATAGACATGATCCAGCATGTTCTCCCCTTTAGTAGGACACTTGACATGTTGATAAAATTTCGGCAGTACAGTCTTCAAGTTGGCCTTATTAAAGTCCCCTGCAATTATGTGAACACCTTCGGGGTGTGCCCGCTGCTGTTCGTTAATGGTGTTCAGCAGGAGCGAGAGCGCCGTGTTTACATTGGCGTCGGGTGGAATATACACAGATGTGACAATCACTACTGTTAGTTCTCTCGGTAGAAAAAAAGGCCGACATCTTACAGACATGTACTCGAGGTCAGGAGAACAATGTTTGTCTATGATTGTCCCGTTGTTGCACCAGTCCTCATGCACGTAGATACAGAGACCCCCTCCCCTGCTCTTACCTGAGTCCATAGTCCTGTCCCCACGGAACAGAAAGCGTCCTGCTAGCTGCATGCTAGCATCAGGTATCCCCTGGTGAAGCCAGGTTTCAGTGATGATCAAAACACAGCAGTCACAAACATATCGGTTTCCAGCGAGTTGTAATTCCAGGTCATCCGTTTTATGAACCAGGGATCTGGCATTGGAAAGATACAGGCTCGGTAGAGGTGGCTTATGTGGTTGTTTCCTTAGCCTTAGCAAAACGCCGGACCTGTGGCCTCGCTTCTGCTTCCTTTCCCTCCTCCGACTGCGCTGCCTCTTGGACCCGACTACAATCCACGGGGGGCCCGAAGGTCTCACTACGTCGTCCGGGATATTATGCGTGTGATGAAAGACACTCAAAACAGATGTCTGATGCTGGTCACCGACGTCCAAGAGGCTCTGGCGGGTGTAGCGGATGTTTGCAGAACCGATAGTGAAGACGTACACAAACAGTGAAACGTACAAAAACAACAAAAAAGAACACCGAGATGGAGAGCCGTGAGCCGCTGCGACCATGCGCGCCGCCATCTTAAAAAGACTGCATTCAGTTAGAGAATGCTTTGTGTCTCAAGGCCATTCATCTAATATTTCAAGTGGTTAAAAGTTGTTCCATTTCCTTTAAATTAATAATCAGTTGAAATGAAAACAATTTAAAAACAAGTATTAAAAATATACAACCAGCCAACCAGCATTTAGATGTCAATGCTTTGATTTGTGCTATTAATCTCCATCAAACAATTTAATTGGGTCGCCATTTGGAGCTCCAGAGCGTTGGGCCGCTGCTCCAACATCATGGAGCTCTGGTTTTGGGGAGAGCTTCCAACGCGGGCGGCGCTGAACTCCATGGAGTCCCGGGGCCCTTTGCCGAGGGCCTCCAGCATTGCTTCTCCACCCGGCACGCCCTGCGGACTTTGGGAGCCGCAGACTCCGGTAGGAGGGGGCCGACTCGAGGTCCAGGCCGCTGAGGAGGTCCCCCAGCCCCTGACGTCGGACTTACATCACCCCGGCGAGCGGGCCTGAGCATTGGGCTGCCCGTAGCGGCGACAGCGGAGGGCTCGGGGAGGACCTGACCAGTGGGGAACATCGGGAAGAGACTAACTTTGGTGCCTTCCCTCACAGTGGGAAACTTTGATCCTGCTGTGAGGGGATGTTTTATGTTGAATTTCTATCTACTCTGTGTTGTGTTCTTTATTTTTTCCTGTATGGCTGTATGGTGATTTCATTTCACTGTGCCAATTGGCACACATGACAAATAAAATGTATCTGTAT
The DNA here is from genome assembly GCA_035221665.1 of Okamejei kenojei. Classification (NCBI taxonomy): domain Eukaryota; kingdom Metazoa; phylum Chordata; class Chondrichthyes; order Rajiformes; family Rajidae; genus Okamejei; species Okamejei kenojei. The sequence continues at coordinate 19,693,600 of CM069159.1, forward strand.
ATGTATCTGTAGAACATAGAACAGTACAGCACAATAACAGGTTCTTTGCCCCTAATGTCTGTGCCAAACACGATGCCAAGACCATCTCTTATCTATATGCACATAATCCATATCTCTCCACTACCGGCATATCTATATGCCAACCAAAAAGCCTCTTAAATGCCACTATTGTCTCTATTGAAAATAATAAATGTCTACAGCCAATGAACTTTATTGAGAATATAAACATTAATTGCACTGGCAACTGTTTAAAGCATTTATTCAATCTTATTTGTTCCGTTAAATGGTGGGCATTCAAAGTTTTCTGTAATTGTTCTTATTTTATATTTCGCTCAATATTTCACTGTTCTTCTTATTTCTCCACTGGTGGATCATTTCAATTGTTTATAATATTTAGCTCTGGCAATCCTAAGTCAAAAAACTATCTTTGTTTTTGTTCTAATAACACCAATACACGATGCTCCTAATGTTGCCAAAGAGGCATGTTCTGAACCAACTCGCATGCATAAGCCAATTCTTTCATGATTGAGTTCCTGCATGCAGCAGTTCATTAATTCTAATTTCCCCCATCCTCCATCGACATTGGGTTCAACCTGTGCCAGACAGCACAGTGACGAGGCTGGTAGAGCTGCTGCCTCACAGATTCAGGGACCCAGGTTCGACCCTGACCTCGGTGCTGTGTGGAATTTGATTATTTTTTTTTACCTGTGACTGCGTGGTTTTCCTCTGGGTGCTCCTGAATTGGATGAGTGGACGAGAAAGTGGGACACCATAGAACTAGTGTGAACAGGTGATCGATGGTAGGTGTGGACTCAGAAGGCCGGAAGGCCTTTTTCCACGCCACATCTCTGAACTGTACTAACCTTAACTAAGACTCAACCTTCACACTACCGATCACTCAGCCAAGATTATGGATTCAATGTTCCAAGGTATTGAAAATTTCTGCTTATAGCCAAGTAGTTTCACTCAGAAGCGGAGGTGAGTGATTTCTCATCGTATTTTGTCGTATTTCTCATCGTAAGAGGTGGATCAAAGTGATGGGTAGATCCAGGGGTGGATTGTCAGATCAGTTAAGTGGAAGAGCAGGGTAGAGAGGTTACAACTCCAAAGGGAAGCTTGGTCGGCAAATTGGGAGGGGATGGGGAAAGTGATGAGCAGATAAAAGAGGTGAGGCAGGGGAATTGGGTGATGGGGTATGGGTGGAGCACAAATAAACGTGTGTGTGAGGGGACCTGGGTAGGTCAGAAGAAGAGGGGAAGGGGGGAAAAGCAAAGGGTGGAGTTGGGGTGGGGGGTGTTGATTACCTTCAAGATAGAGAATGCTATATTCATCTCTTTGGGTGTAGGCTACCCAAGTAGAATATGAGGTGCTATTCTTCCAGTTTGTGGTTGGTCTCACTCTGGCAATGGAAGAAGGGCCGACAGGTCAGTGTGGGAATGGAAAAGCAAATTGAAATGGATAGCAATTGGCAGCTCCTTCCCAGAGGGAGCAATGATGGGTAGATGGGGATGGTGCACGGAAAGGAACTTTTTAAGGGGAGTTCACTTCTTGTACTAAGAATGAATGGAAACAGAACTTAGCCAAGTCAAGCTGTTTATTGCCACTGGCACAAGAACGGTGAGGTACAGGTGTAACAAAAATCTGCACACAGAAACATAAATTATATGTAAATTGTTTATAAATCACATAAAATTCTACAAGACTAAAAAATTGAAGAAGACCGTAAAACACAATGAGAAAAACAAACAAGTCCATTGTGTTTCATTGTCGAGCGAAGATTGGGGTTGTGTGGGTTGGTTCAAAAAAGTTGTAGGAAAAAGCAGTGGTTTCTGAACCTGGTGGTGTGATACTCTAGGTTTTAAACCTCACCCTATGGTAGCAGTGAGTAGAGGACATGGCCTGGATGGTGAGATCATAGATGCCACCTTCTTGAGGCAAGTAGGTGGAGAGGCTTGTGGCTGTGATTGCTTGAGCTGAGTATAGCCTCTTGAGTTCCAATGTATTGAAATTTCCATACCAGCCCAAGATGCAACCAGTCAGAATACTTCCTACAGTACATCAGTTGAAGTTTCTTAGCATGTTGCATAACCTGCCAAGTCTCTTTAAACTTCTATCGAAGTAGAGGCAGTGGCAGATCTTTTTCATGATTACAGCTATGTGCTGTGCTTACGAGAGATCACCTGAGGTCTTCATCCAGGAATTTGAAGTTGCTAACTCATTCCACCATTGACCCAACATTAAAAACTGCATGTTGTCTCCCGACTTCACCGTTCCAAAGTCAATGGTTCGCTACTTTGTTTTGTTGACCTTGAGTGAGAGTTTGTTGTTGCGGCACCATTCAACCAGTTGTTCCATCTCTCTCTTGCACACTGACTGTTCATCATCCATAATTCAGCTAACCACAATGGTGTCATTGTTGAGTTTATAGATGGCGTTGGAGCTATGCTTAGCCACATAGCTATGAGTGAGAAAAGAGTAGAGCAGGGTGCTAAAGGATTGGAAATTGTATGACTGCCTTGGTCTCCTTTGTTTGCAACAAATAAATCTGAGGAGCAATTAAATTGCAGTGCATTAAATTATGTGAGGTCTCAACACACAAACCAGAAAAGACTTGGATATCTTTGCCTGGATTAATTTAGGAACATTGATGTGTTAACCGGTAGAAGAATCGGGTAGATGTTGAGAACAAACAAATTCACTCAATCAGTGGCAGTGACTGGAACTCATCGCCTGAATGGGTACAAGAAGTAGAAATCTTCACCAAATTTCATGGATCTGGATGAGCACTTGAAGTGTATCACCTGCAGGGCTTTGAACCAGAGAAGTGAAAGTAAGCTAATTTTTTTTTGAGCAGCACGTATACAATAGATCTCCTCCTACACCATTAATTTAGACGATAATTATCATTATCTCAAGCTACCACTAATCTCTCACTTAAATCTTTTACTGTGCATTATCATTATATTGTCGTCAGTACTAATCATAAGACTATTGCATGTGAGTCTGTGTGATATACATAATCCCATTTTGCTAGGACCATGGACTAATATAATTGTCCAGCACATATTTGATCCTTGATGCTGCTCAGCTAAAGAAGGTATAAGAGCAATTAAGCTTAAGTCAGTATATTATAGCCATGTCTAACATTTTTAATATTTTAGTTTTTATCTGTCTGTACTTTTATAGGAGGGATTTGATACGTAGAAGGGGTATGTCTATTTCTAGAGGAGATTAGCGCAAACTCATAGATTAGGAGTCAGTTGGGTCTCGGAAGGATGGTGAGAATACAGTTTTTTATCACACACACACACGACATGATCACGACACACACAAGTTAATGAGACGACATATTTTTATAAGAGGAAACTTTCATATGATATATAGGACATGAATGGAACAGCGATTGAGAACGGTAAGTGATGGATTATTTATTTGCTATGTACTACTTCAATAAATGACCAATTGATCAAGAAACAACGTTTTGAAGATTCGTTTTTACCATCTTAAGTGTGTCCTGAGTGCATATACTATACCTCCTAACCATCCCCGAAGAGTAATGGTTATCAAAGTTGGTCTTTGAGAAGGTGGTAAAGAATGCTATTATAGAAGGGCTATATTATTATGATTCTACTTCATTAACAACATATTCTCTATGAAAATAGAGCAGAATTGTGGACAATTTACTCTGTCAGTAGGTTTCACTAATATTGAAATGTGTGAAATATAGTTTAATACTTTATGCTTTATCTTCTCTCAGATCTTCCAGAAATGTATATACGGGGTGATACTTTGGTTGCTGGTCATGAATCCACTCTAACCTGCTCTGTCAAGGGATTGTACGACAAGAATATCTCCTTTACATGGACATGCACCTCTACAAATATCACTGCGCCAACTTTTGAAACAGACAGGAATGGCACACTAGTTGCCACCAGTCATTACAAGATTGTCCCAAGAGTGGAAGACAATGGGACTGTTTGCAGTTGTCAGATTTATCATTCCACTTTTGGACGACCAGCTGTAAATATAATCAAACTAAATATTATGTGTAAGTATCATCTTTAACTTTTGAAGTGGTATTCACTGTATTGCTATTCTTTGAATTCTTAGTGTATGCACATTATTCTGTTATATGTACTGTATATCACCATCTATACCAGTGCAACTGAATATCTTCTGCATCTGCTTTAACTGCTCATTGACCCATTCATACCATTAGTTTTATCACTTACATTTCTCTCATTTATATTGTCTTGGTTTCTTCTATTTTGCCCTTCTCTCTGGTTCTGTTACTCAGACCAAAAGTTTCACCTTTCTCTACTGCTTGCAATCAATCTGCCCCAAATACTCTATCTTCTTACTATGATGATTCTTTCCCAGATTTGAATCATTCTCAGATAAGTTTGAAGCCTCCTTATAGATATCTCTTGGTAATCCTATGTGTGTGTCTCCCCATCTCCACTGAGGCAATCTTTGAAGTACATCTGATGTTGATGCCTCCATTTAAGCAGTAAGCCCATCCTATTTCCTTCCCACCCATCAAACCCGCTAAAGGCTATTTCTGCTAACCTTCTCAATCAGAGTTTGCGACACAGGGTGGATCAATATTCATCATCCTTCTCCCTTCCACATTCATATTCTGTCCTATTCATTTTAGAATTGGACTTTTGCCATCTAAACCCTCATTGTGTGTGTGTGCATTGATAAAAATATTTCAAGTATAACTAATTGCTCCTTCTCCAAACTTCTTGGCTACGGTCTCACAAAGGTTCTATGTTCCCTTTCACCAAAACTCACTTTCTTCTGTCCTTATCCATCTCCAGCAACACTTCACCCTTTTGCATCTCCTTCATATCTCTCCATTAAATTATCTTTCTCTATCAACAAAAGTTGATTCTTCTCTCCCAGCTTTTGCAATGAGTGGTACCTTCTCACTATTTTAAATGTCCATCTTACGTAGCTGTCTTAACCCTTACGTCTTTGACTTCATAGCCCTCTGTCCTGCATTAACTTTGGTTAACTCCTCTATTCATGGCCACACCAACAATATTCTCTTTTCATGTGTGGGAAGAAACTGCAGATGCTGATTTAAACTGAAGATAGTCACAAAATGCCGAAGTAACTCAGCGGGAGAAGGATCTCGACCCAAAGCTTCACCCATTCCCTCTCCAGAGATGCTGCATGCCCCGCTGAGTTACTCGAGCATGTTGTGTCTACCTTCCCTTCACAGGTGGCCCTACTACTCTCACCATATGCAGGGGTATCTGTGATTATTTGTGATAGCTGTAGAAATCACTTACAACCCCACACCCATCTGTTTTCCGACAGGTGAAGAAAATCACCTAAGAATTATATCAGTGGCTTCACTCTTCAAACTGTTAGGCATTTGGACCTCCATTTGCCATGTTTATCAAAACACTTCATCTCTACCACCAGCTGTATAACCCTCGAACAATTCTACATTTCTCCAGTCGTAATGTCGAAGAATCTCAACTTTCATCGTGCAAACGGTTCATTAAGCTCTACCATTCACTCCCCTTTCCTCTCTGCATCAATCCCTCACTCTCCATAGACAAGAACAAGCTTAGCTTTTTTGTTTTACGTATATGATTTTACTTCGGAGTCACGTGAGTGACTACGTGAAGACCCCGTCCAGCACGCATGCGCGACATTAGCGTTCATGCAGTGCACCCGCGACGAACGGGAGTTCAAGGCGCTCCCGCTACAATTTGAAAAGTCGGGCCGACAGGTAAGTTTTACCGTGGCCGTGTGTCTTTTTCTCTGTGGTCTGCTTGTGTTCCAGAAAGAATGAGCAAGACCAGAGGAAAGAAGTCTGCAGCTCGCCCCCGTTCGTCCTCCGTTGAGGAATGCTCTTTGGAGGGGGGGGCAAGAGGCGGCGGTTTATAACTACCGAGCCGAGCCCAGCACCGCTCGTGCTGCCTGAGCAGCGGGCTGGAGGTACCTACAGCCGGAACCGGGCGGTAGTGTCCGACGTTTCGGATGAAGATGCCTTACCGCTCGAGAGCACAGGCAGCCGCCTAAGCCGCATGGAACGGCTTATGGAGCAATTGCTCCAGCGAGATCTGCTGAGAGAGCAGCAGCAGCCTCGCCAAGGGAGTTCAGGCACTCCCGCAGTGCCTTTTACGGCACTGGCCATTGCTTCACCTTCTTTTGAAGGCAGCATTGGCGACCAGGTCTGGGCTGGTCAAGAAGAGGGGTCACTGGCTGAAGATTTCGGGAGTACGCAGGGTGTACAGGAACAGGAAGAGCTGCTGGGTGTGGTCAACCGCTACGTGGCCATTCCACAAGCGGGTCGGCCATTAGAGCCGAAACTTGCAGCCAGCATTAACCACCTGTCCTCTAAACCCCTACAAGAACAAGTGGTCAATGAGGCTCTTCAACTATATACAGCCCCAGGAAATTGTACATCTTTGAATGTACCTGCTGTCAATAGCCAAATTTGGGGACATTTGGGGCAGAACATCAGAAACCTGGAGTTAAAGCTCCAGAAGATCCTTAAATTCCTGACTGCAGGAATAACATCTTATGCTCGGTCCATTGATGGTGCGGACATCTCCACAAATCAGCAAGACACATTAGCTCTGCTGTGCACCACTCAATATGAGATAAATAATTTGCGAAAGGCGATTATCAAGCCTGCCCTCAACCCTAAATTTGCGGGACTCTGCAAAACACCGGGGTTAGAACCTCCTATTCTGCTCTTTGGGAAAGACCTTCCAAAAAAGGTGAAAGACCTGGAAGAAGAATCCAAGACCTTTGGTCTCGTGAGGGCAGGTTTGGGACCGAGCAGACCCAACAAACCCAGGCGGCAGTACCCCATGGCGTCCACCAGTCGTCGACCACACTATGGGACTGGTGAAAGCTCGGGGTCTGCAACCATTCCCCGTAAGCCTTTTTTAGGCCAGGGCCCAGAGCGGACCCCATGGAAAATGCGCCACCCCCAACAACATCGAGATCAACATCAACCCTCTACAGCCCAGCAGACGCCTCATCACCCAGCGAAGAGGCAGAAGAAGCACCAATAACCATGGAGGTAGGTGGGTCTGGTTCCTCTCAGCATATGTGCAGTAGGGGCTCTGTGCTAACAGGGGGGAGATTGCATTTGTTTTTGGATGCATGGGAATCCATCACTAATGACAAGTATATACTCAGCAGCGTTCATGACTACTTTGAACAAGTCTGTCAGGTATATACATTTCAAGATGGATACTTTTGAAACAGCCAGACTATTGGTTTCTAGGGGGTACTTTTCTAGCAAGCATTGATTTAAAAGATGCCTACTACTCAGTACCCATACACAAGGACCATCGAAAATATTTACAATTTATCTGGATGAAACAGCTATGGCAATATAAAGCCTTACCAAATGGGCTAACCTCTGCTCCAAGGTTGTTCACTAAAATCTTAAAACCTGCCTTGGCATTATTGAGGAAACAAAAGCATATAGTCATGGCGTATTTAGACGACATTTTTAATAGTAGGGAAAACCTTGGAGACAGCTATTTTGGCAGTCGCAGCCACCAAACGTTTGTTTGAAACTTTGGGGTTTGTCATACATCCAGAAAAATCCAATCTTACACTGTCCACTGCCATGGACTATCTTGGATTTACGATAGATACTGTTCGCATGATTGTAACTCTGCCGAAGGGGAAAGCATCAGAATTGGCGCTATCATGCAACAAACTCATGAATAAACATCAGCCAACCATACGGGAAGTAGCTAGAGTTATTGGCAAAATGGTAGCAGCTTTCCCAGCTGTACAATTTGGGCCTTTGCACTATCAAATTTGCAAAGAGCTAAAGTGCATGCACTAAAGCAAAACTCAGGTCACTTTGACCGAGCTATGAGTTTAACTGCTGAATCCATTCCAGAGTTACAATGGTGGGCGAGGAATGTAAGACTCAGCTCCAGTCCCATTATGATCACCAACCCAGTATTAACCATTCAAACGGATGCCAGTGCTTTGGGCTGGGGAGCAACTAACATGCAATCCAGCACAGGGGGCAGATGGAGTAAATTTGAATCATCTTGCCTACAGACACGGGGTATCAACTATTTAGAAATGTTGGGTGCGTTTTATGGGTTAAAAGCATATTCATGTAATACGCATCATGCACATGTCCGGTTGCAACTAGATAATACCACGGTGGTGGCTTATATCAATCACATGGGTGGTGTAAAGTCGATATCGTGTGACAATTTGGCCAACCTAATCTGGCAATGGTGTGTTGAAAGGCATATTTGGTTATCAGCAACTTACCTTCCAGGTAAGCAAAATACAGTGGCAGACACCAGGTCACGTAGATTTAATGAAACATCGAATGGATGTTAAATCCCAAAGTGTTTGCTGAAATTACAAAGCAATATGGCACACCAGATATCGATCTATTTGCATCCAGGCTGAATCACCAGGTACCAACGTATGTCGCTTGGGAACCAGACCCTGAGGCAGCAGCAGTTGATGCATTCTCGCTGCATTGGGGGAAAATGTTATTTTATGCTTTTCCTCCCTTCTGCCTCATCAGTTGGGTATTACGCAAGATTCAATTGGATTCCGCTTCAGGAATCTTGATAATACCTGACTGGCCTACACAGCCATGGTTCCCAGTGGCTTTCGACATGGCTGTTGAAACACCGTTGGAATTCCCCAGCAGTCGACAGTTATTAATCCACCCAGTGTCAGGCATTAGTCACCCGTGCCATGACAGAGTCAATCTCCTGGCTTGCAGATTCTAAAAAGACCTCTACTGGGCCTGGGACTGTCTGAGGACGCCATCAACATGATGACCGCATCTCACCAGGAGTCCACCAGGAGACAATACCTGACCAATATAAGAAAATGGGAACAGTATTGCTCCAAAACAGGAACTACCTACACCACAGCTACAGCCACCAGTGTTGTGGAGTTTCTGCTTGGATTACATCGGGAAGGACTCAGCTACAGCGCCATTAATACAGCCAGGAGTGCGTTGTCAGCTTATTTGGTTCCAGCAGCAGGACAACTGACTTTGGGGTCCCATCCACTAGTGGTCAAAATCATGAGGGGCATTTTTAACACCAATCCCCCTAGGCCTAGGTACACTCAGATCTGGGATGTCAGCATAGTACTGACGTACCTTAGGGGATGGCCACCACCCAGGTCACTTACTCTGGAACAACTTACACTGAAATCAGTCATGCTCATGGCTCTAGTGTCAGCTCAAAGGGTACAGTCCCTCCACCTTCTGAGGCTGGACAGCATGACAGAGTCATTGGACTGTATCACATTTCACATTCAGGGGGCTGGTCAAACAATCTAGACCAGGTACCACGCCTCCAGTTATGGAGTTCCGGGCATATTCACCTGACCCACGGTTGTGTGCCAAGACCCATCTCGCCAACTACATAGACACAACATATAACTTAAGAGGGAGAGAAAAAGCCTTATGGATAAGCCACAAGAAGCCTCATGGTCAGGTGACGAGCCAAACCATTTCAAGGTGGCTCAAGCAGGTGCTTAAGTCCGCGGGAATCGATACTAATGTGTACAAATCTCATTCCACCAGGGCTGCATCTACGTCGGCGGCTAGGCAAATGGATGTGCCTATGGACCATATTCTGGCCAGAGCAGGATGGTCCTCGGAAAGAACTTTCCAAAGGTTTTATAATAAGCCGCTGGCGGAGCCTGCTACATTTGCAGACAGAATTTTAGAGTCTGCAGATAATATTTAATTTAAGCCCGGGGGAGCTCTCTGTTTTTTGTTGTTATTAATAAACCTTTTTTGTTCACAAACAGGTTATTGTTGATTGTATAACATGCTTCCTCCCTCTAAGGTCTTCAGGCAGTGAGTGAAGCATGAGCTGGTACACGGTTCGGATTCACAGAGCTTTGAAGTCTTCACGTAGTCACTCACGTGACTCCGAAGTAAAAATAGTAAGATTAAATGAGAACTTACCAGTTCGAAGTTTGATCTGTATTTTATGAGGAGTTACGATGAGGGATTACGTGCCCTCCGCTCCCACCCTCTATTATACAGATCAACTGGTAATTAAGTTCTTATTTTTTCTTTACTATATTTATTTCAATTGTTGTGTTTTTCTGTGAATCCACACCGCTGCTTTGAAGAAATGTCGCGCATGCGTGCTGGACGGGGTCTTCACGTAATCCCTCATCGTAACTCCTCATAAAATACAGATCAAACTTCGAACTGGTAAGTTCTCATTTAATCTTACTATTCTTTCCAACTTTGCTTCAGTGGCAGTCCGAGTTATACTGAGGTCCCTTGAGAATGATTAGCTTTCAGAAGTGCAAAGTTTGATTGTGAATAGCTGTTCTGTGTATACTTGCATGTTAAATCTTTTCATATTGCTTTAATCTACAATGAAGTGTACATTATCTTTACCGTTAGATGGACCACAAGATCTATTAATAACATACAGGTTGAAAGCAGTGGATATTTATCGACCGATCAATGATAGCATCATCTTTGTTGCTGCTGATTCATTCCTGGAACTGAATTGTCGTGTAGATAGTAATCCGGTCTCCACTGTTACCTGGACAAAGGCCACAGAGAATCATAATGTAACGTTGCAAACTGGAGTCGGTTTCAACAGTTCAAAAGAATGGACACGTTTCCAGCGTAAAGATGAAGGGATGTATTGGTGCACGGCAAAAAACGGCTACGGCTGGAGAAACAGAAGTATCTCGATAAACACAAAACAGAAAGGTAAATAGAAATGTAATTATACATGTGCCTAGGTAACAATGTTCATTGATGTAGAATCATTCTTAGCAAATAAGACCTCAGCTTAATTAGTTCAATGTCTTTTTTCTTGATCTTAGTGATTGATCAATTGTAATATTTTATTTATTTTACAAATCATATATAGTAAAGACTATTTAATGCTGTCATCTTCAAATACTTTGATTTTATAGTTTTTCCATTGTAGATAAAGAAAATGTAAACATTAGAGTGCTGCATTTTTGTTTATAAATGGCAGTGTATCTCTTTGAAATAAATATGTACCCTGCTGTCAAATAAAGTAAAATGATTGCAGTGTATTTTTTATACTTTTTATGTTTCTCAGAGTTGAAGCATTAAATTTAGTTGACATCTTGAATTTTCTTTCACAGGTTATCCTTTTCTTTGTGCTCTGGTCCTGGTCCCCCTAACTACAGCCATCATTTTGGCAATAATATATTTTTGCCTGTTCTGAAATAGGCAATGGAAAGGTAAAACTTAAAATAAATCGTTGTTTGTAGGTGTTAACCTTAAATCGACAACAATAGCCGCTGAAAAATAATGTGGTTTTCAATCAATCGTGTCTGAAGAAGGGTCTCGACCCGAAACGTCGCCTATCTCCTTCGCTCCTTAGATGCTGCTGCACCCGCTGAGTTTCTCCAGCTTTTTGTGTACCCCCGTGTTATTACACAATCCTTTTTGATATCCTGTGTGTTGCTTGTTGGGTTAATTTCATGGCCAAGTCTTTCTTTAGTTAAATAAGTGTTACATTTCAATTTAGAGGATCATGAATGATCTTGTTCAATATTTTCCAGCAATGCCCTGATCTCAAAAATGAATTTAGTTTAGTTTAGCTATACAGCGTGGAAACAGGCCCTTCATCCCATCGAGACAGTACTGGACAATGATCACCCTTACACTAGTTCTGTTATCCCCACTCTCGCATCCTAACACTGGGGGGGGGGTGGAAATTACGGTGGCCAATTAACCTACATCTTTGGAATGTGAGAAGAAACCAGAGCACCAGAAGAAAACCCATGCGGTCGGAGGTTGAATGTACAAATTCCATACAGGTAGCATCCGTAGTCAGGATTGAGTCCGGGTCTCTGGTGCAGCAAGGCTGTAATTCTATTGCTGTGCCACTGTGCTGCCCTATTTGAAATATATATTTTTTATTAATCCATAGAATACTATCAAAATTGGCAAGCCATTTTTAAAATTTGAATCAGGAACTATATTACAAACGATGCAAAAAAATGTAATATTAGTATGTTGGAGTAGTGAAGAAATTCTGAGTGAGCGTATTTTGGAAATAAAAATTATGGGAAATATTTAAATTAAGATAAAGAGATGCACTGCAATATGGAAATGCAAGTAGTTTCCACCAAGTGTCTATTTGGCCACATAATGGAATCCTTCTGTTTTGCATTCTAGAGGCATTGATTTTGTTTCCTACAATTCTTTGAGTCTTTAATAGTCTTTCAAATTTATTGACCGCTCATTGGTCCCAGTCACACGGGAGGCCTGGTCCCCCAACGCAACCCATTCCCCAACGCAATATTCCACCACTTACCCACATGGTGGCGGATTGTTGGGGGGAAGGGTGTTGGGGCGGGGGGGGGGGGGGGGGGGGAGGTGTGTGGGGGCAGGGGGATTTGTGGAGGGAGGGTGTGTGTGGGGGGGGAGGTGAGCAGGGGGGGGGGTTGTGGGGGGAAGAGGGTGTGCTCTGGGGAGGTTTGTGGAGGAGAGAGGGTGTGGGCAGGGACTGTGTGGGCTCGGGTGGTTGTGGGGGGAGGGGTGTGAATGGGGGAAGTTGTGGGGGAAGGGTAGTGTGTGGGCAGGGGGGTTGTGAGGAGAGGGGGGTGTTGGGGAGAGGTGTGTGTAGGCGGGGGGTTGTGAAGGATGGGGGTGTGTGTGGGCTGTGGGAGATGTGGGGGACAGGGATTGTGGGGGTTGGGGTTGTGGGGGGGGGGGGTGTTTGGGCGGGAGGGGTTGTGGGGGGAGAGAGCTCAGATAAAAGAGGGAAGAGCCATGGGGGGAGAGGGGGTGTCATGGGTGAGGGGGACAGGAGTCAGCGAGGGAGACCAGAGGGGAAGGGGCTGGAGCTCGCAGCGGGGACTCACAGCGGGTGCTGGTTGCTGGTTGTTGTCCTCCGCTAGGATCAGAGTCCCCGCTTTCTATTTGGCGACATCTCCGACTCTGCGCCGGGCTGGGGTGGGCCGGGCCACGCTGGGGTGGGCCGGGCCGGTCTGGGCTGGTCCGCTTCTGGTCCCTCCGAAAATTGTGTCCGGTTGGAGACCTCCGCTGGCCATTCTCAGTTCCAGTAAAGACGCGATGGCACAGGAAGTGGCGGACCATCCCAGAGTGTGACAAGAGAAAAGACCAATCCATGCGGCGCTGACCGGCAGGAAAGGAGATCGATCTGCGCACGCGCGTTTTTTACGATTTTTAAACTTCTATAACTTTATACCACCGATCAAAATGAAACGGTGCACTCGCAGCACAGAAGAACGTTGAGTGAGCTGGCAAAAAATCATAGGGACATTACATTGGGCAAGGCATTGGTGAGGCCAATTCTGGAGTATGGTGTACAATTTTGGTCACCAAATTATAGGAAAGATGTCAACAAAATAGAAAGAGTACAAAGGAGATTTACTAGAATGGTTTGATTTTATCATTTAAAAATAAATTAGATAGGTATATGGACGGGAAAGGAATGGAGGGTTATGGTCTGAGTGCAGGTAGATGGGACTAGGTGAGAGTAAGTGTTCGGCACGGACTAGAAGGGCTGAGATGGCCTGTTTCCGTGCTGTAATTGTTATATGATTATATGATTATAGCGCTATTGTGTATCGTTTTTGTGCAAATAGAAAAAACATGCAACCGGAAGATAACAAGATCAGAGTTTTAATTATGTACTAGATTAAATGAGACCCATTTGGTCCCATGTTCACACGGGAGGGCTGGTCCCCCAACGCAATATTCCACCTCTGCACCACATCCAATATTGGTGGCCAGTGGGGGGAGGGGCTAACTGGAGCACTAGTATGGGTGTTGTGGGCCGAAGGGACTAGTTTCCAGAGGGCTAGTATGGACATTGTGGGCTGAATGGATTATTGGGATGGCAGCTCAGTCACTCAGGCCTGGTGAGCTGTCAGCTCAGAAGCTGCCAGAAATTCAGCCCAAAACAGGTGTGAGAGAGAATGGGGAGAGGGTGGATAATCAATTTTAGATATATTTCATCTTTTTCTGCAGATCACAGCAATGAACGAGGAAAGTCTATCCTGGCCTGGATCTCACAGGGAGCCAATGAAGGGAGGGAGAAAAATACTGGGGTGAGGTTTAATACTTGCAGGAGGAATACTTACTGATGGGCCAAAGGGTCTGCTCCTTTGGCCCATCAGTACAGGCCTGATGGGCCAAAGGGGCTCTTTAAAGATAAATCTAAGTGAAATCTCAGTGAAAGGCACTTATTCTGGACTTTTTCTGGCCTGGCACGGGCCTTTTGGGCCAAAATGCTCCTCCTGGGCTAATACGGGCATTTTGGGCAAAAGGGACTGATTTCTCGGCTAATAGGGGCCTTGGTAATAGTGGGCTGAAGTTAGTGGTTTCAGGCAGGCCAAACAATTCATTTCATTTCCATTTGAATTTCAAGAACAGAGCAGGGCAAACAGATCATTGCATTTTCATTTCATTTCCATTTCCATTGCTGGTTTAAGTACAGGGCAGGCCGAACAGCTCATTGCATTTTCATTTCAATTCCATTGCCATTGCAGTTTCAAGCACAGGGCAGCCCGAACTGTTCATTGCATTTTCATTTCATTGCCTTTGCAGTTTCAAGTACAGGGCAGGCCGAACAGCTCATTGCATTTTCATTTCCCTTCCATTGGCATTGCAGTTTCAAGCACAGGGCAGGCCAAACAGCTGATTGCATTTTCATTTCATTTCCATTGCCATTGCAGTTTCAAGCACAGGGCAGGCCAAACAGCTGATTGCATTTTCATTTCACTTCCATTGCCATTGCAGTTTCAAGCACAGGACAGGCCAAACAACCCATTGCATTTTAATTTCACTTCCATTGCCATTGCAGTTTCAAGCACAGGGCAGTCCAAACAGCTCATTGCATTTTCATTTCATTTCCATTGCCATTGCAGTTCAAGCACACGGCAGGCCAAACAACTCATTTCATTTTCATTAAGGGCTAACAAACCATTAATTGCAAGTACATTGCAGACTCACAGTTCAGTTAGCAATGGCAATGGAAATACAGACTCACAGGTTAGAATGAGAGTCATGCCTTCTCCCTCATGACCTTGCAGAGTGATTGAGTCATGTCCAGGTACCCGGGGTTTTATAGTACTGCCCCCCCCCCCCAGAAAGGCCGTTACCTTCATCGCGGTAATTGACAAGTGAGAGAATCTCAAGGTTTTTTAAACACTCATAACTTTTTTATTTTTCATTGATGGGAAAAATTCACAGGGTCTGCTCAGCGGAGGAGGACTGTGAGTAAGATGGCCAAAAATCAAAGTGATATATGGCAGCGTTTTTTCTAAAATCAATATACAGCACAGACAGGAAGTGGTCAAGATGACACTTTTAATTATGTAGATAATAGATAATAGATAATAGTTGATAGATAGACCTACTGAAGTTAAGGGCCTGTCCCAGCAACATGCAACTCCATGCGATGAGCGCGACCTAACGTGGTCGCTTGAGCCGTCCGGCGTCACGGGGCCGATCCCACATCGACCGCCGGAGCCGTGCGGAATTGTGCGGAGTTCGTCACGACATCACGCGGGGCTCGCAAAACTGACCATGTTCAAATTCTGCGCGGCAACGGCTTGTCGCCTCGCAGTAGCCTCGACACATTACACACACGTCGTCGTGCCTCCGTGACCCTCTCTGTAGGTGCCTCCGTGACCCTCTCTGTGTGTGCCTCGTGCCCCTCTCTGTGTGTGCCTCTGTGCCCCTCTCTGTGTGTCCCTTTCTGTCCTGGCGAACTTACCTATAAGACTTCGCTCCAAGTTCGCCTCACTTTGCGCCATGTTGCGCCACTCACCCCACCTCTGCGCGGCCCCCGCTGCCGGTTTGGTCGCGCTCTTCGCATGCAGGCGCATGCTGTTGGGAACGGCCCTGTACAGGGATCACCCGACCTCCGCGCGGGCCCCCGCTGCCGGTTTGATTGCACTCACCCATGGAGTCGGATGCTGGTAGGACAGGCCCTTTAGGAGGAAGTTTGTAGAGGAAATTCATTTCTGGAAAAAGTGCAGCATCAAATCTCCACAAAGCCACCAGGACGTGGAATTATTCATTAAGAGACTTCAAAGGAAAAAACCCTTTTATTTAGTTAACTCTGCATAGGTTATAAAGATGAAAGGGCAAGTTGAATAATGAGAGAGTGACATAACGTTTCACAAGGAAGCAGCAAGAGCATTTTGAAATGAAACTCATTGAGAGTAAATTTTGAAAAAAAAACATCTGTTTGCTGTTAACAGTTTATGGTGACTTTGAAAAAAAAGAGACAGCAGAGTGAGACTGGATAATATGGAGTCAATTTGATTTAATTGGATTGATTGGATTTGATTGGACTTTTTCATGTTGTATTTGATTCTCACTGTGAGGCTGTGACAGCTTATCTGCCCCTCAGCTTAATAAACTAATATGTAAAATTGAAGCTTGAATGCCATCAATACCATCAGAATATTTTTCCTGCTGTGAATCTTACCACTGGCATTTCTTCATTGTCACTGCTTTGCTATTTCTTTTCACTTGCCTCACTTCAGGCTAAAGTGCACCCTCCCCCATGCATTTCCTGTTCAAGAGAGCATTGGAATCACCCAAACAAAAACCTCAAGACTGCAGAACGCATTTCTAGTGCAATGTCCAGGCCTTTGTTAACCAAAGCGTGATGTGTTCTGACCACTACATCTCCGTATTTCTCATTACCCAGACCTTTTCAACATGAATGTGCAGCATTATTTCACCACAACTATGGGGCTATATCAACACCTGATAATGTAAACAGATTTCTGAGAAATGTAAATGCTGCTTTACAAAACCAGGCCAAGATTTGAGGAAATTGGGTCTGAAATACATCTTCCTTGATGTAGAAAGGAATCTATTGATGCTAAATCCATTCTGGGCACTGTGTAAGAGAGAATATTTAGCATATGTATTTTGGGAATTTTGTTCATAGCTCCAAGTTTAACTTGGGCCAGGATAGAGTGGATGTGGAGAGGATGTTTCCACTAGTGGGAGAGTCTAGGACCAGAGGTCATAGCCTCAGAATTAAAGGTTGTTCCTTTAGGAAGGAGATGAGGAGGTATTTATTTTGTAAGGACGTGGTGAATTTGTGGCATTTATTCTCACAGAGGGCTATGGAGGCCAGGTCAGTGAATATTTTTAAGACATAGATAGATAGATTCTTCATTAGTACGAGTGTCAGGAATTATTGGAAGAAGGCAGGAGAATGGGGTTAAGAAGGAGAGATGGATCAGCCATGATTGAATGGTAGAATGGCCTAATACTGCTATTTTCACTTTATGAACATGAACTGCTTCTACAGTTGCAGTATTTTCTTTGAAAATTATCTTGCACACTCCTACCAAAAGTGAATATAAATGCCTTCAGAGAAGACAAAAGATCTCCTGCCACTGTATTGTCCGTACTCTGATGTTCTGGACTGAAATCAAAGCGGGTTTAGTTTCCAATCTTTGACAGAATCGTCCAGATTTTTGGCTTTTCACATCTCTCCCTGAAAATTGTATGGTTTTCTTGACTCTGGGTTTCATCGGGCGGCGACGTCCAGCCTCCCCAGCAGTGTGTCTGTCATTTCGACTTTTTTTGTATTTTTGCTATGTCTAAATGTATGTGTTAATATTTCTCGGTATGTTTTTATGTTGGGGGCAGTGGGGGGAATAGGAGGAAGCCATTTCCAGTCAATTACCTTGGTGGAGATGCAACTTTCTCCTGGTCGCATTTTCGCCCTCCCTCGTGGCCTAACAACTTGGATTGATGCGGGCTTTCCCGGAGACAGTCCATAGCTTCAGCAGCAGGAGCGGCGTGGACGTTAACATCACGGAGCCAGAAGAAAGGCTGCGACCGCCGGCCTGCTGATTTTAACATCGTGAAGCCGCAGTCTGCGGAGCTTCTAGCCGCGGGCGTGGAGTGGACTTCACCATCCCAGAGCCAGGATCCCTTGCCGGGGATCGCCGGAGAAGAGCTTCGACCGCTGGCCTGCCTGCGGCCTATAACTTCAAGAAGCAGTGGTCTCCAGTAAGTAAGTGGCCGATTCGGGCACTCTAAGCCGCGGAGTGTGTTCCATCCATCCCGACGTCAGAGCTTCGATCATTCTGGTGAGAGATCTTGTGCATCGAGCCATCTGCAGTGGCGACTATGGAGGGTCAAGGCCCCATACACGGGTGAACAAAATGAGGAAAACTGACTGAACTTTATTGCCTTCCATCACAGTTATCACTGTGGTGGATGTTTATGTTAAGTTATATTGTTTTTTTTAATTGTGTTGTGTTCTTTTAATTTTATGGCTGCATGGTAACTCAAATATCACTGTACCTTGGGTACACAAAAGCTATCACTGTACCTTAATTGGTGCATGTGACAATAAATGTGAATTTGATTTGAATTGATTTGACTTGATCTTTCTGCTCTGCGTTCCTCATTGGATGTGTTTCCTAACTCCACACTAAGTTTTAGTAAAAACATGTATTCATATGACAATGACCTTTTCCATTCCACATTTATGACTTGTTGTATTGCTTATTTGGAGGACAAATTGACTAACAGCTAGTGAATGGCCACAACAGGTTTTACATCAGCAATTCAGACGCTATTTAAATGCAAAAATAGAAAATTGCAGTGAAGTGGCAAAACAATGGGAGCTAATGTATCAGCTACACATATACTGAATATTGGCCAGAAATATCTTGGTTGGTTTGGGGAAGATCTCATGCTATACTACCCATTTTGCACTGAAAAAACAAGGCGCATTTCTACACTAATAATTATGATACTCAGTGAAAATTAATTATTAAAAAATAGCTGAGTATCAAAATCCCTCATGGTTGTTATGTCCCCAAACTTAAAATTAAAGGAAACATAGAAACATAGAAATTAGGTGCAGGAGTATTCAGCCCT
Source organism: Okamejei kenojei (assembly GCA_035221665.1). Taxonomy (NCBI): domain Eukaryota; kingdom Metazoa; phylum Chordata; class Chondrichthyes; order Rajiformes; family Rajidae; genus Okamejei; species Okamejei kenojei. The sequence continues at coordinate 19,712,498 of CM069159.1, forward strand.
CTCGAGCCTGCACCGCCATTCAATATGATCTGATCATCCAACTCAGATCCGTACCTGCCTTCTCTCCATACCCTCTGACATCCAACTCACTCTTAAATATAGCCAATGAACTGGCCTCAACTACCCTCTGTGGCAGAGAGTTCCAGAGACTCACCACTCTCTGTGTGAAGAATTCTTTTCATCTCGGTCTTAAAGGATTTCCCCTTATCCTTAAACCCCTTGTCTGGACTTCCCCAACATCGGGAAAATCTTCCTGCATCTAGGAAATTATGTAACAATTGAAAAATTTACTAATTTGAATTTAAAACATCTTAAGTTATGATTAAAGTAATCCTCCTATTTCAGATTTTGGCTTTTCCTATTAGTCACTGAAGCAAATAAATTGGATTTTAATCACAGAATATTACATTGGTCCACTGATACATAATTTCTTCCATCTTAAAGAGGCTAAATGGTGTAATAGGGCAGGATTTGAAAAAGTTCCAGTGTTCTACGCTCTAAGTTGTTCTTTTTCAAAGAACAGTGGAAATAAAAAGTGGATGGTACATTAGCAACCTTTTGTATACCTCTAGTGAACGCGATAAAAATTAGTAGTCCACTTCAAATTGTCTATTGTTAAATTTAATCATTTTATCTCAACTACAGATAAAATATCGTAAACATTCTAGGAAGTGTTTGGAGTGAGATGTACGATCATAGAAATCATTTGCATAGTGTGTAAGTTATTTTTTTAAACAAATTAATTTGGGTTAATATTTTTTAATTAAAAAATTGTGAATTTATACCTGTAACCTTTGCAGCCAATAATTAATTATTATTTTATGAATTATTTCACAGAGGTCAATGTTGAATTCAACAGCCCAGTGGAGTAAATAAATAAAAGTTTTTGATCTTTTTTCCAATGGTCAGATTCTCACTTCTCACCCAAAACTGACAGGATTTTGGGTTCTTTGTTTTTCTTGTGGAAATGTGGATAGTAAATGTTTACAAACTGCTTCACTGCTAACATCTTTCAAAGTTAGGTCATTTGTTCTCATGTGGTCCCATTGTGTGTGACCAGGAGTTACTCTTGGAGAATAATAAAAAATTGTCTTGAACTGTTTTTCTCTTCCATTAAAATGTGATTATGGGAGTTACAACAGATTTATGGAATACACTCAAATATTTTTTTTCGATATCTACAACTCAGAGATTATGTTAAATCAAATACACAAGATTATAGGAATAGGGAACCGGAAATCCTTGATGAATGTTTGAATAAGCATCCTAATACAGAAAACTAACAACTTATATTCATAATATCCTTTTAGACAGCGAGGTACCATCGACGGAATCACATAGACATACATGGGAAAATGAATTAAGTCAATCCATAACAAAAGATATTTGGGACAAAAGTTTACAATATATACATCAATGCTCGTTAAATGCTAGACATGCTTTAATGCAATTTAAAGTATTACACAGATTACATTACTCAAAAGTTAAACTGAATAGAATTTTCCGCATGTCTCTCCTATCTGCGATAAATGTCAGCATCTAGAGGCTAACGTAACACATACTTTTGCAAATTGTATAAAAACTAAAAATTTCTGGATTGAGATTTTTAGAATAACTTCTGAAGTTATTAATACTAAACTGGATCCGGACTCAAAACTAATAATACTTGGAATATCAGAACAAAGTTTAACACTTACAACAAGCCAAAGAAATTTCCTAGATTACAGTATAATAATCGGGAAGAAATTAATATTAAAATTTTGGAAAGGCCTATAACCCCCACAATTAAAATGTGGATTATGGAAATGTCGGAGACCCTACACCTGGAAAGAATCAGATTTGCCTTAATGGACAAACAAGAACTCTTTGTTAGAATATGGTCTTCTTTCATCGATTACTTAAAAGGGTAGATTGGTTCGGCAGGGGGACGTAACTGAAACTTGGACTCAGGATCAGATGAAAAGGTGTACTCTATATTCCTTGATCTTATCTCCAATGATGTATTAATGGTAAATTATTCCATTCCTTATGATTTTTTTTTGATTTTTCTTTTTTTCTCTGTTTTTTCTCTATCTTTTTTTATTACTCTTAATCTATTAAAAAAACTATCAGAGGCAGAATGATTCAATTGATAATATTAATAATGTATGATTGATGTACATGAGATACTTATACCATAATATGTTTGCCAATTTATTGCTTACCTCTAATAAAAATATATTTAAAAAATATATATATATGTCATTATGACTGTGTAGAACCATCCTGATTTAAGTCAATTAGCTATGCACGGATGAAAATTAAATCTGAGATATGTTAAGTTCCATGCCATATGAGCTGAACTATTCAAGGTGATATCTTTAAAGATTAAAAGAAACATATGGAGATGTCCTGTGAAAAACAATATTCAGAGTTGTAATTTCAAATTAATATAATGATTCCATCATTGTTGAAATTCATTCACTGTAGATTCTTGTTAGTATCGACATATTACATGCATTATAGCATGGCAGTGCCTGCATGTGTAGAATTGTAGCATGTGCCAAACGAATTTGTGCAATCGCATCAGTGACAAATAAAGCACCATTCTTACTATCGATATCTGTGCCTTCAAATATTCATATAAATATCCCCCAAAGATCATTGTACATAAACAATTGTTAAAATTAGACTCCACTAGGATCTTAAGATAAAACACATTTAACTGTATAATAAATCGTTCATACTACGAGATGACAGTAATGGTAAATGGTAGGGTAGTTCACTATACTTTTTTTTGTTACTGTATCTTCCTGATATGCTATCAAAACATACAAAATGGGGTTGGGTTGTGTGGAAAGGCTGGTCTTTGGGTAATAAACATGAACAAAACCAGTGATCGATACTGGAGAAACAAGGAAATGCTGTAACTCAGCGGGTCAGGCAGCATCTCTGGAGAACATGGATAGGTAACATTTTGGGTCGGGGCACTTCTTCAGATTGAAGAAGGTCTCGACCCAAAATGTCACCTATCTATGTTCTTAGGCTGAAGATGTGCCCCGATCTGAAATGTCACCTATCCATGTTCTCCAGAGATGCAGCCTGACCCACTAAGTTACTCCAGCTCTTTGTATCTTTTTCAATGACCTATACTGTTGCACATTGCCCCTCAGTTAATTCCATGGAAACAAATGTGAGCAGGTTGAGTCTAACCAGCAGCACCATTTTTTTGTTTTCATTTACTACTAATGAGCAAAGGCAAATATCTTGGGAATGAAATAAATTTAATTGAGCATGAAAGAAAAATAAGAAAAAAGTGAAGAGCAATAATTCTTTACTTTGGAAACTTCACTACTGACCAGCAATCAAATGAAGTAAACCAGCAGCAACATAACTTGAGCTTGACTGATGATACCTAAAAGACAGATTTGCATGGGTTCATTTCAATATGTTCCAATTAATATTTAACTGAGTCAGCCGCAATGGAAATTAAACAATTGCTATGTCATATGATAACAAATTTGTGTGCAATGTTTTGTATCTCTGCTGATGTCCAATATTTTTATCTTTTGTATTTACAATCAGGAAAAAAAGATGTTTGCATTCACGGCTATGTTTCATATATTTAAATAAAAATTGATTTGCGGACTTTCGGTGGAATATGAGAGCTTGACTGCGCCATTTTGCTCCGCTGTCAAATGCGCAAAAACACTCGAAAAAACAAAACAGACAGAAGAAAACGCTTACCGGTAGATGCCGCTGTCGCGTAAGTGACAGAAAATTGATCCCAACTCCGTATTTTAAATGAGTAGACGACACCAGCTCTCTTACAAGAGGAACTACCTTGAGGGAAGGTTTTTTTTGTGACTATTTGAAAGAACAAGACAAACACTAATGGCCCTGTCTCACTGTGCGAGTTGAACACACACACACACACACACACGAGGTACCTAGTAGACTGAGTGAAGACTCGTGGCTGTGCACGAGAACTGCAATATGATCTAAGTGCGTAATACCCAGCGGTATGTTCATTGCTGCGATGTTCCTAGTTCCTCTCCTGGAGTTAGAAATTTCCTCTCCGTTACTCTTGAGCCAACCGTGAATGAAGGTATGGTTTTATTAAAAAGGCAACAAATGTTAAAATTACATCTCCATCCTGTGTTTTTGAGTTATTTCAGAGCGGCGGCATCTATTGATATGACCTACAATGGGAAAATGCGCACCTCCAGTAAACCAAGCTGTGTTTTATGTTTTTTAATACTTTTTTGCAATGGATCTCTATTTTAAATAATTTTTAAAAAGGAAGCAGCCCGGGTGACCTGACATTGAGCGGCCGCCGGGACCCGACAGCAGACACACACGCACACAACACACACATACACACACACAACACACACACACACACACACACACACACACACACACACACACACACACACACTCACACACACACACAGAGATACACACAGACAGCAGCTGCCACCACTTCAGAGGAATGAAGCAGCTCGGGTGACTTTGAGCGGCCACCGGGACCCGACAGCACACACACACACAGATACACACAGATAGACAGAGAGGGGAGAGAGAGAGACACACACACACACATAGAGAGAGAATACACACAGACAGCAGCTGGCCACCACTTCAGAGGAATGAAGCAGCTCGGGTGACTGAGCGGCCACCGGAACCGACAGCAGACACACACAAGATACACACAGATAGACAGAGAGGGAGAGAGAGAGACACACACACACACACACATAGAGAAGAGAGATACACACAGACAGCAGCTGGCCACCACTTCAGAGGAATGAAGCAGCTCGGGGTGACTGAGCGGCCGCCGACCCGACAGTACACACACACACGACACACACACACACACACACACACACACACACACACACACACAACACACACACAGATACACACAGATAGACAGAGAGGGAGAGAGAGAGACACACACACACACACACACACACACACACACAACACACACACACACACACACACACACACACACAGATACACACAGACAGCAGCTGGCCACCACTTCAGAGGAATGAAGCAGCTCGGGGGTGACCTTGAGCGGCCACCGGAAACATCAGACACACACACAGATACACACAGATAGACATAGAGGGAGAGGAGGACACACACACACACTCAGCGGACCAGGCAGCATCTCTAGGAATAGAGTCGAGACCCTTATTCAGACTTACCCGAAATGCCCACCCATTCCTTCGCTCCATAGATGCTGCCTGTCCCGTCAGTTACTCCAGCATTGTGTGTGTCTATCTCCGTGGTGTGTGAACCAGCTCTGCAGTTCCTTCCAATCCCACACTCTCGTCCCCGGGGGGGTGGATGGAGCATCCACAACGTGGACACACCCACCACCACCCCAGACTTGCCTTTTTTTTTGCCCCTTCGGCAGGTCTTTTAACCGTGTCCTAAGCCGTTCATTGAGACAGAGTAGAAGCCATGGGGCAGGCGCCTCAGTAATAAAGGACAAGTGGCAGAAAGGCCGAAGATAGACACAAAATGTGCGGAGTAACTCGGCGGGACAGGCTGCATCTCTGGAGGCGAAGGAATGGGCGGCATTTCGGGTAAGTCTGAAGAAGGGTCTCGACTCTATTCCTTCTCTCCAGAGATGCTGCCTCCGCTGATTACTCCAGCATTTTGTGTCTATCTTTGTTCAGTCTTTACTCGAGGGGGCGAAAGAACAGATTATTAAAGTTCCCACGGTAGACTCACGAGACACTAAAGATAAACGCACGGGGCCACTACGTTATTACAACGAGTTTAAATGTTTCCATTTTTAACTTGAACAGTTAATTTGACTCGTGGAAAAAATCAAACATGTTTGATTTTTTTCACGAGTTAACAAGTTTCCCGAGTACCTGCCGTTAGCGCCACGAGTCGATAAGTTGCTCGTGCGAGTTCCGACGTTCCCGCTACGTGATCACCACGAGTGAAAACTCGGGGTCACTCGTGGGCCAACTCGCACAGTGAGACAGGGGTTTAAGTCAAGCTCTGGTGCAAGATATTAAAGAGCTATTGGCTGGACAGCTTGAAAAGCTGGACACTAAACTGGGTGAGCAACTTACTGCTGTAAACTTAAATATTGTGACTGGAAGAACAGAAATATGTGAGAAAATTGATATGGTACAAGTTCGCATAGAGGAGGTGAATTCCTCCCTGAAGGGAGAAATTAAAAGGGCTGAAACGGACATCAGCAACAAGTTAGAACCCATCATTCTCACTTCAAAAAATCACAGTGATGCCATCAGAGAACTGGAATCTGCAACTACAGACATCATCCAGACAGCACAAAGACTGAAGACGGAACTGGAGCGTGTTTCTGGGCAATTGGCCAAAACGACCGAAAAATGTCTAGATCTTGAATGTCTAGATTCTAAACGTGAAAATCTAAGGATTGTCGGGTTGAAGAAAAGAAAAAAAGATGGCAAAGATACTCGTGACTTTGCTGCCGATTTACTTCAAGAGGTACTTAATCTGGATGAGGGACCAAAACTCGACCGGGCACATAGAGCTCTGAGAACCCGACCAGGACCTGGAACTCCACCAAGACTGCTTATCTTGAAGCTACATCATGCCTCAGTTCTTGAAGACATCATGATGAAAGTGGCAAACAAAAGAAATCTGATTTTTGAAGGAGACAATATACGAATCTTCAGAGACTATCCAGCCGGTCATTAAGAAAAGAGCACTCTTCACCAAGTCGAGAGTCATCTTAAGAGATATACAAGATCTCAAATATGGCCTAATGTATCTAGCCAAACTCAGGGTCACATACACAGAATCTGAACGCTTCTTCACTACCCTGAGGAAGCACTTAAGTTTGCGCAAGACATTGCAAAGGATAAGTAGGATAAATAGAAACATAGAAACATAGAAATTAGGTGCAGGAGTAGGCCATTCAGCCCTTCGAGCCTGCACCGCCATTCAATATGATCATGGCTGATCATCCAACTCAGTATCCCGTACCTGCCTTCTCTCCATACCCTCTGATCCCCTTAGCCACAAGGGCCACATCCAACTCACGCTTAAATATAGCCAATGAACTGGCCTCAACTACCCTCTGTGGCAGAGAGTTCCAGAGACTCACCACTCTCTGTGTGAAAAAAGTCTTTCTCATCTCGGTCTTAAAGGATTTCCCCCTTATTCTTAAGCTGTGACCCCTTGTCCTGGACAAATAACATTTTGCATAGCCTGTCACGAACGTACATTGAGCTGACTTTACGAGGCCACTTAGGAGGGCTATGTTTTATTTACCTTGAAGTTCTACTGTGTGTATAAGTCACTCCTTCTGTATTCATTTATAGAGAGGTTATAAAAGCTATAAGCGTTTACAAAGGGCTTATAATTTTCTTACTGTATGCATTTGCACTGGGTTTAAAATTAAAATGTTCATATAAGATAGCCGATATTATAGAAATAAGGGCTGTTAAGTCTGGGCGAAGATTAGAGATAGAAATGGAATGCATGTGAAAATCTGGTGAGGAGCAGTGAGGTTGTGGATGAGGGATGGAGAGAGAGAGATTACTCTCTCCCTGTATAATGTGTCAACAATCTGAAATTTTTAACAGCTTATCTAACATATTAACATACTAATCATAGAATCATAGAAAATATGTGCAGGAGTAGGCCATTCGGCCCTTCCAGCCTCCACCGCCATTAAATATGATCATGGCTGATCATCCAACTCAGTATCCTGGACCTGCTTTCTCTCCATAACCCCTGATCCCTTTAGCCACAAGGGGCTCATCTAACTCCCTCTTAAATATAGCCAATGAATTGGCCTCAACTACCTTTTGTCGCAGAGAATTCCACAGACTCACCACTCTCTGTGTGAAAAATGATCTTCTCATCTTGGTTCTAAAAGACTTCCCCCTTATTCTTAAACTGTGACCCCTTGTTCTGGAGTTCCCCAGCATCGGAAACAATCTTCCTGCATCTAGCCTGTCCAACCCCTTAAGAATTTTGTAAGTCTCTATAAGAACCCCCCCTCAATCTCCTAAATTCAAGTGAGTACAAGCCGAGTCTATCCAGTCTTTCTTCATATGGAAGTCCTGCCATCCCAGGAATCAGTCTGGTGAATCTTCTCTGTACTCCCTCTATGGCAAGAATGTATTTCCTAACGGAAAAAAACTCAAGCATTAAGTCGTGTATTTTAATTTAACATTTAATATTTAACTATGAGAGTCACCAAATTTATGTTACGTTCCTATAGTCTGCTCATATTTAGAAGGCGGTTACAAATCGCCCGATAAAAAGATGCTTAGACCTCCTGACAGTCTGCATGACAGAGCGAGAGGGAATACGGTAGAGAAAATGGGGAGTAGGGTTAACGTAGTAGAGAATTAGGGGTAGAGGATGGAAGAGTGAGCCGGGGAGAGTTATAGAGTGTCATCGAAAGGGAGAATTAGTGAGAATTAGTTAGGAAGTTACGGAAAGTTAAGGGAGTCAAGTAGTGATGCGAGAAGGTGGGAGGCCCAGGGAGACGGCAGAGGTTAATAGAGAGAGAGGAGTCGAGTAAGTGTTGATAGGTACTGAGTAAGTTGCGGCAAGATGTGCAGAAGTTTAGAGATTGTATTAGAACGAGTGGGGAAGCTGTCGAGGAGTTGAAGGGCGTTTGAGAGGGGAGGAGAGAGAGTTCTCGCTCTGTCTACGGTACTGCGGGTGGTAGTAACAAATAGCTTTAAGTCTACCGATTTTAAATCGGCTATTTATTTGACATCTCAATTTCAGTAAGCTAGTTAATAAGTTCTATATATTAATCTAATTACTAAATATTCATCTAGTATTCACTGTATAAAATTATACTTAATTTTTTGGAAATCTGGCACCCCAGATGAAATTATATACTGACCTTCCTCTTTTTTTTGCTATATTCTGTTCTGTTCAGTCCATTTTTAAAATAATTCTGTAAGGAGCGGAGCTAAATGAAATAAACATCTACGGACGCTTACAAGAATCATTCCACCATGGGGTGGGATACAGCCACAGCATGCATATATGCTGCGATTTTTGACTTTTTTTCCATTTTTTAGCTTGTCTATTACACTCTTTATCTATCTTTTTTTAGGCACTTTTTCCTGGAAGATACCTGCAGGGGCTTGGAATTGGGCTCACCCACCCAGCAACTAAAAGTCTTATTTTAAATATTGTGTTACTCCATTTGAAACAAGGGAAACCATGTAAGCTTTAATGTAAGACAATCCTTCCAGAAAAACTGGAGGAATCACCTTTTGTAGTTGGAATGTTAGGGGCGTTAATGAGCCAATTAAAAGGGATAAGGTCTTTGCCCATTTAAAATCTAGTAATACTGATATCATATTTTTACAGGAGACGATCAGTATTAGATAAAGGTTTTGCACAATGGAAATATTATGGAATTAAAAAGATGGGACATCTTTATAGAAAAGGTGTGTTCCTCTCATTTCAGGAGGTACAACAGAATTATGGATTACATTCAAATATTTTTTTAGATATTTACAACAGAAAGATTACGTTAAATCACATACACAAAAATATAAAAATATAGCCAGAGATTCTAGATGAATGTTTGAATAAACACCCCAACACAGTCAAATTAATATCTTACATTTTTAATATTCTTTTAGATAGTGAGAATCCGTCGACGGAATTACATAGACAAGCATGGGAAAATGAATTAGTTCAACCCATAATGAAAGATATTTGGGATGAAAGACTACAACATATACATCAATGTTCGTTAAACGCCAGACATTCTTTAATACAATTTAAAATATTACATAGATTGCATTATTCTAAAACAAAATTAAATAGATTTTTTCCTAATATTTCTCCTATCTGCAATAAATGTCAATATTCTGAGGCTAATTTAACCCATACCTTTGTAAGTTGCATAAAAATTAAAATATTTTGGGTGGATATTTTTTAAATATTTCCGTAGTGGTTAATACTCAACTGGAGACCGATCCTAAATTAATAATATTGGGCATATCTGAACAATACCTAAAACTTACAATAAACCAAAGAAATTTCCTTGATTATAGTATAATAACTGGGAAAAAATTAATATTAAAATTTTGGAAAAACCCTGCATCTCCCACAATCAAAATGTGGATTATGGAGATGTCGGAGACCTTAAATCTGGAAAAATATATATTTGTCTTAATTGACAAACTAGAATTATTTACTAGAATATGGTCTCCGTTCATAGATTATTTGAAGGGGTAGAATGGATCGGCGCTGGTACCTGACGGAAGCTTGAACCCAGGACTAGATGAATAGTTATGCTTTCTTACCAACGGACCTATCTCCTAAGTTGTATTATGGATTGTTTATTCTATTTTTCTAATTTTCTTTTCTTTTTCTTTATTTTTTCTATCTATTCAAAAAAAATAATAATTAGAGTCAATGCTAATATGTAACCAATAAATGAAGACACCAGCTACATTGGTAGCGGAGTTCCTGGAATCCTGGATATTTAATATGTAACCGTTTAACAAAGTTTGTAGTGGTTCGGACTATGATATGTACATGCCTCTAATAAAATTTAACTTTAAAAAAAAAATCTAGTAATGTTGATATCATATTTTTACAGGAGATGCATCTTAAGGATGGAGCTCATAACAGGCTGAAGGCTAACTGGATTGGTCAATTATATAATTCTACTTTCCTCTCTAAAGCTAGAGGTACTGCAATCATAATTCATAAAGGCACAACATTCAAACACAAAGCCACTATAGCCGATAAGGAGGGTAGGTACATTATAGTATTTGGGGAGTTATATTCAACCCCACTTATTATGGTGAATATCTATGCCCCTAATTTTGACAACCCACAATTTTGTAATAAAATAATTAACATAATCTCAGACTCCACCCAGCAAAATCTGATAATTGGAGGAGACATCAATTGTGTACTGGACCCATATCTGGATACATCTTCACAGCAAAGGAGATATAATACAAAATCAAAATCCTGTGAACTTCTAAACACTTACATAACAAAATACAAACATAACCGACCTATCGAGGATTGCTAATACATCCGGAAAAGAATATTCTTTTTATTCAGCCATTCACAAAACGTATACATGTATTGATTATTTTCTGGTGGACACAAAATTGATCCCTTTTACAATTAATCCCAAATATCATAATATTATTATTTCAGATCATTGTCCATTAACATTCTCCTTAAAATTAGAAGGAATGCACAACAATAAAACGTTCTGGAGATTTAATCCACAAATATTAACTGACCCAGGTTGCTGAGAGTATCTGAAGCAACAGATGGAACTATTTTATGAGACAAATGACACACCTGGTATTTCAGCCTCTTTATTATGGGAATCTTTTAAGGCTTTTTTCAGAGGTTCTGTTATCTCATACCAAGCTTATCAAAATTTAAAAAACAGGTTGGAACAATTGGAATTAGAAGAACAGATTATACAGCTTGATATAGAAAATGCTACTGATCCATCTACTGTCAAACACAATAAGATAGCAGTATTAAAATTCAAGTTAAATCAAGTTATTTCTACAAGAGTTATTAAGTTATTTCAACATACTATGCAAAAAAACTTTGAATTTGGTGATAAACCGCATAAACCTCTGGCACGTCAGCTGAGACAAATGAAAAAAGATCACACCATCCAAAAAATTAGATCAGTAAAAGGTGAGCTGCTTACACTCCCTAAAGATATCAATGATAGATTTTTAGAATTCTATCAAAATTTATACACATCTAAAACTTCAGTAGAAACCATACAGATTAAAAACTTCCTTGACAATTGCAACCTTCGTCACTCAATGCGGTGGAACGAGAAGAATTAGGAGCGCAGATTACAGTAAAAGATATTGACTAGACTATTAAATCACTGAATAATGGAAAAATGCCAGGCCCAGATGGGTTCAGTAATGAAATATATAAAGCATTTCATGAATTAATTTCCCCTCGTTTATGAGCCCTTTATATACACACATTTAAAGAACAGACGTTACCACAAACTTTAGCCGAATCAACTATTACATTGATACCCAAAAAAGACAAAGATCTTGAAGAGCCAGGACCATAGAGAGCAATAGCTCTTTTAAATACAGACCAAAAAATATTAGCTAAAACCCTGGCAAGAAGACTAAGTAAGTACCAGTAATATAATACACTCTGTAATATAATACACTCTTAAGGGGTTGGACAGGCTAGATGCAGGAAGATTGTTCCCGATGTTGGGGAAGTCCAGGACAAGGGGTCACAGCTTAAGGATAAGGGGGAAATCCTTTAAGACCGAGATGAGAAAGACTTTTTTCACACAGAGAGTGGTGAGTCTCTGGAACTCTCTGCCACAGAGGGTAGTTGAGGCCAGTTCATTGGCTATATTTAAGAGTGAGTTGGATGTGGCCCTTGTGGCTAGGGGGATCAGAGGGTATGGAGAGAAGGCAGGTACGGGATACTGAGTTGGATGATCAGCCATGATCATATTGAATGGCGGTGCAGGCTCGAAAGGCTGAATGGCCTACTCCTGCACCTAATTTCTATGTTTCTATGTTTCTATGATCAAACTGGGTTTATACCTAAGAGACATTCGTTCAATAACTTGAGACGCTTGTTTACTATAATGCACTCACACAGAACGATAAATGAAGACATCAATTATTTCTTTAGACACAGAAAAGGCATTTGACCAAGTAGGATGGGAATATCTCTTCACAGTATTGCAAAAATTCCAACTAGGAGGAAATCCTTATGAATTAAAAAAAATTCTCTCTTTTTTATTACTCTTAATCCATAAAAAACAAAAAACTAAATTATGTGACCTAAAGTGAAATTATGCTGATAAAACCTCAAGACCTTCATATCTCCTAAAATGTCCCTTTAGAATTGCTACTGAAAAATTTAAATACCTTGGAGTGACTAGAAAATATCCCTCTTTATTTCAAGCAAATTTTCCACCATTAATCACCAAATTAAATGTCCTTATTCAATTTTGGAAACCTGATTTCCCTTATAGGTATAGTAAATGCCATAAAGATGATTTTCCTTCCACAACTCCTGTACCTATTTCAATCAATACCGATTTACCTCCCTAAAAACTTAAAAAAAAACACGACTCTGTGATTACAAACTTTATCTGGGATTATAAAACTCGTAGAATTCATAAACAACATCTATGCAAACCTAAATAAATCGGTGGATTGGCTCTCCTTAGTTTTCTTCTCTATTATTGAGCAAAATTTTAATTTACTGGATGGACGATACATGCCAACATGTATAACTGACGCAAATGGAGAGGGAAGATAGTTTGCCTTTCAATATAGGCACGATTCTTCTCTCTCCAATACAACTGAAGAAATCAATATATGAGAAAAATCTGATATTCCATAGCACCTTACGAATTTGGAAACAGTTGGAAGTTGGAAATCAACCCTTAAAATGAGAAAGTCCTCTCTCTTCTTACCAATCGCCAATAATCCCTTGTTTAAACCGTCTACGTTAGACAAAGCATTTGCACAATGGGAAAGCCTAGGAATTAAAAAGTTGGGAGATCTTTATGAGAAGGGGAACTTCCTCTCGTTTCAAGATTTACAGGTGAAATATCATTTGAAAGGTAGTCATTTCTTTAGATATCTTCAAATACGAGACTATGTGAAAATACACACGCAAGATTGTCACTCTATGGGCCCAGATATATTAGATGAATGCATGAACAGAAAGGCAGATACAAATAACTTAATATCCTATTTCTACAATACCCTTTTATATCTACATATCCCATCGTCGGAAATAATTAGGCGAGCCTGGGAAGACGAATTGGGGTTAACAATTTCAAAGGATAGTTGGGAGGAAAGTATTTTATATATACTTTACTGTTCCCTTAATGTTAGGCATTCCCTAATACAATTTAAAATACTGCATAGACTATTATTCAAAGTCTGATCTCTCCACGTTTACATACAATATGCCTGTGAACAAGGAAAGTTACCAGAATCTAATGAGTCTACAATCACACTTATCCCTAAAGCTGATAAAGATTTGGAAGACCCTGGATCATACAGAGCAATAGCTCTTTTAAATACTGATCAAAAAACACTAACTAAAATGTTATCTCGAAGGCTAAGTTTAGTGATTAATAAATTAATACATCATGACCAAACAGGTTTTATTCCAAAACACTATGCATCCTATAATCTGAGACGTCTATTCAATGTCATGTACTCAAAAAGAGTGAATGATATTGAACTAGCTGTCATATCCTTAGATGCTGAAAAAGCATTTGATCAGGTTGCATGGCCATATTTTTTTTAAATAATGCAGAAATTTCAACTGGGGGATAGATTTTCCAAATGGGTAAAAATCATATACTCAAATCCAACTGCAAGAATATTAACAAGATCAAATACTATCAGCAAAATTTAATCTCTTTAGGGGTTTGTAGACAAGGATGCCGTTATCACCATTACTATTTGCTCTGGTAATAGAACCATTTAGCTGAAATGATTTAGATCAGAACCAAAATATATGGATATAATACAAAAACTACAACGAATAAAAATATCTCTATACGCAGATGACATCTTAATTTATATTACAAAACCGGAGAGATTAGTATTCCCAATCTATTTAAATGTTATAAAACTAAATTTAGTACATTTTCTGGGTATAGAAATTTAATTGGAATAAAAGTGAAATTTATGCCTATAACTGGAATAAAATTAAATATATTAGAATACAACTTTCCCACTTAAATAGTCACGGGACAAACTCAAATATCTAGGAATTAATGTACCTAAAATCGTATAACTGTTCTATTTAAATATAATTACCCCAATTATTAAATAACTAAAAAAATATATATTTATATTGGAAAAACACTACCTATATCAATGAATCGGTAGAATAAATGCTATAAAAATGATTTTTTACCACAGTTGTTATATTTATTTCAAGCCATCCCTTTATATCTCCCTAAAATGTTTTTTTTTTAAATAGATATTTTGGTTAATAGTTTTATTTGGGACTATATAAACCATCGAATAAGTAAAAAACATCTATGTAAATCTAAAATAAATGGTGGACTAGCACTACCAAATTTCTTATATTATTTCTGGGCAGTTCAGATTAAGAATATGAATTTTTGGTTGGTAAATTTAGATCATGAACCAATTAATATTTTTATTAGAAGTAATCCATCTAAAGATGGAAAATGAAGACTGTTTGCCTTTTGATGTAGGTTCGATTCTTTTAGCACCAAGGGAAGTACAAAAAAAATGTATGGGGACAACCCTATAATTCATAGCAATAGACGTATTTGGAAACAAATAGTTAAGACCCTACATATGGATATGCAAGACTATAAAAATAGAAAACCAGGATTATTCGATGAATTGTTTAATAAACACCCAAATACAGAAAAATTAATAGCGTATATATATAATACTATTTTGGATATGGAAATCCCAACTTCGGAAATATATCGACAAACATGGGAAAATGAAATAGGTTTATCTATAACGAAGGAAACTTGGGAAGAAAGCCTACAATGTATACATCGCTGCTCATTAAATGCTAGACATATATTGATACAATTTAAGGTATTACACAGATTACATTATTCAAAAACGAAATTAAATAGAATTTATTCTAACATTTCTCCTATTTGTGATGTGTCAGAACTTGGAAGCTAATTTAACGCATAGTTTTGTAACATGTATAAAATTTAATTATTATTGGACAGAAATCTTTAGAGTTATCTCTGAAGTTCTTAAAATTAAACTGGCCCAGATCCAAAATTAATAATATTAGGAGTTCCGGATTCAAATCTAATATTAACAGTAAACCAAATAAATTTCTTGGATTACTGTTTGATAATAGGGAAAAAATTAATATTGAAATTTTGGAAGGGAACATTATCCCCCACAATTAAAATGTGGACAGTGGAAATGTTGGAGACGGTGCATTTGGAAAGAATCAGATTTTTCCTAATGGACAAATACGAACTCTTTAAACAGATATGGTCTCCATATACAGAATATTTGAAGGGGTAGCTGTTCTTGGCATCACAACTCAATGGGTACCCGGCAGGATCAGATGAAAAATAACTTTCTGTTTGTCTTTTTGATTTGTATACATGTCTCTAGGGGGGGATTGATATTGCTATTTGAAATTGTGTTATTCACTATTTAAGATGTATACTATAATCTCTCTTTTTTTAATATATATATATAATACTCTGTTCTAATTATATACATATAATAAGAATATATACATTTTTTTTTCTTCTCTCTCTCTTCTCTTTCTATATAATCAAAATTATTATTTAATCACTATTCTTATTGATTAAAATCTATTCTTTTCTTTTTCTACTTTCTAAAAAAATAGAAGTTTATAAGAATTACTTGTAACATTCGTATACTTATTGAAATAAGTTGGTTGTGTATTTGAAAAGTTGTTATACCGTTGTTATGATGGATTACTTCTAATAAAAATATTATTACACTATTTTTCAAAGTCTAAATTGAACAAGATCTTCCCAAATGTCTCTCCTATCTGCGATAAATGTCTCCTCCAAGAAGCGACTATAACCCATTCTTTTGTTTCCTACACAAAATTACAAAACTTCTGGAGGGGAATTTTTTATATCTTTTCCAAAATACTTAAAACTAAATTGGATCCCGATATAAAACTGACCACACTAAGTATGTCAGAGGCCTGTTCTAAGCTAACGATATTTCAAAGACGTTTCCTTAACTATGGCCTAATAATGGCAAAAAAATTAATACTCATATTTTGGAAACAGACAACAGTCCACAGTGAAGATGTGGATTACAGACATGTCCGAGACACTACATTTGGAAAACATTAGGCATGTCTTGGAGGAAAAACCAGATCAATTTCTTAAGACATGGACACCCTTTAACAAATTCTTACAACAATAGTATGGTGCAACACAAATTTAAGTTTAAATCCGATGCTGGGTTGGGTGAGGTGGGTGGGGGGGGGGGGACGAGGGGCAAGGTATATCTCCACTTTTCTTTTCCATTTTTTAAATTTCTATATCTTTCTGCTATACTGCTTTGGTAGTTTAGGGATTTTCTTTTGTTCTTCTTCAATGTATCTTTTCATTCTCTACTTTTCTTTCGTGTTTTCACTTTCCTTTCTTTTTTAAGTTTCATAAAATAAATTATATATTTTTTTAAATAATTAAAAAAAACATTTGTAAAAATGATTGTGGGTGATAGAGAGTTTTCATTCAAGTATTTTTGTTAAAAATAATTTATTGCGGTTTTCTTTGGCTTCGTAAAAAGAGTAAAAAAATTAAAGGCCAAAAAAAAAGAAATTGATTTGCGATAAAAATCATATCTCAGTTAAAAGATCTAGTTTTAGGCCGCCTTTGTTATTCATTCATGTTATCTCTAAGGCCTATCCTTCCCTTGATGGTGTCTGGCAAATGTATTTTTATTTTGGTTTTCTGAGGATTGTTATAATATCCCTTATTTGAGCAAATTCTGGCTGAATGTCTTTTCCTTTTATCCTTTTATGTTATAAATGAGCATGCAAAAACTGCAAATAAAATAATGTAAGTGTTTGCATTAGGGTTAAAAAAGAAAACCTTTTTTTAGATTTTTGTTTGTGTTGATTTGATTGCCTTTTGCTGTTCGACTGTATTAGTGTGTGCAGTGTACATTTAATGGTCCTCCTGACCTAACAACTTCACATCACATTAATTTCAACATGGAATAGTGATGTGAATACAACATTTAGTTCGACTTCAACATCCATCATGAAACTTGAAGTCAAACTAAATGGTGCATTTACGTTACTATGATCACTTTCAAACTAACCTATTTTACTGTCATACTATTATAACAAATTCTTGTTCCATGATGACTCATAAACAAGATCACAAATCACATTTTGAATTCCCAAACACAATGTGATTGTGAATAATTGCAGAGCTGCCACGTTTGCCGAGCATTTCTGTATTTTGTTGGGTAAATCTGTATTTCTCACATAAATGCAATAGAATGTACTACACAAAACCTGGATTTTTGAAAATCAGTATTTTGCATGCAACCTCATGTTTTCTCAAATATCAGTATGAAATACTGAAAATCAGTACTACTGAATTGTGAAACCATTTTTGAAATGTGAATTTATAATTCTTGATTTTGATTCAATCATATCCTTATATAACTATAAAACTCTGATCTTGGATGAGTGTGTGTGTATTTATTTATTTGTTTGTGTGTTTTCACATCTTCTCGAAAAGACGACGCGCGAATGGGAAATTTTGTTCATATTCTGGTAGAAATTTACCCCCTGGAGTCCAAAATCGGCTACCTGAAAATTTTGTGCTTTATTTCTTGAGTTATTAATAGAAATGTTCACAAATCCGATCAAACGTAGAAATCAAAATGCCTGTTTTTTGCTGATAATGTGACAATGGATCTACCTGCCTGCCTACCATCGGCTCACGCTGTGACTGATGTCACCTCCCACCCCTCCCTCGCCGCATTGTTCAAAAGTCGCTCTGTTGACTGAAGACCAAAGATCATAGCTGAAGACTGCGTCGGCCCAGCCGGCACTCCTTTTGTCTATGCTCACTCTATCGCCCAACCGCTCGCGCCTCGGTTCTGGTCTCTCCCCCTCCCCTCTCTTCCTCTCTCCTTTCTCTCCCTCCCCCTCTCTCTCCCTCCCGTCTCTCTCACTCCCATTTCTCTCCACCCGCTCTCTTCCCCGCCTCTCTCTTTCCCCCCTCTCTTCTCTCTCACCCCCCTCTCCCCCTCTCTCTCTTCCCCCCCTCTCTCTCTCTCCCCCTCTCTCCCCTCCCCTCTCTTCCCCTCTCTCTCCCCCTCTCTCACAACCCCTCTCACCCCCCGTAGTTGGGGAGCTACGCGTGAGTGGATAGGTCGGGGATGCGGTAAAAGGAGTGAATGAATAATATTAATATAATATCAAGGGGGGTGGTTCATGTGTGTGTGTGGGGGGGTGTGGTTAATGTGTGTGTATTCATGTGGGGGGTTGTTAGTGTGTGTGTGTGACACCGCAGGCCACCCCCCTCCCTCCACAACCATGCATTGAGGGGACGGGAAGCAACTGGTCCCACTTGGTCTAGTAACTATTAAAAGTCTGATCTTGGATGTGTGTGTGTTTGTTCATGTATGTGTTTGTTTGTGTGTGTGTTTGTTTGTGTATCATCACATCTTTTTAAAAAGATGACGTGCTAACGATAAACCTTTTACATATTCCAGTAGAGATTTTTCCCCTGCAGCCTTATTTCTATCCAACCCCCGCCCCCCGCTAACTTTCCTTCACCTCCCCCCTATCTGAAAATCGGTCACCGTTACCACGCCTTACCCTCCTTCACCCACGCGCTTCTGACGCACAGCCTTCTATTTTTTTTTTCCCCACCCAACTTAGCTACCCCCCTCCTTCTTCATTGACCCCCGGCTCCGCTGAAACTCCCGTCACCCCCCACTCTTCCTCCTTCGCCACCACATCCCGCAGTCTCCTGCTATCCTTAATTACCACATCCCCTCAAATAGGACGCCCCGCCCGCCCAGCCAAACCACCATCTGACCTCTCCTGCCCTCCTCGCGCCCTCAAAATTTGACCCCTTACCCTAACCTCCTCCCCCTAGTCTCGCCCACACGCCCCGCACCATCTTGCTCGCGCCCCCCCCATCTCCATCTGTAACACCCCCCGAGTATCATCACCCCATCCCTCCCTCCCCCGTTCCCCCTTTGGTTGACGCCCGCTGCTCACTGCCCGCTGCTACTCTCACCTCCTTCCCCCCTCCTCTACCCCCCTCCCCTCCTCTCCCCTCAACTCCCCCCCACTCCTCTACCCCCATCTACTACCCCCCCTCCTCTCCCCCACCAGTCGCCATGCCAGCAGCATCCCAGGGTGCACATGTAACCACGCCAGCAGCGCCCCGAGAAGCAGCAGCAGGTCGGCCCAAGGAGTCGCTCAAGCAGCGGGTTGCTGAAGGTGGATTGCGGTGCTCACACTCCAACCTCAGCTGCTGCTTCTCCCGAGCCTGCTCGGGCTTGGACAGTTTCTTTGAGCACTGTCGACTCGAGCCCGAGGTGATCAAGAACCTGGCCAGGGAGATGTTTGCCGCCGATCCCGCCTTCGAAAGCCTTGCCCTCAGATTTTTCAGCATGAGCTGCCCAGACTCAGGGAGCGAGCAGCGATAGTGGCAATGAGCCGAACTGGGGGAAGAACAAGCATATGCCCTTTCTGTCATCAAGCTCAATGCCAGGATTCATCCAGTGGCTGTATGGCTGCAAGAGTCGGGGGGAGGGTGTGGGAGGGGGAAAGTATAGTGGGAATGCGTAGTGTTGCCGAACAAAACACAACAGCAATAGTTGGGTAGATCACCCACACCCCCTACCACTTGTAGCGCAGAAACGTTGCAGATAAGGTAGTCTTATAATTGGCTCAGGGAGTGGGCAGTGGCACGGTCTGCTCTGATAAGAAATGCCATAAATATTGGTGTTGGCCGCCTTTTCGGGGAGAGAACCTCAACCTTGGACCGTGTTGCGAACGGTGTCTGGTGATCTTGAACAGAACACCCTGCAGCGTGCTCTGCTATGTTTTCTGGGTTTGCGAGTTTGTTCGGGGATCTTCAGGAATACGTGAGTGTATGTGCCTTATTTAGTAGTATAATAAATGACTTAGTGAATCAAACTCTGTTAACTGAATCCAGTGATTCCTCGAACATTACATGTGGTTTGCATAAAATATCGCCAAATGTGCACAGCAATAACTTTTGATACTATGAAGAAAATGTAGAATGGCTCGCGGTTTTATAAAGACTGAACAATATAGTTGGCCAGCAATTATGTCTTGCTATCATTGATTTTTACGCTCCCATTGCAGATATTACGTGTAAACTAATTAAATGCTGGACTTGAATAAATAATTGTTGTTCCCGTTATCATGTAATTAGTTATCATGCAGAATAGTAAGATTAAATGAGAACTTACCAGTTTGAAGTTTGATCTTTATTTTATGAGGCGTTGCGATGAGGGATTTCATGAAGACCCCGCCAACACGCATGCGCGACATTCTTCAAAGCAGCGGTGTGGAATCACAGATTAAACAACAATGACTAAATATAGTAAGATTGAAGAGACTCTATTTACCAGTTGACCTTATAGTAGAGGATTGGGAGCGGAGGGCACAAAATCCCTCATCGCAACTCTTCATAATATAAAGATCAAACTTCAAACTGGTATGTTCTCATTTAATCTTACTATTTCATTTCGGAGTCAAGTGAGTGACTTTGTGAAGATTTCAAAGCTCTGTGATTTCATGCCCTGGATCACGTCCATGCTCACACACTGCCGCAATTCTGATGCAAGGCGTATGTTAACGTATTTCAGACTTGACAAGCTGAAAAATAATATAGTATTTATTAATACAAATCAAAAACCCCACACTCGGGGATAAACGTTTCTTGGGGACCAGTACTTAAAACTGTCTCCGCAAACGTTGCGGGAACGGCCACATTATAAAACATTATAATAGTTTATTATAAAACTGCTGGAACGTTGCTTTGCTGTCCCAGCCCCCTGTTGCGAGGATATGGTCCATGGGAACCTCCATGGTCCTCGCTGCTGATGTGGATGCAGCCCTGGTAGAATGAGATTTAAAGATATTAGTATTAATACCTGCTGCATCCACTACCACCCTGAGCCACCTGGAGATAGTCTGCACTGTCACCCTGTGATGAGGTTTCTTATGGCTGATCAGAAGGCCTTTCTCCATTTTCCTAATGGTATGCGTCACTTTGATATCGTGACGTATGTAGGTGGCTATGCAGAGCCTCACATCAACGGGGTATGCCGGAAATATTAATTGCAGCCCTGTAGTCCCAGGTCTGTGCTGCTTGAGTAACTTGTCAATGAAGAAAGTTACTCTCTCAGGGGTTGAGACAATGTTATCCAATTTGATTTTTTGCAAGGTCTGAACCCGTTGTGCCGAGGTTAGCGCCATTAACATCACCATCTTCAGGGTGAGTTTATCCAGCGGTTGTCCAATCATTGACGACCAGCTCCTGAGTAGGGTCAATAGTACCCCTATATCCCAGTGATGCTGTATCGTGGTCGGGGAGGGTTTGAATTGAAGAGATCCCTCATCAATTTGGAGACGAGCTGGTGTGACCCTACTCCTATACAAAGGTAGGATGACAGTGCGCTTCTGGCACTGTTAATGGCACTGTAGCTGAGGCCCTCATCATGATGTAGCCTCGCAAGGAATTCCAGCACATGGGGAATCGTGGCAGAGTCATATGTGATGTTGATCCAGCTGCAGTAGGCCTCTTATTTGCTGATTTGGGTGAGGTACTGTCGTCTTGTGGATGCTCTGCACATGGTGTCCATGGTCCTTGGTGTTAATCCATATTGCAGGAGTGGCCTCTTCAGAACCTGCAAACCAACAGGTTCAGACGACCATGGTATGGATGATTTTCCCCTGATGTTAGTTACCAAATCCGGGCATTTCTTAATATTGCCCATGGTTCTTTAATCATCTCAAGGACCACCGGATACCATGGTTGTGTAGGCCAGTCGGGTATTATTAAGATGCCTGTTGCAGACTCTGATTTTATTTTCTGCAACACCCGACTGATGAGGCAGAATGGAGGAAATGCATAGAAAAACCATTTCCCCCAGTGCAGCGAGAAAGCATCCATCGCTACTGCCCCAGGATCTGGTTCCCAAGATACATATATTGGTATCTGATGGTTCATTCTGGAAAGGTCGATATCTGGTGTTCCAAATTTGGCTATAATTTTAGAAATTATTTTATTATTTATTTATTTATTTATTTATTTATTATAGAAACAAAATAACAACCAGTTACATTATATTTCAGTAGTAAAAATACATAGTCCTAATAACTGATTCATACTAATAATATTATTTATACTGTGTTATCCTTAGTTATAGATTTCAGAGTTATGTATTTTATATAATTAGAGATACATAATACTACTAATACATTCACAATATTAGCATTATACTCGTACTATTAGTAATTATCATTTTATTTCTAATTTTTTAAGTATAAGACCAAATTTTATGATATTATTGATACAAAAAGTTAGTAAATCTTATATAATTCTTATTATTTCTTCCTAAATGTTAATAATATTTATTTTATCGCTAAATTTAAAATTATTGTACCATTAAAAGTATATAATTTTTATATAATTAAAAATATAAAATACTAAGAAATACTAATAATTACGTAACAATGTTCTTATGATCTAATAATATTTATATTCGTACTAATATTAAGATAGTGTGTTTCTATATTATTTTTTTATATTTTTATTTAGATATAAGAAAATAGAAAAATTAGGAAATAGAATAAAGAATAAAGAAGAGGTTTGATGGAGAATAAAATATTCGTCATTAATCCGTCTTTATAGATATATTCATGATTTATTATATGTATCTCTTCATCCACTCAAATATCCAGGCCTCAGTCGGGTTCTCGCGCCGAACCATTATGACCCTGTAAATATTTAATATATGGAGACCAAATACATCTGAAGAGATCTAACCTATCCATAAGGACAAGCCTCATCTCTCCAAATGAAGTGTCTCCGACATTTCTATATTCACATTTTGATTGTTGGGGAATGCAGGGCCTTTCCAAAATTTTAATATTAATTTTTTCCCAATTATTAAACCATAATCAATAAAAGTTCTTTGATTCGTTGTTATTAATTGGTCGGTTTTCAATTATTCCAAGTATAATCAACTTTGGGTCAGGGATTATATTTATATTGATAACAGTCGAGATTATTTTTAAATATTTCCTTCCAGTATTCTAACGATTTTATGCAGTTAGTGAATGAATGTGTCAAATTGCTTCTGAAATTTGACATTTGTCACATATTGGAGATATTTTTGGGAAAAAAAATATTATGTAATTTAGATTTAGAGTAATGTAATCTATGTAATATTTTAAACTGTATAAGAGAATGTTTAGCGTTTAATGAACAATAATGTATATGTTGTAACTTTCATCCCATATTCTGGTCTTACTTATTTGGCCTAATTCCTTTTCCCAAGATTCTCTGTATATTTACTGTTGATGGGGTATCGTTTCCTCCAGTAAAATATTATTATATATATGATATCATTTTTTCCATAATTGGATGTTTATTCAAACATTCATCTAAACCTTCTATTTTCTATTTTTAAATTCATATATATGTTACAGAGGCATAGTTTCTAATTTGCAAATACCTGAAAATATTCTTTATTATGTAGCCCATAAATTTGGTTTTTTTTTTTTTTTTTTTTTTTTGTTGCAACTCTTGAAATGAAAGAAAAGTGTTTTCCTTATAAAGATCAACCCATCTTAGAAATTCCTTTATTTTTACCATTGTAAAAAAGCCTTATCCAAAATTGAAGTTTTAAACATAAAATTATTAACAATCTTAAGACTTATTGGTAATAGATTTAGTTTTAAAATGCTTTCTTTATTTGTTTCCATATACGGATTCCATTTTTTTCTATTACGAGATTTTCACTATAAAACTTTCTTAGCTACATTAATATTAGCAAATATTATAGAGCTAATTCTAATGGGGAAAACAATCTTCTTCTTCCATACTTAAACCAATTTGGTTATTGTCTATTTCTCCTAACCAAAAATTCATGTTTTTAATATTAACTGCCCAGTAATAAAACATCAAGTTTGGTAACGCTAATCCTCCATTTATTTAGACTTACATAAAATGTTTTTTATTTATTCTATGGATCTTATAATCCAAATAAAATTCGTAATTAAAGAATCTACTTTTTTAAAAAAAAATTTTTGGAAGATATATCGGGATTAATTGAAATAAATATAATATTGTGGAAGAAAAATCATTTTTTATTGCATTAATTTTCCCTATCACGAAATAGGTAAACTTTTCCATATGAAAAATATTCCTATTTAATTTATCTAGTAATGGGGGGAAATTAGATTTAAATAGAGAATTAAATCTTTTTGTAACAAAAATCCCAAGATATTTAATATTTTCATTTGTTATCTTAAAAGGAAATTGTTGTAATATATGTAACTTATTCATTGTTATAGGCATAAGTTCACTTTATTCCAATTAATACTGTATCCTGAAAATGATCCGAATTCCGTTATTAGTTTTAACAAATTTCGAATACTTATTTCTGGTTGAGTGATATAAAAGTAATACATCATCTGCATATAAGGAAATTTTAATTCTTAGTATTTGCGGTATCATATATCCATATATTTACGAGGTGTAGTCTTACCCTCTGAGCAAGGTGGTTCTTTGCTAATGCAAACAATAAAGGTGATAAAGGGCAACCTTGCCTACAACCTCGTGATAAAATTAAATTTGATTGATAACATTCGATTTGTTGTTATTCTAGCTATGGATTTGCATATAATAATTTAATCCAAGTAATAAACTCCTCTCCTAGTTTAAAAAAGCTTCCATCACCGAAAATAAATAGGGCCATTCCACTTGGTCAAAAGCCTTTCTGCATCCAAGCGAAATAACTACTAAATCTTTTTTTATCACTTCTTTTCGAATATATAATATTAAACAATCGTCTTAGATTATCATGAAGAATATCGTTTTGGTATAAATCCAGTTTGATCCGGATGTATTAATTCATCAACAATTGAACTCAATCTTTTTGCTAATATTGTTTTAATATCTTTTGATCTGTATTTAATAGAGCTATTGCTCTATATGATCCTGGTTCATCTAAGTCTTTATTCATTTTAGGTATGAGTGTTATAATAGATTCGTTCAATGTATCTGGAAGCTTCTGTTCTGTATATATCTGTTCATATAATGATTTTAGATATGGAACTATATATTCATGAAATGTTTTATAAAATTTCCGAACCTATACCATCAGGTCCTGGTGTTTTACCGTTTTTAATGATCTAATAGATTCTTTAATTTCATTTATTGAAATATCAGCATTTAATAATTTCTATTTTGTAAATCCAGTCCCTTTCAAGTTACATTTTTTTATAAATGCATCTATTTCTATTTTACTTACTGTTGTTTTTAGCAGTGTATAAATTTTTATAATATTGCATAAATCTTTCATTAATATCTTTAGGTTGTATTAAATAAGTCACCGTATTTGTGATTAATCCTATGTATAATTTTTTCCGCTTCAATTTTCCTTAATTGTCGAGCCAGCAGTTTTTGGGGCTTATCCCCAAATTCAAACTGTAATTGTTTAGTATGTTGGTAAAATTTTATCACTTGATCTGGTATATATTTATTTTAATTTATATTTCAATATAACAATTTTATTATGTAATATCGTATCTGGTTTTATTGCATCTGTATATCTAATTCCTTAATCTCCTTTTCTAGATCTTGTATGTTCTTTCCGAATCTTTTTATTGTTCAAATGCTTGTGAAGAAATCATTATTCCTCGAAGATATGCCTTAAATGTTTCCCACAATAAGGAACGCGATATCTCTGGTTGATCATTTATTTCAAAAAAAGTTTTAATTTGAGTTATGATATATTCCTGAGTGGCTTTGTTTTTTAAAATTTGTGGGTTAAATTTCCACTGTCTTAAATTTTCTATTTTTTATTAATTTTAATTTTTAAACGTTACTGGAGCGTGATCTGAGATTATTATATTATCATATTTAGCTTCATAAGTAAGTGAGATAAGTTTTGCATCCACCAAAAAATAATCTATTCTTGAGTAGTTTTATGTACTGGGGAGTAAAAAGAATATTCTCGTCCTGTAGGATTTTCTGTTCTCCAAACATCTTTAATGTTGGTTGTTTGCATATATGCATTTTAGCAAATCACTAGAACGTGATTTGTTTTTTCTTTGTTTTGTAGATCTGTCTAAGTAAGGGTCTAATGTACAGTTGAAATCTCCACCAATTATCAAATTATATTGCGTTAATTCCGGAATATTATTAAATACTTTTTTAAAAAACAATGGACTATCGAAATTTGGTCCATTATATTAACAAGAATTACTTTTTCTGTATTTAATTTCTCCTATCACAATAATATATCTACCATCTTTATCATCTATGGTTAATGTATGTTTAAATAAAGTACCTTTACGAAATAATATTGCTACGCCTCTTGATTTATGTGTAAAAGAAGAGTGATATATTTTATCTATCCATTTAGCTTTCAACCTGTTTTCCGCCTCTTTTTAGGTGGGTCTCTTGAATGTAAATTACATCAGCTTTACTTGCCTTTAAATATGTCAATACTTTTCCTCTCTTTATCGGTTCATTAATACCTTTAACATTCCAACTGCAGAATGTTAATCCCTCATTCCCCGTATTTCTTTTAAGTCTTGCATTTTAGATTTATGGGGATCTGCAGGATCTAAGGTTCAGCGCGATAAACCCAACCTTACACCTGAAACCTGAATGGATGTAGTTTAAATCTCTTTTTTGCCCCTCATGAATATATCTCCCTTGGTACCATTATATTACTCCAATCAAACCAAAAATTACTATTGATATAAAAGATAGAAAGAAAATAAATAGAAGTACTGTGTGTAAAAGAAAAAAGAACTACATCTAGAATCGATGTAGTTTGTGCCAGCCATATTAAGATGGACTATACATCTAACGACTTCCGTCATCGATGTTATTAACACGACCAGCTCCTGGAATTAGGGAATTATTATTCCTTAACAATATTTTAACGGGGGGTATAATATATATAATTTAAAAAAAAGGGGGGGGGGGAGGGGGAATAATAATAAAAAACAGGAAGGGGAGAGAGAAAGAGAAAAGAGGAAGAATAAAAAAAAAAAAAAAAAGGTTCTTCCTTTAAAAATATCAATATCTAAAGCTAACTTAGAAATCTAACTAATATTAGACATAAAAAATACAAAGGCTATATAAAAAGATGAATAACATACAATTAATTCAGTTCAAATAGGGAAAATTAGTTATTAATTATTAGTAATAGTGATTAGTAATAGTAGACATTCCTAATTAATAAAAAAATAGGGTGGGGAAAAACTAATAATAAAAACCGTATTATAATCTTAATGTGTGTGTTAATTATTTATGTTAGTTATATGTTAGAACTAATTATCAATGTCCAGATATCCAGATGACGTTGTCAAATCTTGTTTTATTCCTCTCCATTCCATTCGACATTGTCTATTCCATCAAGTCCAATATCCTCTTGAAGAGTCTCAGTAAATATTAAAAGTTCATGTTGAATATCTGAAGATGGTAAAAGTCAGTATAACTTGCTTGTAGGTATTCTTCAAGTCTTGAACTGCTGAGCAAACTCCAATGCAGTGGATGGGGTCTTGAAAAAGTACTCCACATTCTTATAAGAAACTCTTAAAGTCGCTGGGTAGTTCAAACCGTATCTCAGATTTTCTACTCCACGCATAAGACTTTTGGCTTCATTGAATGCTTTTCGTTTCCTGGCGACCTCTGGTGGATAGTCTCGATAAATACTAATCCTTTGACCTTCAAATGTCAAGTTTTTAGTT
This sequence comes from Okamejei kenojei, assembly GCA_035221665.1. Lineage (NCBI taxonomy): Eukaryota > Metazoa > Chordata > Chondrichthyes > Rajiformes > Rajidae > Okamejei > Okamejei kenojei. Next base: position 19,741,013 of record CM069159.1, read on the forward strand.
TTCGAAGCTTTCCGCATAATCTCATCCAGAACAAAATCAAAATTGTACTTTTATAATCATTTGTCTGGGAGGAGCGTTTAGGTCTAGTCTGACGTCTACTGACTCTGTGAGCACGAGCTAATAAAGGCATTTCTTCCAGAGATAGAACTTCTTTGAGTAATTTAGCAGTGAACTCTCGAGGGCCGTCGATATTCTCTCGACCCTCAGGAATCCCTACAATTCTCAGATTTTGCCTTCTCTGATGTCCTTCTAGCTCAGTACATTTCTCTGCTGTTTTAGTCAGCATGCTCATCAGACGTTCGTTTTCTGTAAACAGGTTCGCTGTAGTCAAAGCATTCGTCTCAGCTGTTTGCTCAAGGTTTTTTATTTCAGCCATCTGTTGTTTCTGCATTTCTTCAATAGGATTAATCCTATTATCGATGTCTTTTTTAAACTTTTCCAGTTTCTCATCCATCTTTTCCTCCATGGTGTTAAACATTTCAATAAATTCTTCCTTTAATTCATCCGACATTTTCTTAACCTTTTTTTCAATATTTAACTTCGTTTCTTGTTTTAAGTCTTTCAGTTGATTTCTCATCTGATTCAGCTGAGTATCCATCAAACTGTTTATATGGTTTATTTCTTCCTTTACATTTTTTATTTCACCCTTTAATTCTTCCTTTAAGCTAACCATCTGATGAGAAATAAAAGATTTCAGTTCCTCACCTTCCATTTTTGTCCCTGGTTTTTTGGACACATCTTCCAGGGATCGAGTCCTACTCGACTCCGAGGCTTCACTTGGGCCTTCTCCCGGTCTCTGCCGGGTTGGTCGACCTTTACCCTTGTCGGTAGGGCTCCGTGAGACCGACATAGTTCGTCGCGCGCCTGATGACGTCACTCGGCACAGTCGGTGAAGGAACAGCAAGCAGTTTGTTGCAGGCAGCCGGTAAGTCGTTAAAACCCCCGTTTTTTTACAATTTTTTTGCGGAGCTGGCTGGCGCTATACTCTAGGGCTCCATAGCGCCACCGGAAGTCCAAATTTGGCTATAATTTTAGAAATTATTTGGGGATTTCACATCCACTCAATGTTATCATTGAATACGCGTGACCTGGTGTCCGCCACTGTATTGAGCTTACCAGGAAGATAGGTAGCTGATATCCAAATATTTCTTTCTATGCACCAGAGCCAGATTGAGTTTGCCAATTCATCACGAGATATTGACTTGATACCACCCATATGATTTAAATATGCCACCAGTGGTGTTATCTATTTGAAGACGGACACGCGTATCATGTAAATTCATGCAATAAGCTCGCAGCCCGTGAAATGCTCCTAGCATCTCCAAATAGTTTATCCCTTGTGATAATAGAAGGGTAGATCCATGTAAATCCCATCTACCGCCACAAGTGGAATGGTGTCGGTAGCTCCCCAGCCTTGGGCGCTTGCGTCGGTTTGTACCACAACTGACGGATTCGGTACAATAATGGGATTGAATGAGTCACGAATATTATCAATCCACCATTGTAACTCAACTTTTGCCTTGATTGGCAGCTGCATAGGCCTATCAAAATGTCCAGCATTTGTTTTTAATGCTGACATTTTTGTTCTTTGCAAATTTTGATAGTCAGCTGGAAATGTAGCTACTAGTTTCCCAATCACCTTAGCAGCATGTCTGATTGTTGGTTTCCTGACGCAAGCAATGTTGTTACAGGCTTCAATAATATCCATTGCCTTGTTATGTGGGATGGTAACAATCATCTGATTGGTGTGAATTGTGAATCCCAGGTAGTTCATGACCTGTGAAGGGTAGAACCTAGATTTGTCTGGATGGATGACAAACCCTAATTTTTGAAACAATGTTTAGTAGCTGTTGTAGCGGCAGATTTTTCAGATCTTTCGGGTAATTAGCACCCTAGCCACTAATTGGATGAGAATGGATAAGGGGAATATCTTCGATACGCATGCAAGCTGCCTCAGAGACCTTCAGAGCTTCTCCATTGATCAAGCTTCAACACACAGTCTTTTGATGAATATTTACCTTATTGTCAGTAGAAAACAGTAAGATACATCTAAGGTTTTTCCGACTTGTTACGGCAATCTTCTTCGAACTCCAGCTTATTACTTTATATATTAGAAAGCTCCTCGTGTCTCCGTAACAATGACATGGTCGAAGGATTGACCTTCTCCATCATCTGTCCAAACTAATCTAAAAACGAAACTTCTGCGCAAGCAGTTGAGCTGCAAACACGCCCAAAAACACATCATAAATCCCACCCACATTATAACGGGCAGTCTAAAATTTAAAGTCACATGCCATCCACAATGACACACAAAACAGGCCAAATGGCCACCACAGCTGTCACTGCTAAATTTGTCTATTCCATTGTCATTCCCATAATCAAGATGTCATCTAAATATGCCATGACAATATGGTTTTGTTTTCTCAGGGATGCCAATACTGGTTTCAAAATGTTTGTAAATAACCTAGGGGCTGTTGTAAGCCCATTGGGTAGGGCTCTATATTGCCATAGTTGATCCATCCAGACAAACTTCAAGAACTTTCGGTGATGTTTCCATATGGATACTGAATAGTATGCATATTTTAAATTGATGCATGCCATGAAGCACCCTTTGGAAATCAGTGATTTAGCTGTTTCGAATGTGTCCATTTTAAAATGGGTATATTTTACAAAAGTATTCAAATGGGTTAAGTCAATAATAATCCGACATCCACCATCTGTTTTGGTTTTGGTAAAGATGTTGGATACGAACTCAAGAGGTTTCTGTATCGCTTTCTCTATCACCCCCTTGGCATGTAGCCTCAAAATTTCCTCATGTCCTTCTGTTTCTCCTTATGGGAAAGGGCACATTTTCGGTTTGGTACATGTTGAGGCAGGGGAAGTTGTTCATCTATGAATTCAATTTCATACCCCTGAATACTTTGTAATATAAATGAGTCTAAAGTTATAGAGCTCCATGCATCCCAGAATAAATGTAATCTCCCACCAACTTGTGAGGTTAAATATGCAGCACTCGCATGAGAATCAGACCCCCTTACCTCCATGGTTACTGGCGGGCCTGATGTTCTGGGTTTTGGCGCTCCGTTGTGTTGCTGGGGTGTGGGGTTGGCGCATCTTCCATGCCGGTCCCTGTTGGCCCTGCCCTAAAAAAGGCTTCTGTTGTTGGGGTGCGGCCAGCGTGTAGGTCCTTGATGTTCTTTCAGGTGGCCCCCGAGGTCTTACGTATGGATTTTGTCTGCGAGATGCCGGCCTGCTGGAGGAAGGTGGTTTCATCAAACCGACTGCCTTTGCCTCCTCGTCTAGGTCCTTGACCTGTTTAGACAGGTCCTCACTGAACAGCTGTCTCGGTGGCGGCGTCACAGATGCCTTGCACAACCCCGCAAACTTGGGGTTGAGAATAGGTTTGATGGAGATTTTCCGGAAGGAGTTTATCTCGTACTGTGTATTACACAGTAGCGCAAGAGCATCTCAGTGCCGTCAATCGACCTGGCAAAGGCAGTGATTCCCGACATCACGGTTTCAGGATTTTGTGATGTGTAAGCTCCTGAGCCCTAATCCCTGTACTGATATTTCCCCAGATTGGCGTTAACTGTCGGTACGTTCAGCAAAACAAAGTTGTTCGGGGCCTTGTATTTGTTCATTGCCTCGGTCAATACCTGATACTGCAGCTGGTGTGTTGTGAGGAAGTCAATGCTCGCCGCTAGTTTTGGCTGCAGTGGCTGTCCTGTATGCCTTGGCTGGGCAAATTTGGAAACCACGTCAAGAAGTTCCTCTTGAGGTATTTCAGGTGCTGCAGGTTCCTGAAGCGGTCTTGCCTGTCTGGAAAGACATAAGTGGTGAGGAGTCGGTTCCAGCCGCCGAAGAGGGGTTCACCGATATCCGCGCGGGCTTGCCGCCTAGCTTCCCCCAGGGTGCGGTGATGTGTTGCCACCGGCCCGCGATCTGGCAAGCTCCGCCGGTGGTGAGTCTGCGCCAGCCGCACCTGCGGGGCTCCCGGGCTCAGATCTCGATCCCTCACCGGTCCGCGATCTGGCGGACTACTCCGGTGGCAAGTCGACGCCGGCCGCTGCAGCGGGGCTCCTCGACCTCAGTGCGGTTCTTCCCCTTGTCCGCCCTCTGGTGACCTGCATTGGAGGGGAGACAGAACGTGCCGCAGAGCGGGGAACACGCTTACGCACCTTCATACCACTGTCCCTATGTTTAGGTGACAGTGGTAGGGAGTCAGGGTCTTGCCTACCCTGCTCCCACGCGGTGCTCCTACCACTATGTGGCTCCATAGACAGCCGTGGTGGAAAGTCGGGTCCTGGTTGCGTAGGGCTCCCTGATTTCCGCGATCTTTTCCCGGCCCGACGAGCGGGTGCTGCCGTTGTAGCGGGCAGCTCCGGGGAATGCAGCCGCTGATTCCTGTCGGAAGTCCCGTGGCTGGAGGCATGTTTCACCTGACTTCTTTTTTCCATCGTCCCTGTGAACACAAAACTATCCACAGGAACTAACCAACTCAAGGATAGTTTCACTTGCCTGAGCGGTCCTTTTTGAAGGGCTGGTGGAAGAGCGCACTCCCCCACAGCCGTCGACTGCAATTGCAAGCGACAATATGTCGCGCATGCGTGCTGGCGGGGTCTTCACAAAGTCACTCATGTGACTCCGAAATGAAATCCATTGCCCCAATTGAAACCCAATTGTAACCATGTAAGAATGAGATGCTTCTCATCAGGCACACACCCTGCCTGAGATCATCAACCACCAACTCTGGAACTGTCCGAGAAGGTGACCCAAAATCAAACCTATTTCCATATTGGCACAGGAGGTAGGCCTCTCACAGCAGATGTGGATAGAACTGCTGTGAGATGAGTCGCACATCTCATGCAATGGCTTCATCACTGATGCATTTGTAAGGGTCTGATTTAGGTAGAATTATTTCCAATGGTAGCTCTTACATGGAGAGCTCTTACATGTGCATATGTCCAGTTGATTTTGTTACCAATTTTCTGAGGCATTAAAATAAAGACAAATGAAGAATTTATTTATTCATGCTTTGGACAACCTTCTCAAACGTCGCCTATCTCCTTCGCTCCTTAGATGCTGCACCCGCTGAGTTTCTCCAGCCTTTTGTGTACCCTCGATTCTCCAGCATCTGCAGTTCCTTCTTTAACACTTCTCAAATCCAACATTCTTAAAGAAACATTTTGCCATTACAAACAATCCCAGGCCCATAAAAGGAGGCTTTTGGCTATTTCTCAAGTTAAACTCAATACCGGAGAGTTTGCTAAGTTCGCGTAATTTCTAGAGTCGTGGAGTCATACAGCACGGAAACAGGCCCTTCACCTCAACTGGCACATGCCGACTAAGATGCCCCATCTTTACTGGTCCAACCTGCCCATGTTTGCCCCATATCTCTCTAAACCTTTTCGACCATATACCTGTCCAAATGTCTTTCAAATACTGTTGTCGTACCTGCTTCAACTACCTCCTCTGGCAGCTTCTTCCAGAAACACACTACCCTGTGAGTGAATGCTGCCTCTCGGGTTCCTATTAAATCTTTTCCCTCTCACCTTATACACATGTTCTCTGGTTCTTGATTCCCCTAATATGGGTAAAAGACCCTGTCCATTCACCCTATCTATTCCTCTCATGATCATATATACCTCGATCACAGCATCCATCATCCTCATACGCTCCAAGGAATAACGTTCCAGCCTGTCCAGCCTTGAGTTGATTTGATTTGATTTTGATTTTAATTTATTGTCATTGTCTTCAATTAAGAGACAACAAAATTCTCTTTCCCTTACACTCATACAAGAAATAAAAATAAATAGCCTCTCCTTATAGCTCAAGTCACGGCAACATCAAGGCAATAGACAATAGACAATAGGTGCAGGAGTAGGCCATTCGGCCCTACGAGCCAGCACCGCCATTCAATGTGATCATGGCTGATCATCCAAATATCAGTACCCCGTTCTTGCCTTCTCCTCATATCCACTGACTCCGCTATTTTTAAGAGCCATATCTAACTCTCTCTTGAAAACATCCAGAGAACTTGCCTCCACTGCCCTCTGAGGCAGAGAATTCCACAGACATCCTCGTAAATCTTCTCTGAACTCCTTCCAGTTTTATATTTGACCATCAGATGGTGCAAGAGCTACACTAGGATTCAGTACATAAATCAAAGTGCAGATAACTGCAGCAACTGTAGCAACAGTTTTTTTTCTGAAAACAACAAAACTACAAATATGGAGCCAAGTAAATGTCTGATTATCCGACACACTTGCAAATTTGGAAGTTGGTTGATTGTTGGAAGTTGGTTGATCTTTAAGAGCCCTATCTGGCTCTCTCTTGAAAGTATCCAGAGAACCGGCCTTCACCACCCTCTGAGGCAGAGAATTCCACAGACTCACAATTCTCTGTGAGAAAATGTGTTTCCTCGTTTCCGTTCTAAATGGCTTACTCCTTATTCTTAAATAATTTCTTAAATTCTTAGTTAGTATTTACTTTAGCTACCTCAACAAAGTAAGTGGTTCTTGTTTGATTTTTCCAAAGTAGAATTGTTCTTCCTTGCTGACCATCTAGCTTCTCCACAGAAATGCTTTTCTTCTTCATCTGCAAAGCAGTTTATGGGCCAATTTATCACATGAGCCATCGTACTTGAGTACATTGATTTCTGACAACTGATCACCACCGGGAAAGGCCTAGATATTTCACCAAATAGGGTGTAAAAGGTAGTCACCATCATGGAGAGATACAGCGTGAAAACAGGCACTTTGACCCACCAAATCTGTGCCAACATATCATAGGTTATCATTATACTATGTTATATTACATTTAATGCACCAAACCAAATGGCTTTTAAGCACATAACTGCTATGTTAAATTTATGCACAAGGTGGCGCACTGGTAGAAAAGATAGGAACAGCATCTACAGTGCCAATAGATATAAATATGATATGGCCTTGTACAGATGCAGAGCAGTTCCACATAAGAAGTTAGTTCACAATATGACACCAGAATATAATACAGAAAAGTAGAGTGAAAATCAAGTAAACACTTTAATGCCTCTGTTTATCACCTTCACTATGATCTTCTCCCTATGAATCTAAAATTCAGTTGGGCCATTTCTTGCATCTCACCCTTTTTCTGTATCTCTCTGTCTCTGTCTCAGGAGACTAACAATCTACTGACATTTAATATAGTCCAACTGACTCCCACAATGATCTTGACAAGACTTCCTCCCACATGGTCTCTTGTAAACATAGAAAATAGGTGCAGGACGAGGCCATTTGGTCCTTCGAGCCAGCACCACAGTGCTGTAAGTTCACCTTTCTTTCACTTTCTCTCAGTGTCACCTTTTCTGTTGCACCTATTCTCACGAAGAGACTTTCCTTTCTAGAACATAGGCTCTGGTGAAGTTATTTTCATCATAGGTTTAAGGTAATAGGGGAAAGGCTTAATAGGAACCTGATAGGGTGGAGGCTGCATGGAACGAGCTGCCAGAGGAGGTATTTGAGGCAGGTACTATCGCATGTAATGTTTAAGAAACATTTAGACAGGTACATGGATAGGACAAATTTAGTGGGATACGGACCAAAAGCAGACAGGAGGGACTAGTGTAGCTGGGACATGTTGACCAGTGCGAGCAAGTTGAGCCAATGGGCCTGTTTCCACACCGTGTGACTCTATGACTCTATAACATCTCAGATGTCCTCCAGGAAATGTGATTTCTCCTCTGCTGTGGTCGATGGACCTCCTGTTCACATTTCCTCCATTTAACACAGATACTATTCCCTTGGTCTTTACCTTTCACCTTTCCACCAGCTGCGATGGGATCCCACCAGTAGTCACATCTTCCCCATCCCATCTCTTCCTGCTTTCCACAGGGACCATTCCCTCTGCCACTCACAAATTCACTTACCCATCCCCACTCACCTCTCCCTGCCCCCTGGCACCTTCCACTGCAACCGTAAGAGATGCTACACTTGTTCCTACATCTCTGCCCTCACAACCATCCAGTGACCTAAACAGTGCTTCCAGGTCAGATGTAGATTCACAATCTCCTACAACTTTGTTGATCAATTTGTATTCCTGATGTGACCTCTTCTACATCGGGAGACAATATGTAGGTCAAGCAGCTGCCGTGTGGAAGTGCTCTGTCCCTAATGGCTATTCTGACTTCCCAGTTGCCAGATCTTTCATCTCCCCTTCCTACTCACACTGACAAGTCTGCCCTAGGCCTTCTCATGACCATGGTGAGGCCTAATCCCGATTGGAAGATCTCATCTGGGTAATCTACAATTTAGTATGAACAATGAAAAATGGATTCATACATGTGTTCATATCTCCAATTTCAGGTAATCCTGTGCTCCTTCTCTCATTTTTGCCATTGTGTAAAATAGTAGCCCCTCTGATTCCTATTAATTCCCCCTTCACTTTAAACCTATGCGCTATAGGTTGAACAAGGGCGGAAAAAAAACATTTTTCAGTGGTGCCACTGCAGGAAGTGACTTAAACTTTATCGAAATGCTTCAATGGGTGAAAGAAACTCATTTGAAGTAAGACAACCTTGCTGCAGCGAATTATAAAAGGCACTAAAGTCACTCTGACGGCGCATTGACTGGGGCAGCTGTTTTAGATGCCGTGACATTGTTTTTGATTCAGTTCTCTTCCAACACGCACTCTGTGGATTTCATTGACACAGATCCTCAGTGTTTACTTGAACAAAGGCAGAGATATTAATCTGGGGAAAGTGAAAACTTCCTTCGGCTCGAACGTAACTTCCTCCGCTCTGTACACCCTCTGGCATTTCACAGTCTCTGCTATTCTCCGCCTGAGATGCGAGTTCACAGCGGACGGATCATCCTCACTTGACATTTGCACGATTGGAGCTGGCCGCGGGCGGAGAGTTTAACATTTCCAGGGACGGTCAGAACCAGGCAAAGATGCAACTCCTCCTGAAGCTGCTTTTCCTCCTGCATGCAGGAACACAAGGCAAGTTATGTTGATCGGACAATCTGTGGACCAAAGAGCCGTGATGGGGATCACCATTATGTGGCATATTGCATGGATAGGTAGTTCAGGACCGAGTCTGTTATTAAAACAGCAAGTCGATTAATATCTCTGCTCATAGGCCGAGAAACCCGTCAAAAGATTTAATCTATATTTTTAATGTTGGAATAAAAGTTTTGCATATTCATTGACTGCGATTGCCTGCAATTATTCAATTAGTTAAAGCATTTGAGATACAATTCGGTCACTATAACTCCATCAGAGAGCACAAAGCAAGAATCTTACGAAGGTGTAGAAACGTTGAACGACAGATTCCGGTTTGCAAGAGAAGACACAGCGTGCTGGAGCAACTCAGCGGGCCAGGCAGCATCCCTGGAGAACATGGATAGGTGACGTTTCGGGTCGGGACCCTTTTTCACAAAGATACTAGTATCTTTGCTTTTTCAGACATTGAAAAGTCATCTCATCCATGTGCTCCTGAGATGCTGCCTGACTCGCCGAGTTACTCCAGCCCCTTGTGTCTTTTCTAGCGTCCCAAGATCACGGTGCCACCTGCCACCGAATCTGCTGAGAGAAGGCATTTGCAACCATTATGGAAGCGAGAATCGTTGTTTGAAAACGTCAGATTTGAATACGTTTCTTGTAAATATTGTTTCCGTTAGAAAACCAATCCCTTGTTCAGTGGGTAAAGTGGATGTTTATTGAACTACTAACGGGAGTATAATTGACAAATGTATTTATTTTCCACCAGGAGTTCCGCTAATCACAAATTTGACCCAGCCACGTGTGGTCAAGGTGTGGAGAGGCGAGTCCGTCACGTTAAACTGTACATTTACTTATAATGGAAGTGTGAATGGCTGGCTCCGCGTTTCATGGTATCGGACATTACCTGGACGGCCTGATGTTACTTGCAACACGAACAAATCGCTCTGCATTCCTCACCCCACCAGGGATGGTTTCAAAAACTGTACGGTATCACTGAAGATTGAAAATGTATCGTTTGGTCATTCTGTTTACAGCTACATTTGTGCGGTGAATGTACCAAGTGTCTTCCCTCCAATTCAGGAAAGGGGCCAAGGAACACGAATACAGGTTTATGGTAAAGTATTTGCAATACTATGATGATCTCCAGTCTCTGCACTTTATGTTTAAGACATCGATAATGTTAAACGCAGTGACATTTGAACCAAGCTATTTACAGATACTTTAACAGAAATAATAGCAAGCAGACCCAATTAGAAATAAGATGAAATGAACACATTTTGTTTCAACCTAAATGAATAAGGCGTACTTAAGATGGCACAAAGGGCTGGAGCAATTCAATGTGTCAGGCAGCATCCCTGGAGAACATGGATAGGTGACATATCGGGTCTAGACCTTCTTCAGACCATGTTCCCCTGAGATGCTGACAGACCCGCTGAGTTATTCCAGCACTCTGTCTTCTTTTGTAAACCAGAATCTGCAGTTCCGTGTTTCACAGAGGTACTTCAAGGTTGGTGTTTCCAGCATTTTTTTGTAAAACACGGCTTGTGATATTGTTTCATTTGTTCCTAAATCGTATATGAATACCAACAGTGACACTATTGCTCCATTTCCCTTTCTTTTCACTTTCTATTCTGTCCATACCAAAGGATGAGCTGGTTTTACAACAGTTAAACAAATTACTCTTTGAGATAGTTTGATTGACTGCATTCAGTTAGGATTCAGTTTGTGATAGATCTTACTCTGACAATGGAGGAAGGGATGACAGGTCAGTTTGGGAATGGAAAAGCGAAGTGAAATGGATAGCAATTGGCAGCTCCTTCCCAGAGTGAGCAATGATGGGTAGATGGGGATAGTACATGGAAGGGAACATTTTAAGGGGAGTTCACTTCTTGTACTAAGAATTAATAGAAACAGAACTTAGCCAAGTCAAGCTGTTTATTGTCATTGGCACAAGAACGGTGAGGTACAGGTGTAACAAAAATCTGCACACAGAAACATAAATTATATGTAAATTGTTTATAAATCACATAAAATTCTACAAGACTAAAAAATGGAAGAAGACCTGTAAAACACAATAACAAAAACAAACAAGTCCATGGTGTTTCATTGTCGTGGGAGGATTTGGGTCGTGTGGGTTGGTTCAAAAGAGGTGCAGGGAAAAGTAGTGGTTTCTGAACCTGGTGGTGTGATACTCTTGGCTTTTGTACCTCGCCCTATGGTAACAGTGAGAAGAGGGCATGGCCTGGATGGAGAGATAATACATGCCACCATCTTGAGGCATGTAGATGGGGAGGCTTGTGGCTGTGATTGCTTGAGCTGAGTCTAGCCTCTTGAGTTCCCGGGTATTGAAATTTCCATACCAGTCCAGGATGCAACCAGTCAGAATACTTCCTACAGTACATCAGTAGAAGTATCTTTGCATGTTGCATAACCTGCCAAATCTCTTTAACTTCGAACAAATTAGAGGCAGTGCCAGATCTTCTTCATGACTACAGAAATGTGCTCAGCTTACGAGAGGCTGTCATCCAGGAATTTGAAGTTGCTAACTCTTTCCACCATTGACCCAACATTAAAAACTGGCATGTTGTCTCCCGACTTCACTGTTCCAAAGTCAATGGTTCGCTACTTTGTTTTGTTGACCTTGAGTGAGAGTTTGTTGTTGCGGCACCATTCAACCAGTTGTTCCGTCTCTCTCTTGCACACTGACTGTTCATCATCCATAATTCAGCTAACCATAATGGTGTCATTGTTGAGTTTATAGATGGCGTTGGAGCTATGCTTAGCCACATAGCTATGAGTGAGAAAAGAGTAGAGCAGGGTGCTACAGGGTTGGAAATTATATGACTGCCTTGGTCTCCTTTGTTTGCAACAAATAAATCTGAGGAGCAATTAAATTGCAGTGCATTAAATTATGTGAGGTCTCAACACACAAACCAGAAAGGACTTTGATCGCGTTGCCTGGAGTAACGTAGAGGCATAGATGTATATTAGCCGGTAGAAGAATTGGGCAGATGTTGTGAACAAATAAATTCACTCAATCAGTGGCAGTGACTGGAACTCATCACCTGAATGGGTAAAAGAAGCAGAAATCTTCACCAAATTACATGTACCTGAATGAGCACTTGAAGTGCATCACCTGCTGGGCTTTGAACTAGAGGAGTGAGAGTAAAATAAAAGTATGTTTTAGTGCAGCATGTATTCAATAGTCCTGCCCAGGAGTTCCCAACCTTTTTCGTCCCGTTTACCCCTGGCAACTTTAATAGCACATAATAATGTTATTTCACTTATTTATGAACAACTAATGATGAACAGATACCCGTATGCCAGAACCAAACACAGTCAGTCAATGAGAAAAAATATGTACAATATCCAGAATCAACAAATTTACCCCCTCGGTAGGCGAAATCTACCCCTTGGGGTTAAATTTATCCCAGGTTGGGAACTCTTGTCCTATACCATAATTTTCTACAATGATTATCATTAACTCAAGCTTCCACTAATCTCTCACTGAGCTGTTTTACTGTGCATTACTGTGCATTACGAGCATCGTCAATACTAACCAAAAAACTACCGCATGTCAGTCTGTGTGATATACATAATCTTATTTAGCCAGGATCATGGAATAATATTATAATGGTCCAGAATATATATTTGATCCTTGATGCTTCTCAGCTAAAGAAGGGCTCTATTATTACGATTCTACATCATTAACTTAACATATGCTTATTGAAAATAGGGCAGAATTTTGGACAATTTACTCTGTCAGTAAGTTTCACTGACATTGAAATGTGTGGTATATAGTTTAATACTTTATGCTTTATCTTCTCTCAGATCTTCCAGAAATGTATATACGGGGTGATACTTTGGTTGCTGGTCATGAATCCACTCTAACCTGCTCTGTCAAGGGATTGTACGACAAGGATATCTCCTTTACATGGACATGCACCTCTACAAATATCACTGCGCCAACTTTTGAAACAGAAAGGAATGGCACACTAGTTGCCACCAGTCATTACAAGATTGTCCCAAGAGTGGAAGACAATGGGACTGTTTGCAGTTGTCATATTTATCATTCCACTTTTGGACGACCAGCTGTAAATACAATCAAACTAAATATTATGTGTAAGTATCATCTTTAACTTTTGAAGTATTCACTGTATTGCTAATCTTTGAATTCTTATTGTGTTGTGTTATAACTGATATGTACTGTATATCACCATCTATACCAGTGTAACTGAATATCTACTTTACCTGCTTATTGACCCAGTCCCATTAGTTTTATCACTTACATTTTCTCTCATTTATATTGTTCTCGGTTTCCTTTATTTTGCCTTTCTCTCTTGTCCTGTTACTCAGACCCAGTTTTAATTCACCTTTCTCAATTTCTTTAAATCAATCTGCCCCAAATACTCTATCTTCTAACTATGATGATTATTTCCCAGATTTGAATCATTCTCAGTTAAGTTTGAAGCTTCCTTATAGATATCTCTTGGTAATCCTATGTGTGTGTCTCCCCATCTGAGGCAATCTTAAAGGCTAATCCTCTTAACCTTCCTTCTCAACCAGAGTTTTGTGACATTTACAGGGTGGATCAATATTCCTCATCCCTCTCCCTTCCACATTCATATTCTGTCCTATTCATTTTAGAATTGGACTTTTGTCATTTAAGCCCTCATTGTGTGTGGGTGCATTGATAAAAGTATTTCAAGTATAACTAATTGCTCCTTCTCCAAACTTATTGGCTACGGTCTCACAGAGGTTCTATGTTCCCTTTCACCAAAACTCACTTTCCTCTGTCCTTATCCATCTCCTGCAACACCTCACCCTTTTGCATCTTTACTTGTTTTGTATGTCATATCTCTCCATTAAATGTATCTTTCTCTACCAACAAAAGTTGATTCTTCTCTCCCAGCTTTTGCAATGAGTGGTATCTTCTTCTCGCTATTTTCAATGCCCGTCTTATGTACCTGTCTTAACCCTTACGTCTTTGAGAGTTCATTGCCCTCTGTCCTGCATTAACTTTGTTTAACTCCTCTATTCATGGCCACACCAACAATATTCCCTTATCATATGTAGGAAGAAACTGCAGATGTTGATTTAAACCGAAGATAGGCACACAATGCTGGAGTAACTCAGCGGGTGAAGGGTCTCGACCCAAAGCGTCACCCATTCCTTCTCTCCAGAGATGCTGCCTGTCCCGCTGAGTTACTCGAGCATTTTATGCCTACCTTCCCTTCACAGGTGACCCTACTACTCTCACCATATGCAGGCGTATCAGTGATCATTTGTAGTAGCCGTAGATATCACTTACAACCTCACAACAACCAGTGTTCCGACAGGTGAAGAAAATCACCTAAGAATTACATTAGTGGCTTCACTCTTCAAACTGTTAGGAATTTGGACCTCCACTTGCCACGTTTACCAAAACGCTTCATCTCTCTACCACCAGCTGTATAACCCTCGAACAATTCTACATTTCTCCAGTCGTAATGTCGAAGAATCTCAACTTTCATCGTGCAAACGGTTCATTAAGCTCTACCATTCACTCCCCTTTCCTCTCTGCATCAATCCCTCACTCTCCATAGACAAGAACAAGCTTAGCTTTTTGTTTTACGTATATGATTCTTTCCAACTTGGCTTCAGTGGCAGGCCCTTGAGAATGATTAGCTCTCAGAAGTGCAAAGTTTGATTGTGAATAGCTGTTCTGTGTTTACTTGCATCTAAAATGAAGTGTACATTATCTTTAACATTAGATGGACCACAAGATCTATTAATAACATACAGGTTGAAAGCAGTGGATATTTATCGACCGATCAATGATAGCATCATCTTTGTTGCTGCTGATTCATTCCTGGAACTGAATTGTCGTGTAGATAGTAATCCGGTCTCCATTGTTACCTGGACAAAGGCCACGGAGAATCATAATGTAACGTTGCAAACTGGAGTCGGTTTCAACAGTTCAAAAGAATGGACACGTTTCCAGCATAAAGATGAAGGGATGTATTGGTGCACGGCAAAAAACGGCTACGGCTGGAGAAACAGAAGTATCTCGATAAACACAAAACAGAAAGGTAAATAGAAATGTAATTATACATGTGCCTAGGTAACAATGTTCATTGAGGTAGAATCATTCTTAGCAAATAAGACCTCAGCTTAATTAGTTCAATGTCTTTTTTCTTGATCTTAGTGATTGATCAATTGTAATATTTGATTCATTTTACAATCATATATAGTAAAGACTATTTAATGCTGTCATCTTCAAATGCTTTGATTTTATGGTGTTTTTCCATAGTAGATTTTTAAAAATTAAACATTAGAGTGCTGCAGTTTTGTTTATTAATGGCAGTGTATCTCTTCTGGAATTGAAGGAAGTATGTACCCTGCTGTCAAATAAAGTTAAACGATTGCAGTGCTTTTTAAAAACTTTTTATGTTTCTCAGAGTTGAAACATTACATTTACTTGACATCTTGAATTTTCTTTCACAGATTATCCTTTTCTTTATGTTCTGGTCCTGATCCCCCTAACTACAGCCATCATTTTGGCAATAATATATGTTTATCTGAACTGCAAGACACAACGGAAAGGTAACACTTAAAATAAATCGTTGGTTGTAGGTGTTAACCTTAAATCGACAACAATAGCCAGCTGAAAAATAATGTGGTTTTCAGTCAATCGTGTTATTACACAAACCTTTTTGATATCCTGTGTGTTGCTTGTTGGGTTAATTTCATGGCCAAGCCTCTTTGGTTAAATAGGTGTTACATTTCAAGTTAGAGGATCATGAAAGATCTTGGTCAATATTTTCCAGTAATGCCCTGATCTCAAAAATGAATTCAGTTTAGTTTAGAGATACAGCGTGGAAACAGGCCTTCAGCCCATCGAGACAGTACTGGACAATTATCATCCTTATGCTAGTTCTATGTTATCGCACTTTCGCATCCTACATACTGGGGGGGAAATTACAGAAACCAATTAACCTAAGTCTTTGGAATGTGGGAAGAAACCAGAGCACCCGGAGAAAACCCATGTGGTCACAGGAAGAATGTACAAACTCCATGCAGATAGCACCCGTAGTCAGGATTAAACCTGGGTCTCTGGTGCAGCAGGTCTGTAATTCTATGGCTGTGCCACTGTGCAGCCCTAATTAAAAATAATATTATTTATTAATTCATAGAAAAACACCAAACTTGGCAAGCCATTTTCAAAATTGGAATCAGGTACTACATTACAAAAGATGCAAATGTTTTGAATATGATTAGTATGTTGGAGTAGTGTAGACATTTTGAGTGAGTGCATTTTGGAAATAAAAATTAAAACTTTTTATGGGAAATATTTAAATTAAGATAAAGAGATGCGCTACAATGTGGAAAAACAAGTAGTTCAACTATGTTCTGTTTTGCATTCTAAGGACATTGATTTTATTTTCTGCTGTTCTTTGAGTCTCTACAAGTCTTTCAAATGTATTGACCATTATAATAGAAAAGGAAATGATCTTGAACTTGTTTGACCTACTGAGGTTAGGGAGGAATTTTGTAGAGGAAATTCATTTCTGGAAAAAGTGCAGCATGAATTCTCCACAAAGCCACCAGGACGTGGAATTATTCATTGAGAGACTTGAAAGGACTCAAGTCTATTTAGTTAACTCTGCAACGGTTAAAAGGATGAAAGGGCAAGTTGAATTATGAGAGAATGACATAGCATTTCACAAGGGGAGCAGCAAGAAAGTTTTGAAATGAAATTCGTTGAGAGTAAATTTAGAAAAAAAAGTCTAATTCTCTGTTTGCTATTAACAGTTTATGATGACTTTGAAAATAATTTAGTTGTTTGGAAAAAAGAAACCTTTAAATACAGCAGGTAGACAAAAGTGCTGGAGAAACTCAGCAGGTGGGGCAGCATCTATGGAGAGAAGGAATAAGCGACGTTTCGGGTCGAGACCCTTCTTCAGACTGATAATACTGCAGAGTAAGACTGTTGAGCCAATTGGATTGATTGGATTTGATTGGACTTTTCCCTGTCGTATATGATTCTTGATATTAGGCTGCGTGACAGCTTATCTGCCCCTCAGCTTATTAAATCATTATGTGAAATTGAAGCTTGAATGCCATCAATGCCAGTGGAATATGTTTCCTGCTGTGAATCTTATCACTGGCGTTTCTTTATTGTCACTGCTTTGCTATTTCTTTTCACTTGCTTCACTCAAGGCTAAAGTACACCATCCCCCATGCATTTCCTGTTCAAGAGTGCATTGGAATCACCCAAAAAAAAAATCCTCAAAACAGAGGAATGCCTTGCCTTCCACTGCAGTACATTTCTAGTGCAATGTACAGGCCTTTGTTAACCAAAGCGTTATGTGTTCTGGCCACTACGTCTCCGTATTTCTCATCACCCAGATCTTTTCCACTTGAATGTACAGTATTATCTCATCACAACTATAGACCTGAAAATTGAAACACGCAGATTTCGGAAAAAATGAAATGCTGCTTTACAAAACCAGGCCAGGTTTAGAGGAAATCAGGTCCGAAATACATCCACCTTGATGTGAGAAGGAATCTATTGATGCTAATCCATTCTGGACACTGTGCAAGAGAGAATATTTAGCATATGTATTTTGGGAATTTTGTTCATAGCTGCAAGTTGGACTTGGGCCTGGATAGAGTGGATGTGGAGAGGATGTTTCCACTAGTTGGAGAATACAGGACCAGAGGTTATAGCCTCAGAATTAAAGGATGGTCCTTTAGGATGGAGATGAGGAGGAATTTCATTAGTCAGAGCGTGGTGAATCTGTGGAATTTATTCCCACAGAGGGCTGTGGAGGTCAGTTCAGTGGATATTTTTAAGGCAGAGATAGATAGATTCTTGATTAGCACGGGTGTCAGGAGTTATTGGAAGAAGGCAAGAGAATGGGGTTAGGAAGCAGAGATGAATCAACCATGATTGAATGTCAGAATGGCCTAATTCTGCTCCTTTCACTTATGACCTTACGAACAAGCACTGCTTATCCAGTTGCAGTATTTTCTTTAAAAATTTACAATATCTTGCACACTCCTACCAAAAGTGAATATAAACTGAGTTTAATAAATGCCTTCAGATAAGACAAAAGATCGCCTGTCATTGTATTGTCCTTCTCTAAATCAAAGCAGGTTTACTTTCCAATCTTTGACAGGATAGTCCAGATTTTGGCTTTTCACGTTTCTCCCTGAAAATTGTATGGTTTTCTTGACTCTGGGTTTCGTCTTTCTGCTCTGCATTCCTCATTGGATGAGTTTCCTAACTCAACATTAAGATTTAGTAAAAACCTGTATTCCCTGGCAATGACCTTATCTGTTCCACCCTTTATGGCTTGTTGTATTGTTTATTTGGAGGGCAAATTGACTAGCAGCCAGCGGATGGCCACAACAGGTTTTAAATCAGCAAATCAGACACTATTTACATGCAAAAGTAGAAAATTGCACTGAAGTGGCAAAAAAAACAGGAGCTAATGTATCAGCTACACATATACTGAATATTGGCCAGATTATCTTGGTTGGTTTGGGGAAGATCTCATGCTATACCACCCATTTTGCACTGAAAAATCAAGATGCATTTCTACACCTATAATGATGATACTCAGTGAAAAATCAATTATTAAAAAATAGCTCAGTATCAAAATCCTACATGCATTCTAGGTCCCAAATTCTAAAGCAAAGAAAATTATGTAGCGATTAAGAAATGAATAAAACAATTTACAAATATTTGTTATTCATTTGAATTTTAAAACATCTTAAGTTAGGATTAAAGTAATCCTCCTATTTCAGATTTTGGCTTTTCTTCCCTCACTGTTAGTCACCAAAGCAAATAAATTGGATTTTAATAACAGAAATATTACATTGGCCCACATACTTTCTTCCATCTTAAAGAGATTAAATGGTGTAATAGGGCAGGATTTGAAAAGTTCCAGTGTTCTATGCTCTAAGTTGTTCTTGTCAAAGAACAGAGGAAATAAAAAGTGAATGGTACAATAGCAGCCTTCATACATGAAATCGCATTTCTGCATGCTTGTGCAGTGAACTGTTACAAGAAGCCAAAGTAAAGAGGAAATTTGCAAAGATTTGAAGGGACAGTGGCTTTACTTTTGCAGTTCTTATGCTTGGCCTGGTTTGGAGCTACAGTTGCACAAAGTGGTTAACTGCAGCATTTGTAAGTGAGAGCAGTGTGTGGTATGCAGCTGGATATGCCTTTTGTATAGCTCTGGTGACCACAGTTCACTACAATTGTCTATTTTTAAATTTTAATCATTTTATCTCAACTACAGATAAAATATCATAACATTTTGGGTCTGGAATGAGATATACAATCAGATAAATCCTTTGCATAGTGTGCAAGTTATATGTTAAACAAATTCATTTGGGTTAATATGTTTTACTTTAAGATTAAATGTTGCTTGGCCTCTTTTTTCAAATCAACATTTCAATTTGCTACCTATTGTCACAAATAAGTATCATGCAACAAAAGCTTTGTGACAAAAAATAGTTGATAAGCTTGATAATTCTAATAAGAATTATTAACATTATTCAAAGAAGGTCTAAAATAAATTAGGATGGAATCAAAGTAAACAGGATATAACATTTTCCAAATTTTGAGAATAGTCTTTTTGAGAGGTTCTCGTCGTGGCCCATCACAAGTTACCACAGATACGATTTACTGTATGAAGGCTACGGAACAGAGCTCTTCTTATTTTTATTCTTTGAAAATAAGATGAATTTACCATGTGCAATGTCACAATTTATTAATTACTTTATTCAACAAAATAGATGTCAACAAAATAGAGAGAGTACAGAGGAGATTTACTAGAATGTTGCCTGGGTTCCAGCAACTATGTTACAGAGAAAGGTTGAACAAGTTAGGTCTTTATTCTTTGGAGCGCTGAAGGTTAAGGGGGGACTTGATTGAGGTCTTTAAAATGATGAAAGGGATAGACAGAGTTGACGTGGATAAGCTTTTCCCATTGAGGGTAGGGAAAGGGCAGGACATGAGAATTAAGGGACAGAAGTTTAGGGGTAACGTGAGGGGGAACATCTTTACTCAGAGGGTGGTGGCAGTGTGGAATGAGCTTCTAGCAGAAGTGGTGGAGGCAGGATCGATTTTAACATTTAAAAGTAAAGTGGATAGGTATATGGACGGGAAGGGAATGGAGGGGTATGGTCTGAGTACAGGTAGATGGGACCAGGGGAAAACAAATGGTCGGCACGGACTGGAAGGGCCGAGAGGGCCTGTTTCCGTGCTGTAATTGTTATATGGTTATATGGTTTATTCACTGAAATTGTGAATTTATACCTGAAACCTTTGTAGCCAATAATTAATTATCATTTTATGAAATATTGCACGGAGGTCAATGTTGAATTCAACAGCCCAGTGGAGTAAATATTATTGATCTTTTTCCGATGGTCGGATCCTCACTTCTCACCTAAAACTGACAGGAATTAGATCACTTTAGCCATACAGATTTGGTATTCTTTGCTTTTTTTTTCTTGTAGAAATGTGGGTAGCAAATGTTTACAAACACTGTAGCTTCACTGTAACATCTTTCAAAGTTGGCCAAGACCACGTTTTGTTGCAGCTTGTGAGAGTCTGTCCGTCTTCTCCTGCATTTCTGAAGACATAAGCCCCTGTCCCACGGTACGAGTTCATTCCATGAGTTCTCCCGAGTTTGCCCTGATTCGAACTCGGAGATTTACAGTAATGGCCACTTCTCAGTACTCGGGGTCCTCGTAGACATTTTTCATCATGTTGAAAAATTCTTCACAAGTCTTTCCGTGCTTACCTGCTGTTAGCGAGTCTTCCCGAGTACCTGCCGTTAGCGCTAAGAGACGTCCCCAAGCTCCGACGTACCCGCTACATTCATTCCCTGTGCTTACCACGAGTTTGATTATTTTCTTAACTTGTGAGAGGTCTTGGAATGAACTCGCACCGTGGGACAGGGCTAATACCCCTAGTATATGAAGCATTTAAAAAACCTCTCTGATATTCTCAGTGTATTTTGTAACATTTTTACAAAGGTCGGGTTTTATTTCCTGAATTGTTGCTACTGGTGTTCAGCATGGAAACATGATGATAATTAACTTTCAAGATATATTCAATTGTACAATGGATGACTGCATAATCTGATTTGCTACTGATGATTGAATGAGGAAACAAAACCTTTTGCTGTTAGTTAGTTTGTAGCACATGGTTTTGTGAATTAATCTCAGCAGGAAGTCTTTATGTAATATTTCCTCTGCTTATGGCAACAATGCAGCATGCACAGAGTTACCCTGAAGTATCGAGCGGCACATGGGTCTGCAGAAGGACTTCTCACATCCAGTGTTATAAAGATGAAACTATCATCAAGCAGGCCAATTATGGCTTTACAAATAATTAACAAGGGAGTGCACATGGTATTGCTGAAGATAATACTCAAATGAGGCTTGGTTTGCCCATTCCACAAGCTCAGACAGTGTTAAAGATTTGGTAATCCTATTTTAAAGTGTTATAGAGTAATGCAGCATGGAAACAGACCCTTCAGCCCAACTTGACCCAACCAAGATGCCCCATCTTCACAAGTCCCACCTGCCCATGTTTGGCTCTCTAAACGTTTCCTATCCATATGCATATTTGCTGTGTGTTCTGTAAAGCATTGCATTATCAATGACAACATAAGTGATATTGGATGAATGTCTTGGTTTGTCTTAAGCATTCCTGTGAGTTACTCCAGCACGTTGTGTCCTTTTGTGTAAACCAACATCTGCAATCCCTTGTTTTTACACTGATAATTCTGCTGGAGTGGACTTGGAAGGACCCAAGATACAGTAGAAAGGTAGATGTGGGAAGCAGAGGGCAGTTGAGTGAATGTCAATACAAACTGATAGTTAAAAAAGTTGCTTGGGTGGAATACTTGTTCTAGTTCACATTAGGTACTGAAGATGGTAGAAACATTACTCACTCTCTGAGCAATCACCTCTGCTGGTTGGGCTAATTGCTTACTGATATTGGGAAGTGCCTTTTAACAGTTTGTACCACAATGAATAATCTTACGATTTCCTGGCAGTGCACCGAAATAGCAATAACTTGTCAAACTGCTTTCTGGTGGACTAAAGAACATATCAGCGGCACTGAACACACTGCCGATGTCATTAATAGGCAGAATAAACGCGATAAAAATGATCTTCTTACCACAAATATTGTACCTATTTCAATCAATACCAATATACATACCTAAAAAATTCTTCAAAAAATTAGATTCTGATATTATAAACTTCATATGGGATTATAAATCACACAGAATTTAAAAAAAAAAACACTTGTGTAAATCTAAAGAATCAGGGGGACTGACACTCCCTAACTTATTGTATTATTATTGGGCAGTGAATATTAAAAATATAATCTACTGGTTGGACAGTTCTGCCCAACAGGTAGATTGGATAAGAATGGAGAAAGAGGATTGTTCCCCTTATAATATAGGAGCGATCCTTCTTTCTCCGATAAAACTGAACAATGTAATATACAAGAAGAATCCAATTATTCATAGTATAATACGAATTTGGAAACAAATAAAATTAACTTTAAAATTAAGAAAATTATCGCTTCTTTCTCCAATAGCTAATAACCCCTCATTCAAACCATCCATTATTGATAAAACGTTTACCCATTGGGAAAGAATAGGAATTAAAATGATGGGAGATATGTATGAAATGGGAAAACTTTTATCATTCCAAATAATTACAACTAAAATATAATTTGAAAAGTAATCAATATTTCAAATACCTTCAAATTCAAGATTATTTGAAAAAGTATATACAAGGATATCAAACTTTAACCCCAGATCTACTGGAGGAAGGAATGAATAGAAAGGCAGAATCAAGCAATTTAATATCTTACTTATATAATATAATTCTAAATATAGAAACACCAACGACAGAGGCAATTAGAAGGGACTGGGAACAAGAGTTATTGATAAAAATTCCGAACGATGGATGGGATAAAAATTTATTATATGTAAACAAATGTTCAATGAATGTAAGACATAACCTAATTCAATTTAAAATTTTACATAGATTATATTATTCGAAAACAAGACTGAATAAAATATTTTCAAATGTTTCCCCCATCTGCGACAAATGTCTAACTCAAAATGCCACTATAGCACATTCCTTTGTCTCTTGTACAAAACTGTATACATTTTGGAATGAAATTTTTGGAATTTTTACAAAACTATTTAACACAAAATTGAACCCTAATACTGAATTGATTATCTTTGGATCAATGGAAGAGGGAAGTAAACTAACTATATTCCAAGAAGCTTTTCTTAATTATGGTCTAATAACAGCGGAAAAAACTTATACTTAAATTTTGGAAAAACGCACCTACGCCAACATTCAAAATGTGGATCTCAAACATGTCTGCAATGCTACATCTTGAAGAAATGAGATTCCTCTTACTAGGCAAAGTAGACCAATTCTTAAAGATTTGGTCTCCGTTTATCAACTTTATACAAGCATATGGTGCAACATAACATAACCTTAGAAATTAAATGTTTAGAACTGGGTGACGGATGGGCAAAAGTATGAGATAGGTAGATCTCTCCTAATCTCTCTTTTCTTTTTACTTTTTCCTTCTCTTTCAATCTTTTAACTTCTCACCTCTGTCCTTTATTTTTTTGTTTTTGTTTTCTGTTTCTACTCGCTTGTCTATCTATTCCGACACTCTTTATTTCTCTTTTCTCTCACTGTTCTTTTATTATTGAACTAAAAGTATGAAGTTGTACAAGAATGAGAATGTGTATTTATGTATTAGGTACTTAAGTACCAGACTACTGTACTTACTTCTAACAAAAATTTAAAAAAAACAACAAAAAAAAACATATCATTATGCAATATCGTGTTCTGTGTGAAATTATACTTACTTTACTTAATCTCTTTAAATGAAGAACATAAAATTATTGTAGCCGTTTGCTGCATAATCTATACAACATGTTCATGACACTCCCAAGTTTGGGTGCAGTAGTTTTGTCAGAGAATTGGCCACAGTATTATGGTTGTTAACATGTTAATTAAATGAAAACTCCTGAATACTCTGAGTATGTTATTCTAGTTACAACCAAAGCATGAAAGACGGCCGGACAAGTCCCTAGGGAAAAGTACTTTCAAGTTAATTCATTTTTGATTAAATCTTATCTATTGTCTTCATAATTTTATATTATCTTCATGGGTGCAGTTGACCATCATATCTTTGTTTCACTTCCCTCTTAAACCAGCAAAGACTCAGCTATACTGAGTTGTAGGAGTTGTATTGTGACAATTCAGCTGTGCAAGTGTTTCTCCGTGTTTGCTGAACACATGTGATGCTCCACATCTACATATTCAGTCAAACGGAGGACACATGGATTTGAGTCAGTTAAGACAGTGACCACAGCAATGAGTCAAGAGACCTTTAACTCATTATCTTGGCCCGGGCATCATGAACAGATACTTTATGATAAATGAAAGCCATTATCAAGCACAATCAACTAGCAGGATAGCAGTGAAGACTATTTTTAGAAGCATGGTTATATTATTGTGGTCTAAAGCACCCTTTAGTAGGAATTGTAACAAATTGATGCTCCATTGACAAAATTCATTCTGGCAATAAACAGAACTTTAAAAAAACGATGGAAAAGATGGACTGTAAAGCTAAAATATAATTACTATGGTAATTAAAGTACATTTGAACCTAATATTTTGATAATTTAAAATATAGGTCAGGTTGAATATTTTTTCAGTTTGTTGGCTTCATTTTTGTTTTAGTGATTGTTCCCAATATTCAGCCTTGCTGCATGCGCACCTGTGTTGGAGATTTATACTTTAAAACTGGCAAATGGCTTTTGATGCACACTAAGATAAAGCCTTTGTTTTGGATCTGAATAACCTAGAACAGTGAAAAGCTCCAAGAAAGTTGGGGCTACGTGTTCATTCTAATGTTATAGGAGTAATCCAAAAACCTATTGGATACAGATTTTTAGATCTAGAGGCCATTGAGTTTAGTTTAGTTTCTTGTTTAGTGTCACGTGTACCGAGGTACAGTGAAAAGCTCATGTTGCCTGCTAACCAGTCAGCGGAAAGACAATACGTGATTACAATCGAACCATCCACAGTGTTATCCAAAAGTTATAACTCAGTTATATAATTGGACTGATGACTGAACTCAGAAGTACAATGGGCAGTTTTGCAGAACACTCCTAAATTGCCCTCTGCAACGCACAAGATCGTTATTGATTCTTTATGCCCAACAAAGTCCATTTGCAGAAAATACAGACACATACTCTTGATCCACAAGAAGACCAAGGTGCAAACCTTTTACTCAAGGGTTTCTCAAGGAATTCCTCTCTGAAATTCACTCCATATATCATTACAGCCCAGAGAGCAGTTAATCACATGGCACAACCGTTGGTAGTTTAAAGTAACATATATTGTTCATTGTCAATAATATACACACTTCATCCTGAGATGTGAATCTGTGTAACTTTATCGGAATGGAATCTGGATTTCCCAATTTTAATGAGGAGTGAGTGAGCAAACTAGTACTGAATTAATTAAAACTGTGAAAGATGCAGGTTGACATTGCCTTTTGTGTTGAACGTCTCTAGAGTAGGATGCAAGCCCACAGCCTTCTGACAGAGTGTTACCAAACCAGGGTGATGCTTTCTACCGAGGTAGCAAAAAGCCAATGCTAATAATGCCTCAGGAGTGACTGATCTAATAATCACAACTGACAAGCTATGTGTTGAAATTAGCATTCGATTGTCAAATACATGTTTTCTTTCCCTTTCCCCAGATCCAGTCAATGTGACCATTGAGCTGAGGTAAGAACTTTGATTTAATTTTAACATTTTGTGAAAACATTTGATTAATATATTTATAATATTGTACAATTTGTTTAATGATTTCACATTCCACCGGATCACTCAAGTACTAATTTATATCATTCCCAGAACCCCAAATTCGACTGAAATGCAGTAAATGAGAAGTTGATGCTAACAGTGTCAGAAAATTACTGCAAACCCTCATGATTTAACATATCTCAGAAGTAAAAGCTGACTTGTAACAACAGAAATCTGTGTAGGGATCTGTGAAAAGCTTCATTTGTCTATGTTTATTACACACGTCCAATTCTTATAAGTTTGTTATTCACAGAAAATATAAGAAAATGTAATTGAAAACCCACAAAGGGAACAATGCCTATCCAAAATGTGTGACAATGAGATGGGTGTTTCCCAGTGTGTGATAGAATTAATGCTTTCAATTGGAATTAGAGGAAGAACTAAAGACACTCTAAAGGCATTAATTGCACTGACAAAACGCTGGTAGCTCAGAATATTTCACTTTCACCTTCACCAGTCCCCATATGCAACTCTGCATACATTGCTGAGGTGTCCAGCAGTTTTCTTCCAAACATCTAACTACACTTTAATCCCTGAGAATATTTCCCATCTGAGAGTCCAAGCATTAGGTGTCTTTCAGGTGAAGTGTAAATTTCCATTCTCTCAACCCCTGTTACATCAGAGCCCAAAATACCTAAGATGAACGATGATTAGAAATGTCACAACTGCTAACACTGTTAGCTGTACTAACTGGTGATGACTCGAAACTGTGCCTGCTCAAGCTTTTTGTTAGACGATCAGTAATTCCCCTCGAACATTCAGTCTGCTCACCAGCAACTTGTAGTTTTTTATGCATTATTAATTTTAACAACACTAATTTGTTCAAATGATGGAATTCAAGAGAGGAAAATCCTTATGTCCCATTCCCATTAATAAATGTTATTCTTCAATGGCTTTATGTTAAACACCATTTACTCATTTAAAAATGGGTGACATAACCATGGTAAGTGCTCTGGATGTAATTGAATACTTATGAAAAATGATGATGAATTACTCTGTATGGAAAGGAAGTCTGGACAAAAGTGACAGACTGTGCATTATGGCATTGGCTGGTAACATCGTTCAAGCCATAAAGTTGTGGTAATTGTGCAAGTTATTAAAATGCATAAGTGTGTCACTTTTTTACCATTCTCGTATCCAATGTCATTAGACAATAGAAGAATGAAATAAGGCTAATTGTATTCTCTTTTAAAATTCTTCCTATCTTGTATTGATTTTGTCTTTTTTATTTCTATCTGTTCAAGTCCTGAACACATGCACAGGGATGCAAACTGCAACAAGGAGTTAGGTATGTATATTATATGCAACTGTGTTTAGTTTCATTTAGAGATACAGCGTGGAAACAGGCCCGCAGTCTGCACAGACCAACAAGTTCTACCCTACACATCAAGGACAATTTACAGAAGCCAATTAACCTACAAACCTGCATGTCTTTGAAATGTGTGAGGAAACCGGAGCACCTGGAGATAACCCAAGTGGTCACAGGGTGAATGTCCAAACTCCATACAGACAGCACCCGTGGTCAGGGTCAAACCCGTGTGTCTGGTGTTGTATCAGATAGAGTACACTAACTATTCAATGTCAATTGTGGGGAATGTAGGGATATGGATTACATGCAGATAGATAAGAGATAAGAGCTAAGAGATATGTTCGGCACAGACATCATGGGCCACACGGCCTCTCCTTGTGCTGTCCTGTGTTCTATATGGTAAATGTAGCATGCTTGAGACAATGTGGGTGACATTTGGCTGTCCTACATTTCACTAATTTTCCTCAAAACATTTCTTGACTTGTAATTGGAATGTATTTCTCTGATCAGTCAACAGCATTGTATCAGGCAGTTTACAGATTGGTAAAAGGCAAATAAGGTGGGCCTTGGTCTTATACCTCCTGGCAATGCATATCTTCCTGAGAAGCTGGAGTAAGGGCCTGTTTCCAGCAGCTACTTACTACATGTTCCGTGTATGGTTTGGAACATGACATTAAATATAATGTTAGTAAGAGTGTTGTTATGGTCTGTAGAACCAAAGAGGATAAAAGCCTAAAATATCCTGATTTTAAATTGTCTGACAACAATCTTAGTGTCTGTAATAAGATAAAATGTCTAGGGCATATTATTACAGAAAAAATGACAGATGATGAGGATATTTATAGGCAACGACGCATGCTGTATATACAAGCGAATATCCACTTGTGTAAAATTGGTGCGTGTGCAGATGTGGTGAAGATGTCGCTCTTTAGAACATACTGCACACCCCTCTACACTGCGCACCTGTGGTCAAACTATTTAAAGACAAGTATGCAGAGACTAAAGGTGGCATATAACGATGCCATGAGAACACTACTAAGGCAACCAAGATGGTGTAGTGCCAGTAATATGTTGTTGGCTGCAGGAGTCAGTACTTTAGAAGCTATTCTAAGACACCACATGTATAAATTCATTTGCAGGATAAATGACTCTAAAAATGTGCTTATTGTGGCCTTGACAAACATAAGGGTTAGCACTACACGCTACGAATCCCAGTTGTGGTGACACTGGTATAGTTGTCTTGTTGTACATTGATCATTTTTTACTCTGGATTTTTAACTTAAGTATTGTGGGGTTTTTTTTTAAATATATAAATTATGATGTTTTTTATGTGATTTACCATGATTTTATATATATTTATGATATTTGATATGCAATGCATTTTTAATGTAATGTTGCCCCTTGTCTGGACCTTGAGTCCGTAATAAAGTTATTATTATTATTATTATTTTATAACAGCTAGTAAGGGCTAACCCTGAGGATCCTTCAGTAAAATGGGATTATTTTCAATTGGTCAGGAGTCATATGTACCCACTACAAGACAATGGAATTCTTACTTGCTGCAGTTTTACTTAAGCAATAATGCATGGGTCCATATATCATAATCCAGGAGACTCCAATACAAGATGCTGCACAATCTTCAGAGCTTTCCTTACAGCAAAGAATAGA
Source organism: Okamejei kenojei (assembly GCA_035221665.1). Taxonomy (NCBI): domain Eukaryota; kingdom Metazoa; phylum Chordata; class Chondrichthyes; order Rajiformes; family Rajidae; genus Okamejei; species Okamejei kenojei. Next base: position 19,769,903 of record CM069159.1, read on the forward strand.
GCAGAAACTGCGGTATGATTCAGGTGGATGATTGACCTGGTCCTCTGAGTATTTCCACCGTTTTTGTCAAATGAATTCATTGCCACAGATGGCTGTGGAGACCAAGTTTTTGAGTATTTTAAAGCAGGAAATTTACAGGTTATTGATTAGTTATGCATGTCAAAGGTTATGGGGGAAAATGCAGGAAAATGAGGTTGAAGGAAAGACAGATCAGCCATGATTGAATGGCAGTGTAGACTTGATGGGCTGAAGGGCCTAATTCTGCTCCTATGACATGAACCTACGAACAATTTTCAATTTCATACAAAGTAGCTCACACTATCGACAGCGATTAAAACTAAGCTAAATCATTGAAAGTGAATGTTTATGGTGACTGGAGCCAGTGGTTAAAGTCACCATTCGCTATCATTGTAGGTTGCCAAAAGAGATTGGCGAACATGTGCAAAGGCAGGCAACAAATTGATCAAAATGATACTTAATACCTTGTTAGATGCGGTGGTGAGATCACAATGGGACCTCCATCCATTGAAGGTGAGGAACAGATACAAAATGCTGGACAGGCAGCATCTCTGGAGAGAAGGAATGGGTGACGTTTCAGGTCGAGACCCTTATTCAGTCTTAAGAAGGGTCTTCACCCGAAACATCACCCATTCCTTCTCTCCAGAGATGCTGCCTGTCACGCTGAGTTACTCCAGCATTTTGAGTCTATCTTCAATTTAAATAAGCATCTGCAGTTCTTTCCTGCACAAAGGTGAGGAGGCCTTCCAGTCACGGTGAAATGGCAATGGGGGTGGGGGGAGCGGACGAGGAGATTATATGAATGTGAATGGAAGGAATTTAGCTGCAATGCAATAGTTTGTAGAAAGAATCATTGTACTCACATGTTTGGCCAAGGTCAGTTGAATGACCAGTTCACTTAGCATCGCCAGGCCCCTATCCAGCTCCATAGAACATCAGCACCATCTAACAGCACTAGAGCCTAACCTTCAAATGACCCACATGCATTACCATTACACCAGTCCTCACACTCAGATATCACAGCTTGTGCACATTGCTGGCATTTCAACCATGGGAAGCACATATATTGGGCATCGTTCAATAACTTACTTTGTTCGTGTTTAAAGGTCAAGAGATGCAAAACTATTACGAGCATCACCACTTAGCAAGCCACCAAGGCAGTTGCTGCTTATGGTGTTAGGCTTGCAGTAATTCTCCACTATAGAGTCAGTAATCTTCCATGGCATGGTGATGCAGCTGGTAGAGCTGCTGCCTCACAGCACCAGACACCTGGGTTTAATTCTGACATTGATTGCTGAATGTGTAGAGTTGGCACGTTCTCCCTAGAAGCATGTAGGTTTCTCCCGGGTGATCCGGCTTCCTCCCACATTCCAGAGATGTAGTTTAGGTTGCTTCTGTAAATTGCCCCAAATGTTTAAAGAGCGAGTAAGAGAGTGGAATAACCTAGACCTAGTGTGAATGAGAGAGCAATATTCAGCCTGGCCTCGGGGGGGCCAAAGGGCCTGTTTGCATGCTGCATCCCGAAAACTAAAACTAAATTAAAAACCATCCACACTGTGGACACTGGGGAGAACTGCAGAGGAGTACTTGAACAGGTATGGGGAAGATAGATATTAAGCAGATGCACGTTCATTGATTTTTGTTTTTTTGCGCAGTAGCTGGATGAATAAATGTGGTCTACTATGTGGAGTGAAATATAGTCACAGCGTCATATAGCATGATAACCACCCTTTGGCCCTACTTGCCCATGACAACTGTAGTGCTCCAGCTACACTAGTCCCACCTGCCTGCATTTGCCCCATATACCTTGACCTTCCCTATCCATGTACCTGTTCAAATACCTATTCATGATTTAGATGAAGGAATTACAATTAGCAAATTTGCAGATGACGCAAAGCTGGGTGGCAGTGTGACTGTGAAGAGGATGCGATGAGGATGCAGGATGACTTGGACAGGTTGGGTGAGTGGGCATATGCATGGCAGATGCAGTATAATGTGGATACATGTGAGGTTATCCACTTTGGTGGCAAGAACAAGAAGGCAGATTATTATCTGAATTGTGTCAGATTAGGAAAGGGGGAAGTGCAGCGAGACCTGTGTGTCCTTGTACATCAGTCAATGAAAATAACCATGCAGGCAGTGAGGAACGCAAATGGCATATTGGCCTTCATAATGAGAGGATTTGAGTATAGGAGCAAAGAGGTCCTACTGCAGTTGTACAGGGCCATGGTGAGACCACACCAGGAGTATTGTGTGCCATTTTGGTCTCCAAATTTGTGGAAGAACATTGCTATTGAGGGAGTGCAGCGTAAATTCACGAGGTTAATTCCCGGGACTGTCATATGATGAAAGAATGGAACGACTGGGCTTGTATTCACTGGAATTTAGAAGGATGAGAGGGAATCTTATAGAAACATATAAAATTATTAAGGAATTGGACACGCTAGATGCAGGAAACATGTTCCCGATGTTGGGGAAGTCCAGAACCAGGGGCTACAGTTTAAGAATAAGGGGTGGGCCATTTAGAACTGAGATGAGGAAAAACATTTTCAACCAGAGAGTTGTGAATTTGTGGAATTCTCTGCCTCAGAAGGCAGTGGAGGCCGACTCACTGGATTAATTCAAAAGAGAGTTAGATAGAGCTCATAGGGCTAGCGGAATCAAGGGATATGGGGTGAAGGCAGGAATGGGGTATTGAATGTGGATGATCAGCTGCGATCACATTGAATGGCAGTGCTGGCTCGAAGGGCCAAATGGCCTACTCCTACACCTATTGTCTATGTAACTATGTATGTCTCTTAAATGTTGTTCTGGTATCTGCCTCAACTACCTTCTGTGGCAGCTTGTTCCATTTACTCACCAGCCTCTGTGTGAAAGCATTGCCCCAAAGATTCCTATTAAATCTTTCCCTCTCACCTTAAATCTATGTCCTCTAGTTTTTGATTCCCCTACTTATTGGGTAAAAATAAACTCTGTGCATCTGCCCTGTCTATTCCATCTTTATCTTGAATTTGCATCTCTGAGCAAAGTGAGTGCAGTGAAAATCCTCTCTGGGAAGTTCAAATAATCACAAGGATAAAAGCTGCTGCTGCTCTATGCTCCCTGCAAAGGCAGAGTGGGATGAATGACATGGTGAAGCCTGCAACCAGATTAAATCATTAAAATCCCCCCAAAGGTTTGTTCATCCCTTTTTTGCAACATATTTCCAAAAGGGTTCCTATTTGCATATTCACCATAATCAGCAATGGAATATTCACATCTGCAAAACATGTACGTCTATCTTGCACGTTTTGAAGCTACAAAGCCGCTCAGCCTTGTAATTTTCACAGAACAGTATATTAAATTAGTTGCCAGAATCTCTTTACTGAGAACACTACAGCATGCTTTATAGTGAAGTAGTTTACGTTCATTTCTAAGCATATGCAACCACCTGCTTTTTTCAAATACATCAATGTGAACAGCACCGTTGAGACTTTCTTCAGAGAATCAATAAGATAAGCCTTTAGACACGATAACAAACGTTAAGACTCAACGGTTATTACTACGTCCCCAGTAGTGGTGTCAGAGCTACATTCAATTCTGAATAACATTTGTGGTTAAAAAAGCACAATGAAGCGATACTGCAATTTTAGGTCAAGGGAAGGATATGACAATAATGCTCTGTGTTTGATGCTGATAGTTCTCAGCAGGGGCTGGCAGAGTGTGGATCAACTTACTACAGCTATGGTCAAGAGCGAAAAAATTAAATACTCAGAACTTATGATCCTAAATACTAATTATTGCTAGAATGATATAGCACAGAAACAGGCCTTTTGCCTGCAAAGGCCAATCAGACCATTGTACTTGTCTATACTTAGCCCCATTTGCTAGCATTCAATCCGTATTTTTTTTTCGGAATAAATACAAAAGATGTTAACGAATGTAAGGTGGAATCAGGAACAAAGACGCAAAACAGTCAAAAATTGTACATATGAAAGTATCACCACAACAAAACATTGAGCCAAACCACAGTAGAAAACTTCCAAAGACAACCTCCTTATAGTTCAGCTGATCTCTGAGGCAAATCAGAGGTCAGATACCAAAAACATTTAAACCTCCTTTCCACAATGGACTAATGAACTGGTGGTGAAATGCTTGACTGTTGTTACTAAAACATCCACATTCATATTAATTAGGTCACCGCCACTGAATATAAAGGAAATTGTTAGTATGTGGTTTACTTATTTTTCAAGGTGCTTTTAATTAATTTTATCTTCTACTTTAAATAATTGTTATATTTTAAAAAAAGTTTTAAACCTTTTCCAGCTGCTTTTCATGTTCTCAGAGGCATTGAGAATCAGCTTGATATGGCCTCTAAAATGTATCCAGAGGTTAGTGTGGACAGGTGAGGACGTTAGGCAGTAAGTCCAGGCACTGGGTCAAAACTAGAACAGCACCGGCCAATATCCAAGCATGGCTGAGTGATCAACTTGTACTCTGTGAACTTGTGCCAGGGAATATTAATGTTAAGCATATCGTTTCAGTTGGTAGCACTCAAAACAGATTATAGAAGTACAGGCACTTCGCGTTTTATGCATGTTTGATTTATGTGTTTTTGAAATAACGCACGTGCTTAATTAATACCAATATCAAATTTATGCATTGTATTTTTGAAATATTGCGCTCAAAGTTACACCTGTTTAAATGTATTTATTTAATTTATGCATCTTTGAATTACATGCTCCATTTCAGGAGCGTAACCCCTGCGTAAAGTTTAAAGCACTAAAAAACAGCCTTATCGATCTTTGCTGGTATTTATTCTTCACACTTAGCTCCTCACATCCTTATCTAAACTATCCACATGCTAGATTAGTTTATTATTACTTCCGATATTCATGCATTCTGATTTGCTTGGCAGATACAATATATGCAGTGGTCAGGAAGAATGGCCCACCAATCAGCAGACCGTTTTCAACAGGTAAGATAAAATCCAGGGACTTCAACTTCTTCCATATATTACAATAAATGCTTCACATGTTCGCTCTTTTCCCCACAGAGGTTGCCTTTGTTAATGAAGGGAACAGTGAAGAAGAAGTCTCCTATGCGGACATTGTTATCCACAGTCCAAAACAACGCTACAACCAAAAAGCCAAGGTATTGATAATTGCCTCAGAGTATCTAGGTCATTTAAGACTGAGCTGAGAAAAAACTTTTTTACCCAGAGAGTTGTGAATTTATGGAATTCCCTGCCACAGAGGGCAGTAGAGGCCAAATCACTGGATGGATTTAAGAGAGAGTTGGATAGAGCTCTAGGGGCTAGTGGAGTCAACGTATATGGGGAGAAGGCAGGCACGGGTTATTGATAGAGGACGATCAGCCATGATCACAATGAATGGCGGTGCTGGCTCGAAGGGCCGAATGGCCTCCTCCTGCACCTATTTTCTATGTTTCTATGTTTCTAGAAAGTCCCCTTGTTTATTTATCCTTGATGTATCTAAAATACATCAGCAATTGCAGGAAACTCATAGCTATATCCCCGGAGAGGAATTATATCCAACCAAGTACACATTTCCCTGTGGCCGCAGAGGTTTTCTCTATTTGTTTCAGTTTCCTCACACATTCCAAAGACATGTAGGTTAATGGCTTCTGTAAAATTGTCCCTCGTGTGTTGGATAGAACTAATGTATGATGCATCATAGGTCAGCAGAGACTTGATGTGCCAAAGGGCCTGCTTCCACACCATGTCTCTAAACTAAACTCAATCCTTTTGCTTTTGGCATAGATGTAAAAATTGTTGATTGATTCACATTGCCTTGTTTTAGTGACAACACTATCCTGCCCCATAATCGACATTATAACTTTAGAAAGCTCCTTTGGCATAATGAAATTTTCCAAAGGTGGTTCATTATCAAACAGGATTTGCCACTGAACAGCAAAATAATGTTAAAACAGATCACCAAATTTGGTCAAAGGAGTCGGATTAAGGAAGGTGAAGTAGGAAAGTAAAGAGATTTAGTGAGTGGATAATTGTTCTTACAGTTTAATCAGCTGAAAAATACAGTTGGCAATAATGGAAAAAATAACCAAGATAAAAGTTAGATGTGAGCAGATAATGATGTGGGTTCAAAACAGATAATGCTGGAAATACTCAGCAGAACATGCAGCATCTGCGGAAAGAGAAACCATCAAAGTTTCAGGTCAGAGACCTCATGTCAGAATGGTTGTAAAATGACGTTGCATTATTTTAGCGGCCCCACCATCCCGCTTCGTAACCCACAGAACAACTTTACAAAGCTCCCTTAGCCCAGTAGGATGCCTCAAAGTGGGTCATTGGAAAGTTTTCAAGCAGAACAGTTTCCATTTTCTCAAATGTTACCCGACCGACTGAGGGAAGGATCTCGACCAGAAACGGCACCCATTCCTTCTCTCCAGAGATGCTGCCTGTCCTGCTGAATTACTCCAGCTTTTTGTGACTATCGTCGGTTTAAACTAGCATCCGCAGTTCCTTCTCACGCATTTCCTGTTTTTACTTTAGTTTTCCAGCATTTGCAGTTTTTCTGACTACCTCTGTGGTCTGCAGGGCTGGCAGAGATGGAAAGGAATAGGGCAGGTTGAGGCTTTGAGGAGAGGGCGTGGCTTCAAAACAAAGATGACTATTTTAAAATTCAGCCATTGCTTAACCAAGAATTATTGATCTGCAGCAAGAATGTATATGATGGCTGAACAGTAATTGTTGCGAGTTAAAATGTGAATTTCAGTATCGAGTTGTTTTGGGTATACAGGGATGAGATTGTGGGAGATGCGACCTGAGTGCCTGTGGTGGTAAAGCATCGGTAACAGATGAACTGAGGCACGGGCCATGTTGGACAATATAACAGAAGTGGAAATAGTCAGTCCGAGTGTTTGCTGTGTGGTTAGAGACATGGCTGTGCTTGGACTCGGATATATTCATATTCATCGATGTACTGATCTTAACCACATTCCTTGCCAGATAGCACCTGATCCTTCAAACTTCAAAAATTATTTTCATATTTTCTTAAAACACAGATGGAGGCCATTCAGCCCATCACGTCTCTGCCAGCTCTCAGCACAATCCAATCATTCACTAGCCCATTCATTTTTATGTAACCTATTCTCTGGTAAATTAACACCTCCCCCCCCCCCCCCTCCCTCCACTCACCTCACAACTATGTTAGATGCACTGCACAGGAGCCAATAACATTATAAACCTATACATCTTTAGGATGCGGGAAGGACCCAGAGCAGATGTAGGAATCCTCATGGTCACATGGAGTATTAACAGATTCCACCCAGTGAAAGACCACAGTTCAGGTTTGAACCAGATCATTGGAGCTGTGAGACAGCTGTACTGACTACAGTGCCACAATGCCATCCTAATGTAAAGGTTTAATACACAGAACATTTCCCATCATTGATCATTGATGCTCCAAATTTAGTTTTGAGCTGAAGTGGAAACGGATGTCAGTGCCTTCAGTATCAACATTTTGATAATATTTTTCCTAATGTACATAGAACAGTACCACACAGAGCCAGGTGCGTTGGCCCACAAAGTACTTGCCAAGCACAATGTTAAGTTTATCAAATCTCCCTTGCCTGCACATCATCCATATCTCTCAATTCCTTGCAAAACCATGTGCCGATCTAACTGCCACTATTGTATCTTTTAAATACCACTAACATATTTAATGCTAGTCTTGTATCTAATAGAGAACCTGTATATAGTTCTCCACATCTCAAATCATCATAACATTCCTAACAGTTCAAATTTAACTGATTTGAATACAAATCTGTTTATTTTTAACTGAAAGTAAATTAGATAGTCTCCATAGCATTTAGCGGATATGTCCTGTATTTGACATTCCAAAATACATTAATACCCGTCTGTATTAAATCCACCTTCCACTCCTCTGCCCAATTTTCCAACTAATCAACGTTCTGTTTTCTTTCACAACCCTCTTCATTATCTATTATTCCATTAATTTTTGTGTCGTCAACTAGTTTATTAATCAGTCCACCTACTCTCTCATCTAAAGATAGCCACAAAATGCTAAGGTAACTCAGTGGGTCAAACAATATCTTTTGGGATCACACTGTCCCAAGCCAACAATTGGTCTATCAGGGACCATCCTGCCGAGGTCATCTGTTGCTGGCCCTGATTTGTCTTTTCGTCTTTTCTTGCTTCCTGCTCTCCCCACCCCCACCACCCCCATACAATCAGTCTGAAGAAGGGTCCCGACTTGAAACATCACTTATCCATTTTCTCCAGAGATGCTGCCTGACCTGCTGAGTTCCTCCAGCATTTTGTGTCTATCTTTGTTATAAACCAGCATCTGCAGTTCCTTTTTATTACTTTCTCATCCAAGTCATTTACAATGCCATTCACCACTGAAAAATGGAAAAAAAATCCCTCAACTACTATCATCTTTTAAACTAGAAAATATCGTAAAATAGTAAGACTTTTTCAACATATTACAAGATGGCCCTTCTATTACTATGATAGCCTTTGCTAACTAACATCCACGCAGGCATTATTTATAGACATTTCCAGATAATGTGTGAATCATCAGGAAAATCACAGATAATATGGAAAGTTTGGTGCTCGTGCCAACCACTGTGTTTTTCACAAATTTAAATATAACATAAATATAAAATTGCTGATTTGATTTAAACCGGTACCAGTTGGCTCAAATGAGTGGATAAATCAATTTCCATTCCACAAGGTACATTTTGTTAGTTTCCTCTATCCACAGTTACTGCCTGACCGAAACATTTCCAGCAATCTTGATTTTATTCCACTTGCCCTCGGCACGTGATAGTGATTCTTCCTCTTTTTTGTGTTCATTCAGCAAATTTGCGACGTCATGGACAAAAATGCCAAAAAACAGTTACCGTATGTTTACAGCTCATCTCCTCGTCATCATGTGGATGATACATCGGAATATTCTGTGGTGCGAGTTTCACGCCAAGACTTGAGGACTGTGTGACCTTGAAATTAGTTCTCAGCTACTTTGTAGCCTCAGGAATGAACTACTCACAAGTGGTTTCACAGAGCGACATGCAGGACGAGCCGCTGGAAACTGAGTGACCAACGCCAAGACATCTGTGCTCAGCAATAGACTTCATCGCTTTATAGTTCTTCCTATGGACAAGAGTCTATTGTTCACTTTTCTTAGGTGTTAGACATCCTTAAGGAGTGAAACATTTTGTCAGGCATATTTTAGTCCCAGGTTGTTTTTCTCTTGCAAAAGACAACATTATTTGGTGGCTGAACTTCTTTAGGAGCTGGCAGCTCCAGGAGTAACTCAATAACTTTCTCAAAGGTCTAAAAATGCAATTTCTCTGGTGCTTAAATCGGGATCTTCCGTTGACTGTAGATAACCGTAAACTGTCCTTACCCATCACCTGTGGAGTTTACGTGAAGAGGAATTGGACATTCATCTGACTTTTCCAAGCAGTCTAGGCCTGGGCACAAAAATAACAGTCACTGACTTCCCATCCTGCAGAGATCTGTACAGGACTACTGCAATCCTTATACTTCAGCTCCAGGCTGGACTGTGTGCTCACACTGAAATATCATTGAGCTGATGAGAAACATTAACACAGCCAACTTGCTGTAGTGAACAGTAAAATTATTTGCATGTATTCTACTGTTTGAATGTACAAGTGTATACATAAAAATTGTGAACAGAAACTTGAATTCTATGTAGAGTGCACTGTGAAAAAATTTTTTTTGCTCCATTGCTTTTATGAAATCAGACTGGAATTTGTGATACTGCCCCAATTAAAATTGGATTTAAAATGGTCCTACAAATTTACAAAACACAGAAACATACAAAATGTATACAAACCAGCTTATTTAGTGGATGGAAGAGTAAACTGTAGAGCAGTATCTGACAATGAAAATACCAGGATATCAGTTAATATGATCCGACCGACCAACACTGGAACACACTGCGGCCCAGGGCAGGTGTCCAGCAAATTTGGGGCAACAAGATCTGCCTTGTTACGATAGTAACTTGATCAACCAAACTTTAGCATGAGCATATAAATAGCCAAAGATCATGAAAGAAGAATGTTTACAGACAGGTAATGTGATTCCTATGTAATCTTTTAACAACATTCACTGGATGCATGCATGTGTTGGACAATGTGGGAACTCTCACCTGTCAATATGTTGCTGCCATTAGTGCTCTAACATTGATATCTGATGTGTAGGAAGGAACTACAGATGCTGGTTTAAAACGAAGATAAACACAAAATGCTTGAGTAACTCAGCGGGACAGGCAGCATCTCTGGAGAGATCTCTGAAGAAAGGTCTCGACCCGAAACGTCACCTATTCCTTCTCTCCAGAGGTGCTACCTGTCCCGCTGATTTACTCCAGCATTTTGTGTCTACCTTTGATATCTGATGTACTGGGTAGTTACCTAGGATCATGCAGCAGGTACGTATAGCTCACAACATCAATCTAGATGAGATCAGAGGCATGATTGTGACTGGATAATTCTTTCTGGTTCATTTCTTGTGACAATAGATAATTCTTTCTGGTTCATTTTCTGATCATTATTGAAAATAAAGCATAAGAAGGAAAGACTAGAGACTGGAGGTGCTGGGAGCTGGAGCAAAAAACAATCTGTTCAACGGATCAGGCAATATCTGTGAGGGGGAAGGAATCATCAATATTTTGGGATGACTGGACAGGACTCGTAGAGAGAAGATAGCCAGTATAAAGACGTGTTTGTCCATATGATGAGCTAAAAATATACTGAGCAGTGGGTTAAAGAAGGGGAAATATTTCATTCATGAAAACATGAATTCTCAAAAGACTCCAAATATAATGTAATTGACTGATCCAATTAATAGGATTAAGATCAGTTGTCTTATTTTTTGATTTTCACATATTGTTTGAATTTTGGACCACTCCAGCCTTTGAGAAAATAGGAGGTCAGTTCTCAACAAATCCTCCAGTAGGTTTTAATGGGACTCTGATGCCTGTGGGACTGTGTCAAACATGATTTGATGTGGAGAGAAAGGGAAAAATGATACTACAATTGGAGGCATCGTAGATGGCGAAGAAGGTTGTCAAATGTTACGGCTAGGTAATCGGGCCAAAAAATAGCTAGAGGCATTAATTTCAGCTAAGTGCGAGTTTTGTCTTTTAGTGTCAAACCAGATTTGGACTTTCACAGTGAACGGTAGGGTGTTGTAGAACCTCGGAGTGCAAGTACATTCTTCCCTGAAGGTTGCATCACAGGTAGACAGGGAGATGAACGTGACATCTTGCATGCTGGTTTCATCTGTCAAGGCATTGATTTGAGGAGTTGGGACATTACATTTTCCAGTACTACAACTTACTGTTAGGCTGTACTTGGAGTATTATGTACAGTTTTGGTTATCATGCTACAGGAAAGATATCATTAAGCTGGAACTATTGCAAAGATGTTGCCAGGAATTTTGAGCCAAAGTTAAAGGCAGAAGTTGGGCAGCGAAGGCTTTATTCCTTAACCCATAGGAGACTGAGTGGAGACCTTATAGAGGCACATAAAATCAAGAGGGTCATTGATAAGGTGAACGCACGCAATCTTTTTCCCCAGGGAAGGGGAATCAAAATCTAACGAGCATTGGATTAAGATGAGAGAGACTTGAGGAGCAACTTTACACAGAGGGTGGTACATATATGGATCAAGCTGCCAGAGAAAGTGGTTGAGGAAGTTACATTAACTACATACAAAATACATTTGAATGGATATATGGATAGGAAAGATTTAGACTAGAGAGATGTGCGCTTAACACGGGTAAATTGAACTAGCTCAGATGGACAATTTTCTCACAACACACACTTCAATCCAGATCTGGCTCCATTACATCTGACAGCTTCATCCAAAGAAATGATAGAATGTACAAATGCTGGAGTAACTCAGCAGGTGAGGCAGCATCTCTGGAGGGAAGGAATGGGCGACGTTTCAGGTCGAGACCCCTTTCAGACTGATGACAGGTGAGGGGGCGTGACAAAGATAGAATGTAGGCGGAGAGAGTAGGACTAGTGGGAGAACTGGGAAGGGGATTGAGAGAGAAAACAAGGGCAATCTGAAGTTAAAGAAGTCAATGTTCATACTGCTGGGGTGTAAACTACCCAAGCAAAATTTGAGATGCTGTTAGTCCAATTTGCACTAGGCCTCATTCCGATAATGGAGGAGGCCCAGGACAGAAAGGTCAGATTGGGAATAGGAGGGGAAGTTGAATTGCTGGGCCACCGTGAGATCAGGTAGGTTAAGGCGGACTGAGCGGAGGTGTTCAGCGAAACGATCGCCGAGTCTGCGCTTGGTCTCACCGATGTAGAGAAGTTGACACCTGGAACAGCGGATACAGTAGATAACCCTACAGTAGATGCAAGTGAACCTTTGCCTCACCTGGAAAGACTGTTTGGGTTTTTGGATGGAGTCCAGGAGGGGGGAGGTAAAGGTTCAGGTGTTGCATCTCCTGAGGTTGCAGGGAAAGTACCCGGGGAGGGGGTGGTTTGGATGGGAAGGGCCGAGTGAACCAGGGAGTTTCGGAGGGAACAGTCACTGCGGAAAGCAGAAAGGGGTGGACATGGGAAGATGTGGCCAGTAATAGAATCCCGATGGAGGTGGTGAAAATATTGGAGGATTATATGCTGTATGCAACAGCTGATGGGGTGGAAGGTGAGGACAAGGGAGACTCTGTCCTTGTTACGAATGGGGGAAGGGGGAGTAAGAGCGGAGCTGCAGGATATCAAGGAGACCCTAGTGAGAGCCTCATCTATAATGGCAGAGGGGACCCCCGTTTCCTAAAGAATGAGAACATCTCCGATGCCCTGGTATGGAACACCACATCCTGGATGCAGATGCGGCATAGACGTATGAATTGGGAGTAGGGGATAGAGTCTTTACATGAAGCAGGGTGGGAAGAAGTGTAGTCTAGATCGCTATGGGAGTCGGTAGGTTTGTGGTAGATGTCGGTCAATAGTCTGTTTCCTGTGATGGAGACGGTGAGATCTAGAAACGGTTGGGAGAAGTTGGAGATGGACCAAGTGAATTTGAATGCCACATGGAAATTAGTGGTGAAGTTGATGAAGTTAAACCCCTGTCTCACTGTGCGAGTTGGCCCACGAGTGACCCCGAGTTTTCACTCGTGGTGATCACGTAGCGGGAACGTCGGAACTCGCACGAGCAACTTATCGACTCGTGGCGCTAACGGCAGGTACTCGGGAAACTTGTTAACTCGTGAAAAAAATCAAACATGTTTGATTTTTTCCACGAGTCAAATTAACTGTTCAAGTTAAAAATGGAAACATTTAAACTCGTTGTAATAACGTAGCGGCCCATGCGTTTATCTTAGTGTCTCGTGAGTCTACCGTGGGAACTTTAATAATCTGTTCTTTTGCTCGAGTAAAGACTGAACCAAAGATAGACACAAAATGCTGGAGTAACTCAGCGGACCAGGCAGCATCTCTGGAGAGAAGGAATGGAGTCGAGACCCTTCTTCAGACTTACCCGAAATGCCACCCATTCCTTCTCTCCAGAGATGCGGCCTGTCCTGCTGAGTTACTCCAGCATTTTGTGTCTATCTTCGGCCTTTCTGCGATGATCTGCCACTTGTCCTTTATTACTGAGGCGCCTGCCCCGTGGCTTCGTATTCGTCACTCTGTCTCATGAGGACGCGGTTAAAGACCTGCCGAAGGGGCAAGTCTGGGGCGGTGGGTGGGATGTGTCCACGTGTGATGCTCCATCCACCCCCCCGGGGCCGAGAGTGTGGGATTGGGAAGGAACTGCAGATGCTGGTTTACACCGGAGATAGACACACACAATGCTGGCAGCATCTCTGGAGAGATGGGATGGGTGAGATTTCAGGTCGAGACCTTACTTCAGACTTCTCCAGAGATCCCGCTGAGTTTACTCCAGTAGTTGGTGTCTATCCCGGTGGCAGGGAGCCGGGCTTGGCCGACCCGCCGCCTCTACTTGCCGGTCAGTCCAGTGATCATCGCCCTCCGCCCGGGATGCAGCGGAGGTTTCCATCCGGTGAGTTGTCCAGCGCTCACGGTGGACGAGGGAGGACAGCAATAGGCCAGGTGAATGAATACAGCACATAAATGAGTCGACCTTTAATATTTCTTGATTTTATGTTTTAATTTACAAGCTGCTTCAAGCGAGGCAAGTTTTATTTTCAGTCCGAAGAAGGGTCTCGACCCGAAACGTCACCCATTCAACGAAAAAGCTGGAGTAACTCAGAGGGTCAGGCAGCAACTCTGGAGAGAAGGAATAGGTGACTTTTCAGGTCGAGATCCTTCTTCAGAAGACGAGCCCTTATCCAAAACGTCACCTTCTCCAGAGATGTTACCTGGCCCGCGTTGTTACTCCAGCTTGTTGCGTCTGCCTTCCGTCCAAAGCCTTGGGATCGTCGCCAACATGAAAACGGTGCAAAGCCCCCACGCCCGATGCAATAGACGGAGAGCTGGAGAGGGGAGGGAAGTAGTCACACACATGGCCGGGAAGCAGAGGGGTGGGGGTGGGGTTGGTGACAGTCAGGGCCAACAATGAGATGGAGAAATACAGAAACACCGACGTGCAAAGGAGACCTACAATAGCGCATGATCTCTCTCGCGTTATGGCGGGTGATTGTCGCCTGCCCGCTGTTTCTGCCCCTAAAGCCTTGGGATCGTTGCCCTTTGTGTTGGCGTGGAGGGGGAGGGGGCTATTGTGCTGCTTGATTGCCCCCTGCTATCATAGGGACAGGGAGACACAGCGGCTTTTGAGACTGGTGGGCAATCACTACCAAAGTGTCTGCCTGCAGTCAGCACACCTCTCCTACACATGTCTCCCGCACTAACCATCTCGCAGAGAATGATCCCAGCACCCAAGAGCCTTGTCTGTCACCCCCCACCCCCAACCACCCTCCACCTCAACTTACGCCTGGGCACCAAAGCAGCTCAGGAGGCGAACCCTGAGCTCCGTCTCCCAACAATCTGATGTGCAACTGATGTGAAAGAACAGCGGCTGCGGCCGGCACCCAGCATGGACTTCTCACACCCTCACACACTTACCTTCATTCACGATTGGCTCAAGAGTAACGGGAGAGGAACTTGGTAACTCGGGAGAGGAAGTCGGAACATCGCAGCAATGACATACCCGTGGGAACTCGGTTCAACACTTGATCATAAACTTGAAATCTCGTACATAACCACGAGTCTGTTTTTTTTCTTTCACTTGGGGTCACCCGTGGGATGACTCGCACCGTGAGACAGGGCCATTACTGTGTTCTGTATGTCTGCAGGAGGTAGCACCAATGCAGTTGTTAATGAAGCAGAGTAGAGTTTGGGGATAGTGCCAGTGTACACCTTGAACAGGGATTGTTCAATGTACCCTACTAAGAGCCAGGCATAGCTAGGGTCCATGCGAGTGCCCACAGATAGGCCTTGGATTTGGAGGAAATGGGCGGAATCAAAGGAGAAGTTGTTGAGGGTAAGTTCAAAGGATAGAATGTGCAGAGCTGGAGCCCAATAGACATCAACATCTGTCTCCATTTCCTATGAACCTCGTCAACCCTCAGCTAGTTTGGTTGCGAAATTAGAATCTAAGACTTTATGCTTATAGCTACAAACCAGCTTATAGTTTAAATATAGAACATGGAAACTGCTGATAAATTTTGTGATATATCGGGCATTTGAAATAAAATGTGCTCTTACTTCCAGTTTTAGAAATGAGATTGAGCACTCAAATTTAAGATATCAACTGGTTCTATATTCAGACGCATGAACTTGCATACAGATGAAAGTTGTTCCATGCTTTTATCATGTTAGAATAGATTTTAAGATTTTAACAGCCCCAGTAGGAAGGAGATAAAATTTAATTTAGCGCACATTTACATTTCATAACTCTTTTAAAAAATTGCCAAATTAACACATTTAATGATATAAAATGATAGGCATAGAATTATAACAGTGAATTATAACAGAGAAAAATAGAATTATAACGTAGTAAAACATTTTCAAGCCTTTCATAGGTGTGTTGCCAAATATGAAACTACATTAAAGGACACAAAATGCTGGAGTAACTCAGCGTGTCAGGCAGCATCCCTGGATAACATGGAAAGGTGATGTTTCGGGTCGAGACCGATCTACAGACTCCAGCACTATGGGTCCTTTCGTGTAGTAACCAGCATCCTCAGTTCTTTGTTTCTGCATGAAACTACATTTGTAGATATCACAGTGGATGACCAAAACTTTGCTCAAAGAGGTAGGAGATCAGGAACATTCTTAAGGAGGTACGAGAGGTAAAGTCTTGTTTGAAGAAAGAAAGTAGAGGAATTAAAATTGAGATGCTGAAGAGGTCAGGATTAGAAATGAGGTAAAACCATGCAAAATATTATAACAGAAGGAGGTTGCTTAGTCCTTTACAGTATGTTCATGTTGGTTGAAAAAGAGCTATCAGCTTAATCCATTTTCCAGTATTTGGAACT
This sequence comes from Okamejei kenojei, assembly GCA_035221665.1. Classification (NCBI taxonomy): domain Eukaryota; kingdom Metazoa; phylum Chordata; class Chondrichthyes; order Rajiformes; family Rajidae; genus Okamejei; species Okamejei kenojei. Next base: position 19,786,395 of record CM069159.1, read on the forward strand.
CTCTTCCAGTGCACATCTATGTACTCTTTAAGTGTGATTGCTGGCTTAATCACACCATGGAGTAGTGAATTCCAAACCTTACATCTATTTCTTCAATTTTATCCCCCAAATGTTTGACACTTGTACGAACAGAAATACCGCAGCTAATCCTATTTATCATCCAGGTACCTTGTAATTTCATACACCTCATATAAATCTCCTCTCACACTACAAAAGAGCACAAGTCCAGCCTATCAAAGCTGTAGGTCTCTCTTGGATGTTTTTATTGTTCATAAGTTGTAGGAGCAGAATTAGGCCATTCGACCTATCAGTCTGTTCTGCTATTCAACCTTTCCCTCTCAACCCCATTCTCCTGCCTTCTCCCCATAACCCATGACACTTGCTATTGTGACAAATACCAAGTGTGGCCTTGCCCAGATCCATTCATTCTATATTAGATGTCCTGTCTCACTGATCTCGAGTTCATGATGTCTGTCATGATGTGATGTCTTTCCTTTTTCCCTTATCTTACCGTTTTTTCATTGTCCAAGCAGCTTGCAGGCAATCTTACGGGAACGCATGCATCCTGTTTTTATTTTAATCACTTTCCTGAAGGTCTCCCATTCCTCTCATTTTAATTTACCTTCAAGTATCTGAACATTTTACTAAAACATCTCAGCTGAGTGAAATTTGCAATCACTCAGTTTGTAACTACAGCTCCTGTTTCATCTTTCATCGTTTCCTCTATTCTGCTAACTGTGTGGTCATTGCTGCAAACATGATCTCCCACTGTTACTGGGAGAACGGCAATAACTTGGAAAGATTTTTTAAGGCTGAAGGGACTGATCTGGAGTTGTATCCAGAGATGAATTCAACCCATTCAGCCCCATAAATCTCTCCCAGATATCTGCATTCATCCAATAACAGTGGGAGAGTATTTTGTGGTCCTAACCCGAAATGTCACCTATCCCTGTCCTCCCGAGATGCTGCCTGACATTTACCACAGTGCCTTATGCTTTTCTTTTTAGTAAAGCAGCATCTGTACTTCCTTGTGTCTCCAAGTTTAAACAAGGGAGGCCAATAAAGAGTATCTTGGTCAAATCTTAAGATAATAAAAATGTAGGTCAGTGTTTCAACGCATTTGATTGCGACAAACAGAATGGACAATATTCGATTCAAAGAGTAATAGAGTTGTACAGCTTAGAAACAGGCACTGCGGCCAACCAGGTCTATGCTGGCCATGATGCCTACACTGATTCCGCATCTCTCTGTGAAGTACCTAAACAGATGCCTCTTAAATATTGCAACGGTTCCAATCTCCACCACTTTTCCTGGTAGCTCATTTCAGATACCAACTGGTCCTTGTGTGAACATTTACCCCTCAGAGTCTCTTCACTCTCACCTTAAATATTGTGTCCTTTATCCTTTCTCTGTGCGCTGTGGCCGTCTTGATTGTAATCCTATGTAGACTTAAGGGCCTGTCTCACTTGGGTGTCATTTGTGCGTCATGCAGGTGGCGCGCGAAGATTTTGTGAATCCCAAAATCCTGGGGCGCCGCATGCAACCGCGCGTCACTGCCTACGCCGCCACGCACGCGTAATGCATGCCATGAGCGCATCACGACGCGTGCGTCATGCATCGTGTCCCGTAAATGACGCGCAAATGACGCCCAAGTGGACAGGCCCTTTATCTTTAACCGGATAGCACGCAAACAAAAGCCTTTTACTGTACCTTGGTACACGTGACAATAATCAACTATACTTCTTATCGAGTCCACACGCAAGATTAAAAGTTGTTCAGCCAGAGCTGATCACACTTCTCGGCATCTGCATACAATGGTGTCTGTATTGCGCTTCTTGTGTGTGGTGGTGGAAAGATTGCTGAAAGCAGGGCTGCGACGTGAACGCTCTTTCCTTGACCCCTATCAACTATACTAAAAACGTATTATTTTATCTACTTCTACCATGTCATCTCCCAGTGTCCTTTTATCCTCTATTGAGGTCCAAATGATCTATCGTCATTAAAAAAAATGTGTACAATCCTAAACATAACCTGTGGTCAAATACCACCACAAGGTGACATGTGGCCTAATTTGGTTTAGGTCTTTAGCTTTGGAGATAAATTGAACCAATAGATAGGAAACATTGTTTACGGTAAGACAGTATCTATTGTTCTATAGTTGTAGAAATCTCTGTTCATTCAGTGCTAGAGACCAGGAAGTGTAAGAGCTTGGAAACGGTAGCAAGGTCAGAAGAGATGTTGGCGGTGGAGCTCAAAATCAAAATCATTTGTTTGGAAACTGACAATCTTCTCTCAGACATTGCCTCCAAGTAGCAACATATAAATGAAATGACAACTGTTGTCAGAGCCTGAATTTTGCTTCCTCATTTTAGTGTTACTTTTGTTCATATTTATTTTTATTCATATTTTTTTGAGATCGTCAAAGAATTTGCAGGAGTCATGTTATATTATTTTACTGCCTGAAAAATAACTTTTATATTATAAATGAAAATAATAACGGTGACCAGATTGTATCAGATTTTCATGAAATAAAGACGTTATGGTAATTTCCACTTAGTCTACTTGCTTTTGATCTTTACCGCTGACGGAGACCTAGTTTAACATCAGCATAAATTTATCCAGCAAGCAGTCTCTTGCGATCTGCTCGATTTGATACATTGCTACAGATTACTTTCAACCCACTGGCTTGATCGTTATCTGTACGCAAATGTTGTTTAATTCATATGTTTTTATGATTCATGTCTTTATTGGCAGCGTTCAAATGTCAGGCATTAAAACCCCGTCAGACTTTCTGACCTTTAAGAGAATGTTTAATAAACTAGTTTCATTAGTTCCACAGAAGACACGCTTTAAAACTTGCCGAATCTATGAAGTTTAGTTAGATCTTATCTCTCTCTTATTACTTGCAAACATTTCTATCACCTTAAATGGTATTGCAGAAAATTGAGCTCATTAAAGTAGGTGGTCTCAATTCGGTACAAGGATTGAACGTGGAAGAGCAATGTAATTTTCTTCTCAAAGGTCATTGGAAATCTATAAATCTCACGAGAGCCTCTTGTGATGGTGAGGATTGATAACTTTCAAGGTGAAAGCATAAATAAATAACCCAATGAATGTGATTTAGAAGCGCTATCAGTATATACAAGAACCTGACTGGAGGCCATCTGTGAATTAATTTATATTGTAGTACGTTTGCAATTCAACACGTTTGCCACCAAATTTGAAACCTGCTTTTCAATGAAAAATATAAAATCATCGCAATGAAAAGCTTTCAATTCCCTCGGTTTCCTGCACGAGCGATAAATGAGCACATTGTGATGAAGCAGATACTGTAAGTAATGTGTAATCCAGAACACAGGATGTGGTGCAATGATACAGATGCAGGAAATGTTGGTTATTCCGAAGCACAAGTAACTACATTATGAATTGTGCCTTGACCGGATGGCACCAGCTGGAATTTAAAATATTTTGTATTTGTGCTCAGCTGAGCCGATGGTAGAATGTTTGCATTACATGATAACTGTCAACTGTGCAGCAAATAACTTGAGTCTTTCTTCAGTTTGCAATGTGATCTACTGAATCGCATGATGGTTCAGCCCTTAACTGGATGCTCCTCCTTGTATAACGCACGTCGGTTTCCTGTATTCTGCTCAGTTACTTGGTGCTACTCATTGTGAGAGTGCAGTACTCTCTTATTTTATACTTTCATACTGTGGCATGGAAGGAGGCCAACTGGCCCAATGTGTGGGCTGACAGAGTATTCCCATCAGTCGACTTACTTTCAACCATGAACAACCCCCATGATACTGTTAATCCTGGCTAAATTGCACCAGCTAGGACTTCAAAATGAGGTTAAGTTTCAGGGTTGCTGGGAGATTCAGTCAAATTGGAATTACTCTCTGCAGAGATGGGACAGGCTGTGGAGAGGTGCCAGTGTGTCTGGAGCTTAGATACAATTTGCAAGCAAAGAATGGGAGGCTCTGCAAACCCTGTTAATCTGGTGCAAAATGCATAGAATGGATTGTATGGCTGCAAACCAGACATACACCTTGTAAATAATTGTAAATAATGTTGCAAAGTTTGACTTTGCTAAGCGTTGATTGGATGAGGTGTTGAGCCTTGTCTGAGTTTCCTGTTAATCAGGGTAAATGTTTCCAAGTTGACCTCCTACTGACATCCGTTGTGAATACAATGTATTGAACTGTTGTATCATTGGGTTAGGGAAATGCCTGTTATGTATGGGGTTAATCGATATCTGTAATTGGGTGATTAAGAGACCACCCCCATGTAGTTCTGCCCCTCGAGGTCCCAGGACATATAAAAGTCCGCGATCATGAGGCTCAGGGTCGATCTTTTGGAAGAGCGCTCGGGACCGTGTCAACTTCTGGAGTGCGTCTGTCTGAACGAGGCCTAGAGGGCTTGAACAGGCAGACACGAGGATCGAACCCGCGGCGGGATAGGTACAGTGGGTGATCTGTGACGTGCTTTTGGTAATATAAAATTTAGTTGTTTCAAGTGCTTGATTCAGTGTTTTTACTGAAACTAGACTGGGGGGAAGCTTACGAACGATCAATTATCAATACTTCCACAACCATTGGGGGCAAATCACAATGTCAATAAATCCACAAACCTGCAGATCGTTGGTGTGTGGGAAGAAACCTGTGCAGTATCACGGGGGAATCTAGATTAAGATATAGAAACAAAGAGCTGCAGATGTTGTTTTATGCCAAAGATGCTGGAGCAACTCAACAGGTCAGGCAGCATCTCTGGAGAACAATGATGGGTGATGTTTCGGGTTAGGTCCCTTCTTCAGACTCCGTCTTCAGACTTCAGCATCTGAAGAAGAGTCCCAACCTGAAACGTCACCCATTCTTTTTCTCCAGAGATGTTACCTGACCCACTGAGTTTCTCCAGCCCTTTGTGTCTATCATAGATTACTAAGCATAGCATTATACAGCATCGAAACAGCCCTTTTAACAATTTATCTATCCTCTCCAACCTGCTTATTTATGCTAATCCCATTTGCCTGTTTTTGGCCCATATCTCTCTAACCCTGTCCTATCCATGTATCTGTCCAATTGTCCTATAAATGTTGTTATTGTACTTGTTTCCTGCATCTCCACAAATTCTACACAGACTGTGCACAAGATCAAGATTGAACCCAGGTAACTAGATGTGTAATTCCAGTCAATGGTGCAAGTAAAGACTTGAGGAAAAAGATCCAAGATAACGTCCAAGCCCGGCGACTCTTTGTGTGCTGGTCACAGAAGTGGATCTGCAATCACACATTATAAAACTTACAAAAAATTAATGCCATTCAGGGCTGCTCTCTGAAAAATCGCCAAGTGTCTAAGTCTTATTTAGAAACAGTGAGAAACCATACATCAACTGATGTTGGCGCTGTCAGGAAAAGAAGAGAAATCTGGCACCTAGTGAAAGGTGTCATGATTTTTCACACATTGTGGAAACTTGGCTTCAATAAGTGGGTATCTTCTATAAGTAAACCATTTATTTTGAAGTGAGTATCACATGTGAAACTGATGTGCATGCCGAACTATGAGATTGCCTGTATGTTGCTCACCGTTGTATGGTTCATGTGAGTCCATACAGGCACCCATGCAAATATTAATTTGCACAACTCATTAAGGCTATCCTTAACACCAGGGCAAGGCAAAGCCAGTAAAGTCCGGTCAAGGATAGTCAAGACATCAAAAAGGTAGATAGTTCAGCACTGCTCTCTGGTTGTGGTAGGATGACTCAGTTGCTTGATAACAGCTGGGAAGAAACTGTCCCTGAATCTGGTGGCGTGCTTTATCTTTTGCTTGATGGGAGAGGGGAGAAGAAGGAGTGGTCTGGTTGCAACTCATCCTTATTAGTTCTGCTGTTGCTCCCCTACCCCCAAATCCAAGGATAGACTTCCCCTGGTCGTCCCCTTTCACCCCACCAGCCTCCACATCCAACATATCATTCTCTGACATTTACACCACCTGCAACCTGATCCTGACACCAGTCACATAGTCTCATTCCTTCTCCTGCTGCCTTCCGCAGAGACCACTCCCTCTTGCATCTCCTTGGTTCACTAATCACTTCCCTCCCAAAGCACCCCCTCCCCAGATACTTTCTCCTTCAACCGCAGGAGATGTTCCTATGTGCCTGAGATATATCTGTGCTACTACCTCCTCCCTGACATCCATCCAGGGACCCCAACAGTCCTTCTAGATGAGACTGATATCAAGGTGCACCTTCTCTAACTTTATTTACTGCATTTGGTGTTCCCAATGTGGCTTCCTATACATTGGCGAGACAAAGCATAGATTTGATGACTGGGTCGCCATATACTTGGGTCTGCTTGATGGATCTCCCACTTGCTAACCATTTTAACTCCTCTTCCAATTCCCATACTAACTTATGTCTCCTCCATTGGCAGAGTGAGGCCACACCCAACTGGAGGAACACCTCAGTTTCTACTTGGATAGCTTACAACAACAATATGAACATTGAATTTTCCAATTTCAGGTAATTAACCTACTTACAATCCCCCCTCCCCCCACACACTTTCATCCCCCTATCTTCCGCGTGTCATATCTGAATTAGAACCCATCTCTGCTGATCCCAATCCCTTCCACCTACAATATATTCCTTCCGCAGCCTTCATAATTCACACCTCTTCAAATTTAGTTAAGTTTAGTTTATTAACAAGTTTAGGCTAATTAACCTACATGTCTTTCCGATGGGGAAGTAAAGCAAACCACCCAGAGGAAACCCAGACAGTCATAGAGAAAACGTGCAAACTCCACACCAACAGCACCCGAGGTCAGGATCGAGCCCGGGTCTCTGGTGCTGTGGGGCAGCAGATCTACCAGCTCGGCCATCCACCTTTTTTATTTTTTCAATTTTTATAATGAATTTATAGCCAGGTAGATAGATGCCCAATTGATACCAAATCCCAACCCCTAAACTTATAGCACAGAAACCTACAATGTCGTGAGGTGCTTATGTTCATGATCAAGTCAATAGTAACCTCCTCCCATTGCCCTCGTTCTGATATTAAGCACAATGCAGCAAGTGACAGGCTCAGACTAAAGCGTTTGAAAAGTAGCCATTACGAAACCAAGGGAATAGCAAGTCTCCCGCTACGGTGTAAAGAGTTTGATAAATGTTTTGTTTAGGAAAGAACTGCAGATGCTGGTTTATATATATTATTTTTAATAATGTTAATCTGTATTATCATTTTTAACCAAAGGCTCTGCTAGGAACAAGTGTTGCGAATTAGCTTTGGCTAAAAACATTATGATGCAAACACTATGGTGACTGTTTCAAGTGTGTCTATGTTTTTGTATCTGTCCCTATTTAAATAAACCTTAATCAATCAATCATACTGAAGGTAGACACAAAAAGCTGGAGTAACTCAGTGGGTTAGGAAGCATCTCTGGAGAAAAGGAATGGGTGTTGTTTCCGGTCAGAATCCTTCTTCAGACTGAATAATGGAAGTACTGGAGGCTAGAAAATGCCAGAACAAATCAGGACTGACAACAGATGACCTCACGAAGGGTGGAATCCATAATAGCCCATTGTTGGCTGGGGAAGGTGCACTAATGAGAGGGATACAAAGATGCGAACAGTTGAAAAGCGAGGTCAACTAGAGAGGGGAGGTGAGGGCATGCAAGTGTTTCTTGAATTGTTGTTATGTCCAATACGGTATATGTGGTGATGTGCATCAGATCCCTTCAGCATACACTTGGGAGTTTTTTTATGTTTGACTTGTAATGCAGCCCATGTGGGCATCTCAAACACTTCCCAAATTCCTTCCCTTGTTTTGTCAGAGCATGTTGTGGATCTTGTGGGTCATATCCATCCTTTATGTGGCTTTACAGGCTCCTGTTTCATCTTGGTAAGTTATTTCCATTATTAATGCAGTTTCTCAAGTTTTCTTTATTTCCAACTAGAATACAGCACAGCAAAGTATACGATCATTCACTTTAGGAGAAGGAATAAAGCCATAGACTCTTTTCTAAATGGGGAGAGGATTGAGAAATCGAAGGTGCAAAGGGATTTGGGAGTGCTGGTGCAGGATAACCAAAAGATTAATTTGCAAGTTGAATCAGTAGTAAGGAAAACAAAATCCATGTTAGCATTCATTTAAAGAGGATAGGAATATGAAAGAATGGAAACAATGCTGAGGCTTTGTAAGGTGCTGGTCAGACCACATTTCCAATTTTGTGAGCAGTTTCGATTCCCATATCTAAGGAGGGATGTGCTGGTGTTGGAAAGGGCCCAGAAGAGGTTTATGTGAATGATCCTGGGGATGATTGAGTTAATATAAGAAGAGTGTTTGATGGCTCTGGGCCTGTACTCACTGGCGTTTAGAAGAAAGAGGAGGATTTCAATGAAATCTACTGGATAATGAAGTGGACATGGCAAGATTGTTTCCAGTAATGGGAGAGTCAACGACTAGAGAGCTCAGCCTTAGAACAAAAGGATGTACCATTAGAAAGGAGATGAGGAGGAATTAATTTAGTCAAAGGATGATGAATCTGTGGAATTCATTGGCACTGATGATTGTGGAGGCCAGGTCATTGGGTATTTTCAAACCAGGGGTTGTGATGAATAAGAACATCAAAGGTTACGGGGTGAAAGAGAATGGGATTGAGAGGAAGAGATATATCAGCCATGATGGAATGGCAGAGCAGACTCAATGGGATGAATGGCCCAATTCTGCTCCTACGTCTTGTGATGGGCAAACGGAGACCAAAGTGTCAGACTTCACGTGACAATCTCTCAGGAATATTTGAGAAATGAAAGTACAGTCGTGTCATTGAAGTTTTTGAACTTGATCCCAGCATCTGGAGAAATGTGTCTGCAAACTTGACTGAGTTTTATGGACGAATCTTGTACCCACAGCTTTTGCCTAGATTTTATGGAAGTTGTGTCTGCCTGCAAGAGTCATTCTAACCAGTCACCTTTCAGCAAAGAGGAATAATTGCTCGGACAATGATTGAAACTTCACTCATGAACAAATGGAATGATACAAGACGTAAGTTATATATTAGTTGTGACTATCCAACGCAGTATGTTGCATTGTAAACATTTTACTTGTTTTTTATTAATCTACTATTGGCCATTTGTGAAATTGAAAGAAAATTCTTTCTATTAGAGATTCACAATATGGAAATTGATGCTTATCTCAAAGCCAGGCAGATGTGTCACATTAAAGTTGTTGGTTAGTGAAGGTGGTCACCTTGCTAACCTCAAAATCATCAGCACATCCTCACTGTGAGCCAACAAGTCAACCTGTTAACCTCATTCTTTTTTTCAATAATATCTATAAAAAGAAGAGACATTTCTTGTTGAAAGCTATTAACTCAGGCCTTGATAAAATTAAGGAATGGAAAATAAGGGGCATTTCCTGGATTTTGTAGAGCTTGTCACGTCTCAAGAGAACACGTGTTACCACACTTTTAGGTACGGCTATGTACATATTAATACAATCACAGGTTCTGAAGCAGCTAACCTCACTTGCATCAGGGGAAGAGGAAAGCACAGGGAGTCTGTGTGACTTTAATTGGTGGGGGAGGGATGGTAGCTGAGTTTACCTTTGCGACACTCTCCGTGGCCTTGGCATATGTTCACACTATGCACAGCCCTGATCTGTCCACATCAACCCAGCCCAGATATCATCAACTCCAAACAAACTATATTAACAATGCTTTGTTGTTTTGTGTCTTTAGTCTGTGCCTTGCTTTTCTTCTGCCGATTAGGCTGTGATTTGGGTTATCACATCCATAAATGTGACAACGCTGTGTACTTCTTCTCTCCTTCCACATTCATCACTGGCATTATCTAAAACAAAAAACACAAAAGAGGAGATGTCAGAATGCTCCAGGAGACTATTGGCGATGTCGGTAGCGAGGAACCAAAGATCACTCAACAATGATAGATGCAAAAAGCTGGAGTAACTCGGCGTGTCAGACAGCGTCTTTGGAGAAAAGGAATAGGTGACATTTCAGGTCGAGACCTTTCTTGAGGCTGAAAGTCAAGGCTCAGAATGAAGAAGGGTCTCGACCTGAAACACCACCTATTCCCTTTCTCCAGACATGCACCAGTCTGAAGATGGGAAGATGTCCCATTCATTCTCTGCAGAGATGCTGTCTGATACACCGTTACTACAGCTTTGTGTCTATCTTCGGTTTAAGCCTGCATCTGCAGTTCCTTCCAACACAATCACTCAACAATGATAGCTGTTAGAGAGGAAAATAAATAATAAGATAGAGAGGTAGTGAGGATGAGGCAGCAAGATTCTGAGGAGGACAAAGATGAATGGCAGTAGGAAGAACAAGTGAGAGAGAAAGGGAAGGATGGAGACAGGAGATACAAGTGGGAATGCAGTGAGAGAAACAGAATGGAGAGCAATGCATCTATTAATCATTTTGCCGTTTCAAACGTGTTTGTCCCAACCAACTATGACAACACAGCAGGTTGGTGAATTTTTAAACAACGCACAATTACCATCATGAAAAATGGCCACCTGGATGGCACAGATATACCAAAAATAAATAGCCTAAATTCCGTAAACTTCAGGCCTTCAAAGAGTCAGTTATGCAATGTCCCGTGCACTTCAATTTGCAAAGAAAACAATGAAACCAAGCTTGACTTACCGTGAATTTGTTCGTGAATGATTAACACAAAGTGATTCAATGCCAAAGCCTGGGTGATTTTTCCAAGGGTGTCATTTAAACTCACCTATTGAGGGAATAGAAAAGTTGATAAAGTGACTGTATATAGATATTTAACATATCTTGTTTGAATCACATTATTAAAATTAAAATGAAGACCATAGGATAGAACAAGTGTATGGATGATTGTGAATGTTGAAAAATCCTTGGTGCTCCTTTAGTTTAGATGAGTTTAGAGATACAATGGGGAAACCAGACCTTTAACTCACCAATGCCTATCCTATGTATGAGGGACAATTTATAAAAGCCAATTAACCTACAAACCTGTATGTCTTTGGAGTGTGAGAGGAAACAAGAGCATGCAGAGAGAGCACACACAGTCACAGGGAGAAAGTGCAAACTCCATATAGGCAGTACCTGTAGTCAGGATCAAACCTGAGTCTCTAGCGCTGTAACTCTACTACTGTGCTGCCCCAAATTGCAAATAAATCACTTGGAACATTTATTGCACTTTCAGCCGGTTGCAAAAATAGAAGCACAATGCAAGATAGACTTGACCTGAAATGTATTTGCTTAGATTAGAAAAAAAAGGAAACTTCGGAAGGAAGATGGTCTTCTGATTCTGGCTAAAATGAACTTGAAAAGTTAAATTCCGAAGAAAACAAGTATCAGCTTAACTAAGTTAGTAGCCCAATACCAAAAGGCTAACTTCAAAATAGCCAAAAGATAAAATCGAAAGTAAAAGATAACCATATAACCATATAACCATATAACAATTACAGGCACGGAGACAGGCCCTCCTCGGCCCTTCCAGTCCGTGCCGACCATTTGTTTTCCCCTAGTCCATCTACCTGCACTAAGACCATACCCCTCCCATTCCCTTCACGTCCATATACCTATCCACTTTACTTTTAAATGTTAAATCGATCCTGCCTCACCACCTCTGCTGGAAGCACATTCCACACAGCCACCACCCTCTGAGTAAAGAAGTTCCCCCTCACGTTACCCTAAACTTCTGTCCCTTAATTCTCATGTCATGCCCTCTTGTTTGAATCTTCCCTACCCTCAATGGGAAAAGCTTACCACGTCAACTCTGTCTATCCCTTTCATCATTTTAAAGACCTCAAATCAAGTCACCCCTTAACCTTCTGCGCTCCAAAGAATAAAGACCTAACTTGTTCAACCTTTCTCTGTAACATAGTTGCAGGAACACTGGCAACATTCTAGTAAATCTCCTCTGTACTCTCTCTATTTTGTTGACATCCTTCCTATAACTAGGCGAGTCCAAAAATTGTACACCATACTCCAGAATTGGTCTTACCAATGCCTTGTACAATTTTTAACATTACTTCCCTACTCCTATATTCAATGTCTCTGATTTTATAAAGGCCAGCACACCAAAGGCTTTCTTTTACCACCCTATCTACATGCGATATCCACCTTCAGGGAACTATGCACAGTTATTCCTAGATCCCTCTGTCCCACAGCATTCCTCAATTCCCTACCATTTACCATGTACGTCCTATTTTGATTTGTCCTGCCAAGATGTAGCACTTCACACTTATCAGCATTAAACTCCATCTGCCATCTTTGAGCCCACTTTTCCAAATGGACCCAAATCTCTCTGTAGACTTTGGGAATCTACTTCATTATCCACAATACCACCTATCTTAGTATCATCTGCATACTTACTTATCCAATTTTCCACCCCATCATCCAGATCATGTGTACATGACAAACAACAGTGGACCCAACACAGATCCCTGAGGCATCCCACTGGTCACCGGCTTCCAACCTGACAAACAGCCATCCACCATTACTCTCTGACATCTCCCATTCAGCCACTGTTGAATCCATCTTGCTACTCCGCCATTAACACCCAAAGATTGAAACCTCCTGAACCAACCTTCCATGGGGAACCTTGTCAAAGGCCTTACTGAAATCCATATAGACAACATCCACTGCTTTACCCTCATCAATTTCCCTAGTTACCGCTTCAAAAAATTCAAGAAGGTTTGTCAAACATGACCTTCCAGGCACAAATCCATGTTGACTGTTCCTGATCAGACCCTGTTTATCCAGATGCTTATATATATTATCTCTAAGTTATCCTTTCATTAATTTGCCCACCACTGACGTCAAACTAATAAGGTCTATAATTGCTAGGTTTATTCTTTGAAACCCTTTTTAAACAATGGAAACAACATGCGCAGTACGCCAATCCTCCGGCACTATTCCCGTTTCTAATGACATTTGAAATATTTCTGTCATAGCTCCTGCCTATTTCTACACTAACTTCCCTCAATGTCCTAGGGAATATCCTGTCAGGACCTGGAGACTTATCCACCTTTATATTTTTCAAAAGTGTCAGTACTCTCCTCCTCTTTGAATCTCATAGTTTCCATAGCTACTCTACTTTTTTTCCTTACCTCACAGAGTTCAATATCCTTTCTCCTTGGTGAATACCGAAAGAAAAGAAATTGTTCAATATCTCCCCCATCTCTTTTGGCTCTGCAGATAGCTGTCCATTCTGGTTCTCTAATGGTCCAATTTTTATCCCCTCGTTATCCTTTTGCTATTAATATAGCTGTAGAAACCCCTTTGGATTTACTTTCACCTTTCTTGCCAAAGCAACCTCATATCTTCTTTTAGCCTTCCTAATTTCTTTCTTAAGATTCTTTTTACATTCTTTATACTCCTCTAGCACCTCATTACTCCATGCCTCCTATAATTATTGTAGATATCTCTCTTTTTTCGAAACAATGTGTCTAATTTCCCTTGAAAAACCATGGGCTCGTTCCAATTTTTACTATTTCCTTTCAACCTAACAGGACATAAAGATTCTGTACTCTTACAATTTTAGATAGCAAAATTATTTTATCAACATCCATTTTTTTAGGCAGTAGACACACTGTTTTTATCCGTTTTTGTGACTTACGCAGTCAATATACTGTGCCACACTGTAATATCAAGATAGTTTAAATATGAAGGGAGATTTATGTTAATGTGATCTTAGTCCCAGCGTGCAAGTCTTGATTTAGATACATCTCTCTCTTCAGTCATGTTACCAAGGGGGACAATTAGGAGTACAACTCCTGAGAGAGAAATTTCGTGAACTTTTAAAAAATGTTTTGAAAGTAGTCAAGGAGTAGTGGATTCTTCTAGAGGCGTGCATCTGTCGGATGGCGCGTGAACACAGGGGAGACCCAGCGAGGGCCGATGAGAAGGATGGGGAGCCTGCTGCCATGCAAACACAAACATATAAAATTCTTAAGGGATTGGACAGGCTGGATCCAGGAAAAATGGTCCTGATGTTTTCACCCAGAGAGATGTGAATCTGTGGAATTCTCTGCCACACGAGGCGGTGGAGGCCAATTCACTGGATGTTTTCAAGAGAGAGTTAGAAATAGTTCTTAGGCCTGACAAAATCAAAGGATATGGGGAAAGCAGGAAAAGGGTACTGATTTTGGATGATCAGCCTTGATCATATTGAATGGCGGTGTTGGCTCAAAGGGCCAAATGGCCTACTCGTGCTCCTATTTTCTATGTTTCTATGTGTAGCGGCAGGCAGTGGACAGGAATTTTCGGTGTAATTTTGTCAGAGCCAAAACGCGGCGAGACTTGTGTACTGCCGAAGTGAGGTCTGCTACATGATTTCCACTAGATTGTATGCAAAACAAAGCATCTCACTGTCACTGATTTCCCAATCCCTGTTTATATACGCCACCTGGTGGTATAACATAAATTATTTAACAACACAAACATGGTACTGATGCAGACTGCTGTGTTAAAGTTTGAAGCATGAAGGTGCTGCATCCGCAACACAACGTCCCGTCCAGTGAAACACATTCAAGAAATCACTTACCCCTCTAAAGTAAATTTGACTTTGTGTAGAATTATTTCAAAAATGCAAATATCTACCCAGATGTAATCTACTTACATTACTGTAAGCCCAAAAATGAAGACATTTTAGGCCAAAGTTTCACTCAATCTTTTTAATCCAGCATTCCTTTCAATGAAGAGATTTAATTTACTTCTACCTTGAGTTTTTTAATATATTAGGTTTTACAACCTAATTTCCTTTCCTAAATGTTATCAATGATAGGTAAATTATTACTCACAAATATTTGATGATTATTTTAAAAGGTCTATAGGTTCTTAAATATATATATATTCAAGTAATTGTGGGGCAGCACAGTGACACAGTGGCAAAGATGCTGCCTTAAGGGCCCGTCCCACTTGGGCGTCCATGCGCGCGTAATGCATGCCATGAGCTTGTCGTGCATCGTGATGCGTAAATGATGTCGCGCAAATGAAGCCCAACTGGGACAGGCCCTTTACTGCCCCAGAGACTCGGGTTCGATCCTGACTACAGGTGCTGTCTATACGGGATTTGTACGTTCTCCCTCATGACCGCATGAGTTTTCTCCTGGTGTCCTGGTTTCCTCCTACACTCCAAAGACGCACATGTTTGTAAGCTAATTGGCTTCGGCAAGATTGTAAATAATCACTAGAGTGTAGGATCGTGCTAGTGTATGGGGTGATCGCTGGTCGGCACGGACTCAGGGGGCCGGGGAGCCTGTTTCCGCACTGTACCTCTAAAGTTTAAAGTCAAGCTTACAGAATGCACATATAGCACAAGAGGAAATGGTCCTACCTTACTGAAGCGGGTGTAAATAATTTTCATCACAGGGTCAGTGAGCTGCAGCTTCCCATCACGAATTAAAGACTCCATGTTCCCTAATGTGACTATACCTTGTATCATGCTGCATAGAAATCAGATACAATATTTATTTTCTTACATATCAAAATATCATGGTAGTCTGTTTACCAGCTTGTGTTCGAGCAATTACCCATTGGCACTTCAGATTTATTTAAAGGGGTAAAGGAGGTTTCAAATTGTGTCTGGGTGGAGGTAGAAGCTTAAAACCGACAAAACATCAAGTAATTAAATTAAGTCCATTGAAACATCTTGCACTTTCACCCACTGGGTATGTGTCATAAAATCATTTGATCATGACTAGATGGAGGAATTAAATCATAGAACCATTCTATTTTTTTACTTGCTTCCACTCTGGGCCTTACACCCCAGTTGCAACACAGTCAGTTTTGTGAAGCACATAAGCGCTGTGTTTGGGAATGGTTGGTTCTATTTATGGAGCCAAAAGATCCATATGCTCAAGATAGACTCAAAGTGCTGGAGTAACTCAACGGATCAGGCAGCATCTCTGGAGAAAAGGAATAGGTGACGTTTCGGGTTGAGACTCTTAATGCTTAACGGTTGTCCTTTCACCGGCCTTTTTGTCCACTGCCATCATTCTCACTCTGTGCCACAATTTCCACGCTTGTACAACGAGAAAATCTGGGAATTGTATGTTGCCGACCCATGCCTCATAAAATACATATGGGGAAATAATACTGTCACCATCTCTCCAATCTAAAAAGTAACACTTTAATAGGTCCAAAATCAGAAATACAAACAGAAAATGTTGGAAACACTGAACATGTCAGGCAGTATCTATGGAAAGAGAAACGGTTTACAATTCATCTCTGCGATCCTTCATTAGAACTACACCTCTTTCTGCTGATGCTGCCTGACATTCAAGTAGTTTTTTTTTTTTCATTTCAATTTAACAGGTCTTTTCCTTCTTCCAATAAGTTCCCTTAGCCTGTCTTCACAGCCCATTTCATTTTACAGGTTTCTATTTTGTTGATTGATATTTTATCTTGGATATTATTAAACACCTTAGAAAACTACATTATCCTCATCAACCCTATCTATTAACTAAAGAACAACAACCTGGCTGCTCAAATCCCGGCTTGAGATCTAACTATTCCTTTGGTTTATGTTTCATTCGCAAGAAGAAGAGCTTAAGAAGAAATCCAGTCAGTGTTGTCACATGAAATTTGCTTCAACCAAATTTATGCTGGTTCTCCCGTTCTACTTCTGACTTCTAGAAACATAGAAATATAGAAAATAGGTGCAGGAGGAGGCCATTCGGCCCTTCGAGCCAGCACCACCATTCATTGTGATCATGGCTGATCGTCCCCAATCAATAACCTGTGCCTGCCTTCTCCCCATATCCCTTGATTCCATCTAACTCTCTCTTAAATCCATCAAGTGATTTGGCCTCCACTACTCTCTGTGGCAGGGAATTCCACAAATTCACAACTCTCTGGGTGAACTCTCTCACCTCAGTCTTAAATGGCCTCCCCTTTATTCTCTAAATAATTATCACATATTTTCCTTGAGGTTTTCCCTCCATAGATCCTTCCTGGCCCATTGAGTTCCTCCAACTGTGTGATTTTTGCTGAAAAATATATTGTTGCCCACATGCTACAAAGAAGATGAACAATTTTGTCAGGTCTCCAGTTTTAAACAGCTTGGTCCAATGAAAGGTATTATAAAAGACCTGTGCTTTTTTTTAGACAAGAAGGTGATGGTACATATGACTAATAAACATCCATGTTATGTGGCCAGAAGCCAAAATATTAATGTTCAATGTTCACCAAATCAACATTTGAAACCAAACATACGTACCCACAGGAGTCAACGACTACTGCATTGGCCGAGCTTTTCAGTTTAAGTGTCTGGATAACATCCTCGCAGGAAACAGTGGAAGCGACAGTCTGAACTGCGGGAAGCTTAAGCTGATTTATCGGTGTATCCCACCAACTACAAAGGATAAAATAAATGAATCAATAATCAAAACATCAGATGAAGTTCTGCCTGATACCTTGAGCTTGCTATTTTAGTGATTGCAAAGGTGCATGGTAACATTTTTCATTGTGACCATACGAATCTTCATTACCTTTCTAAGAACCAATATGTCCTTATTTCCTATGTCTAGCCTCCATTATTACTCTTAACATTCCGATTTTCACACCAGTAGAATTCACTTCCAGAAACCCAAGGTATATATCCCATAAAGCCATCTCTTTTTTTCCAGACTCATTATTTTAATAATTTGTGCATCCTCTTAACACATTGGTGTTACATTCGAAGTATTGCATATAAACAATAAAAAATAATAAGATTGGTCTTCCCTGCAGCCCGTGGCACCATTCAATCTGATGACAGACGTGATCTTGCCCTCAGCTCCAGTTTCTCTACAACCCTTGATCTGGGCCCTTATAGGCCAATGTTCTGCCTAACTTGTTCTTGAATGTCAAGGATTGAATTTCCACAGTCAATGACAGATTCAAAGTTTCTTGATCTGAGATTCCCTCTCATCTCTTTTGTATATTTTGTATTAAGGCAACACAGTGGTGCAATAGTAGAGTTGCTACCCAACGCTGTCAGAGACCTGGGTTCAATCCTGACCAAGGATGCTGTCTGTATGAATTTTGTAAGTTCTCCCTGTGACCGCGTGGGTTTTCTCCGGGATCTCTGGTTTCCTCCCACACTCCAAAGACGTGCAGGTTTGTAGGTTAATTGGCTGAGTAAAATAGTAAGATTAAACGAGAAACTTACCAAGTTTGAAGTTTGATCTGTATTTTACGAGGAGTCGCGGTGAGGGATTTCGTGAAGAACCCGCCAGCACGCTTGCGCAGCATCCTTCAAAGCAGCGGTGTGGAATCACAGAACCAACCATGACTGAAAATAGTAAGATTGAAAACCGTAGAACTACCTGTTTGACCTTATGATAGAGGGTGGGAGCGGTGGGCAACGAAATCCCTCACCGCGACTCCTCGTAAAATACAGATCAAACTTCAAACTTGGTAAGTTCTCGTTTAATCTTACTATTTTACTTCGGAGTCACGTGAGTGACTTCGTGAATATTTCAAAGCTCTGTGATTTCACGCCCTGAACAACGTCCATGCTTATCACACTGCCGCCATTCTGATGGAGTAAAGACTGTTAATGGAGTTCAGTTGACAGCGGCTGAAAAATCAACACAATTTATTAATCAACTAAAAACAACACAACCCCTAATTCGGGGCCAGACATTTACTGAGCGGTACCCAGGATAGCTTCTGCGAATGTCGCAGGAACGGCCAGAGACTTGTTATAGAACCGTTGAAAGGTTTGTTTTTTTTTGGTTTTTTTTTTTGTTTTGGTTTTTTTTTCCCCCACTGGCCCAGCCCGCAGTGGCGAAAATGTGGTCCATGGGGCACCTTCATGGCTCTCGCTGCAGCCCCCAGGTGGAATAAGACTTAAAACGTTAGTAGCAACTCCTGTTTTAATAACTCTTTACCAAAGAATTTTATTTGACCAGGGTTGGCCACCATGGTGTCCAGTCTGCAGTTTTTGTAACATCTGGGCTCGTTGGGCTGTCGCCAGTGCCATGAGCATCACCACCTTAAGGTGAGCTGTTTCAAATGGTAGCTCATCTATTGGAGCCCAGCTCCTCAGTAGGGTCAGCATGATCCCCGCTGTTGATGGCACTGTAGCTGAGGCCTGCATCAAAAGGGAGGCCTGCTAGAAACTCCAACACATCCAGTATTGTTGCCGAGTTGGAGGACTTGTTGTTCCGGGCACAGAAACCTCCCACTTTCTGATTTGAGTGAGATATTAGTTGTTGCGGGTGGATTCCCCGATACGATGCTGCAATAAGGTTCATGGCTCTTGACGAGATGCCTGCCCGGTTGAGCGGTACTTTTCAGAACCTGCAAGCCAACAAAGTTTAATGACCATGGCAAGGATGACTGACCCCCCTGTAATGGAGTGAGTAATCAATTTGGGATGTTTTCCCAATCGCCATCCATGGTTGTTGTACATTTCTACAACCATCGGGTACCTGGTTGTGTAGGCCAGTCGGGAATGGATCAATATGTCAGTTGCAGAGTCTAGTTTTAATTTTCTGCAATACCCCGACTGGTGAGGCAGCATGGGGGAAACGCGTAGCAACCCATTTCCCCCAATGGATAAAAATGCATCCAATGCTATTACCCCAGGGTCTGGTTCCCACAACACATACGTTGGTATTCGATGGTTCAGCCTGGACGCAAATAGGTCAATATCTGGTGTCCCCCAATTGAGCTATAATATCTCCAAAATCTGGGTGTTCAACATCCACTCAAATGTTGTCATTGAAGACACGTGACCTGGTGTCCGCCACTGAATTAAGCTTCCAGGCAAATAGGTCGCAGTAATCCAAATATTTCTTTCAATGCACCAGTGCCAAATTGTATTAGCCAATTCATTGCAAACTAGCGACCTAATACTACCCATATGATTGATGTAAACCATTATTGTAGATTAGCATTGTAGCAAAAAGCGGACATGTAATCCCATGAATTAGTACAGAAACCCGCAGTCCATGAAACACCCCCAGCATTTCTATATAGTTTATCCCATGTGACTCCAGGAATGTAGACTCATGAGAGTTCCATCTGCCACCACAACTGGACATCGTACCAGTTGCTCCCCAGCCTGGTGCACTTGCGTCAGTTAGTAGCACAACATCAGGGTTGCTCCATATAATAGGTCAATGACATTCTTTAATATTATCTACCCACCATTATAGCTTGTTTCTAGCTTCCGGTGGTAACCAAAGTGGCCGATCAAAGCAGCCAGCATTTGTTTTTTAAATGATGTGATTTGTGACCTTTGTGAATTTCGGTAGTGTAGCGGTCCCGAATCGTGCAGCTGGGAATGTAGTTACCATTTAGAGTTACCAATACCAACAACTTTCGCTGTTTGCCACATGGTCGATACCCTGGCGCAAGCAAGATTGTGGCACTCTTCTGATATAGCAGTAGCTTTATTAGTGGGGATGATAAACTTCATTAAATTAGTGTCTAAGGTGAACACCAAATCCATAACCCGTAGCGGGTGCAGTTTTTGATTTGTCTGGATGGATTACAATCCCAGTTTTCTCAAGCAGAGCCTTGGTTGCAGCCACTCCTTGAATTGCCAATTGGAGGGTCTGCCCCATTATAAGGATTTCATCCAACATGCCATCACTATAATCTTGTGTCGGAGAAGAGCCAATACAGGTAAATACCAACTTGGTAAACAGCCTAAGCTGTGATGGTTCCATTAGGCAATGCACACTTCCAGACAACTTCAGAATTCCCTGTGAGCCTCAGCGATGGGCACCGTATAGCATGCTTCTTTCAAACTGATACATGCCATAAAGTACCCTGAGTAAAGCATCCACCTAGCTGTTCCAAAAGCATCCATTTGACATGGGTATATTGTACAAAAGTGTTCAACTCAGCTAAATCGATTATAACTCAATATGTCCATGCTTGGTTATGCCAATTACCACTTTTCCTGCTTGCCATATAATTTCAGCATGCCCTGCCTCCACCTCTTTTCGGGATAGAGTAAATTTCTACGAGGCGAATGCTGGGTCTGGGAATCTATACCTCCCACAAATTATATACCCTTGAACACTTTGTAAAATAAACTCATCTGTGGTTACAGTTTTCCCCATATGTCCCAAGGCCGCCCGCAATCGCCCACCTATTCGTACAGAGGGATACTACGGCGTGAGAGGAGCCAGACCCCCTTACCTCCATAGTGAACGGCGGTTTCCATACATACGGTGCTTCGGGTGGACGTTATGGAGGTCGGTAGAATCTTTGTGCCCTATCCGGCAGCCTTGGTTCACTGGTTGTATTAGGCTGTTGCCGGTGATATGGGTGAACTCTGGCCGATGGAGTTTCATGAGGCCCACTGTTTTTGCCTCCTTTGTCCAGTCCCTTCACCTGTTTGTACAGGTCTCCAAGCAACTGATGCGGCGGTGGAGCGGTAATGGGTCGGCACAACCCCCGCGAATTTGGGGTTTAGTGTGGGCTATATTGGAGCTCTTACGCAGGCAATATATCTCATACTGGGCGTGCATAGGAGTGCTAGCGCATCATGCTATTTACTGGACACATTATCCCCGATCAGGGTTTTCCAGAACGCCGTTATGCCCGTGGAGAACCTTTCTCCAGGTATTATTGAGAATCTGACTCCAGAGTTGGTGCATACGTGGCAATCAATGGTGCCCGCCAATTCGTGTGCAGGGTTCACCTGTCTGGGTAGAAACGGCAAACTTCACTCACCACATCCGCATCCTCCTCATGCTCTGGTTCAGCGGTCACTGGCTGTCCCTGGTCGTCGTCAAACTCAGCAGCTGGGCAATCATTAATGCTTCTGGCTGGAGACGATGAGGAGCTGAGCGGAGTCCTTGCACGGCTAGTGGATGCCGTTCTTCTCGTTCTTGGTCCCGATGGAGATGTTTGGACCATTTAAGAGCTCCAACGCTCAATGCGACCGTCCCTGCTATATGCAGCGGACAAGCCGACTTCCCCAGGCCCTGCGAATTCACTGGGGCTTCCACCATCGGACCTCACCCCCTTAGGGTCTATGGTCCAATGGCAGGTCGTCGTGACCTACAGCCCAAGTAGGGTCATACGACTCCCGCACGGACTCTCCGCTAGTCTGTCTTCTCCCAGACTGTGGCGGCCCACCTGGCAGATAAGAAGGCAGGTGAGTTTGACTCGGCGCCGGCCCCCGAACCTGGCTCCCGGAGTCCGTGCGAGCTTACCTCCACACTTACACCATTACTTGGCGTGGAGGCGCATGGTCGGCCGCTCGCAGCGCTGAGCTGACCGACCGCTTCCTGCTGCCACCTCCGCCCTTGACCGCAGCCTGACGGGGGTGTGTTGTCGGCGGTATCTGCTCCAGCAGGCCTACACGACGCAGCAGTGTTATGCCCGGGCTGCACGATGGCAGATATCCCTGGCTGCGGTACGCAATGCACTCTGCAGGGCTCCCCTTTCGTGCGGCTGTCCCCCGGCCCAGCCCCCTCGGGTCTACTGGAGCTCGGGGAGAGGTTGCCTGTAAAAGAAAAAACAAGACCCCTTGCCACGTACCTGTATCCCCCTTATTCTCTTGGGGGACGGGGGCTCGGAGTCTGGACCTGTTGCTTGCAGCTCCATAGCGGTAACCCATTCGGGTGAGTCGGCCCCTGTATTAGCGGGAGCGCCCGACTCTGCATTCCAGCCCCCACCGTTGCGATAAAGCTGCCGGCGTTCCGTGCAGCTCCCGGGGACAAGGGCCGTCGGCTGGCCGCAGCTCAGCTCCGCGCCCCACTTCCACATGTGTTGAAGCTGCCGGCGTTCCGTGCAGCTCCGGGGACAAGGGCCGTCGGCTGGCCGCAGCTCAGCTCCGCGCCCGACTTCCACATGTGTTGAAGCTGCCGGCGTTCCGTGCAGCTCCGGGGACAAGGGCCGTCGGCTGGCCGCAGCTCAGCTCCGCGCCCCACTTCCACATGTGTTGAAGCTGCCGGCGTTCCGTGCAGCTCCGGGGACAAGGGCCGTCGGCTGGCCGCAGCTCAGCTCCGTGCCCGACTTCCGCATTCCTGAAGCTGCCGGCGTTCCGAGCAGCTCCGGGGACAGGGCCGTCGGCTGGCCGCAGCACAACTCAGCTCCCCGACAGCGTCGTCCTGCGGCCCTTGTCCATGCTGTAAAGGAAGGTAATACTTACCTGCCGGTCTTGTGAAGGAGGCCGGTGGGGAGAGCGCACTCCCCCCCCCCCAGCTGGCCGCTGCAAATGCGCGCGACGATATGCTGCGCAAGCATGCTGGCGGGTTCTTCACGAAGTCACTCACGTGACTCGGCGCAGTAAAATGTTGTAGATTGTTCCAAGTGTACAAGGATTGGCTTGGTGGGCCAAAGGGCCTGTTTTCATGCTACATCTCTAAAGTCCATAACAAGAGAGTATAAATTCAGAATAAGCATCCTTATTCTGTACCTCAGCAACAAGAATAAACAAAACTAAACCAAACTAGTTCTAGATTTCCCGCACAAGATGAGACATCTGACATACAACAATCACCTTCATTACACAGAATCCTGTTATTAATTAAGATCTCAGAAAACTTTGAAGCCATACCTTTTTTGGTTATTCTCCAAATATGGAAATCCTTTCTGTTCCATCCAATTGTCACTAAGAAATTTGGACCTACATCAGAGTACATCAAAGATGAAACAAATGCTCACTTTAATACACAAATTTAAACATTCAGATATATTAAATTCTGAATCGTTATGTTAGTTCACATATAAACTGTAATCTAAAATCTACATGAAAATGAGGCTGACTTTAAATGTTAATAGTTTTGTCAACCTTTGCAAATGTTTCATTATTCAACACTGGGTAAGTGTTTGATGTTTATGTTGAAAGGCTAGTGCATCACCCACTCACTCTATCCACTAACACAGAGTAATGTATGAGCGCGCTTTCATTTGTCGACTTACTGGTAGATATTGCTCTGCTCCAAAAGCACTGGGAATGGAACATTGTGCAACATAATATCAGTGCATCAGCACGCCTGCACTGTCAAAATGGCTGAAAGGAACTAGCTGGCTAAGCCGTGCCCTGAGGCTTTACTGACTGTCAATGCTGAGCACTCTGAATGTTTCTGAACGTTCATGAAATGGAGAGCATTGGAAACAAGAAACTTCCTGTAAACTTATGAGATTGCACTAAAGGTTGAATGACTAGAAATTGGATTGTACCTGATTTGTGTGATAAAACAGTAAGACTTTAGCAATCATAATTAAATGAGCCAAAAGCGCGCTGCAACTAACTTAAATTCAATCACAAAAAAGCACTATTGGGATTGCTAGATTTTCACTAGGACCTCACCAACTTCATTGATTTCACAATATTATGTATTACCCTGTATTACATGGGAATTAGAGAAGGGCTACAGCCCTTAAAGGCACTCCTACAACACTCCTTGGCTTTTAGGAGTGAGACGAGGGACCTGTGGCTGTAAGTGAAAGGAAGACAGCTCTCACATTCAATCAAAAGGGACATGCAAGTCCCGGTGAATAATACACATGTGCATTAGGGGGGCGAGGAGACCCGACAAATTCACAGAAGACAAGCCGTGCAGTAGGTGACAACGATCACCAATTACCAAGGGGGGCAATCCCTGCGCCATGCAGCAATGCGGAGAGAATGTCACGGTGAACGGCAGACCAGTGTTTACACCTGCGGAGTGAGGACCCCACAGATCTATGTGAGGTTCTGGCTTATTTAAGGAAGGTGCCACATCAGGAAACAGATAGAGAGATTTTTCAAATAGTCGGCTGCTTAAATCAGTGGAGCAAGGCTACCTTTATTGATTAATGCAGATGGACCTGAACTCATGGAATGTCAGGGAACCTTGTGTCATCTAGGTTCCTTCAGCATGAGTATCCAATAATGGGAATGGGGCAGGGTGACGGGGTGGAGTGAAATGAGTGAAGATGGGAGAAATGGAAGTACACACAGTACACAGGATGTGGGGCTGGAAACACATTAAGTTGGAGAATTCCATCTTCATACCATTGGGTTGTAAGCTACCAATGGATTGTACCTGATTTGTGTGATGAAACAGTAAGAGTTTAGACTCATAATTGCTGGTCCTCCATTTTGCATGTGGCCACACTCTGGTAATGGAAGTGGACAAGGACAGAAAAGTTGGTTTGAACACGGAAGTGGAGTTAAAAAGGCGAACAACCGAGAGATCCAACAGGCCTTGGTGGACAGAGGTCAGTCTGTTCTTTGCATTATATTCTATGCCAGTGAGGAAGAGGAGTCACTATTTCAATGCAAGGTTTGGCCCTTGACACATGCAGGTACTGGATGTTTTTTAAGCACAGCACATTGGAACCACTGGCATTATCCAGGAGGTCCTGGCCCATAACTGTGCTCCAAAATCTCTCGGCAGATCTAGCATCGGTGGAACTCTATACTGAGCCCTTCAGGAACTAGAGCGTTTGAGTAAAGATCACGTAAGGAATAACGGGTCAATGTAAGGAATAAATCATTTATAAGACTTGCATGTAATTCCGGATGGTGTCTGGGAGGATCACAACACAGCGTTGGCCTTCTTTCAAATCTTTTGCTACTGTAATACCCGCACACATGGCACTGCCAGAACTTCCACCTGCACAAAAAGAAAGATGGAAACTAAGGGTTACTCACAGTCTTGCGCCAATCATACATTGACTTCAATTTGCACTAAGGTAAAATATTGACATATTCAGTTCACTCCAGCAAAGGGCTGCACTATATCCTTTTAGATATGGATTTTAATGCAAGGCTGCAATTAAGCAATTGGTATTTCATGTTGTCAGGAGACAATTGGGGGACAAAGTTCAATGAAGTGTGATGGGCAAGGGTGGTTGGCCAACATCTGAGGGTTTGTGCTGAGAGGAATGGGGCCTGTTGGAAGACTGGTAAACAGAACAAAAATTCAAATCAAAACTTCCTCATTTGTATAGTCAAACGGCAACATAGACGTTAGATATACAGCATGGAAACATGCCCTTCAACCCACCGAGTCCGCGCTGGGCAGGGATCACCCTGTACACTAGCGCTATCCTGCAATCTAAGGACATTTTACAATTTTACCAAAGCCAATTAACCTACAAACCTGCACGTCTTCGGCATGTGGAAGGAAACCGGAGAACCCAGAGAAACCCATGTCACAAGGAGGACGTGCAAGCACCATACAGGCAGCACCCGTAGTCAGGATCAAACCCAGGTCTCTGGCACTGTGAGACAGCAACTCTACAGCAGCACCACAACTTAAATGGTTGGCCTAAAGTGCCAAAGTTGCAGTCTGACCTGCTGGAAGTTTCAAGCACTTTTTTATCCATGATTTTCTGCATTTAACCAAATTTCTTCACAATAGGTTTCTTCATTTTGCTAACAACAAATGTTAATTTAGCTGATCCATTTTTCCTTTCCTTCCACATCCTCCTTACTTAAATAATTGTTACATTTGCTAAATACAAATCTGCTGAGATTAAAGTTTTGGAAGACCATCCTTAATAAATGTGTTGTCTCTGCAACCATCTCTTGTAAGTGTTTGAGAAGCAATCTCTCAACAACAGATCAGGCGTTTCTCCAATTTTAATACCCTGACACTCTCCATTACATGGACCAGAAACTTGTCCTATCTTAATGCCCTATCTCCAATACATAGTGATGTAAATTGTGTTAACTTTGTTCAGTCTCAGAAACTATGTTTTCTCCCTTGTGTTGCTACATTTATTGTATCTTCTGCATTTGTTTAATGATTCAGCTACACTCTTACATACCTATTATTTCTCCCATCACTGTATCAATGGCATACACTCTTGCACTTGATAAATAACATAAATATCACCAGTGACTATCAAAGAACCATGTGGGACAAAATTGTTACGTATCCACCTTCCCAATTCTACCTACGACTGGTATCAGAGCATTATTATTAGACATGTTACACCCATTGTTAATGTCAATGCGTATTCAATATTTTTCAAATCAATATTGTCAGCACTGCTACTCTGGAAAGGAACCGTTTGAAAGGTGACATTGAGATATACAATATAAGAAAAATTAGGTCATCTATAAACTATTTAAACATTGTTTACCACAAAGCAATCCTTCTTTCCTGATTAGCTTCCGTGCCATTGCAAAAGCTTCCTCATCATTAGTCTTTATCCATTTGTCAATCACCTGAGAAAGAATATTTTTTTATAAAATTGTGCAAGAAAATTTTGCTTTGAACCTTTAAGCTAAATATTATAATGTTCTTAACTTTTTAATCTAATCAGAGAAATTTTCAAGGAAGTTTTACTAAAAAGCAAATATAGGCTATCATTCATTGTATCTTTCAATGTTATGATTGACTCGGGCAGCTAATTGGGTTGACAATTTCACTTAATAGCACTGTGTTCCAATAGACACACCAGTTATTTCCTTACATATTCTGCATTTGTCACAAAGCAGAAGCAGATATTGCTCAACTGCTCACTTTTCCTAACCTTGAATTATCTTCTTCTTCTTCTTGCGTATGGCGTGCACAGCCTAAAGCTGTAGGACAACGTGTTCTATTTGATCTTACTTGATTGTGCACGCCAGGTTGATTGCATTCGTCGAAACAGGGCGGACCACGTGAAGGTTGCAATCTCCCACCCCACCTTGAATTATGAAATTATTATTGATAGTTGGAAGGAGCAAACTCACTGAACCTGGAATCCTTTCCAATAATATTTCATACCAGAAGATAGGCACAAAATGCTGGAGTAACTCAGTGTGTCAGGCAGCATCTCTGGAGAAAAAGAATAGGTGATGTTTCAGGTATCGACCTGAAATGTCGGTCTGAAGAAGGATTCCAACCTGAAATGTCACCTATTCTTTTCCTCCAGAGGGGCTGCCTGACCCGCTGAGTTACTCCAGCATTTTATGTCTATCTTTGGTATAAACTAGCATCCATCCTACAAATATTTCATACCAGT
Organism: Okamejei kenojei; assembly: GCA_035221665.1. NCBI lineage: Eukaryota > Metazoa > Chordata > Chondrichthyes > Rajiformes > Rajidae > Okamejei > Okamejei kenojei. The sequence goes on from CM069159.1 coordinate 19,814,294, forward strand.
CAGCTTCAATAGATTGAGACTTAAGACCAGCTACATCAAAGTGAAAGGATTCAACCCATGTAGAATGCTTCATCGCCAACTTATACAAAACAGGAACAAACTTTAAAGTTGAATTCAGCCTAAAATACAGTGTAAATTAAACCAGGGTTCAAATGGAACCAACCTAAATGTCACTTTATCTTGAAACTCAGCATTGAACTATTCAAAACTTAGTGATAATCACAACTCTGAAATAAAAATTCATACTTTTTTGTCCAGTGCTGCAGGTGTAAAATGATGACCAATCCCTTCCACTTCAAATGAAGTCACACTCGTTTTGTTAAGTTCTTTCGGTTCAGCCACATTTGAACCTTCGGGGTCAACAGCAATGATCTAATAATGATGATAAGAAAAAAAAGCCACATTTTCCAAATGTATTTTCATTCAATTCAATTCAATTCAATTCAAATTTAATGTCATTGTACAGATACAGGTATGGGTACAACGAAATGCAGTTTAGTGTCAGTACGTAGTGATAGCAATGACTTTTCATGACTTTTTGAATCTGTCTACTTAAAATAAGATAGGATTAAAGCAGGTTGCCAGTAAAGAACTAGCTTCCTCCACTCTTACTAGAAAATTGGAATAACGATCTCTCAGATAACCTCGAGTTTTATTGTACTTTATTTATGACAGTTTCACCACATATTTTATACCAATGTTTCTTTGCAAATGTTTTTGAAGTGTTTTCTTTAAGTTCAGAGCAATTCTGGAAACCAGAGGTCTGACAGTGAATGTGATCTATGGAAATATTCTCTCTTCATTGTCCTATCAGCTAAGCTACAGGTTGCTCAAGGCAAGAGGTCAAGTCCAGCATGAGCCTCCTCTCTCCCCACTTCAGTTAGCCCACTCAGTGCATCATTAATATTGGGCGGCAAGATGGCAGAGTGTGAGAGTTGCTGCCTTACAGCTCTTGCAGTGATTACGGGCGCTGTCTGTATGGAGTTTGTACATTCTCCTCGTGACCTGCGTGGGATTTCTCCGAGGTTTTTGGTTTCCTCCCACACTCCAAAGACGTACAGGTATGTAAGTTAATTGGCTTGGTACGAGTGTAAATCGCTCCTAGTGTGGGATAGTGTTAATTTGCGGGGATCACTGGTTGGTGCGGACTCGGTGGGCCGAAGGGCCTGTTTCCACACTGTATCTCGAAACTAAAATAAACTAAATGCTAAAATGTTTCCACTTTTTTTGTGGCATTTAATTTCCACAATCTCTCTTACTCAAAGCCCTTAATTTCACAGATCACCATTAGGTCATCATCAACAATCTCTTTTCTAGGGAAAAGCACACCAGGTGACAATAAGGAAAATATATTGTATGAGTTTTTTTGCATTATAGCATCTTGCATCTATCTTTAGTATAAACCAGCATCTGTAGTTCCTTTTAATTACAAAAGACATTGTAAATCAATTTGGCTCCTGCAATAGTGCCTGTCCTCTCTAACTGTAATATGGACATTTCTCGATCAGTAGTATATTTCTGATAGATCACCATGGACAAGCTCTCCTCTGATCATATGTTTGGTTGTATACACAGCAGTTCACAACTTTCCTAATCACAGTTACTTATGTTTCACAAATTCTAGTCCGATGTTATTCAAGATGAACTAAAAGTAATAAAAATAGCTTGATCGCTTTAACCTGATTGAACATTTGGTTGAAGTAATGGAGAAGCTTGATGAAAGGAATGTGCTTGATGTTTTCTCCACAGCATTTTAGAAAGCATTTAACAAAGTGCCACCTAACATGTTAGTTAATAGATTTGAAGTCTACAGGGAGTATTTTTTTTCCATTGGTTTGTTTCACCTTGAAGGATAATGGTCTACAATGAGAAGACATTCATCATTTGCTGTCTGGTTTGCACCTCATGACAAACCTGGCAGGTGGGACATTTCTCCTTGAATTTCCATGCAATGCCAGTGATGGTACCACCAGTTCCAGAACCTGCTACCAAAGCATCAACGTGACCTAAGGGAATAAAATAATGTCTTTCAGAGTTGCAATCTCTCGGATGCTGGATTATTTGGAATTGATTCAATGGAGTTGGAACTGCTCGATCGATAATTATCTCGATGATCTGGAGAATTGGACCAAGAGCTGGCAGATAGAATTTAACTCGGTCAAGTATGATGTGTTGCATTTTGATAACCCAAAACAGGCCAGGGCTGACACAGTAAATGGTGACACGATATGACATCCCGAAACCGCGGTCTCTGGTCGGAAAGTGCCGATTCAGGACCTCCAAGCCGTGGAGTGTGTTCAACCATCCCGACGTCGGAGTTTCAAGCATCCCGAGATGCTGTACAGTTACTGTACATCGGGCCGTCCGTAGCGGTGACGACAGAGGGTTTATGGCCCCGACCACGGGTGAACAAAGGAGGAGGACTGGCTGAACTTTGTTACCTTCCGCCACAGTGAAGAATGCTGTGGTGGATGTTTGTGTTAAATTCTATTGTGTATTGTATTCATTTCACTGCATCTTCGGGTGCATATGACGAATAACATTGACTATGACTTTGGTAGGGTGCTGGAGAATGTTGTAGAACAGAGAGACACGAGAGTACAGGTATATTGTTTCCTGAAAGTGGTGACATAGGTTGACAGGGTGGTGAAGAAAGCATTTGGCATACTTGTCTTCATCGGTCATTGCGTTGGTACTTAGCTGGAATGTTATGGTGAAAACACACTTGCAGTATTGTGTGCAGTTCTGGTCATCCAGCTATTGAAAGGATGTCATTAGGATGGAAAGGGTGCAGAAGAGATTCACGGGGATTTAACTGAGACTGATGGCTTGAATCAAGGAATGACTGGACCTTTATCTCTGGTGCAAAATGAGGTTGAGGGGTGATCTTAACCTAGTATATAAAACCATGAGGGGCATGGACAAAGTGAAAGGTCACAGTCGTTTGCCCACATTAGGAGCATCTAAAATTAGAAAGTCTAGATATAAAGTGAGAGGGGAAAGATTTAAAAGGAATCTAAGGGGCAACTTTATTTAGGTGGAGTTTTGTGAGTATATGGAATGAGGTTTAAGAGGAAGCTGGAAAGATAGGTTCAATTCTGATGTTAAAAGCCATTTGGACAGATACATGAATAGCAACTGTTTAGCGGGAATAAGGGCCAAATGCAAGCAGATGAGACTAGCTCAGATAGACATCTTGGTCAACATGGACAGGTTGGGATGAAAGGCCTGTTTTAATTCCCATCGCTTGAAACATAGGGCTGGCTTACCTGACTAATTATTTGCAGCATTATTAGCAAAATTAAACCTCCATGAGATTTTTTAGAACTGTATGATTGATGTGCACATCATAGACAAGCTGTGGCTCTTAGAATAATCATTTTAGTCCATGGTAACTGTGCTACCATCATTGATTTAACCATATGAAACATTGCAGGAAAATAATGTAAGGGTAAGAATGGACTAAGGGCATGGCCTCTGTAAGTTGTTCTCTGAAAGTAATTAAAGAAACAATAATTAAAGCAGAGAGTACAAGGGGCTGTAGTGTAGGGGTAGAAATAAGTTACCGATGGTGAATTGATGGGATGGAAGACAATCTAGAACCAGAGGAACAATCCATGGGGACTGAGCCACAGGGCTATGGAATGTTTGGATGCATCACGGCTATAGCGGCAAGTAAATAGATGAGAATCTGAATCCAGAGGCAAAGGTCTAGGCCAAGATTATATAACATATGTTCAGAGATTGATTTTCCCCTGAACCCTGCACAGAGAACACAGAAACAGCGGAGCCTCAATTAAGAGCAAATTCCTCAGACAGATAACGAATGCTCGTTGGTGCATAAGTTAAAGAGTCACCTCCTACCCAAGTTACTGCTCTGAGTCTGTCACAGAATATAACCATGAAATCTCTGCTGCACCAAATGCTTCAGAATTTCCAGGTGCAGATGTCTTTCTCCTTCCTGAGGCAATGGAACGGGTGCTTTTGTTAGCTGATACTTTGCAAACACGTCCAATTTCTCCACCATCACAATATCAAATTGTCCTTCGGAGAAATAAGGTGTCTTTCCTGCCACTCCTGTTACATCACTGAAATCAACCCAACTACTGAACCAACCTCACGACTTGAACCAAACCTGGTTGATTTAGGGTGGTATTTTTCTGTGTAACTCTTGAAATTGTGTACCTATGGGAATTGTGCTTGTATGAATGCCCCTGCTCCCAGTCCCAGAAGAAACTAATGTGGGTTCGTTGTACAATGGCCTTTAACTGTACATTTCCAGTCACATTACCAGTACCTTGCTCTGTATTCTATTTGCATTCTTAGCTCAGTAATGGATATCCTCTGCAAAAACATTCGTAACCATTGCACATACCATCACATTGATCCAGAATTTCCTCTGCCGTTGTGTCATAATGTGCAAATGGATTGCCTTGGTTTTGATACTGAGAACAAAAGACAGTTTACATGAAGTTTTCCCATATATTTAAAAGCAACTCGTTGTCAGGCGTCACAGTTTTACTGGGAAACATTGGTAAATGTCTTAAAAATGTGAATTAGAGCTCTCGGAAACATGTTTTCTCTGGAACATGAAAGGCTGAGGGGAAACCTGATAAACTTTTATAAAATTATGAGAGGCATAGACAGTCGGAATCTTTTTCCCCAGGGTGGAAATATCAAAGACTAGAGGGTATAGCTTTAAGGTAAGAGGGACAACGTTTCAAGGAGATATGAGGGCAGATTTTTTTTTTCGTTGCACAGAGTGGTGAGTGTCTGGGTGGTGGTGGAGGCAAATACGATAGTGGCATTTTAGAGGCTTTTAGAGGGGCACATGGATATACAGGGATTGGAATCACATTGAGGCAGAGGAGATTAGTTGAACTTGGCATCATGTTTGGTGCCGTACTGCTGTATGTTCTATGAAAATGCCACTGTACTTTATTTGAAATTAAGTCGTCTGCTCACGGGGTTCAGTTTAAAATATATGTCTTACAATATGTTGATGTAATGTGTAGGATGTCTGCAGTTATACTGAGAGATGAATGTTCACCTGATCAAACACATAGGAGTTTGGAATCTCTTTCTTCAATCTCCAGGCCATTGCAATATGTGAGTCAGGGCCAGTCCAGTTTGCAGTATCTGGTGTTCTCACAATTTCCACCCCCAATGATTTCAACATATCAACCTGCATAAAATGAAAACACTTGAGGAAATGGGGTGGGAGATTGCAACCTTCATGTGGTCCACCCTTCACGTGGTCGTGGTTTCGACTAATGCTATCAACCCGACATGCACAAACAAGATCAAATAGAACAAGTTGACCCACAACTTTAGGCTGTGTACACCATTCGCAAGAAGAAGACTTGAGTAAATGGAGCTAAAGTAATGAAGGTCCAAGAATTTAGGATGAGAGTGGATCTTATTGAAACAGATAAGATTATTAAGGGATTGAACACGCTAGAGGCAGGAAACATTCCTGGGGGAGTCCAGAACCAGGGGCCGCAGTTTAAGAATAAGAGGTAGGCCATTTAGAATGGAGATGAGGAAAAACTTTTTTACCCAGAGAGTTGTGAATCTGTGGAATTCTCTGCCTCAGAGGCAGTGGAGGCCGATTCTCTGGATGCTTTCAAGAGAGAGTTAGATGGAGCTCTTAAGATAGCGGAGTCAAGGGATATGGATGAGAAGGCAGGAACGGGAACGGGACTGGCGGTGCTGGGCTCTAAGGGCCGAATGGCCTACTCCTGCCACTAGTGTCTAGTGTATAAAAGCCAGAAATTTGTAAGGGCAACAGCTTTTTCTATAAAAAAAGCTTGCTGCTGTAGCAAGACAACTAATGGACAGGGTATTCCACGCCATTTTTAATTTTAATGCTGATGGAAAATCACTGCACATCCTTTTTGGGTGTTCGAGCTATAGTCTCACTGATGCTTTGTGCAGTCGTAGCAAGACTCACTCCTTTTCTCCAGAGACGCTGCCTGACCTGCTGTGTTTTGTGACTATCTATAGTTTGTCATATGCTTTAACATTGATTCACAACCACAAGAGTTGCTGCCTCAAATAAATTGAAGCTTAGCATAAAAATGAACCTTTTTTTTTAATTTCTCCCTGGTACCTTTACCTTTTCTAAGCTCATCTTTTCTGGCATGACAATAATGCAGCGATATCCTTTCACCGCAGCTACTAACCCCAGTCCAAGTCCTGTGGAAAAATGAAAATATTTAAAGCATTTGACAGTGACAGGACCTAAAACCCTCCATCCAAACCCATGACCCCTTTCAATCTCACTACATTTTTCTGGAACGTAAGGTATGGGTTTGGCCTTTTGACTCCTCACCATGATTTTCCCTGGTTGAATGGTATGGAAGCGTAAATAAAATTATGCGTTTCGTAAAGTGGGAGTAATTTAATTCGAGACATACAGTTCTACAGATCTACAGCAAGAATGCACTTGAACTCCTGGTGAACTAACATTGACTTAAAAATTGACGAAGATCTAATCAGCTAAACGTGACATTTCTTGTAACAGAACTGGCTGGTATCCATGGGTGCAGTGGAGAAGGAAACTATTCTTCAGAATAAAACCTTGAAAATGGGCCAGAAGCTCACTGTAAGATGACGCCGCCATACCTGTGTTACCCGAGGTCGGTTCGATGATGACGACACCTGGTTTCAGAATCCCTTGCTGTTCGGCGTCTTCGATCATCCGTAAAGCAATGCGGTCCTTAATGCTCCCAGCAGCGCTGAAGAACTCACACTTTGCCACTAGAACAGTTATTAGCACAACTACGTAACTGCATCAATAGGAAAGGTTGTAGGTCAAATGCAAGCACATGGGGCTAGCCCAGGAAAGCACCTTGGTCAACATGGAAATTGGGTTATGTCTTGATAAGCACAGGGGGCAAGTTGTATCAAACATGAAGGAATGAATGAATACTTTATTGTCACATGTGACTAGTCACAGTGATATTCGTTGCTTGCATGAATAGTCAATAGTCGCCACATAAAGAGCACTTAAAGAGATGAAAAGACAAAAAGATAGATATTGACAAATATTTAAAGAATTAAATTGTAATTCTAAATAAATATTTATTTTCTTAAGCAATAAATTCCCATAAAAAATGCAATTCAACCATGAATGAGAAAGGTATTTAGCTATGAAATTGAATGAAAATATTTATAATATTCCAAAAAATGGCCGAACCAGTCTGAGTGTTAAAATAAACTTAAAATTCACCAGAAGAATTTAAGAAATTGTCATGAGAACAAGTTCGAAAGAGGCATTGAACAAAGGCAAAATCTTCTGCATGTCTCCACAATGAAAGATCAGGAAAAAAAGAAAGTGGATTATTTTGTTCATAGATAAAGGAAATGAAGAACGGAGAATAAAGAAAATAAAGAGATATAGTCAAAGTAGTTGAACTAGAGACAATGTAAATATAAGCTAACAAATGTTATGCATCCAATGGCTAACATCCTAGAAAGTTTGCAGTGGTATACACAGAGAAGGTGCATGCCAACTGATATGGTGTGCTTACACCATTCATTGCCAAGGCTAATATGTAGCAACTCCAAGGTAATACTAAACATCACAGTCTATAACATGGAAGAGTCTACATTCATTCATGAGAGATAGTGACAACATTACTTACATAGTTCACATTTAATTCCATACTCTTTTGCAATATTATTGATTCGAATGAGGGGAGTTTTACCAATTTGACCAAGGACATTTGGCAGAATCTTGGGTGAATTCCTGCTGTAAAAAAGATCAATGATATACAGTTTAGCTCAGTGCTGTAATGCACAATAAAAACTCTGCTGAAATATATATTTCAACAGTGAGATTTGTGATTTGATCTGTAGTCTGTGATGAATTAATTCAACTCACATAGACCATCTAGAGATGACAACACAGCTGGCTGCACTGTTGTCTTGCAGCATCATAAACTAGGTTCAAACCTAACTGCAGGCGTTGCCTCTGTGGAGTGTGCAGGATTTCCCTATGACCATTCACAGAGCTCCGGTTTCCTCCCACTCCCTCGTCATATGCAGGATTAGTGGTTAGCCATGATCATTCCAAGCACTGTAGAATTTCATTGGCTAGTCCTCCAATGGGTTAATTAGCCAAGGCTAACTGTCCCTTGCGCCCTCGTGTGTAAGTGAGTGGTAGAATATATGGTGCATCTAATAGAATGTAGGGAGAACTAAATGAGATTAAGTGTAGGAAGGAACTGCAGATGCTGGTTTAAACCAGATAGATACAAAAAGCTGGATTAACTCTGCGGGTCAGGCAGCATCACTGGAGTAAAGGAATAGGTGATGCTACGGGTCGAGAACCTTCTTCATACATGACGATTCTGTACGACCCAAAACATCACCTATTCCTTTTCTCCAGAAAGGCTGTTTGACCTGCTGAGTTACCCCAGCTTTATGTGCCTAAATGAGATTGATGCCAATTTAACATAAATGGGTAGTTGATAGTTGGTGCAGTGGGTTTCTGTGCTGGATGCTCTTGGAATCTCAGAATTCTTGGAACCTCTGCTTCTCATTCCATTGATGCCACCTGACCAGCATTTTCTCTCTTTATTTCTCAATCTATAGTTTTTTATCTTCATTTTCATCCTGCCAGCAATCACTACATACCTTCATTTCGACAAGCGTTTCTTTGGGTGATATATTAATCCTGTTTGTAAATTTGCACGCCTTCAAAGCACATGACAAACGTTTTTGTTCCTTTCATTGTCTCCAGTCAAACGTTCTACACCAGTAAATTGGGAGGTCTTCCAAAGTCCAGGCTAATACCTTTCCCTCGACAATGTCAAGAAAAGCTAGGATCTGGTCAAATATTTCATTGAGCCATTTGGATTGGAATCATTGCTCTTTTACTAAATTACTCTTTAGTTCATCTTTGTGGAGGAAAATGCACTGGGATAATTTTTGATCTGCTATTCATAGATTCTAGGAGCAGAATTAGGCCATTCAGCCCACCAAGACTACTCCACCATTCAATCATAGCCGATCAAACTTTCCCTCTCAACCCCATTTTCGGGGTGGAAGATTGCAACCTTCATGTGGTCCGACCTGTTTCGCCGAATGCAATCAACCCGGCGTGCACAATCAAATAAGATCAAATAGAACAAGTTATCCTACAACTTTAGGCTGTGCACGCCATACGCAAGAAGAAGAACCCCATTTTCCTGCCTTCTCCCCCTAACCCCTGACACCCTTACTAGTCAAGAATCTGCCTTAAAAATATCCATTGATTTGGCCTCCTCAGCCATCTGTGGCTGTTTTTGGCTGGTGGCTAGTTTTGGATGACTGGTCTTGGGTGGGTGGCTGGCAGAGAGCCCTGGGCAGTAGGATTCCCAATCGGTTTGAGTTGCTGTCAGCAAGTTGAAAGTGAGCACTTTGCACTGCCATTGTTTGTGTTTAATAACTTGCCGTACACATCTCCATTGCAGGAATCTCCATTCCTTTATCTCTACTGGATGAAAGTCCTGAACCTCCTGACATAACACCTTCCACCTGGCCAGCAGCTGTTTCAGAAAGTTCTTCTCTGTCACATTCTCAAATTGCTAGGTGATTTGGAATAAATATTAACTGTGACAGAAATACCTGCATGGATAAATATAAAATAAAACATTAATTTTGGGGGTTTCTACAAATCAGAGCAGCTCTGTCCTTGTATGGAATATTCCTACAAAATATTCAGCAGAGTTTTATGTTTAGTGCCTGCTGGACAATCTGATTACATTCCAGTCTAGCAAGCCATTCTGTATCTATGAGTGTTAGTAAAGGGCCTGTCCCCCTTGCATGCGATTGCGTGCGTTTGGCGCGACCAAACGGAAGTGGAGTTCACGCGAAGTTTGCGGTAAGAACGCGCTAAGTTCGCGTGTGATGTCATTTGCGTCATGCTTACCAATCAGCTGGGCAGGAGGCGGGCCGACTGAATCTGGGCATCGCACGGCATCGGGCGGTGACGGGCGGTGACGGGCGGTGACGTCATCACGCAACGCCACGCCTGGCAGTGACATCCTTGCACAACGCCACACACTAGGTGTACGCCGTCAAGACGCTGCGTACAATGTCAAGACGCTGCGTACGACCACAATGCGCCTGCGTGCCGACAGGCCATTGGCGCGCAAAGATTTCAGCCACTGCCAGAATTTCGGAGACCCGCGCGATGTCGGGACCAGCCCCGCACAACTCCACGCTTATGTGGGACCGGCCCCGCGCGGCCATACGGTGCCCGTATGCCTCAAGCAACCACGAGGTCGCATAATTTGCTAGCCAAGGTCGCGTAAGTGGGACAGGCCCTTAAGGATTCCACTTGTTGAAGCAGCTGTAGATAATCCGTTATCTTCCAGAGAGTTGGTGAATAAAAGGATAAACAACATGGATTGTTAATCCAGTGTCCTTCACATATAAAAATCTTTACAATTTACTCCAGGGTAAGTTAAATGCTGTTGGACTTTAATAGTTCAAATCGAACCATCATGTCAATCTTTATCAAGACCACTAGCGGTTAGATTTAGATGAATGCAATCTACTAAAGCATCAGTATGAAATCCTTCATAAGCTTTCCCAGAAACTACAAAGCAATGTTTGAATGTATGCAATTTTAAGTATCATTCTTCTGATACTATGGCCTTCATTGTATGTGTTACTTACATCAAATCATTGCTGTGTACACATTTAGATGGTGGTGTTCCCAGACTCCCAATGCACTGGGATGGGTGGTTTGGCTCCAGCTCTTCCATCGCTTCAGATGTTGCCTTTTCAACTGTAGAGATAAGAATAAATCAAATAGGATTGTAATGTTATTCTTATGCTTCAAAATTAAATGAATGATACATTCAGCGTCCATGATGGACTGACCTCCATCAGGTTCGCAGTTCAATTGACTGCATTCACCTCATTAGCCAGTAATATCTAGGTATAGGTATTTATAACATACAGAGGAAAAAGAAGCAAAGTGCTGGAGGAACTCAACGGGTCAGGCAGCCTCAGTGGAGGGAAATTAAATTTCAGGTCTGGACCCTTGAAAGGTGGCATTTTGCATTGGGGTCCTTCTTCAGATTCTAGCAGCTTATGCTTTTTTGCTCAAGATTCCAGCATCTGCAGTCTCATGTGTCTCCATAACATAATGAACTTGAGTTCCCTGGTTTAAGAGTGGATTCTTCTCACTGGTCCGTGCTCCTTCCGATCCCTACTTGAATGTGATGGACTGTAAGGACACAGGACATAAAGGGGATGGGCACTGTGTGAGCCTCTCAAACACTTCATCGGTGAATTGTTCATTGTAACAGAAGGTATTCAATTGATCCAAAAAGAACAAGATGTGTACCACTTTAATTATATTCTGAACAATGGTTATTTTTGAAATACATTTTAATAAATTATTTTTTTTTTCCTGACAGCACTATAATCTTTGCCCGAATGGATCTTGGTGTGGGGTGTGATTGGAATAGCAGTGTTGTTGGACATGGAAGTGTATTAAGGAGTTTTGCATTTCCACCATGGGAATGTCTGCGATGATTGCAATACTTTGTGTGGGTTCTCCACAAGGCCGCCAACTCCCCATTTCACTCAAATTGAAAACTCAAATGCAAATGCATATACATGAAATGTGATGAATACTCTAAATAAATATTGATTCCATTCCAAACGCAAAGCAATAAATGATTCATTGGCTTATCAGAAAATCAGAAAAACACCTTTGTACCATTATGTTGGGAAAAGACACCGTACATCATTAAAACAGAGATAACAGTTGAAAAACAGATTGCTAAAGAGTAGACCAGGTTTCCCAACCAGGAGATATAGGTGAGACATAACAACTTAGTTTTCAAAACTTAAAGAGAGTGGAAGGGTGCTTGATTTATGCACAATTGCAAACACTACAGAACAGGAGGTAGAAACAAAGAACTGCAGATGCCCAAATAATTAAAGATAAACCAAAAATGCAGGAGTGACTCAGCAGGCCAGGCAGGATATCTAGGGAGGGGGGTGATGAGCTGCTGTTGGCAAGAAAAGACCAGGACGAGGGAAGGTGTGATCTCAAGAGAAACAAAGTGGAGATCTGTGGCACTGGAAAATGACTAGGGAGGAGGAAGGGAGGAAGGGAGCAAGGAAGGGGGGGGGGGGGGGGGGCAGGGGGGGGGGGGGGGGGTGTTGGAGTATGAAATGAAGTTACTTAAAATAAGAGCATTTTAATGTTCTTACCTACTGAATAGGACACTGATGAATGTATAGATGCTGAGAATGTCTGGTGTTTTTGCACAATTCTGGTTCTGTATATATATATTTGTTATTCTGAATAAAGTTTATTTTATTAAATTAAAAGGGCACTTTTAAAGATATGAACGAACACTACTGAATATGACACTAATGAGTGGATAGACGCTGAGAATGCCTGAAGAGATTTTCTGCACAGTTTTTGGTTTGTATATATTTTTTATTTTGAATAAAGCTTATTTTTGGAAAAAAAGGAAACGTCCAATGAAACATGTTAATCAATATCTGTAATATTGTCTCACATAGCAAAATCCAGTACAAAATCCAGTACAGTAAAACAAAATCTAATGGCACATGTTAGAGTAAATTGAGTATTGTCATATATTCTTTTTTATGTTCCTTTTACATAAAATTGTAAATATCATCAAACCTAATGTTCACAAAATATTGCAGATTCTGAATAAAGCAATATCCATGATTTCAACCAGTCAGTCCTTGTCCCATTTTGTCAAAATTTGAAAATAAATACATGCATAAATAAGTGGCCAAGCTTTGAGGGATTTTATTATCTTCCTCCAGAGCCACACCACGTAGATGCAAGATGCATACAATTTTAAAAGTCCCGAGGATATCAAAAATAAAAATAACTCCTGTTTTAAAGATCGTCCTCAGAGTTGGATGATTCAGGAACCTCAGGAATCACCGTAAATTTTCTTTGCAAATACATTAAATAAATTCAGAAATACAAAGATCAATTTATGTTGAGATGAACACAAAGATAACTGGACAGCTACATGTTGAGTAGGATGTGCGCCACATTCGGGCAGGTGGAGCCAATGTAGATGCGGTACGTTTATCAGCATAGGGAAGGTGGGCGCAAGGGTCTGTTTCCATGCTCTTTCACTCTATGATGAGGAATTACAATTTTTGTAATATTGTCGGCAGTTATGGCCCCCATATCTGAGGAAAGATGTGCTGGCTTTGGAGAGGATCCAGAGGTGGTTTATGAGAATGATCTCGAGGATGATTGGGTTAACATACGAGGAACGTTTGAAGGCTCTGGGCCTGTACTTGCTGAGGTTTAGAAGAAAGAGGAGGGATCAGATTTGGAACCTACCAGACAACAAAAGGCCTAGATAGAATAGAGGTGGAAAGGATGTTGCTAGTAATGGGAGAGTCCAGAACAAGAGGGCACAGCTTCAGAATAAAAGGACATACCTTTAGATTGGAGATGGGAAGGAATTTCTGTAGCCTGGGGGTTGTGAAGATGTGGAATTCATTGCCACAAACGGCGGTGGGTATTTTTCGCATGGAGATTAACACGTTCTTAATTAGTACGGGTGCCAAAGGTTATGGGGAGAAGGCAGAAGAATGGGGCTGAGGGAGAAAAATAGGTCAGCCATGATTAAATGGCAAGGTAGATTTGATGGGCTGAATGGTCTAATTCTGCCTCCATGTCTTTTGACAAAGAGAGCAGTACTAATCGGTTTTTCCTGTACTGTTTATGTCAAAAAGGACAATCACTGTCTCAATCCACAACTGATCGCAATATCCAGCTTGATTACGTCATGGCAGGCATTGCAAGAACCGAGTTTTGTTTGTCTAATATTTGCTCCATACAGTCATTCCTATACTTACTGCTGAGGGTCCTTGTGGCAGCAAGTTAAAAAAAAGTCATAAGGAATTAGATCAAGAAAAAATATTAAAGCTTACCTGTTGAGCTGTTGAAAGCTGCTGTGTTTCTTCTGAAGAAGCCACAGCTCTTTGGACGTGAAACAGAAAGATTTGTTCGGCAGTATTTCAATAATACACTGGCAGATATGACTTAGATCCTATCTTTAGTGCTTTGACTAGTCCTCTGGAACCTCCTACTTTGTAATTTTCCACTTTGTACATTTCCATTTTGTTTACAATTTGCTAGAAACATTTTGTTTACACTTTTCTTTCATTTTTATTGTTTGAAATTGTTATTTTTAAATCAGAAGGACGTACTTTATAAGTATTCAATTTTGTTTCAGAATCTGGAATGAGCTGGATGGTGGGAGTTTGTTTTGTCAGTATTAGCTCACAGAGAATATGGGATTCCCAGTCTAGAGCACAGTTTCCCCAATTCTCCATTTGACCCAGAGCAGTTTACCTATTTCAGGGTGTGGTTAAGAGCTACCAACATTGATAGGTCTGGAGATAGCATGCAGGCCAGACTAGGCAAAGACTGCAGATTTCTTTCTTGAGGGATGTTAATGAGGCAACTTGGTTTTATAGTGTCATAGAGCTATAAAGCGTGGAAACAGGCCCTTTGGCCCAACTTGCCCACACCGACCAACATGACCGACCTGTTTGGCCCATATCCCTATAAACCTGTCCTAGCCCTGTACCTGTCTAATTATTTCTGAAACTGTGCAATAGTCCCTGCCTCAACTACCTCCTCTAGCAGTTCATACCATACACCCACCACCTTTTGTGCGAATTCAATTCAATAATTGAATTTTATATTCTTCACTATTTTCCACTGTGGTGATGCTCCTTTTCCTTCTTTGATTTTTCACTGTTTCATTTTTTTCTCTTCCCCTTCCTGTCCTTAGTTTCATCTTCCTATGTCTAGTTGCCATTTTAATACCTACCAAACCCAACATTTGTAACAAACACTCCCTCAGGACAATTATCTTGTGCTGACAAAATCTGCAATTTTGTGTCTCTGTGCTTTGATTTGATTGAAAGATACAGCATGGAAACAGACCTTAGGCCTACCAAGTCCATGCTGATCATCAACCACCTGTTCACACTAGTCCTATACTATCATACTTTTGCATCTGCTCCTCCCACACAAGAGGCAATTTACACAGGAAAATTAACTTACAAACCAACATGTCTTTGGGACATGAAAGGAAACCAAAGCACACAGAGGAACCTGCACGGTCACGGGAGGATCATGCAAACTTCACACAGACAACACCCAAGATCAGGGTTTAACTCAGATCTCTGGTGTTGTGAGGCAGCAGATCTACAAATTGTGCCACTGTACCAGCTATTAAACTTTGTGGATCTCTGTTCCTGCATTGGAATCAAGCCATCAAAAGATTCAGCACTGACATACATGCCAGGCAATAATGCCACACCACTGAACCAATACTCGGCATTTTAAGAGTCTGCACAGACTCCTACAGATCCAACACGCTAAAGCCCACACTTACCAAATTTCACACTTTGAAGACCACTGTACTGCCAGGACCACTGTTTACAATCAAAGCTGGGTACCCTATTCACAGGAATCAATGTCCCTTTGGCTCCTTTGGAATACACAGTCTGGTGGGTTTTGCAGATAGAAAAACAAAAAATGAATGACAATTAAATTATGGGTGAGGGAAGGGAACATACCTTTTGCAAAACATGCATTTCTGCTGACACAGGGAAAGACGTGCTTGAACAATTTGGGCTTGGAGAGATAAGATAGAAGGCAGTAGTTTATAGTTAACTGGTGTGTAGACAGAAACGATAATAAACAGCAGAAGAGGGAGGGATAATGGGGAGAAAGGAACTGGGAGGGAGGGAGGTGGACCATAGGGGAGAAGGTTTGGTAAGCCTCCCATTTTCTTATAAATAGAGATAACAAGCAATTCTGAACCGCATCAAAGTTCCCATAAATTAACTGATATTGTCAAGCTGTGTGGGTTAAATTGCAAGTTCTATAAGTTAAATTATTTTGCGGAAGTAAAATTGCTAATGATTTCATACCAATGTGCCTTAAATTTTACCTCACCCTCAAAATGTGGCTGGAAGTTCCTTACACAACAGGAAATGTTCCTTGCACAACATGTTGAAAGTTTAGTATATGTGGGATTTAAAAGGGGTACGGGGAGGTGGAGGGTGAAAATGATAAGAGGAATACCCCGCAGTATTTGCAAACTGCTTATGGTTCATGCCCAATAGATAAAACCTTTCTATGTTAAAGAGAGCGTGCTGGATCTGTATTTTAGTCGCACGTGTAACTGAAGTCTACGCTTGTGATAATTCAGACCGTACAAGAGCCACAATGAGGCACAGTCTATAGCTGCGCAACAGAAACGACACACAATTACCCATGGTGGCCTAGTAGTAGAACTACTGCCTTACAATGCCAGAGACCTGGTTTGATCCTGACTACGGGCACTTGTCTGTATGGAGTTTGTACGTTCTCCCGTGACCTGTGTGGGTTTTCTCTGAGATATTCGGTTACTTCCCACACTCCAAAGAATTAAGTGGCTTGGGATAAATGTAAATTGTCCCTAGTGTGTGCGCAGGATAGTGTTAGTGTGCAGGATCGCTGGTCAGTACAGACATGATGGGCCAGTTTACACGCTGTATATCTAAAATATGTTAAATCAATGTCTTACATAGTGGTTACATGACAACACCTGTACTCAGTGCCCTGGCTGGTGACTGTATTATGGATCAATTATCTTGGACCCACACCTTGCAAAGAGCCGTACAAATAGTTGTGGATACCTTCCCCAAATTTGCTGAAAACTTTTCCCACAAGAATTTAACACAGCTAAAGTTACAGCATTCAAGAGTTCAAGAGAGAGTTCAAGTGACATTTATTATCACATGCACCAATTGGTACAGTGAGATTTGAATGACCATACAGCCGTACAAATTATGGTCATCCAGATTTTCACCCAATGCTCGTGATTCTGAACAGGGGCACCCTTCTTACAGTCAAGGTTATGCAACTCTCTATGACTTTGTTCGGAATCAAGCAGTAATTTCACCATGCTTATCATCCCCAGTATAGTTATTATTACTGAACACATGAACAACACTAAAATAATTAATATGAAATGCAGTTTACCAGCATGATTCCAGCTAGAAAGTAGGATTCCCCTTCACTTTAACGATGGTACCCAATACTGTAACCACTTCCATGGGAATATATCCAACACTAGTTCACCAATTCAACACTGGTTTGCCAAATGCCATCAGGTTCTGGGAGGATACTGCAGTCTAGAAGGAGAGTTGCTGGGATCACGGAAACAGTGTGCAGTGAAGGGAAGAAACGTCACGTAATCAACATATGGATGGTATCAATGTGAATTGCACACCTGAGACAGCTACAAATTCCACCATCAACCGTCCATATAATAGAATAAGCCAACGTGTCACTGGAGGAACTAATGGTTTGTGAAAAGGACAGTTTGATAAATTGCAAAAGCACTAACAGACACTCTGATAAATAAGGAACTACTGGCTGAGATAGTTGTGGAATAATATCAACAGAAATTTGAAGAACTAAAGAAACACATGTTCATATAGTTGACTGGTCTTGTCATTGTATGACAGGCAATGAAGCGCTAAACAATGTCTGTTAGGTGTGCAAAGAAATATATTAAAAGATGACTTACGAGATTACTGGCAGCAGTGAATTCGGAGATCGTCCACTGAAGAGACAGGAGAGATAAGATAGAAGGCAGCAGTTTATAGTTAACTGGTGTGCAGACAGAAACGATAATAAACAGCAGAAGAGGGAGGATAATGGGGAGAAAGGAACTGGGAGGGAGGGAGGTGGATCATAGGGGAGAAGGTTTGGTAAGCCTCCCATTTTCTTATACACAGCTAATAGAGATAACAAGCAATTCTGAACCGCATCAAAGTTCTCATGAATTAACTGATATTGTCAAGCTGTGTGGGTTAAATTGCAAGCTCTATAGGTTAAGTTATTTTGCGGAAGTAAAATTGCTAATGATTTCATACCAATGTGCCTTATATTTTACCTCACCCTCAAAATATGGCTGGAAGTTCCTTACACAACAGGAAATGTTCCTTGCACAACATGTTGAAAGTTTAGTATATGTGGGATTTAAAAGGGGTACGGGGAGGTGGAGGGTGAAAATGATAAGAGGAATACCCCGCAGTATTTGCAAACTGCTTATGGTTCATGCCCGATAGATAAAACCTTTCTATGTTAAAGAGAGCGTGCTGGATCTGTATTTTAGTCGCACGTGTAACTGAAGTCTACGCTTGTGATCATTCAGACCGTACAAGAGCACAATGAGGCACAGTCTATAGCTGCACAACGGCAACAACACACAATTACCCATGGTGGCCTAGTGGTAGAACTACTGCCTTACAATGCCAGAGACCTGGTTTGATCCTGACTACGGGCACTTGTCTGTATGGAGTTTGTACGTTCTCCCGTGACCTGTGTGGGTTTTCTCTGAGATATTCGGTTTCTTCCCACACTCCAAAGAGTTAATTGGCTTGGGATAAATGTAAATTGTCCCTAGTGTGTGCGCAGGATAGTGTTAGTGTGCAGGATCGCTGGTCAGTACAGACTTGATGGGCCAGTTTACACGCTGTATATCTAAAATATGTTAAATCAATGTCTTACATAGTGGTTACATGACAACACCTGTACTCAGTGCCCTGGCTGGTGACTGTATTATGGATCAATTATCTTGGACCCACACCTTGCAAAGAGCCGTACAAATAGTTGTGGATACCTTCCCCAAATTTGCTGAAACTTTTCCCACAAGAATTAACACAGCTAAAGTTACAGCATTCAAGAGTTCAAGAGAGAGTTCAAGTGACATTTATTATCACATGCACCAATTGGTACAGTGAGATTTGAATGACCATACAGCCATACAAATTATCCAGATTTTCACCCAATGCTCATGATTCTGAACAGGGCACCCTTCTTACAGTCAAGGTTATGCAACTCTCTATGACTTTGTTCGGAATCAAGCAGTAATTTCACCATGCTTATCATCCCCAGTATAGTATTATTACTGAACACATGAACAACACTAAAATAATTAATATGAAATGCAGTTTACCAGCATGATTCCAGCTAGAAAGTAGGATTCCCCTTCACTTTAACGATGGTACCCAATACTGTAACCACTTCCATGGGAATATATCCAACACTAGTTCACCAATTCAACACTGGTTTGCCAAATGCCATCAGGTTCTGGGAGGATACTGCAGTCTAGAAGGAGAGTTGCTGGGATCACGGAACAGTGCAGTGAAGGGAAGAAACGTCACGTAATCAACATATGGATGGTATCAATGTGAATTGCACACCTGAGACAGCTACAAATTCCACCATCAACCGTCCATATAATAGAATAAGCCAACGTGTCACTGGAGGAACTAATGGTTTGTGAAAAGGACAGTTTGATAAATTGCAAAAGCACTAACAGACACTCTGATAAATAAGGAACTACTGGCTGAGATAGTTGTGGAATAATATCAACAGAAATTTGAAGAACTAAAGAAACACATGTTCATATAGTTGACTGGTCTTGTCATTGTATGACAGGCAATGAAGCGCTAAACAATGTCTGTTAGGTGTGCAAAGAAATATATTAAAAGATGACTTACGAGATTACTGGCAGCAGTGAATTTGGAGATCGTCCACTGAAGAGACAGTGAGGCCGAGATTCAGAAGGAGCCACTGCCGTGGAATCTGTCCAGGCTCATATAGACTGGGTAGTACAGGGTGGGTTTGGAAATTGTGAAACTAAAGAATTACGTAAGTGACATCTTGGCAAACTAAGAGATGAATGGAGATGAATGAATCTGGAGCAAAAAACAAATTGCGAGTGGAACTCAACGGTTCAGGCATCATCTGTGGAGAGTAGCTGCTGACATTCTCCAGCTGGTAATTCGGTTACCAGCCCCTTGTTTAGTTTAGTTTAGATTAGAGATACAGTGCTGAAACAGGCCCTTCGGCCCACCGAGTCCGCACTGACCAGCGATCCCCGCATATTAACACTATCCTACACACTCTCGGGACAATTTTTACATTTACCAAGCCAATTTATCTACAAACCTGTACATCGAGGAAGCCGAAGATCTCAGAGAAAATCCCATGCAAGTCACGGGGAGAACGTACAAACTCTGTACAGACAGCACCCATAGTCATGTTCGAATCCGGGTATCGAGCGCTACAAGCGCTGTTTGGCAGCAACCCCATCGCTACGCCACCATGCCGCCCCTAATTTTGATCAGCAGTAGAATGCACCAATCAGCCAGACTAACGGAAAGACTCCCATCCCATTTCCTGTTCCTCAAAGATGGCGAGTACGTTTTTAGGGAGTCAAAGGGAGTAAAAAAATTGCAGCAAAACCAGGTTCTGAACTGATCTTGTAAATACAGTATTTGCGCCTCAGCCCAGTTGCTTCTTGTTAATAATGTTCCCCAGAATTTGAGGTGATGGGGGATTCTGTAATGACTTGGTGAGTCTGGTGGATTTGGTGAGTCTGTGGAATTCTCTGCCACAGAAGGTAGTTGAGGCCAGTTCATTGGCTATATTTAAGAGGGAGCTAGATGTGGCCCTTGTGGCTAAAGGGATCAGGGGGTATGGAGAGAAGGCAGGTACGGGATACTGAGTTGGATGATCAGCCATGATCATATTGAATGGCAGTGCAGGCTCGAAGGGCCGAATGGCCTACTCCTGCACCTATTTTCTATGATTCTATGATTTTATGATTCTATGACTTTGAATATTATGGTGAGATATAGATGGTCTGTACCTTGTGCTGATATTGCATCAACTTTGTTTGTTTGTCAGATATATAATTCTAAGCCTGAGCACAGTCCATGTCCAGTTACTTCAAGACATGTACTGCTTCAAACCTGAGTACCTTTAACTCAAACTTTTCTCCATTCAACCATCTAATCAGTAAAAGGGCATTCTTTTTTTCTGTGTCTTCAACAAATCAGCCCAAGCCACCTCCAAAAGGCTTAAAGGTAATAAATATAACATACGTATTAGATATTGAAGATTTGATCAGGGAAAAAAAGTGGAAATATATGACAAGTATAAGCAACTGAAATTGAGTGAGTTTGTTAATTATTAATGTTTAGTGTTTTCTGAGTCATTCGTAACTGTCACCGTATGTCATGTTGTTACTTGTGGGCGGAGCACCAAGGCAAATTCCTTGTATGCGAATACTTGGACAATAAATGTACTTACTTACTTACTTACTTACTTACTTGTTGAGAAATATGTAGTGTGTAAGAGAAAAGAAGCAAGATTGAGGAAAATCCCTAGAAATTGTCTAAGAATATTAGGAGCAAGAGGATTACCAGGGGAAGAGTGGATCCCTTTGGAGTTGAAATGATGAATCCATGTGTGGAGCCAGTCAATGTGGGCAAGGAAAATTTATCATCTATATTCACCAAGGACAAGGGGTTGGACAATAGTGAATTCAGGGAGGGGTACGTTGATAGTCTGGAGCAGGTCAGTTTAAGAAGGTGTGTGTTTTGGAATGCATAATGGTGGATAAATCCTTAAAGTTAGATTAAATCTATCCCAAGATGCTGAGCAAAGATCAGCCTTCAGCCTCCTGCACTCAAAGGAATAAAGTCCTAGCCTGTCTACCTCTACCTGTCGAGTCCTGGCAACATCTTTCTATTCATGGTTTTCACTTTTTAGAAAATCTATTAAATGTAATCCATTTCTATAACTCAAACTGTCAGTATCAAGACCAATTTCTTCACAAACCCTCTATTGAAATAGCAAAGAATAAATATTGGAATATCTCTTAATTAAAGGGTTTTGTAAAACTATTCAAGAACGAATTCCACCTACCAACAATCTTATGGTATCTATGATGTATTCAGAAATTCTTCCAACTGCACACAAACTTGCTTTTCATTTTTAAGGAAACTTACTGTGCACTTTTTGAAGCAAACTAACTCTCTTCACAAAAACAACAGAAAACTCTCTCTGCCTGCTTTCTTCTTAACTTCTTCAACTATTCAATCTTTGAAGATTTCGAAATAGACCCATGGCCAAAATATTTACGTATGATTATACTGCAGAATAGGACTGAATATGGAGCATACTTGACAACCTTCATTCTTGTGCAAAAAAGATCAGATATTACATAAAACAGTCAGTAATGTTTAAATGAATACATGACAAGGATTTCATTGTGGCTCGAAGCAGGCTGTGTTGGAGATATTGTATTTTGAAGACACAAGACGAGCTCAATAGCATTTAGAATAATCAGAACTTGTTTGTTTAAAACAGATGGTCTATCAATGCACAATGAACTTTAACCGCAGGCAAGTTAAATCATGTGCTTTTGAAAAGACATGCTCATTCTACTCCCATAGAATGTCTTATTGAAGAATTAGATAAAAACAGGAAAGATGTAATGATGTCTAATTTTAAATGATTCAAAACAGAATTTACCCACACATCCATTTTTTTGCCAATTTGTTATTATCACATTTTCTTTATTTTCACAATTCAATTATGTTTATGTTTCAATAGTCAATATCATTAACAGATATAGAACATAGAACAGTACAGTACAGGAACAGGCTCTGGCTCATAATGTCTATGCCAAACTTAATGCCAAGCCAAATTCTTATCTGCCTACATGTCTGCTTTCCTGGATATCCATGTGCCTGTCCAAATGTCTCCTCAATGCCATTACCACATCTGCCCACCATCACCCCCAGCAGCACATTCTAGACACTACACTGTGTAAAAAAGACTGCCCCGTACATCTCCTTTAAAATTTGCCCCTCTCCCCTCAATGCTATGCCCTCTACTGTTTAAGATTTCCATCCTGGTGGAAAAAGGTTCTTTTGGGTTGATCTCACTTCAGCATTGCTGGAAATTCAAAGGAATGGAAAAGATGATACATTCTGACATCAGGTGCTGTTTGTGTGGAGTTTACACACACTTCCTGTGAGCGCGTGGGTTTCTTCTGAATATTCTGATTTCCATCCACATCCAAAGGATATCTGTTTGGTGGGTTAATTGGCTATTATAAACCACCTCTTGTGTGTAAGTGAGTGGTAGAATCTGGAAGGGAGTTGGAATATGGGGAGAAAAAATTGGGTTATTGTAGGGTTAGTGTAACTACAGATGTTTGATGTATAGGAAAGAACTGCAGATGCTGGTTTAAATTGAAGACAGACACAAAATGCAGACACAAAACTCAGTGGGACAGGCAGCATCTGCAGAGAAGGAATGGGTGACTTTTCGGGTCGAGACCCTTCTTCACACAGAACTAGGGTCTTGACTCGAAACATCACCTATTCCTTCTCTCCAGAGATGCTGGCTGTCCTGCTGAGTTACTCCAGCATTTTGCATCTATCTACAGATTTTACTTCGGAGTCACGTGAGTGACTTCGTGAAGACCCCGCCAGCAGGCATGCGCGGCATATCGTCGCATGCATCTGCAGCGGCAGCTGGGGGGGGGAGTGCGCTCTCCCCACCGGCCTCCTTCACAAGACCGGCAGGTAAGTATTACCTTCCTTTACAGCATGGACAAGGGCCGCAGGACGACGCTGCCGAGGAGCGGAGCTGAGCTGCGGCCAGCCGACGGCCCTTGTCCCCGGAGCTGCTCGGAACGCCGGCAGCTTCAACGCATGTGGAAGTCGGGGAGCGGAGCTGAGCTGTGGCCAGCCGACGGCCCTTGTCCCCGGAGCTGCACGGAACGCCGGCAGCTTTAACGCAACGGTGGGGGCTGGAATGCAGAGTCGGGCGCTCCCGCTAATACAGGGGCCGACTCACCCGAATGGGTTACCGCTATGGAGCTGCAAGCAACAGGTCCAGACTCCGAGCCCCCCGTCCCCCAAGAGAATAAGGGGGGATACAGGTACGTGGCAAGGGGTCTTGTTTTCTTTTACAGGCAACCTCTCCCCGAGCTCCAGTAGACCCGAGGGGGCTGGGCCGGGGGACAGCCGCACGACAGGGGAGCCCTGCAAAGTGCAAATACGTACCCCAGCCAGGGATATCTGCCATCGTGCAGCCCGGGCATAACACTGCTGCGTCGTGTAGGTCTTCTGGAGCAGATACCGCCGACAACACACCCCGTCAGGCTGCGGTCAAGGGCGGAGGTGGCAGCAGGAAGCGGTCGTCAGCTCAGCGCTGCGAGCGCCGACCATGCGCCTCCACGCCAAGTAATGGTGTAAGTGTGGAGGTAAGCTTGCACGGACTCCGGGGAGCCAGGTTCCGGGGGCCGGCGCCGAGTCAACTCACCTGCCTTCTTATCTGCCAGGTGGGCCGCCACAGTCTGGGAGAAGACAGACTAGCGGAGAGTCCGTGCGGGAGTCGTATGACCCTACTTGGGCTGTAGGTCACGACGACCTGCCATTGGACCATAGACCCTAAGGGGGTGAGGTCCGATGGTGGAAGCCCCAGTGAATTCGCAGGGCCTGGGGAAGTCGGCTTGTCCGCTGCATATAGCAGGGACGGTCGCATTGAGCGGTTGGAGCTCTTAAATGGTCCAACATCTCCAGCGGGACCGAGAACGAGAAGAACGGCATCCACTAGCCGTGCAAGGACTCCGCTCAGCTCCTCATCGTCTCCAGCCAGAAGCATTAATGATTGCCCAGCTGCTGAGTTTGATGACGACCAGGGACAGCCAGTGACCGCTGAACCAGAGCATGAGGAGGATGCTGGATGTGGTGAGTGAAGTTTGCCGTTTCTACCCAGACAGGTGAACCCTGCACCACGAATTGGCGGGCACCATTGATTGCCTACGTATGCAACCAACTCTGGAGTCAGATTCTCAATAATACCTTGGAGAAAGGTTCTCCACGGGCATAACGGCGTTTTGCAAAACCCTGATCGGGGATAATGTGTCCAGTAAATAGCATGATGCACTGGCACTCCTATGCAACGCCCAGTATGAGATATATTGCCTGCGTAAGAGCTCCATATAGCCCACACTAAACCCCAAATTCGCGGGGTTTGTGCCGACCATTACCGCTCCACCGCCGCATCAGTTGCTTGGAGACCTGTACAAACAGGTGAAGGGACTGGACAAAGGAGGCCAAAACAGTGGGCCTCATGAAACTCCATCGGTCAGAGTTCACCCATATCACCGGCAACAGCCTAATACAACCAGTGAACCAAGGCTGCCGGATAGGGCACAAAGATTCTACCTACCTCCATCTCAATAAATACAACGACCATTTAGGGCAAGGCCAACAGCGGCCTGCATAGGAAATGCGGCCGCCGGGCCGTCAACCTCCATAACGTCCACCCGAAGCACCGTATGTATGGAACCGCCGTTCACTATGGAGGTAAGGGGGTCTGGCTCCTCTCACGCCGTAGTATCCCTCCTGTACGAATAGGTGGGCGATTGCGGACTGCCTTGGACATATGGGGAAAACTGTAACCACAGATTAGTTTATTTTTACAAAAGTGTTCAAGGGTATATAATTCGTGGAGGTATAGATTCCCATACCCAGCATTCGCCTCGTAGGAATTTACTCTATCCCGAAAAGAGGTGGAGGCAGGGCATGCTGAAATTAATGGCGAGCAGGGAAAAGTGGTAATTGGCATAACCAAGCATGGACATATTGAGTTGAGCCTAATATGTTCACCAGCAGTGAAAATAGAGGAATGTCGGGTTATAATCGATTTAGCTGAGTTGAACATTTTTGTACAATATACCATGTCAAAATGGATGCTTTTGAACAGCTAGGTGGATGCTTTACTCAGGGTACTTTATGGCATGTATCAGTTTGAAAGAAGCATGCTATACGGTGCCCATCGCTGAGGTTCACAGGGAATTCTGAAGTTGTCTGGAAGGGTGCATTGCCTAATGGAAACCAACACAGCTTAGGCTGTTTACCAAGTTGGTATTTTACCTGTATTGGCTCTTCTCCGACAACAAGATTATAGTGATTGCATGTTGGATGAAATCCTTATAATGGGGCAGACCCTCCAATTGGCAATTTCAAGGAGTGGCTGCAACCAAGGCTCTGCTTGAGAAGCTGGGATTGTAATCCATCCAGACAAATCAAAAAACTGCACCCGCTACGGGTTATGGATTTGGTGTTCACCTTAGGACACTAATTTAATGAAGTTTATCATCCCCACTAATAAAGCTACTGCATATATCAGAAGAGTGCCACAATCTTGCTTGCGCCAGGGTATCGACCATGTGGCAAACAGCGAAAGTTATTGGTATTGGTAACTCTAAATTGGTAACTACATTCCCAGCTGCACGATTTCGGACCGCTACACTACCGAAATTCATAAAGGTCACAAATCACAGCATTAAAAAACAAATGCTGGCTGCTTTGATCGGCCACTTTGGTTACCACCGGAAGCTAGAAACAAGCTATAATGGTGGGTAGATAATATTAAAGAATGTCATTGACCTATTATATGGAGCAACCCTGATGTTGTGATACTAACTGACGCAAGTGCACCAGGCTGGGGAACAACTGGTACGATGTCCAGTTGTGGTGGCAGATGGAACTCTCATGAGTCTACATTCCTGGAGTCACATGGGATAAACTATATAGAAATGCTGGGGGTATTTCATGGACTGCGGGCTTCTGTACTAATTCATGGGATTACATGTCCCGCTTTCGAATAGATAATGCTACAATAATGGTTTACATCAATCATATGGGTTGTATTAGGTCGCTAGTTTGCAATGAATTGGCTAATACAATTTGGCACTGGTTGCATTGAAAGAATATTTGGATTACTGCGACCTATTTGCCTGGGAAGCTTAATTCAGTGGCGGACACCAGGTCACGTGTCTTCAATGACAACATTGAGTGGATGTTGAACCCCCAGATTTTGGAGATATTATAGCTCAAATTGGGGGACACCAGATATTGACCTATTTGCGTCCAGGCTGAGAAAACCATCGAATACCAACGTATGTGTTGTGGGAACCAGACCCTGGGGTAATAGCATTGGATGCATTTTATCCATTGGGGGAAATGGGTTGCTACGCGTTTCCCCCATGCTGCCTCACCAGTCCGGGTATTGCAGAAATTAAACTAGACTCTGCAACTGACATATTGATCATTCCCGACTGGCCTACACAACCATGGTACCCGATGGTTGTAGGAAATTGTACAACAACCATGGATGGCGGTTTGGGAAACATCCCAAATTGATTACTCACATCCATTACAGGGGGGTCAGTCATCCTTGCCATGGTCATTAAACTTGTTGGCTTGCAGGTTCTGAAAAGATCCGCTCAACCGGGCAGGCATCTCGTCAAGAGCCATGAACCTTATTGCAGCATCGTGTCGGGAATCCACGCAAACAATATCTCACTCAAATCAGAAAGTGGGAGGTTTCTGTGCCCGAACAACAAGTCCTCAACTCGGCAACAATATGGATGTGTTGGAGTTTCTAAGCAGGCCTCCATTTTGATGCAGGCCACAGCTTGCAGTGCCATCAACAGCGACAGGAGTACGCTGTATTCATACCTGGATATAAGTATCAGCTCCCACCACCTGGTGTCTAAACTAATGAGGGAGTATTCAATACCAATCCCTCCACGACCCAGATATACAGTAACGTGGAGATGTGGGATCATGCTGACCCTACTGAGGAGCTGGGCTCCAATAGATGAGCTACCATTTGAAACAGTCTCATCCTTCTGAAGGTGGTGATGCTCATGGCACTGGCGACAGCTCAACATAGCCCAGATGTTACAAAAACTGCGACTGGACGCCATGGTGGCCCAACCCAGGTCAAATAAAAGTTCTATTGGTAAAGAGTTATTAAAACACTGGAGTTGCTACTAACGTTTTTTACGTCTTAGATCTATTATTTCCACTGGGCTGCAGCGAGAGCCATGACAGGGTGCCATGGGACCACATTTTCGCCACTGCGGGCTGGGCCAGTGGGGGAAAAACCTTTCAACGGTTCTATAACAAGTCTCTGGCCGTTCCTGCGCCATTTCGCAGAAGCTATCCTGGTACCGCTCAGTAAATGTCTGGCCCGAATTAGGGGTTGTTGTTTAGTTGATTAATAAATTGTGTTGATTTTTCAGCCGCTGTAACTGAACTCCATTAACAGTCTTACTCCATCAGAATGGCGCAGTGGTGATAAGCATGGACGTTGTTCAGGGCGTGAAATTCACAGAGCTTTGAAATCTTCACGAAGTCACTCACGTGACTCCGAAGTAAAAATAGTAAGATTAAACGAGAACTTACCAAGTTTGAAGTTTGATCTGTATTTTACGAGGAGTCGCGGTGAGGGATTTCGTGCCCACCGCTCCACCCTCTATCATCAGGTCAAACAGGTAGTTCTACGGTTTTCATCTTACTATTTTCAGTCATGGTTGGTTCTGTGATTCCACACCGCTGCTTTGAAGGATGCCGCGCATGCCTGCTGGCGGGGTCTTCACGAAATCCCTCACCGCGACTCCTCGTAAAATACAGATCAAACTTCAAACTTGGTAAGTTCTCGTTTAATCTTACTATTTTTGTTGATTGGAAGGGGACTTTATAGATTGAAAGATGTTTCCATCTGCATTTCTTTTTGACTTTTACTCAATATGTCTGTGCAGGTGAATATCAAAGGATTTCTTGGCACAACTTTTAGAACAGGGACGTTTTTTTTGTATAGTGATTAATATCCCCCCCCCCCCCCCCCCCCCCCCCCCCACACCGCAACCAACACCAGAAGAATAAATTATCTGGTCTTGATTACATTCGTGTTTATAGGGAATTGCTGTTTACAAGCTGGCTGATCTTTTTGTTCCCTAAGGTAACTCAGTAGCTGTGAAATTCTTAGAATTGTCTTTAAGATGTATGAAAGGCTCGGAATTGTTTGTTCAATATCAAGCAGAACATCTTCCAGGAAATGTTTTGTTCCAATTAAGTTGCTTTGATCGATTGATAATGCTTTAAAGTAAAATAGCATTCAACTGAATTTTTCAGAGCAATATTAGTCATTGGATAATGGAATAATTTGCTTATGCAGATTTATCTGGGGACTATCTGGGTGAGATCATACATACCAAAGAACACAACAAGAAAAAAATGATGTTTTTGAAATCCCAGGTACCAGTTTGTCACAGATGCATCATCAGATTAAGATAATAATGTGCAAATTTAATTTAAATTCGGATACAGTCAAATTATGTTAAGGCTTTATCATTTATAAATAAAAGCAAACACTGTAATGATGCAACCACGATGAGAAATGTGCAATAGACCCTCTCGCAATGTTGGATTCCAGTGATCCCACTCACACCATAATGCCAGTTCTAGCCAGAAAACGGAGCCCCGCTAAGTTAAAACCTATGTAGTTAGCTCTACACCAAATCAGTCTCTTAATTATCCGGTCACTGGAACCCACAGTAACCATCATGAATTGTTTGCCAAGATTGAGGTTAGCCCCTCAATAAGTACGACAACAATATTTCAAAGCAACAAGGTGAATGTGCTTTTTGAATATATTTATAAAATACTAGCCCCAATTTTCATACATTTATCATACTTGCTGCCCAATGATTGCAATGTAGCAGAGATGATTTCCATCCGCACTTTCAGTCAGAAACTGGATTGGCATAATGAGATAACGGTGTGGAACATAATGTCACATTCTTAAGCCATCATCATTTTGATCAAGATCCATGCTTGGCCAATTATGAATCAGGTAGAAGTGTTATAAAAGTGTGAAAATCAACTTTTGAGTTCTTGGGACAAATAAATTGTTTTCAGACATGACCTAAAGTGTGCAGAGGAATATTTGAAGGTGTCGGAATGGAGGAGGGACTCACTGAAATAAGAACACCTCCAATAATTGAGAGGCAGTATTGTTAGTGCATGCCAACCATCGTGACTACAAAAAATATTTCAAGCAACATGGTGAACGTGCTGTCTCAGAATGCATTTAAAATTTCAATGTCACCAGAGACCTCAACTCTGGTGCTACCAAACGGTGGTCTATTTTGACCTTGCAGCTCTTTCCACATGGAATAAATACCACTGAGGCTAAATAGATTCACATTCTTGATGGCATGTTTGTGCTTTGCCCACCGTTCTACCTTTTACATAGAGTGGATGTGGACACAGCACACTAGAGCAGGTCTTTGCTATTTTAGAAATTGGAAAATTGTTTGTGTAATATCATACTCTGATGTAGATAATCATGTTACCATTAAGTAATCAAAAAGCAAGTCTGACCAATAATAACCATTATTTAATAACAAATATATCATAATAATTTCCATCCTTAGATTAATTGTTTACACTAAAACAAACTACCTATTAACCAAAGACTTTATAGTTGCTTTCTTTGCTTAAAATATACTTCAATGGTCTCCTCTCAATGAGACCATCAGAACATATGTTGGTAAGCTCCATGAAAAGATAAAAAGGAATACATCTTAAGCAATTAAGTCATAGCAACATTCTTTCCTTGTCTTCTAAGAATCCACACAATTAAGTTTTCTGTTTCTACTCAGAATATGACCATTAATTCCAGACTTGTAGAAGCAGCCATAATCAGGCAAGTGGCACTGCATTCACTTTTGAAATTCTTCTAGAAAGTTTAATAACAAGGCAGAAAAAAATAGTTGGGAGTGAAAGGCTCATAACCAGGCAAGTCAGTCATCTTCAAATGTGACCAGTAATATCTATGCACATCCATTCATCAGGAGTTCATGTGATAAGGTCCAAGTACACACCCCAATCAAAAACAAAGGTACTGGAGAGAAGTGTAGGAAGGAACTGCAGAAGCTGGTTTAAACCAAATATAGATACACAAAAGCTGGAGTAATTCAGCGGGACAGGGAACATCCCTGGAGAGAAGGAATGGGTGTACATTTGGGGTCCAGACCCTTCTTCAGACTGGTGTCTGAAGAAGAGTCTCAACCTGAAACATCACCCGTTCCTTTTCTCCAGAGATGCTGCCTATCCCGCTGAGTTACTCCAGCTTTTGTGTCTATCTTTGTGCTGAAGAGAAATTGGATGAGAACTTCAAGTTCCAAGGTGTAAATATCACCAACAATTTGTCGTGGATCAACCACGTTGAAGCTATGGCCAAGAGAGCACGCTCGCACCTCCAACCACCTCAGAAGATCAAGGAAGTTCAGCACGTCTTCACGACTCTTACCAACTTCTACAAATGTACCATAGAAAGCATCCCACTTCGGAGAGTTGTGAATGTAGCCCAGTCCATCGCACAGGCCAGCCTTTGCACAATCTACACTTCTTGCCTCGAGATGTCCTGATGTACATATTGGCTCACATTAGCAAGGGGTAACACGGGGAGAGGTGAGAAGTGGATAATGGAGAGAAAAGAATGAAAGGAGGAGATGAAAAGAGGAAAGAGAGGGGGAGTGAGCCAGGAAGTGAGGGGAGGATTATGAGAGAGGAGAGTGAGAAAGAGAGAGAGAGGGGGAGAAAGAAAGGATGGAGAAAGGGAGGTGAGAGGCAGGAAAGAGATGGATAAGATATATATAGTCATCCATTTCAGAGTAAAGACACATCTATAATCTGTACAGAATTCTAAACTTTGCAGCACCTTTCACTCACATTGGTCTGGTTATTAAAGTTAGCAGCAAATAGTAATATACAACTGAATGAAGTGCATGTTTTCATCAACCTTTCTCCACCATTAAAACAGAGCAGAATTACTCATACTTTCTTCATCTCTGTGGAAACAAATGAGCAACGGATTTTGGAAGCCATCTGATGCCAAACCATCATTAGCCAAAGCTCAGCTTTCAGTGTTCTGCAAAATCAGATGTGCACAAGTGAAATTAATTGAAGCTGGATAGTTGGATAAAACATTGAGACCCTTCTCATCCGTTTGATTGCCACTGAAGAAAGGAAGATGGGGATTAGTTGTTTGCTGATTCTTCACAGTGGGGGACAAAGGGCCTCTTTTATTCATTAGACATGGAAAAGTAGCTTGTGTATCTCTCAGTTCAGTGCAGACAGAAGCTTACAGATTATAAATGAGATGAGCTCATTGGGAGTTATGTTTAACGGGAGCATCAAACGCTTGCAATTAAATGATGTGAACTTCTGTAGCATTCTCTTTCAAGGCTAAACATTCTGTTAAACACGAATGTCTTGTTGAACAAAAAGTCAGATAACGATTCTATATCAGAATTCTTCATGTGATAAGGCCCTACCAGATTCAGTCAGGGCTAACAGGGGAGGTATTGTTCAGAGGTGTAATTTTCCTTTTGACAGGGTTAGGGAAAACAAACAGAAGTTTAGTTCACTGGCCCGTTGCCAAATTGGATAGAGAGCAGTTAATGTGATTTCAGAGCAAATCATTATATGGGACTTCTCATCCATTCTGTTTGGCCTCCAGCCTGTTATGACCCAGGAGGCAACCATTCCAGGCAGAGATTGACCCATGGACTTCATCCATATCAACATCCTGCTGGAACAAACAAGTGGGTAGATGTTGTTACTTTGAGTTCAACACTGATTGATAGTCAATCAGTCTGTGGAAATTCACAAGCACCCGACAGAACTATGGCTTGAGAGAACAACAAATGCCGGAGTAACTCAGCGGGTCAGTCAACATCTGTGGAGAAGGTGGAGAGATGATGTTTCAAGTCGGGAGCCTTTTGCAGACTGATTGTAGTCGGGCGCAGAAAACTGAAAAAGGAAGGTGGGGCCGGTACAAAGCCTGGCGAGTGATAGGTGGATACAGACGAGAGAGAAGGGATTCATTGGCAGATGGATGGAGGAAATGACAAAGGCTAGTAGTGAAAATGAGACAAAAGGTTGTCCGGTCAGGAGAGATGCATTTAAAGCATTGAAATACTGCCATCAATTAAGTAAAATGCCTCACGCTTCCTCAGGGTTGGCAGGCTACTTTTTTTAGTTTAGTGTAGAGATACAGCATGGAAACAGGCCCTTCAGCCCACCGGGTTTGCGCCAACCAGCCATCCCCGCACATTAACACCATCCTACACCCACTAGGGACAATTTTTACATTTACCAAGCCAATTAACCTACAAACCTGTACATCTTTGGAGTGTGGGAGGAAACTAAAGATCTCGGAGAAAACCCACACAGGTCACGGGGAGAACATACAAACTCCGTACAGACAGAACCCGTAGTTGGGATCGAACCCGGGTCTCCAGCGCTGCATTCGCTGTAAGGCCACAACTCTACCGCTGCGCAACCTTGACCGCCCGCTACTCTCATCTCTAAAACTGCTACTCAAATACATCGGTGTTTTTTCAGGCGAGAAGCAAATGCAGAATAAAATGAGGAACTTAAAACCACATTACACCATAGGGAGGAAGTGCATTCTTACTGTGAGTGCTTGATTTTGGCTAGCCTTATATTCTGATCTACTAATGGATGCCAGTCGAGATATAATAGTCTCAGTAACCAATTTTCAGTGTTGAAGCTTGTCCAAACTTCCCAGTGACAGAGATTTATTAAATTCTGTAACCACAATAGAAATAATGAAGATTACTATATCTGCAATATTGTCATTGGAACTCAATTGCACTTTAATGCCATTCAAAACAATTTTCAGTCTGCCCTAGTTCTGGATTGTATGTGATTTCAGTTCAACCTGACGTAGTTAAACTTCATCGTTTTTGAGGGCCAGACACATTACGCACCAGCAGATCTACGCAAGATAAGTATTACCTCCGGCTGTTGACCACATCCTGAGAAATACTAGTTAAGAAAAGCAATCTAGCATGTCCGATGACTGAATAACAACAATGATATACTATTGAGCACGAAGATTCAGTATCAGAGGAACATTTTGGGCAACCACCATAGATGATAGAACCATAGATTTGGGATAGCACAGCAACGCAGCGGTAGAGTTGCTGTCTTGCTGCGCCAGAGATCTGGGTTCAATCCTGACTACGGGTCCCGTCTATACAGAGTTTGCACATTCGTGACTGGGTGGGCCTAAGGGCTTGTTTCCGCGCTGTGTCTCTTAACTAAACCAAACTAAGCAGTGCTGGAGTAACTCAGCGGGTCAGGCAGATCTATGAAGAACATGAATAGGCGATCTTTCGGATCGGGCCCATTCTTCAGACTGACTGTAATCGAGGTGAGAAAGCTGGAAGAGTGGTTGAGGCGGGACAAAGCCTGGCAAGTGATAGGTGCAAACAATTGAAGGGAATTTTGATTTGCAGATGGGTGGACAAAGGCCAGAGATGGGAAGAAGATAAAAGACTGAGATACTGAAAATAAGCCTGAAACTGGAGAATTTAATATTCATACCGTTGGATCGTAAGCTACCCAAGCAGAATCGCAGGGTGCTGAACATCACCTTAAAACTATGCCCTTTGGTCTTTGACATTTCCACATGGGTAAAAAAGTTCTGACTTTATACCTGTTTATGCCTCTCATTATTTTATACTTCCACCAGGTCTCCCCTTAGGTTCTAATGCTGCAGAAAAAATCTCCAAGTTTGTCCAACCTCTCTTTATAGCTACTACCCTCCAATCCAAGCAGTTCAGCAGCATAGTTCAGTGTGATTCAGACCTCACACTGAAGAAGGGTCTCGACCTCGAAACGTCGCCCATTCCTTCTCTCCAAAGATGCTGCCTCACCGGTTGGGTTTCTCCAGCATTTTTGTCTACCATTGAAGGTGTGTGTTGCAGGTTGGCCCCAACCAGTTTCTAAATCGCCCGCTCCTGAAAAAATACTGAGAAACTCCCCAAGAGAATACCTTCTCAGCCAATCCCCGCATTCACTCCTTCACCTGCCACTCCTCTGCCGAGGAGGTCATTTAGGTGACGCAAGGGAACTGTAGATGCTGGTTTGCAAATAAAGACGCAAAGTGCAGGAGTACAGTGGCTTGCAAAAGTTTTCATACCCTTGAACTTTTCCACATTTTGTCACGTTACAACCACAAACTGAAATGTATTTTACTGGGATTTTATGTGATAGACCAACACAAAGTGGTGCATAATTATGAAGTGGAAGGAAAATGATACATAGTTTCCAAATTTTAGTACAAATTAAAAACTGAAAAGTGTGGCGTGCAAAAGTATTCAGCCCCCCCCCCCCCCCCCCCCCCCGAGTCAATACTTTGTAGAACCACCTTTCGCTGCAATTACAGCTGCAAGTCTTTTGGGGTATGTCTCCTCCAGCTTTGCACATCTAGAGATTGAATTTTTTGCCCATTCTTCTTTGCAAAATAGCTCAAGCTCAGTCAGATTGGATGGAGAGCGTCTGTGAACAGCAATTTTCAAGTCTTGCCAGAGATTCTCAATTGGATTTAGGTCTGGACTTTGACTGGGCCATTCTAACACATGAATATGCTTTGATCTAAACCATTCCATTGTAGCTCTGGCTGTATGTTTGGGGTCGTTGTCCTGCTGGAAGGTGAACCTCTGCCCCAGTCTCAAGTCTTTTGCAGACTCTAACAGGTTTTCTTCCAAGTTGCCCTGTATTTGGCTCCATCCATCTTCCCATCAACTCTGACCAGCTTCCCTGTCCTTGCCGAAGAAAAGCATCCCCACAGCATGATGCTGCCACCACCATGTTTCACAGTGGGGATGGTGTGTTCAGGGTGATGTGCAGTGTTAGTTTTCCTCCACACATAGCGTTTTGTATTTAGGCCAAAAACTTCATCAGACCAGAGCACCTTCATCCACATGTTTGCTGTGTCCCCCACATGGCTTGTGGCAAACTTCAAACGGGACTTCTTATGGCTACGTTTCAACAATGGCTTTCTTCTTGCCACTCTTCCATAAAGGCCCGATTTGTGGAGTGCATGACTAATAGTTGTCCTGTGGACAGAATCTCCCACCTGAGCTGTGGATCTCTGCAGCTCCTCCTGAGTTACCATGGGCCTCTTTGCTACTTCTCTGATCAATGCTCACCTTGCCCGGCCTGTCAGTTTAGGTGGACGGCCATGTCTTGGTAGGTTTGCAGTTGTGCCATACTCTTTCCATTTTCGGATGATGGATTGAACAGTGCTCCGTGAGATGTTCAAAGCTTGGTATTTTTTTTATAACCTAACCCTGCTTTAAACTTCTCCACAACTTTATTCCTGACCTGTCTGGTGTGTTCCTTGGGCTTCATGATGCTGTTTGTTCACTAATGTTCTCTAACAAACCTCTGAGGCCTTCACAGAACAGCTAAATTTATACTGAGATTAGATTACACACGTGGACTCTATTTACTAATTCGGTGACTTCTGAAGGCAATTGGTTGCACTGGATTTTATTTAGGGGTATCAGAGTAAAGGGGGCTGAATACTTTTGCACGCCACACCTGTCAGTTTTTTATTTGAAAAAAAAATTGAAAACCATGTATCATTTTCCTTCCACTTCACAATTATGCACCACTTTGTGTTGGTCTATCACATAAAATCCCAATAAAATACATTTACGTTTGTGGTTGTAACGTGACAAAATGTGGAAAAGTTCAAGGGGTATGAAAACTTTTGCAAGTCACTGTAACTCAGCAGCTCAGCAGGTCAGGCAGCATCTTTGGAGAACATGAGCAAGTGAGATTTCAGAGAAATGTTAGAGCAGTCAATCCACTGACTTCCTGCAACTATCCATTGTCAGTCTTTCTCATCTACTCTAGTCTTGGCTGAGCTGACATTTTTAATGGTTCAATGGTACTTTAATGGCGCATGTACCCAAGTACAGTGATTTATTTTAGCAAGAGGTTCAGTGACAATCCTACCATACATTATGCACAAACATTAGTACACAAATACAAGAGAGTAAGATTGTAGACCATACTGGATCAAGACACAAGAGGCACCATGTTTTAGGTGCCAGCGTGTATCATTCAAGTCCAAAGTTTCTTAAAGATGTTTGAGTCTTAAATTGACCCATGGTCCTGGCAGCGGCACTGAATCAGAGTTGCTGGGGTCTTCCTACCCAGGCGATATGTCAGTGTAAACCCCACAGGCCACTAACAGTGGAAACTGCAGTTATCCCTTTGACTAACATTAACTTTTACACTTTATTCTCCTCACTGATCTCCTATCTGCACTCTTTGCCATCTGTTTAAGATAATGTTAACATGTTACCAAATAAGACTTTGAAGTACATAACAGATGGTCAAACACAACTTCAACTCACAATGCAGTTACATTTTACGTGGGAATATACAATATTGAAAATGTTGCTACCTGTGTGTCTGTTGTTGAAATCAGTATCTTGACATGAAATAACACACAGCAGAGTTCTTTGCTTGGCCTGATTACTATTTCTGATAATTTTCAACAGCTTCTGACTATGTTAATAGTGTCTGCCTAGCTTTTTTCAACATCGGAGGAGCATAGGTGAGTGCAGAAGGCTCCCATCACCATTGGGAGTAAGTTGATATTTGGCACTTTGGACTTTTAACATCTTGTCCTGTGTATTTGTAAACATTTAAGGGTACCAGGTATGGAAATCAGAAATATGGAACCTATATTTTTCAGTTTACTGTGAACATACAACCCCATTGATTGTTCAAAATGAAGTGTGTGGGGGGGGGGGGGGGGGGGGGGGGGGGGGGGGGGGTTGTGCTCAGAAAGTAAATCATATAGTTAAAACTGATCAGTGCAGGTCTCTTCCTCGCTCTCTCTCCCTCTACCCCCCCCCCCCCCCCACTCCTCTCCTCTCCCCTCTCAGCTTTTATACACTTTACAGATTATCTGTTTCTCTCAGGGGCAGATATAACTAGTGGATATGGCTTTAGGATAAGATTTGTAAAGGATCTGGGGGTCTCTTTTCACCTAGAAACTGCAATATTGACAGAGAGAGAAATTGAAGCAGAGTAACTGACAGCATTTAGGATGTGTCCATGCAACTACCTGAATCGCTAAGCATAAATGTTTGCGGGTCAAATGCTGGAAGATGAGATGAATACAGAAGGGTGTTCACTGGTCAGCATGGACGTGGTGGGCTTAATGGCCTGTTTTAACAAAGTGCGATTCTGTGACACTGGGAATATGCTGGTATATCAAACTTTCTGGATCAGTAGTCATCTGTTACTTTACATCTCCAAGACCTCTTGAAGCAATTACAGACACCCATACTTCCTGCAAATATCTAGGACATCTTTTTGCTGTAGAACTGTGCAACTGACAGTTTCTTCCTTTTTAAGGACATGTTATTACACGATAAGAACTGCAGAGGACACTATATCACTGTGAATACTGAATAATGCTTAATTAGTGAGAATATGCTGAACTGCATTGCAAAATATCATCTTTTCATATGTACAAAAATGGTATGCAGTTCGATCCATTTAAATAAGTACCTGAATATTGATTATTGCTAAGTGATTGAATGTAGATACCCTCTTCATGTGTTCACTCATAATGTGCGTGTTTATAGGTTAATTGGCCTCTGTAACTTGCCCCTTGTGTGTAGGGAGTGGATGAGAACATGGGATAACATAGAACTAATGTGAATAGGTGATCAATGGTTGGTATAGACCCAGTGGGGCAAAGGTTCTGTTTCCATGCTGTAACTCTAAGCTAAAACTCAACACCATCACTAACTATGCATCACTTTAGCTATCTTTACCCAATGGTAAACAATGGTAAATGGTGGCAAAAACAGGAGGGTAGACTATTACCTTAATGGTGGCAAAGTAGGAAAAGGGGAGATGCAATGAGACCTGGGTGTCATGGTACACCAATCATTGAAAGTAGGCATGCAGGTGCAGCAGGCAGTGAAGAAACCAAATGATATGTTAGCATTCATAGCGAAAGGATTTGAGTATAGGAGCAGGGAGGTTCTACTGCAGTTGTACAGGGTCTTGGTGAGACCACACCTGGAGTATTGCGTACAGTTTTGGTCTCCAAATCTGAGAAAAGACATTCTTGCCATAGAGGTACAGAGAAGGTTCACCAGACTGATTCCTGGGATGTCAGGACTTTCATATGAGGAAAGACTGGATAGAATTGGCTTGTACTCGCTAGAATTTAGAAGACTGAGGGGCGATCTTATAGAAATGTACAAAATTCTTAAGGGGTTGGATAGGCTAGATGCAGGAAGATTGTTCCCGATGTTGGGGAGGTCCAGAACAAGGGGTCACAGTCTAAGGATAAGGGGGAATTCCTTTAGGACCGAGATGAGGAAAACATTTTTCACACAGAGAGTGGTGAGTCTCTCGAATTATCTGCCACAGAAGGTAGTTGAGGCCAGTTCATTGGCTATATTTAAGAGGGAGTTAGATGTGGCCCTTGTGGCTAAAGGGATCAGGGGATATGGAGAGAAGGCAGGTACAGGATACTGAGTTGGATGATCAGCCATGATCATATTGAATGGCGATGCAGGCTCGAAGGGCCGAATGGCCTACTCCTGCACCTATTTTCTATGTTTATATGTTTCTATTTACTGTCATTTGCCTGGTCTGTCTTGTTTTTTTCAAGAAACCTGTTATAGTCAATGGAAATCTGCTATTAATAACAGAGATCGTATATGATGAATTATATTTCATGGTTAAGATTTTCAAATGTAAACATTTTACATTTTATTCACAATCAGCAGGAAGTTTCTCAGTGGTATAAATTGTAGATTTATTATGAAGAAATAATCAATCTTTCAGAATATATGCAAAAGTAACAAACCAAAAAGAGCAATGTACAGATTAGGGTATTGCATATTTAAAGAAATTCTGAAGTAACTGGATAGTTACAAAATAGTTTAAAAATACTTAAAGGTTGAATAATAATTCATTGAATTATGGAATGCTAGGAAATGGTGGCCACACAGTATAATTGTGACTTTTCAATAATTTTCAATATTAAATAATCAATTATTAACTTGCATCATATCCAGTTTTCCCACTTGGCACTGCAGAGCAGGGGTGTCTTTCTTTTTCTTTCTGTCTTAAGAATGTCCTTTAACACTAACCTCAAACACACACCCTTTCTGGCTGGTCAAAACCGTACTGGTTCATACTGTAAGTCATAGAGGCAGAATTAAGCTATTCAGACCATTAAGCCTACTCCACCATTCAATCATGGCTGATCTATCTTTTCCTCTCAACCTCATTTATTTTCCAATCTTTGCCTTTAAAATACCTAATGACTTGGCCTCCATAGCGTTCTGTGGAAATTAATTTAATTGATTCACCACTATCTGACTAAAGAAATTCCTCCTCATCTCCTTTCTAAAGGTACGTCCATTTATTCTGATGCTATGCCCTCTGGTCCTAGACTCTCCCACAAGTGGA
This sequence comes from Okamejei kenojei, assembly GCA_035221665.1. Taxonomy (NCBI): domain Eukaryota; kingdom Metazoa; phylum Chordata; class Chondrichthyes; order Rajiformes; family Rajidae; genus Okamejei; species Okamejei kenojei. Next base: position 19,854,398 of record CM069159.1, read on the forward strand.
AACATCCTCTCCAAGAACTGGTGAACATCAACTTACAAATTTAAATTACAAAACAAGAGATTGCATATTACTCTTTAAGCAACAAATGCTGAGAGAGTGCAATGGATACTATATAATTATATTTTATAGATGTTTCTTTTAGTTTAAAAATTCAAACGCACAACACCGGCATTTTAGTCCCAAACTTTACTTTATTGCAGTTACTATTCCATCCAAAATTATATTTCATAATTATATCGGGTGGTGCAGCGGTAGAGTTGCAGCCTTACAGTGCAAGAGATCCAGGTTTGATCCTGACTATGGGTGCCGTCTACACAGAGCTTGCATGTTCTCCCTGTGACCATGTGGGTTTTCTCCCATATTCCAAAGACTTGAAGAAGGGTCTCGACCTGAAAAGTCACACATTCCTTCTCTCCAGAGATGCAGTCTGTCCCGCTGAGTTACTCCACCTTCGATTTTAACCAGCATCCGCAGTTCCTTCCTACACAGGTCAATATGTTAATTGGCTTCTGAAAATTCTTCTTCGTCTGGATTGAACTAGTGTATGGACAATCATTGGTTGGCACAGACTCGGTGGGCCAAATGGCCTTTTTCCATGCTGTATCTCTAAACTAAATTAAACTAATGGTAGACTAGATCCAGAATGGATGACGGATTAGTTTGTAGATGATACAAAATCAAGGGTTCAGGCACGAAACGTCACCTATCCATGTTCTCTAGAGATCCAGTCTGACCTGCAGAGTTAATCCAGCATTTTTTGTTTGTTAGAACATAGAAAATAGAACAGTACAACACAAGAACAGACCATTCAGCCTAGAATGCCTGCATATCCAGATGCCTATCCAAAAGTCTTCTAAGTGTCACCAACATATCTGTAAATTGTAAATTATCCCTAGTATGTGTGGGAGAGTGCTAGTTGCAGGGTAATTGCTGGTTGGCGTGTACTTGTTTTTTTACATTGCATCGATGCTGCCTGATCTGATGAGTGTTTCCATCATTTTTGCCTGTTGCCTTAGACTTCTAGCATTTACAGTTTTAAATTTAATTTCAATTGCAATACATTGTTAAGCCAATTAGTCAAATAATAGTCAAGGTAATGTAATAATGTGCCATGTTGCTCTATTAAGACAACATTTTGAATACTGTACTGATTTCTCAAAAGAAAGACTAATATATTGATTGTCAGATTGGTCAGGTGGGGGAGAGATGGGTGGAGATAGAAAGCAATGCTGGAGGTGATGTGGAGAAGACAAATGGGTACAGACCTGACAAGGAAAGAAGGTGGAGAGTGAAACGTAGAGACGGAGGGAGGGAGGGATGGTGGGTGAAAGGGAATTGGAGGAAGGGAAGGAAAAGGGGGGAAAGTAGGAGATGGGTGGGTGAAGGAGGGGATAGCAACTTGGTGACAGGGGCAGGGTTAGTAGAAAAAAATCTGTGTGTGGAGGTGGAGGAGAGATTGGATAGATGAAAAGGAGTGGGTGAGGGTTACCTGGATTGAATAATTCATTGTTCATGTCATTCAGCTTTAGGCTACAAAAGCAGAAAATGAGATGCTGAGGTGATAATCAGAACAAAATTACTTTGCAGTATTAATGATCAAAACTAATAATTTAAGGTAAAAACTACCACAGATGCTGGAAGTATGGATTGAAACTACAAAGTGCTTGACAGGAGGTTAACCAGCATCTGTAGGGAGAGAGTTAAGGTTTTAGTGCTTCTGATGACAGGTCATCAACGGTAAACATCAATCATCTTCTCTCTTCACAGACACTGTTATTTTTCTTTTTGTTTTCCTGACCATTCATTGATTTAATTCCCCATTTGTCAGGTTTTTTTTTTAGAATGAAATTTGCTTACCCAGTACATAATAGTGAAAATTAGTTGCAAAGTAAATTTTAATTATAAAGACTCTTGGAGGGTAAGTAATGAAATTCAGTTTGTGCAGGAACTGCATATGCTGGTTTACACTGAAGATAGACACAAAATGCTGGAGTAACTCAGCGGGTCAGGCAGCATTCCTTCAGAGAAAAGGAATAGGTGACGTATTGGGTCGCGACCCTTCTTCCGACCTTTTCTCCAGAGATGCAGCCTGACCCATTGAGTTACTCCAGCATTTTGTGTCTAATGAAATACAGGTTTCTATATTTAGAATTATATTATATAAGAAAGATATTAAATTGCTTGATTCTGCCTTTCTATTCATTCCTTCCTCCAATAGATCTGGGGTTAAAGTTTGATATCCTTGTATGTACTTTTTCAAATAATCTTGAATTTGAAGGTATTTGAAATATTGATTACTTTTCAAATTATATTTTAGTTGTAATTGTTGGAATGATAAAAGTTTTCCCATTTCATACATATCTCCCATCGTTTTAATTCCTATTCTTTCCCAATGGATAAACGTTTTATCAATAATGGATGGTTTGAATGAGGGATTATTAGCTACTGGAGAAAGAAGCGATAATTTTCTTAATTTTAAAGTTAATTTTATTTGTTTCCAAATTCGTATTATACTATGAATAATTGGATTCTTCTTCTATATTACATTGTTCAGTTTTATCGGGGAAAGAAGGATCGGTCCTATATTATAAGGGGAACAATCCTCTTTCTCCATTCTTATCCAATCTACCTGTTGGGCAGAACTGTCCAACCAGTAGATTATATTTTTAATATTCACTGCCCAATAATAATACAATAAGTTAGGGAGTGTCAGTCCCCCTGATTATTTCGATTTACACAAGTGGTTTTTTTTTAATTCTGTGTGATTTATAATCCCATATGAAGTTTATAATATCAGAATCTAATTTTTTGAAGAATTTTTAGGTAAGTATATTGGTATTCATTGAATTAGGTACAATATTTGTGGTAAGAAGATCATTTTTATCGCGTTTATTCTGCCTATTAAAGACATCGGCAGTGTCTTCCAAAATTTAATCAACCAATTTAATTTAGTTAATAAAGGCATATAGTTTGCGTTGAGTAATGATTTATAGTTCCTAGTAATTTGGATGCCCAAATACTTAAATTTTTCTGTTGTAATTCTAAAAGGGAATTTCAACAGATGTGTCGACTCTTGAGGTTTTATCGTCATAATTTCGCTTTTGTTCCAATTTATTCTATATCCTGACAAAGAACCAAATTCCTCTATTAAATTTAGTATATTTGGTATGCTAATTTGAGAATTTGTAATATATAATAATATGTCGTCTGCATATAATGAAATTTTATTATTTGAGTGTTTGGTAATATACCCATGAATATTCGGATGGCTTCTTATACTTTCAGCTAAAGGCTCTATCACTAGTGCAAATAGCAGGGGCGATAACGCGCACCCCTGCCTATTGCCCCTTGCTAATTGGAATTTTGGGGATAATATATTATTAGTCAGTATTCTAGCTGTCGGCTTATCATATAATAATTTTACCATGAAATAAAATTATCTCCCATGTTAAATTTTTCCAATACTTTGAATAAATATTGCCAACTACTTGATCAAAAGCTTTTTCTGCATCCAATGAAATAATTGCTAGTTCTTCTTCAGTATTATGTGAGTACATTATATTAGACAGCTGTCTCAAATTGTTAAATGAGTATCTCTTTGGTATGAACCCTGTTTGGTCCGGATTTATTTGTTTACTAACATATTTACTCAATCTTCTCGCTAGGGTCTTTGTTAATATTTTTTGGTCTGTATTTAGGAGTGCAATAGCTCTATATGAGCCTGGGTCTTCTAGATCTTTATCCTTTTTTGGTATAAGTGTAATAGTTGACTCAGTGTTTCTGGTAGTTTATTTTCTTTAAAAGTGTATATATATATAAATCTTGCAACCGTGGAGAAATTATCTTGTAGAATCTTTTATAGAATTCATTACTAAAGCCATCTGGTCCTGGGGTTTTGCCATTCTTCAACGAACTAATTGTTTCTTCTATTTCCTGTAGTGTAATCTGAGCTCCTAATGCCTCTTGTTCCACCATATTTAATTTTGGAAGATTACAGTTATCTAAGAAATTTGTAATTTGAGTATTATTTGCAGAGGTTTTCGATGTATATGTTTTGATAAAATTGAGCAAATCTTTTATTAATATCTTTAGGTAGTGTTATTAATAAAAGATTTGCTCAATTTTATCAAAACTTATATACATCGAAAACCTCTGCAAATAATACTCAAATTACAAATTTCTTCGATAACTCCAGCATTTTGTGTCTAATGAAATACAGGTGAGGTGTAGCATCGCAGAATTGAAACATGGTTATTTCTCTAACCAGTGATGCCATCTAACCTTGTGGGTGATTTCAGCGGTTCCTGGATGCCACGTTTTCATAAAATGTTTCACAATCCAGTTTCCAGTTTAAATTACAGGTCATTGCCAAACAGTTTAAATGTTGAAACCTCTCAACATATTTTACCGATTTACAACAGAGGTTTCCAAATCGATTTTCCTATGCAGCTGAAAAATCAAAGTAACGGACATTGAAACAAAATGAATTGGAATCCAAATTAAGTCAGCACTCCTGGGTCAACTAAAAGACCACGTTTAAAAAAAAAGTCTTGCATCTTGGAAAAAAGAAATAGAATGGAACTTAAAGCAATTTCTTAGCATTGATGATAATGAATCACTATTGTGTGCCTGAGGAAATATTGCAGGATGCTTGCGAAATTTTGTTCTCAGAAGCCTAATCCTAGCTTTTACAAGTAGAAGAGAAATGAGGCTTCTGCTAGCTGAACACACACGCACGAGTTCAGGTTACTACAGCGGCTGGCAGCTCTCGAACGTTGACAGAAGTCTCCTTGAAGCTTTGAATCTCCAAGGGCCTCACATGGCCACCTCATTTTTATTGATTCCACACAATATCTAATTCTATTAATCAGTTCAATTTCCCAGTGGGCACTGGTTTATTTCTATCATCAAACCTCTGATAAAATCTTTAGACACAATGTATTAAGCCCAATCACAACAAATAGCTGATTGTGTTAACATGTCACAAGCTGTGAGGAGACAGCATTATGTTCTAATTTGAAAGGGAGTGAAGTGATAATACAGTGTGTAGTCTTTTTGTGAGCCTGCATTAATGCCTCTGCCTGAGATGGCAATTGACAGCAAATCGACTCCTTCTAATGGTATGTGAAGAAGATGAAATAGGGGTCATGGAGGAAATAAAGAATATTGACTGGAAAACTAGCTCCGCAGCGGCCTTTAATCCATTATTGCCCTTGATGGGGAGCTTTAGTGCAACTTTAGTGTCAATTGCATTTGCATCTCTCTTCTTCCTCCTGTTTTGCACATTGTGCCAAGCCCAGCAGTGCTTGAATGCTAATACATATTTTCTAACACCCGTGTGTAAGCATAAATCAAGTACCAAGTCATTGAAATACACGATTTACATCCTTCTACATTGTAACATGATTGTTTTTTAACAGGGGTAGTTAGGTGGTAGTTGTGCCAGGCTTGATGGCGGTCCTTGTAACTCGGGAGTATGAAGATTGAATTCTCCAATTTCAGGTAACTAACCTACTAACAAGCCCTCCCTTTCCCTCTTTCTTCCCTGTGGCCCACCTGGATTCACTCCCCGTCCCCTTCCGCCTATATTCCTCCCCCTAGTTCACAAATAGGACCTCTTCTATCCTTATCTCACACTTTTCGTCTCTTCATCTCTGGCCTTTGTCCAACTATTTGCCTATTAACCCCCTCCCCCAGTCACCTATATCCACCTATTATTTGCCAGGCTCTGTCCTGCCCCCACCTCGCTTCCACCCCTCCCCCACCAATATCATTACACGGGTAGAACTGGAAAGATGAAGAAGCAGTCACCTGCTTCTGCATCCTCATGGATATATTTAGCTTTGGTGGAAAAGTTTAATTTTTTTTAATGTAAATTCCACGTGCTCCCTTTAATACCATTGTTAACTTCATCAAGTGTCAACAGGTTTTATTGTCTTGTAATGATGTTTCCCCTCATGGGAGAGTCTAGGACTAGAAGCCATTGCCTCAGAGGATATTTTTAAGGCTGAGATAGATGGATTCTTGATTAGTATAGGTGTCAGACACTATGGAGAGAAGGCAGGAGAATGGGGTTAGGAGGAAGAGATAGATCAGCTATGATTGAATGGCGGAGTAGACTTGATGGGCTAATTGGCCTAAATCTACTCCTATTCCTTATTACCATATGACCTTATAACCTGAAACGGAACAAAGAAATTCTTATTTGAACTAGACACACAAAAATAGTACTCTGTAAACACCATCATAAACAACAATATTGTATTATTCTTTATTGTATACTGCATTTATTGTTGTAGCATAGTGTTAATGTACATATAAAGCTGCAGCAAGTCAGAAGTTCATTGTTCTAGCCCCGGTGCATATAACAATTAAAATTGATTCTTGACATTTGGGATATATACATTTGACATATGATACAGTGGAACCAAAATTCCATCTGGTGGGCACAGTCGAAAACTGAAATATCAGTGGGATGCGTAAATGCAATTATATATGGTAGGCATTCATAATGTTAAACACTGATATACCAGTGTGGAGTGGGAAATTGACATTTAATGGATACACATACAAGATTTTAAAAGTAATGTACTCAAGGGAAGTCAACATCAATTGTGGTCTTCAGGAGAGGTGGGTGTCAGAGGCCAGGGTTAATTAAACCAAAGTGTACATATGTAAGACATTTCCCAAATGAAGGACTAATTTAATTTGTATTTTTAAATCTCCATTCTAAAAGTTTGTTTAAATTTGTATACTTATATACTTGTCACATTGTATTTGCACTCTCCCAACACTGATAGTGCTGGAAGGAAGATATTATTGAAAAATATCTATGCTAGTAGTCTCTATTATTGAAATAAACTATAGCAATTTACAATATCAAATGACCAACCATGTGTGTGCGTGTGTGCGTGCATGTGGTAATAAAGTGTGTAATATATATTTGTACCCTGTTAAACAAATTAGATCATTCAACAAATTAGATGATTTTATGCACCCTTTTTGGTTCTACCTATCACATAGAAGCCTTTGTCCCACACATTCTCCTTCCCTCCGTCTGCTCATTATCCATGCCCCTATCAACATAACCATAGCACATATCACCTAGCAGCCTTAAATTGAATCCACCCCTTTTACTCTGCTATATACTGGCAATCTTTCCTGTTTCCTCTCATTCATGACCTGAAACATCAACTTACACTTTTTGTCTCCACATGCGCCACTGAGTTCTTCCAGTCATCTGCTATTGTTTGGGATCATTTAATAACTTGCTGGGTGAGTCTATTGATGTTTCATCAGCTTACTTTAATTGCTCTCCATAAAAATACTATCCTAATAGTAAAAAAACGTCTGTTAAAATGACTGAAAACAGGATCTTCAGAGTGGTGTTGAGGGTTTTAATGGCTGAATCCTCTCCTCTGGAATAGGGTGTGATGTTTTGCCATATAGAAGTTGCCATATAATTGCAAGTTCTTCTTATAATACAATAAGAAGTAACAGCTAGCCTAGGTTAATGGCCACCTCAGTGAGATTACCACAACTTTTAAGTTGCTTAATAAAACTCTGAAGAACTGAGCAATCAATATTTTCTTCAGCAAGAAAAACCACATCTTCGGCCAGCCACAATGCTTCTCTGCCACTTAGAAATGCACACTTAAATATTTATTGAAGCGATAATCAATATCCTCACTTTGTGTCAATTCTTAGTTAAACAGTAGCCAGTAAAATGAAATTGATTATAACTTGGATCAAAAGTAATTTACTGTGCACAAAATTCAATATGGAGGCAAAATATTGGTAGGGGATTCACGAAATGGAAAAATTAAATAAAGACTCAGTGTTATTTATATATAGATATAGATTTTCAATTTATAAACAAACATTAGCATTTGTACTACTGGGGAAATCACTCCACTTTCCCAAAGCCCTGCATCTGTATTCCCAGAAGCGAAGAGACAGCTGCTCATTTTGTGTTGTCTCAACCTATGCTGACCCCCATTTTCCTCCAGAAAATGGCAGAGATATGGTCGAAATTAGTTTTATTACTCTCTCCTGCTGCAGCCAGCCTACTTGTGATATGACAAATATTTCAGGCATTATGGTGCCCCTGTCCCTTATTAGCACTAACACACTCACTAAAATGCTAAATCATTGCTTCATTTACGAGGCTGGCACTCCAGATCACTGTTGGTTGAGAGACGGTGGCATTTCCATTATGTTTGATGCATCAGTGCTAACTATTTGAGTGGCTTTATACTGAGACAATAATATTAGATGAATATGTGCCTTGTTTTTGTAATGCCCTATACTTTCTTTTCTTCATCATTAACCTATAACAAGGTTACAAATGAATCATGTTTCACTTGCAAATAGTTTTGAGCATTGAACAACATGCAAGCTTTTTTATCAACTTTTTACTTTGTAAGCATCTGAATACTATTGTCAGTACACCTGCACTCATTTCAATGATCTAAAGTCTTAACTGAGGTGGGACAAGTGGTCAGATATTTTAACTCATCATTTGTCTGGTGCTTCACTTATATATAATATCCCAATACATGTGTCAAAGATGCTAAAGAACGTTTCACGAACACCAATGTAAGAAAAATAATCATGAACCGGGGTGTAGCTGCAAAATAAGAAGCCGGACATTTAAACCTGAGGTGCGGAGAAAGTCCTTCTGTTGGAAGGAAAAGTATCTCTAGAATTCTTTCCCAGCTTTTTCCCCACCCTTGAGGGTGTTGGAAGCCACATCAATAGACGTAATTAAGGTGGAGCGAGTTAGATATTTGTAATACGAGACGAAGGAGGGTTATGGCAATCTGGCGTAGAAGAGGAAGATGAAGCTGGCATAGTCAAGAGAGTTAATAAATCATCTACGATTAGATTGAATGGCATGGGCATGTTTGAAGGGCCTGGTGAACTACCACTGCTCCTATTTTACAGAATTCTCGGATCGAGAAGAGAGATTGCTTTTTCACCCAGTGGCCCCTAGCAACCTATAGTCCTCTGCATGAAGGGATGATTGAAGCAGAAAACCCTCAAGAGATTTAAGTAGCGCCCAAATGTGGTCTCAGAAAAAGCTCGAACCGCAGAGTTAAAGCCCAAGTGTGGAAGGTACAATTAAGATGGATGGTTCTTTATTAAATGGCATGGGCATGATGGGCTGCATGGCTTTCTAGGTATACATGTTCTTTGTTGCTATTCTATGCTGGATGATTGAAATATAAACAGAAATTGCATGACATTCTCTATGGGTCAGACAGCATCGTGGAAAGCATTTAAAGCATCCATTGATTTTCAAGTCTAGGACCATTCATCAGAACTAAAAATGGTTTGTCTGTTAGTTCACAGACTTCAGACTTCAGACTTGAATCTGAAGAAAGGTCCTGACCCAAAACATCACCTATCCACGTTCTCCTGTTAAATTACTCAGCACTGTGTCTTTTTTTGTAAACCAGTATCTGCAGTTCCTTGTTTCTATAGTTCGTGAGACTTCCCTGGATTGGAATAGAAAAGATTATAACGACTGCAGCATTTGGAAAAGGGCTGAGTCACTGCCAACAATTTGGGGATTCACAAAAATTAAATATTAATATTGCTATGAATTATAATTAATTATAATATTGCCATAAATTATATAATTGGAAGTTGTAGCTTTTTTTAGTTAAGAGATGCAGCGTGGAAACAGGCCCTTCAGCCCACTGAGTCGCGCTGACCAGCGATCCCCACATATTAACACTACCCTACACACACTAGGAACAATTTTTACAATTACCAAGCCAATTTATCTACATGTACGTCTTTGGGTTGTGGGAAGAAACCGAAGATCTCAGAGAAAACCCACACAGGTCACGGGGAGAACGTAAAAACTCACTACAGACAGCACCCGAAGTCGGGATCGAACCCGGGTCTGCGCTGTAATGCAGCAACTCTACCGCTGCGCCACCAGGGCGCAACACCGTGCCATTGCTACTGCAAATTAGTCTTCAACAAATTTGAGTAAAGGCATGTCTTCAACACGGGGTCTCTTGTGTCTCGTAGTTTCCCCTGTATTCACCATTAGATTTCTAGATGGCCACCTTATAACGATAGCTCTGTCATAACCTAATAGTCTGGGATAACTGGCCAGCCATGGCTGTAATATTTTGCGGTTCCCTCTGTTCCATTCTGCATTCCATCAAAATTAGCCGCCAGATTCAGTGAACATTTGAACTCCGAGTTGTTCACCTTGATTGGCTGCCAAAGAAGTCAATCTTGGCTAACTGCCTGAAGTTTTAATGGATTTGATTTAACACTACTCCATGGCTAATATTAGTTTTATTGATTTTTCTGTCAGCCAACACATTTCTAACAGTTTAATATAGATCCGCATTTGGAAATCACCTGTTCATTTCAATTGTCCTGTTCTTCAGCAGCCAGATAAAAATTGACTCTTTTAACAGTGCCACTCAATTAGCCCCTTGAACTCACCTACAAACTGATTAAAGCCTGTAGAGCTGCTCGATTTGACCTCTGCTTTCTAGTTTTCTATCATCTCTTAATTGCTGCCATGCTGTGGCATTCTCCACCTTGTTCCGAATTTATTTTGTCGCCGTGTTTGGTCTTTCTTATAATCTTTATTTTGGAACAGTTCAAGTATGCTAATTGAGGGTACATAAAAGGCTGGAGAAACTCAGCGGGTGCAGCAGCATCTAAGGAGCGAAGGAGATAGGCGACGTTTCGGGTCGAGACCCTTCTTCTTTAACACGTATGCTAATTGACACCGGTTTCAGTCTGAACAGCAAGGAGTCTTGAGTTAAGAGGTAGCTTGACTTTTTTTTTAAAACCAAAAAAAACCCCTAGACGGTTCTATTGTGTTGGAACAAACACGAGAAACATTTCTCGTAAAAGCTAAGACAGAAATTGCATTTAGCCGAATATTGAATGCTTTCTATCATATTCCTGCTGGTGTGGCATGTTGATCAGTAAGAAAGGGGCATGGGAAGTGTACTTTAAACCATTTAATTATTTGAAAAGTTTACAGAGGGAGAAGTCAATGTTGAGCATAAAACCTTAACCTGAGCCTAAAATCCCAGTTAAACCAATTTGAGAGGTTATGACAGCAATGCAGAGACGTTGTTTTGGTCAGGTTTTGCCAAGATCATGTTTGGAGTGACTGAAGAAACAGTGTTAATGAAAACATTAAAGCACACCACAAGGATCGGGTAAGGCAATCAAGGATTTACTTTATATAAGAGCCCCTAATACATGGCTGTTGGGAACAGTCAATCTAGACAGTTCCACAATCAAAGATTCATGTGATCTTTTATACAGTTTTTTCTCTTTGTTATTTGAACACACTTATTAACCCATAACAGATTTCACACAGGCTCTCCAGCATACCTCAGTTATCGGAATACACTGGCAACAGGTGTAAATTAGGCACCTCCGACAGACACAATAGCATCTTTAAAACCAACTCCCCTAGCAACTAAACAGATTTTCTGTTGTCTTTTGATCTCATTCTCCCCTCCACCTTTTACAATTTTATTCTTTGATACAGCGCCTGAATTTGGAGTGGATAGAGGAAAGAAGAAATTGCATTGCAGAATGAGAATAGTATAAATTGTTGCCAAGAAATTAGAAGTAATGGCACAAGATTGCAAAGAACTTGCTGGGAGGCATTTAAATCTTGAAGTTGAGGAACAAAAATCCTGTAGCTTCTGGAAGGGTGGGATGAGATGTTGTTCAAGGAGTGACTCGGGTCCGAGTTCAGACTGAAATGGCATCTGAGGACAGAGGATTATGAAGAGAGTATTAAAAAAACAACATGGTGAAGAAATGGGTTAGAGTTTGCAACCCTGTGGGCTCTTGTCAACTTTGTAGGTACCAATTCAAGTTTCACATGAAGCTGAGTTTTATTAGATGCTAAAATCAAGGAACTGCAGATGCTAGTTTACACTAAAGGGCACAAAGTGCTGGAGTTCATTCATGGGAATCAAGACCTCGTGAGCCAGATGCTGAAACAACTGGATTTATTTATTGACGAATAGCTGGACTATGGATTATTGGAGTATTACAGTATACCTTAGAGGAACTTAATAAAACTCAGAAGGACACAAAGTGCTGAGTAACTCAGTGAGTCAGGCAGCATCTCCGGAGAACATGAATAGGTGATGTTTTGGGTTGGGACCCTTTCAGTAATCTGTTGCCTGATTTGGGGGTGTTCAGAGAAATTACTTAATGTAAAAAGATTTTATTTAGAAACAGTCCTTCGAAAATATGTAACCAAATTGATTTCCAGTTGATCATCAAACTAATGGAAAGGATGTAAGTCCATCCAGTGGAGAAATCAGGCTTCTTCAGGCAAGGAAGCTGTTTACTTGCAGTACCACTTGAACACTGTGAATGGCGCTATTTGTTCTCCAAATCACAAATAACCTTTACAAATAATTTAGTCTGGGAAAACATAAAAGTTAACTGGGACAGAAATTCACTGAAATCTTAAAACCAAGGGCACACATGCTTTTGAGGAGTAACCCAATCTTTTCAAGTGTACAACTAACTAAGCCACAGATCACATTGGAAAGAATTACTATATTCAAAAATGTATTTCTCAATTCTAAAGTTATAAATCTCCTTCCCCTCCCCTATGTACACCTTTTGTTCTTCTCATAATCCATGAAATATCTTCTTTTCACATACAATCTTCATCGCCTCCACTTCCCCACCCAATCAATCCCACAATCTATTGCCCTCCAATCTTGCAACCTCCCTCTACTCCCCCATCCTCCTCATCTCCAAACAGTCTCCTTATTACGAAACGATTAGATACGATAGAACTTTAGATATCCCAGGAGGGAAATTGGCATCTCCGTTCAACAGTCTAAAATGAAAGTTGCATTGGAGTGAAGCGAGTATATCAAGTTTGAAAGCTAAAGGGGGAAATGATTAAGGGAGATGCATTAAATCTGTCTGGTTTTAAATTTAAAGTGAACAATTATATATCTTTCATAAAAAGTACATTTTGTTGCCCAGTGAATTAAGGACTAATTCGTGTGTTTTTATATATGATAACTATCAATGTTGGCCTTGAGAAGTTAAGACTCTCACCGTGCAGTAAATTTTTGCCTAAGGTTAACGAGAATGAGTGAGATCAGGGCAAATTAAAATCTATTTTGCTAAATAAAATTCAGATCACAGAGCTAAATGTAAATAAGCATTCACTATATATATATATAAATATATATATTAGGCATTGGCAATTAGACATTGTTGTAATACAACAACCAATTGCAATTCAGATTCAGTGAGCTTGTAATCAGAAAGTCCAGGTAAAGTGCATGGGGTTCTTTAGGGTTTGATTGAAAAGTCTGAATTATAAGTGCAATTATAACTGGCTGTTGGCCTCTGATTATCACTGAAGTGGTAATTTCTGCTTTGCCCAGGCAATTGCAGTTATGACAGAGGGTTGATTTTGGTATGAGAGCAAATATCAAGCCAATTATAAATTAACAACAGGTTACAGTGACAAATAGGAGCAAATTACAGTTAATGTGGGCATAATTGTTAAGTATTATATACATACTATTCACAGGAAATTAAACTGGCTACCAAAGGGCACTAAAATTGGAAGCCCAATTACAGTCATGGGAGAGGAATAGGCATCAATTTTCCACACAACGCCTGGAGTTGTATTGTAGTGCATCATGTTCAAAATCAGTACGACAGACAAAGCAAAAGGGAACTAATTTCCCTTAAATAATACGACTGATGTGGAAGAAAACATTTGGGAACAACACCGTTGATAAAAGGAGAAATAATTTGCACGTGTCTAGAACAGCGAACTTCAGATGTTGCATTTATTCAGCTCATGAGATGATAATATATTTTAAATGTTGTTTAAAATATTCCCTTCATAACTCAGAACAAGCACACAACTCATCCTTGTGCCACATGGTCACAATGCCTACATTCTTCTCTACAACACTCACCCAACGGCATAATTTCATAATATAACTGTGTTATTGCATACTTAAAACTAGTGACATTTTAATATAATGTCATCATTTATATTTAGGTTGCCATAAGAATCTGTTAAATATAAACCAGTAACTCGAGTTTAAGGTTGTGAATGAATCTTGCCAATATAAGATAAGGTTAAAGAAGGAACTGCAGATGCTGGAAAATCGAAGGTAGACAAAAGTGCTGGAGAAACTCAGCGGGTGAGACAGCATCTATGGAGTGAAGGAAATATGCAACGTTTCAGGCCAAAACCCTTCTTTTCGGCCCAATACGTTGCCCATTTCCTTCGCTGCCTCACCCACTGAGTTTCTCCGGCACTTTTGTCTACCTAAGATAAGGTTACTTGATTTCTAGTTTGCTTTACACCAAGGCTTCTGCCAGAGTGGTATTCAGAACTTTACAGGTAAAGTTTCATTTCTGTGTATTCACTGACAGCAAGGAACCCTGATCTCTATTGGCTTGACATCTCTCAGAAATCATGTTGCCTTTGTCATTGAAATCAAGCATAATGATCATTCATCCCCTTGTATGTGACAATCAAATCAATTTCAGCCACCAACACACTTGACTTAGCCATACTGTACAGGCACGATCATATTGAATGACCTACTCCTGCACCTAATTTCTATGTTTCTATGTTTTCTACATATCGCAGAGAACAAGTATAATCTGTTTATGAAGGAACTGCAGATGCTGGTTTAAACCGAAGAAAAAGCTGGAGTAACTCAGCAGGACAAACAGCATCTCTGGAGAGAAGGATCGGTGATGTTTCGTGGTGACACCCTTCTTCAGACTAATCTGTGTATCTTCGTTCTTCACAATAAAATGCTGACATCCTTTTCTCCAAACGTCACTTCCCACAACATAATTTCATGATTTTTCTTTAATCGCAAAAAGCCACTTCTGCAATTTACTTCCCCAACCTCTCACCTCCCATTTAGTCCCAACCTCCTGCTCAATAAATCAATGAACCAGCACCTTTTTAAAGTCATCAAAGAATTTCTAGGACACTTTTTGTTTCTGTTTTGTGAGAACTGCAGTCTTAAATCGGATGGGTCTAATTCAACATAATTATCCACTGATCTATTTAAAATGCAAATTGAGATGTTTATAATAGTTAATCTCTTTAGGTCAATCATTCATTACCTTACATGTTTAATATCTGTCTGTAATACAGATTACAAATGTACATTGACATACAGTACATCGTTACAGTTGTACAGCAAATTTTAATTCATAAATTCTGCACATCAAATTGAGTTCACTCCTCCTTAACATCATTGCAATGGGTTAGGAATAAACGTCTCACTAAATTCTCTTCTGCAGCATAAATGGCAGCCACATGTGTGATCAATAAAACCCTTTAGTCTCTATTCAAGCAGTCTGCTCTTTATACTATTCCTGATGAAATAACTCACCTGGAGATGTTAGCTGACAAATAAAAGAGTTTGCTGGTTTCCGAAGCAATTAATGGAAAGCTGGCCAGACCGAGGGTTTTATCAGCTGCTGCAATCCAGTAATGGGTAGGCTTTTACCTTTGTAAAATGGCTCCAAGAAGCAAGCACAAGGGGCAATCTCTTGCACCTGCCTTCCCTCTAGCTGCCAGCTTTAATTGGATGCCCCATTGTTCAGGGACCCCCGGCAGCATGTTAGTGGCTTCAGGGACTAATGTAAATGCCTTTTCAACTAACTTCTATTGAAATGTGTTCTGTGCAGGAAAAGATTTTTCTCCCCGGTTTAGATGATCCAATATGTTGTAACGTTTTTACTTGTAACCAAATTTGTACAAAACAATTTCTCGATAACAAAAAGGTGATTATATATTAAAGAAAACAAATTATATGCTCTTTAGCAATTTACCACTGTTACAGATTATTATTATCAATTTATCTTCGTTCCCTGTTGAAGCCACTTAAGTACATTTTTTGGTTGCACTCTATACCCATGAGGCAGAATGTGATAGCAGTTTACAATATGGCACAGACTGGCAAAACAATTACAGGAAGACAGAAAACGGAAAGAATCAGGAGAAGTAGTAAGTCTTCCTGTGTTTTGTCATTTCTACTCGCAATCAACCATGAAAATGGGGAAATCAGTTTGTCAACTTCTGAATCAGTAATAGTCACTCAACATGGCTGCCCGCTGCATCACTTTAGTATAAATCAAAGCCTAATTGTTCTTTGGTCTATTCTGTTGGATTCCTAATGGTTACAAGGTATGATATGATTAAAAAAATATATTGATAAATGAAGTTGATGTTTTATCTGCAAAGTAAAATTGAGATCCTTAAATTGAGATGCTAAAGTGTTTTTATCGTAGTCGCTTTTTAATCAATTATGCTCCAGTGGAAACATCTCATCTCCATCTTTCCTGCAGCATTCATTGGGTAAATATCCATGAAAATGGATCGTACAGAAAGGCAGGAAAAAACACAATCCAGACCAATTCCAATCCCCACTTCTTGGCCTGTTACCTCGAGCACCAAGAGTAAATCCAAGTACTTTCTAAATGGGATGAAGATTTCTGCCTCATAATGCAATGAGTTCCCAACTTCCCATACTCAATCACTATTACTTTTCTTCACTGGAAATTTACACCAAAGATGTCTGATGGCCGGGTGATACAAGAGCATCATTTTAGATTTAAAAATGTCTTCATTGTTGCAGAAGGTCACCTTGGAGATACTAATAGAATCCAACTCTGCACAACAGGCAGAGTTGGATTCTATTAGTGTGGGCTTTTAATTCACTGACCAAAGCATGGTCAGCAGAAATGAGGACACTCACCAAGATCAATTACAAGCTTTTTTTAAAGTGTCAAAATTAATTGTAATACAATAGAGGTAACTTATAGAAGTGTATTAAAAAAAATCCCCCTATTTTGGGGAATCAAGAACTATAGGGCATAGCTTTAAGGCAAGAAGGGAAAAATCTAATAAGAACCAGAGGTGCATTTTTCCAAATGCAGGGTGGTATGCATACAGAACAAGCTGCCAGAGGAGGTGATTGAGGAAGGTACAATAACAACATTTCAAATACATTTGACAGGAATATAGGATATAGGTCAAACATAGGCAAATAGGATAGCATACGTGGGGCATTGTAGTTAACATGGACAAGTTGGACTGAAGGGCCTGTTTCCATGCAATATGACTGTATGACAATGCTTTATGAGCTTGGTGGAGAACTGGAAAGACCAATAAACTTTCTGCTACAAATACCAAAGTATTTTATGCACCAGAGTCTTTCCCATTATAGTTTCATCGTTTGTTCGATGTAGATTGTGAGGATACTGCAGTATTCTAGTATAGTTTGAGCTTGTACATTAACCTTCTCTTGGTAGTAATGATGGGCAGCATGGGTTACAATCTGGGGGTGGAAGATTGCACCCTTCACGTGGTCCGCCCTGTCTCAACTAATGCAGTCAACTCGACGTGCACACACAGAAGATCAAATAGAACAAGTTGTCCTACAACTTTAGGCTGTGCAGGCCACACGAAAGCAGAAGAAGATGGATTACAATCTGTGATATCGTGAGCAATCAATGCTGAGTCATTGCATCTACATCAGCAGCAGTTGCTTAAACTTTGCAATACAAAGACACTGGTATCTTGCCGATGACTACATCCACGTTTGTTACAAACAAAAAGATAACTGGGCTGAGATGAGCTGTGCAGTCGAATAAAGGGAGGAGTGGCAGCAACTCTCATCACATCCAACAGGTGATGAGAAAGTGAGAGAGAGAGCGAGAGGTCCGTCAACACATGGACCAGTCATGGCAGCCACTCACCCGAACCAGCAGGGGGCAGCCCAGAGCCACAAACATATGTGCAATTTGAGGACTGGTGTCCATCACCAGTCGTCAAATCAACCCTCTCCACACCAAGTCACGGGGCAATTAATTGCTTTGGAAGTGCAAGTGAGGGCAAGGATTTACACCTGATTCCTGGCACCTGGATTCCCAACACAGTTGCACCCACTCTGAGTGGAGGTCTTTTTTAAAAATAATATATACCTGTGAATGTTCAGACTGAGGAACTAGGATGCTTAACAACTCAGGTGTATTTCACCCTTCACAATATTACATTAAGTTTAACATCTTCAGATTAAGCTTTTGGTTTTAGACCCTCATTTGTTTCATGTTCCACGATAATACATCTTTTTTCTCGCACCAACATTCTTGTTGTTGATACAAAAGTGGGTGGGTTTGCAGATAGTGAAGATGGTTGTGAAAAATTGCAGCAGGATCTTGATCGATTGGCCAGGTAGACTGAGGAATGGTTGATGGAATTTAATACACAGGTATTGAATTAGACAGGTACATGGATAGGACAAGTTTAGAGGGATATGGACCAAACGCGGGCAGGTGGGACTAGTGCAGCTGGGACATGTTGGCCCGTGTGGGCAAGTTGGGCTGAATGGCCTGTTGCCACGCTCTATGACTCTATGATGTTTAATATTTCCTGCTCTCCATCTCATTGTAGACTCATATTCCATCATCTCTCTCTTCCATCTCTCTCCAAAGATGCTGTCTAACCTGCTGTTTCCAACATCGTTTCTATTGTTATTCGTACATTCATCTTTTTAAGAATTACTATTTACAGAAAAGCCTACTTCTTTTGATATGTAGTTCATCACCCTATTAATCTCTGCTTACTCCGAGATGTAAATCTAACATCAGACCAAGGGCAAATGAGATGAATGCGAACTCTAAATATTATTCTATCGATTTATTTTGTGGCCATTTTCTCTCAGTATGTTTAGTACTCAGATATTAGATTCACGTCAACCAAAAGAACCTTATTTTCAATTTATATCTTCAAAGTACATTCTTTCAATAAAGCTTTAAAAATGCACATCCATTTCCTGAGGCTCGACAACTTCAGATACCTCCAACACAGCGTTCTTGTTCAAACGCTGTCATGTGTCGTCGGTAGAATTAGTTACAAATAAAGGGATGGAGGAGTGTGAGGGAGAGAGTGCTGGGCGTTTGACTTCCACATGGATTTCCCATCAGTGGGGCCTGATCCCCACAGCAGGAAGCTTTGTTCCTCAGAGATTCTCTACTTGAATGCAGGCGGCAGGAGCATAGTTAGGCATAGCCGGGTGGCTTCAGTACCACTGAGCAGTGACTGTGAGGGTTCTGTAAGATCAACGTGCCATTCAGTACATCGCTGGTGACCCAGAAGCTCCCCTTCTGTTCAACTACAGTGATAGTGTGATTGGATCAATAGGAACCCTACCAGCTGCCTTTTTGTCACATATACTGGTGAAGGGTTGGAAAAGATAATACTTCTTTAATTCATGTATACAAAGAAACTCAACAATGACATCTCAGTACTTCAATCGATTTCTTTGGTTGGTCTCCCATTTAAGTACTATGAACTTTGATATACATTTAAATTTGAATAATTCTCTCTCGGGAGGCGAGAGACTTTTTTTAAAGGATTTCCTTTAAAATATATTAAAGATAGAAATGTATGTTGAACAATATCCTGATTCACATCATTACTATCGATTTCCATTACTGTCACAAAATATATTTTGAAACCGTTCTTTACACAGAAGCTTGTCATTTGTCCAGTATCAGACAAAAATGAAATATTATTTTCCTTATAATGTTAATCAGAGTGCTTAAAAAGTCAAGCTTAGGTTTAAAAGACATGGATTTGAAACGTCCATGAAAAAATTGAAAGCACGCTGATTAATTTGTGATGTAGAACGTCCAGAGATGTTTACCACACCCATGCACAAAACCTCAAATTTCTATTGGGTCAGAGCTAGGGTTGCTAACTTTCTCACTCCCAAATAAGGGACAAAAGGTCAAAATAAGGGACAAATTCCCAACGGCAATTCGTTGACCGACTCGGCCATGGCTGGGTGAATGACGAGTTGGCCCGGGTGCTGGACGGCATACATAGCCCAGCCGGCGGGCCCAACTGAGCAGTTATGGCCCAAGCCGCGTGACTTCGCGCACAAAGTCCGTCACCCCATCCAACTCGTGAACCGATAATCGGGCCATGAGAAGGAGGGGTGGTGTTGTCTGCGGTAAGCGGAGATCCGAAGGTCGGACGGCTGACCGGGCTGCCGATTGACAGGGCCACGGGCGAGACACTGCTACTGCAATCCATTGGCCGCACCACATCGGGCGGGGCCAGACGCGGTGCTCCGACCCGACAGTCCCCTCGACCCGAGGAGTTGCAGTCAAATACGGGACAAGGGCGGTCCCGTATGGGACAAACCAATTTAGCCCAATATATGGGATGTCCCGGCTAATACGAGACAGTTGGCAACCCTAGTCAGAGTCCTTCACAGCTCACTATGTCAGGTTATTTTTATTTCAGTTTCTTGATTCTATGACTCTTCCCACCTGTGACAAAGGCCTGGTTGTGGAATACATTACCTCAGTTTAATCATCCAACATTTGTTTTCCAGTTCTTAGCTTGCTATTTTCTGAACTATGCAGTGTACCATTCTAGCAAGCATGGAAGCTTTTGCAAAATAACACAGGCCTTACATTTGTTGCATGGTGCTAGCATATACTGTAATTGGAGAATGACATTGAGGTGCAGCCTACTGTTTACTTTAGTTTATTATTAACAATTGTACCGAGGTACAGTGAAAAACATTTTTACTGGACTTCGGCTGTTGAGCAGTTGCTCTACTCAACAGCCAAAAATCTGTAGCCTCCCTTTGATCTGTTATTTTGTTGGTTCACATGCTTGATCAATGGTGTTTTACCATTAATGTTTTATTATTATTAATGTTTAGTGTTTTCTGAGTCATTCGTAACTGTCACTGTATGTCATGTTGTTACTTGTGGGTGGAGCACCAAGGCAAGTTCCTTGTATGTGAATACTTGGCCAATAAACGTACTTATTTACTTACTTATCTTGCACTAAACTTTATTTCCTTATCCTGTACCTGGAACGGCTTGATTGTAAT
Organism: Okamejei kenojei; assembly: GCA_035221665.1. Taxonomy (NCBI): domain Eukaryota; kingdom Metazoa; phylum Chordata; class Chondrichthyes; order Rajiformes; family Rajidae; genus Okamejei; species Okamejei kenojei. The sequence continues at coordinate 19,875,349 of CM069159.1, forward strand.
CATGTGTCGTCTTTTCGCTGACTGGATAGCGTGCATCAAAAAAGCTTTTCACTAGTACACATGACGATATAAACTAAACTAAATTATTTGCAGCTGGACTCTAGGTATTCTGTTGGGATCTTTCTGTTGCTTACTATCTTGCCAATGTTTCAAGCCACATTTAATATTAAAAGTTCAATGCAGATTTGCAATAGTAGACATTATAACATGCAAATAATGTTTAGCATCTGCTTATCACAGAGAAACTACATTTAATATTGCATTCCTTTGGATCAGTGCATATTAGAAAAGTGCTGCAACATGCAGATGAGGGTTCAATAAAGTAACACTTATGGTAAATTGGAATAACTTTAACTTAATTCACTGGAAAATGACCCCTCAAGTTCAGATGGAGCATCAATTTTACACACCTCCTTACTGCTGTAAACATGGTGTCACTCCTGATCTCTTGTTTCCCAATGGAATATTCGATTAAGATTATCCTCTTATTATCACTACGCCAATATGTTTAAATAAAATCAAATGAATGGAAAATGAACTATTGCAACTTTTTAAGACTGAACATAAGTGTTTTCACTACAATCAAACATAACTGATTGGGCTAAGTAGTATTGAGCTCCACAGCGTCCCATCTCACAGAACAAAAACCCAAGGTATTCCGGCTAGATTGGATTGCTCACTTACTGCTCTGAGAACATTTCCCCCTCACTGCCTAAGTAGATGAGACTCAAAGCTGTATTTTTTCTTGTTCACTTCGGAGCAGAAAATGAACAGCAAGAACTCAATTAAGCATCTTGCAAGTTGAGCCTAGCCTGGTGTGAAGACATGTCAACCATTCACTTGCACTGTAGAGCTTGCCATAAGCAGCACCTGTGTAAGAGTAATGGATTTTGATTTCTGTATGTCTTATGTGTTACTCAGGTGGTCTATGGATGGGGGTTTTTTAACCATTAGAGTCCCTGAATATCAAACTCAGCTACATTCTTGCTCACTAAACATGCAGTAGTATTAATCATATCTGTAATCTTTATATTTTTGTTTGAGGGAACGGGGAGAGATTCAAGTCCTTGTCACATTGGGGTTTTGCTGGGGATTGGATGCCATGTCTTTCTCATGAAACATTGCCGCTTAAATTGGCCGTTTAGATTCGTAAAGGAAATCACACTTTGAAAGGAAAAATTAGTGATGAGATTTTCTGCCATTTTGAAAGTATCTTATTTAAAATAATAAATCAATAACTGCAACATTGAATGATTACAGTTTAGTTAATATTGTATGATCCAGGGCATAGCTCTCCCATAATTTCTTCCAACTATCCAGATTTTTGTGTCTATCTTCAGTTTAAACCAGCATCTGCAGTTCCTTCCTCCACATGGAAGGTGACCCCCTGCTTCCCTATATAAATACAAAAAGAGAGGCAGATACATTGTTAATACATTTGTCAAGACGTCTCCACTTCGTAGTTCTATGAATAGGCTTCTCATAGGGAATTATATTTATGATTTTAAAAGTCAAGGCAACAAGAGGAAATCCCATTCTTTCCAGTGAGTTGTCAAAATGATTCCAATGTGATTCCCAGGACAATAATCTCTCATAGATAACCCATGTGGAGGAGCAATTTGAACCAAATAAGTCATCCTATTATCAAGCTGCGAACAATCATTTATAAAACCTAATCAAATCTTGAAGTGTGGGTATTTATTATGACGCAATGGTAAATTGAATGCTCATTTTTTCATCTGCCTCTCTTCAGGCATATAATGAACACATTTAGTGAGCACAATATTTGATAAAGCCAATGGGTTAAAGTGAAGCTGCAACAGACTAAATGTGTTGGAAGGAACCACGGATACTGGTTTAAACCAAAGACAAACACAAAATGTTGGAGTAACTCAGCAGGACAGGCAGCATCTCTGGAGGAAAGGAGTGGGTGATATTTTGGGTCGAGACCTGAAGCAACATCTCCTAGTCACAGATATTGATTTATTTTTAAAATAAGACATACTTTCAGTCTGAAGAAGGGTCTCAATCCGAAATGTCACCCATTCCCTCTCTCCAGAGGTGCTGCCTGTCTCACAGAGTTACTCCAGCTTTTCTGTGTCTATCTTTAGCAACAGACTAAATATGGCTCACTTACAGGTGCTTAATATTTCATCATCTACAGGTAGGTGCGAAATATAACTCAACGATCACTGTGATGACTGGGTGTACAGGTGACCTTTTCCAAGCAGAGTGGCATTTGTGGTTCAAAGAATAGGTTAGGATAGCGCTCTGATTCATAAGTTCATAAGGTGTAGGAGCAGAATTAGGCCATTCAGCCCATCAAGACCATTTAATCATAACTGATCTACCTTTCCCTCTCAACACCATTCTCCTGCCTTCTCCCCTAGCACACTAGCACACAGAATTCAAACTTCACTAATGGATAACATTCAGAAAATACATTCAATATTGCATGAAATATGTGTTAAGACAGCATTGTATCAGTTTGATGCAGGGCTGCCAGTTTTCTGAGTTTTATGCGTACAGATTAAAATGTTGTGCCATAGACTACACCTATGTTTCAACGACCCTGGAAAAACTTGACTTGCACGAAAGTCATCATTGTGGAGTTTCCAGATTCCTTGGCACATTTGCAGAATTTGTACACAAATTAAACCACATGTATGCTTTAAAATCCCGATCTCTTTCAGCCATTGATTTACTTCATTGGTGTATGACATGTAGGGAGATGCTAGTGTAAACCTGCAACCACGTTACGCCACATATCAAACAGGTTTCAGAGCCACAAACCAGCAAATCCCTGTTAAGGGCTTTGGTGATGCTGAACTAACAGATTTTCCAGACCATGGGAAATATTAATATTCCAACATAGCACATAGCACTATACAACACAGAAACTCCGGCCTACTCATCCACGCTGACCAATGTGCCTTCCCAAGCAACTCCCATTTGTCTGCATTGGGCCCCATGTCACTCCAAAACTAATTCTACCGGCCCCCACCTTTTCCTTATACCCACCACTCCATATGAAACATTTGCATCACTTTAAGTCTTTCACTACACCCTACAATTTTAGACTTCTCTGCCCTGTGACCACAAAAAGAACTGTGACACTCCACCTTATCCCTGCCTATCATGATTTTATCAACCCGTATAAAGTCACCCCCCAGCCTCCTTCACTCCTGGGGCTATCCCAAACCAGTCTTTGCCCTGTCAAATGCAGATAAATCCTGACTCTCAGAATCCCCTCTGCGACCTTACCCTCCACTGATGTCAGGCTCATCGGGTTATCGTTCCTTAGTTTTTTCTTGCTGTCCTTGTAAAATGAAGGCACAACATTAGCCATATGCCAGTCTTCCAGCACCTCACCCGTGACTACGGAAGATACGAAAATCTCTGGCAGGCCCCTCTAATTTCTTCCCTTGCTTCCCAAAATATCCTGGGATACACTTCATCAGGGATGTGCATCAAGACTGCCGACACATTTGTCATAATATTGGTATGTTTCAGGGCATCATTATTCTCTTTCATGAATTCCCTTAGATCCATCACATTCTTTGTGTTAAATACAGTACTCATTTAAGACCTCACCCATCTCTTGTGGCTCTACACATAAACAATCAGGACACACTCTTGAGTCAACAGTGTTTCATTATATTATGTCCTGAAATGGAACAATGATTTTTTTACTTGCAGAAGCCTGGTAGTCTTTAAACAGTTCCGTTTAAGGCCTTTGAATTATTTTCATATAAGGAAGTTAAAATTTTAGATACATGCAAATACTTCATGAAATATTATTTTTTTTAAAGTTAAATATAAAAATATAGCAATTTTACTGAAAACCATCTGAATTTCAAAATACAAAAACAGTTCAAAAAGGAAAAAAACCTGCACTCAACTTTGCTATTCAGATTGGCAATCGTCCTTCAGGTGAGTGGGGGTTTGATCCTCACTGCGTAGCTCAGGGTTTTTGCAGCTGCCACTATACTCAATGGTGGGTCCAGTTGTAAAGGAGGAGGCCAGATGTACCATCATCAACTGGCTCATCACTGACCTCAAGCTGGAAGCTGATCCGAGAGGAAGTAGCGGCACTGTGGCGCAGCGGTAGAGTTGCTGCCTTACAGCACTTGCAGCACCAGAGACCCAGGTTCAATCCCGACTACGGGTGCTGTCTGTACGGAGTTTGTACATTCTATCTGTGACCGCGTGGGTTTTCACTGAGATCTTCGGTTTCCTCTCACACTTCAGATGTACAGGTTTGTAGGGTAATTGGCTTGGCATAAATATAAATTATTCATATTGTGTGTAGGATGGTGTGAATGTGCGGGGATCGCTGGTTGGTGCAGTGGGCCAAAGATCCTGTTTCTGCGCTGTATCTATAAACTCTAAACTAAATACTGAGCTGCCAACAAAGTGTGTATATACTTGGGTGTATTACCCCCGAGGTTCTCCATGTAATTTATCAATTCATTTTTACAGTTTTCTTCTTCAAAGCTCACAGGACACACAACTCTGGGGAGGCGCAGTGGGGTGGGGCATGGTGGTGTACCGATAGAGTTGCTGCCTTACTGCGCCAGACCCTCGGGTTCGAATCTGACTACGGGTGCTGTCTCTACAGAATTTGTACATTCTTCCTGTGACCGTGTGGGTTTTCTTCGGGTGCTCTGGGTTTCTCCCACACTCCAAAGACATGCAGGTTTGTAGGTTAATTGGCTTCAGTAAAATTGCAATTTGTCCCTTGTGTGTGTAGGATAGAGGGGTGATCGCTGTATGGGGTGACCGCTGGCCAGCGTGGACTCGGTGAAGGACCCGTTTCTTTTACTATATCTCTGGGAAAAGAAGCCTACTACACTTGAATCTATTTTCTTTCATCAGGTTAAAAGTTTAGTTCATCACCTTGATTTGCAAAGAATGTGCACTCAAGTAAAAATAATAGCTGCTTATATATTTGTTGCTATTTTAAGTACCGGTATATTTAAAGATTTTATGAGACTGCCAGATCAAAATTAAGTATATAAAGTATAAAGTTTCCTTTATTGTCATTCAAACATAGTTTGAACAAAATGCATACCTTGCAGTCATGACAGAAGATAAAATATCAAACAGAACACACAATTAACACAGGTTAACATCCACCACAGTGAGTCTACCAGGCACCTCCTCACTGTGATGGAAGGCAAAAGTCTTAAAGTCCTTGTCTCTTCCTTCCTTGTTCTCCCTCTGTATTGAGGCGATCCAGGCTTTCGATGTTGGGCCCCCCGCCGGGTGATGGTAAGTCCCGTGGCCGATTCCAAGCTCCGCAAACGGGCCGATTCGAACTCCGCGACCCAGGGCGGTCGAAGCTGTTGTTGCGGGAACTCCGGTCACCAACCTGGGACCTGCGGGCTCCCTGCAAGATCCCGATGTTGTTGTCCACTGGGCTCGCGGCCGAAGCCTCCGAGGCTGCGATGTCGGGCCACCGTCGCAGCGCCACCACAGCCCCGAAGTCGGCCGGCTTCACGACGGTAAGTTCTGGCTCTGGCTCCGAAGCCTTGAGGTCGGTCCCAGTTGGAGGCCGCCAGCTCCGCGATTAGGCCTCAGCGGAGGCGCAGACGCAGACGGAGACGGAGACACGACAAAGAAAAGGTTGCATCCCCCAAAGGAAGAGACTAAAACAAGTTTCCCCCACCCCCCACACATACACAACTAAAAATAAACTAAAACATACGTCTAACAGGACAAAAGAAAGCACACAAAAAAAGGAAAAGACAGACGGACTGCAGGCGAGCCGCAGCTGCATGGCAACGCCGCCACTTCCGGAATTGTGTGAATTTTGGAAAGATTGCAACAATTGTGCCACTATGCCAGAGATGCAGATTCAATCCTGTCCTTGGGGGCTGCCTTGCGTAAAGTTTGCATGTTCTCCCTGTGACTGCGTGGGTTTCCTGTGGCTGTTCTGGTTTCCTTTCGCATATTAAAGACGAGTGGATTTGTTGGTTTATTGACCACTATAAATTTCCTGTGGTGTATGTGAGTGATAAAATTTTGCTCAAGTTGATGGGAGCGTGAGTAGTATAAAATGGAAATAATACAGGATTTTGTAGGTCAGTTTAGTTTAGAAACACAATTTTAAAAAAGGCCCTTTTGACAATTGTGTCAAAGACAACCATCGATCACCTGTGTACTAATTCTATGTCCCACCCACTGGGGGTAATTTTACAGAAGTCAATTAACCTACCAGCCTGCACATCTTTGGAATCCTGATCTTGGGAACCGGAGCACCTGGAGAAAACCCAGGCAGTTAAGGGCCTGTCCAACTTTCACAACCTAATTTACGACCTCTGCCCTTGACTCATACTCGCAGCATGGTTGTCACGAGGTCGTAGGAGGTCGTAGGTAGGTCGTAGCAGGCCATGATGCTGGTCGTAAGTACTCGTGACATCAAGTAGGTCGGGGCATTTGTCTAGCCTGATGAAAAATGTCCACGAGTAAAAAAGGTCGTGAATTAGGTCGTGAAAGTGGGACAGGCCCTTTACAGGGAGAACATACAAACTCCACACAGACAAAGCCCGTGGTTAATATCAAAACGGGGTCTCTGGTGCTGTGATGCACCAACTCTACCTCTGCGCCACTGTGCCATCCTGCAAAATGTGCTTTTATCTTACTTCCTTTTAGGGAAACCACTGGGAAAACATGCAAACTCCAAACAGAGAGCACCCAAAATCAGGATCGAACCGATGTCTGGGGCTATAAGGCAGAAGCTCTACCAGCTGCTCCACTGTGACATTAAAGGGGTGTTAAGTGGTTAGCGCCGACTCAGTTCATTGAGGGGCTTGTTTTCTGTCCCTTTCATTTTATAAATCATGAGGTGCCCTACTTTTTTTTTGCTTCAGAGTTGGGGTGAGCCTCAAAACTCTTTACTCATTACCAATAAATGGTTTACTCACCTTAAAGATACTGGAAGCGTCTCTCATAATTGTTTTCCACATTGTTACGGCAACAATAATCGTCTATAAAAAGCAAGCTCAGTTCAATCAGTTTAAGTTATAAGACTGCGAACCATAAGAAGAAATAAAAATTGTGTAAGGTGAGTCATTTTAAGAGGGGGGTGTAATTGGAAATTTGAAAGCTGTGGTGTTAATGCACTGCCCTGTGGTGGAAGACAACGGAACACAAGTGGGTGGTTCTTTTTCTGCAAAACATTAGGCAAAGCAATCTCACCCGAGGAGCAGTGAGAGATGTTTCCCATCATTTTTTGCAGTTAATGACTCCAGGACATGTTTCAGGACCAGATGAGTGGAATGTTGATCCATTTCTTACAGGCTTTGACAGCAAGAACCTTGGCCTCTCTCTAAACAAAATAAAAAGGCAATATTTTATCGTCTTTAAAGCACTGGCACTGACAAGAATTTCAATTATTTAATTACGAGGCAAATGAAAGGACTTAAGTGTTGCAATTGCAGTCGCTATTGCACAGCACAATCTAATGTGTGCTCAAATTGGAAATGATGCAAAGTATGGAGAAAATTAAAGACGCTTCTACTTAAATTGTGGGATCACAAATGATGAATTAGTTTCTTGATATATTCATTTAAGTATTTAAGTGGAAGGTTTTATTCCTAATGTAGTAGAAAGACATGGCAGAGAGTCTTGGCTGCAAGCCCTTTCCATTAGTTCTGCAGAGGAAATATTGAAATTTGAAGTTTCTTTTTCTCCCTATCAGCACTAAATTAATGTTACAAGAACTGGGTCACATCGACCTCTGTTAGCAAAGCAGTCGTAATTGAAAATGCATTTTCCACTGTTAAAGCATACAAAATCTCAGGTGACTATCTTAGAGCACTGGCTCACGAATAAAGTAGTGACTTTTTTGTGTGAAATATTTTTAAAAAAGCTTAAACATGTACGCACTTGTTAAAGGTTAAATTGTTTTCTCTCCATGATAAATTATAATGACCTGGCTATGTTATTAGCGTTTCACTTTCTCTATTCAGATTGTAATTTAAAATAATATTGTCCAATCTGGCCACAGCGCAGACTTTGGAGAGTCCAAAAGACTGCAGCGACTGCATTGCTCATCAGCTCAGTTTTGTCATCACTTTGGCTCAATTCATTAATGGTACCTTTTCTCTCATTAACATTGTTCTCCCTGGTCTACAGCAGTTCAGACATTGTCAGCGCAGGTTTCACAGTGTCTCGCGTCCCTCCTTCGCAATAAGCAGTGTCCTGATCGGAACGCTGATTTTACCAACTCAGCCCTCCTTCTTCCCACCAATACACACTTTCTTGACGCTCGTTTCAAAGATCTTTCTTCAGCATTAAGAGCAAGTTTTCCTTGTAGAAACAGGGAATGGTTTCTGATATCTGAGGGAAGGAACGACATCTGTGCTGTTCTCATTCTTTAGGGAACGTGGGTTCCACTCTGCCATCATAGATGAGGCCCTCACTCGTGTCTCCTCGGCACCCTACTGTTTCGCCCTTGCTCCCCCTTGTCGCAACAGAGCCAGAGTCCCCCTGGATCCTTATCTTCCACCCCATCACCCGTTGCATACAACACATAATCCTCCGAAATTTCCACCACCTCCAACGGGATCCCACCACTTGCCGCATTTTCCCCATCTCCACCCCTTTCCTCCTTCCGCAGAGACCGTTCCCTCCGCAACTCCCAAGGTAACTCATTCCTTCCCACCCAAACCACCCCCACCCTTGGTATCTTCCCCTGCAACCGCAGAAGATGCAACAACTGTTCGTATACCTCCTCTCTCAACTCTGTCCAGGGACCCCGACAGTCCTTTCAGGTTAGGCAGAGGTTCACTTGTACCTCCTCCAACCTCATCTACTGCATCCATTGTTCAAGATATGCACTCTTAAACATCAGTGAGACCAAACGCAGACTGGGCGATCGTTTTGCGGAACACCTTTGCTCAGCCTGCCTGAACCTACCTGATCAGGAGTAACTCAGCGGGACAGGCAGCATCTCTGGAGCGAAGGAATGGATGATGTTTCGTGTCGAGACCCTTCTTCAGCCCTACCTGATCTCCTGGTTGAGGACACTTTAATTATCCTTCCCATTCCTAATCAGACCATTCTATCCTAGGTCTCCTGCATTGTCAGAGTGAGTCTAAACGCAAATTGGAGGAACAACATCTCATATTTCGCTTAGGCAGCTTACAGCCCAGTGGAATATTGATTTCTCTCACTTCAGGTAGCCCCGGCATTCCCTCTCTCTCTATCCTTCCCCCACCCAAGTTGCACTAGCTTCTCGTTTTCACCCTACAAACAGCTAACAACGTCCTGTTTCCTTCATCATTGTTACTTTTTTGGATATCTTTCATTCATTGTTCTTTATCTCTCCACATCACCATCTATATCTCTTGTTTCCCTTATCCCTAACCAGTCTGAAGAAGTGTCTCGACCCGAAACGTCACCCGTTCCTTCTCTTCAGAGATGTTGCCTGTCCTGAGTTACTCCATCTTTTTATGTCTCTCAAGCCTGGGAGATGTTGGATGAAGATGCTCTAGTCGACATTGTATGTGGGCCAGATTTACCAGACTAATTGATCTTGCTATATTTTTTTCCTCAGTATGTTTCTAATCAGATATATAGATCTATTATAGCGTAGGGATCATTATTTGGGGATGAGGGAAGTTTACTAGGTTGTTATTCAATTAGTAATTTGGACCCCAGCTCCATACTAGAAAAATACCCGCGTTCATTAGCATTAGTTCCAGACCTCAACCCCAGTTTCAGGAACACACCCAGCCCATGTTCTGGACACTGGCCTCCAGCGCACTCCAGACCCTCAGCTCTATTGAGTGAGTGAACTATTGAGTGAGCCAAATACCAAATCATCGCGATTTCCAAATTATCATAATCTGGATTATGGAGCGTTGCTGTACTCATATCAGTAAATCTCTAGCCTCAATAGGCAATAGGCAATATGGACAATAGGTGCAGCAGTAGGCCATTTGACCCTTCGAGCCAGCACCGCCATTCAATATGATCATGGCTGATCATTCACAATCAGTGGATTCAGTGTCAAGTGAAGAGTGGAGAGAGTTTGAAAAGTAGAGCTACAACCGCAAGTTATTGCTGTGACACGGCCTTGAGGAGTTCTATCCAATGTCCTGACACTGAGGTGATTAGTCTCCAAAACAACCATCTTTCTTCGCAGAAACATTACTGCTTAACAAGCCTCCCCGTACTGCTTTCCAAATTACAATAGTGATAATGCCTCGACAGTGGTTCAGTTCTTCTCGAGATGCAAGGTGCTTTAGGGCACCGGCATAAATGCAAGTTTTTCTTTTAAATGTGTCCAAATTAATTCAAGTTATTCTATCTACCTTAATCTGCCCTTTGTTCACTGTGGTGCAGATAGAATAAAACTAAAAGGTTAAAAACTCTGATGCACAAATGAAAAATCTTGTAAAGCAGGGGAGCATAGAGTAGCAGCTGTATGTTTAAAATTTGGGTATTGATTTTGCAGCTAATCCATTTCATTCAACGAGTAGTGCAATAAGGTACAGCTGATGCAGAATGCAGTGATTCTGGCAACTCCCCGCACCTGCTGATTAGGACCCATTATCTAAAACGAACCGAGATAAAAGAGGAAGCTACAGAATCTTACCCAATTATATTCCCCCTAAACCAACTTAAAAACTCTTTTGCTAATAGGACGCCACACCAACAATCAACGATAAACAGTGCTAAAAATAAAATTGACGCCCAAATTAAATTTGATATCAATCATCATTGGTAATAGTTATTTGGGGCAGACCTTATTGATACTCTTTTTTAATGTCTATTTGGGGTGAAAGGGGTAATCTACTGTTCAAACTTTAATAATTTCATTTCTTTTGATGTAATAATGATTCGACATTAACAATGTTTGCCATCGGTGTGCACCGATATTGTTGCAGTTCTTGCCAGAGAAAATGAAAGCTTTAAACTGGAAGAGGAAAATTATTTTCACCTGTACCAAAGAGCTGTCTATTGTGGTAGGGGCACTGGCAGGATTGAAGGGAATGACACTACCGATCTCTTCAGACCTAATCCTCCTCCTCTTACTCTTTCACCACTTCTCAGTGAAAAACTGTAGAAGCAAACAGCTCCTGCATTCTCCTCTGCCCCACAACAGCCTGACTCAAGTCCCTTTGTCACTCTTCAAGTACCCAACATTGGAACCTGCCTGAGCATTTAACATAATTCAGCCTCATACTGAACCACTAGCTCAGATACCGGCACTGCATCTACGTCAGACGTTTGGGGAGAGGGGTCTATTCAGGATATTTGTGCCCTGAATAGCTTGGTGGGATTTTTATGGGACCTTCTTGCCTGATGGCTCAGACTACAGGAGAAGGTTGAAAACATAAGGAACTACAGATGCTGGAACCTTGAGCAAAACACAAAGTACCAGAGTAACTCAGCAGGTCAGCATCTACGGAGAACATGGGTAAGCACCGTTTTGGGCTAGTCTCTTCTTTAGACTGATTGTACTAGGGGGAGGAAAAGCTGGAGGAGCGGTGGGGCGAGTCAAAGCCAGGCAAGTGATAGGCGGATACAGGGGAGGGTTGAGTGTCAGAAGGTTGCCCAAGGCGAGAGATGGGAAGAAGTTAAAAGGTTGGAAGATAAGAAAAGAGGAACAAAATGTGAAGCCAGAGGATGGGATGTAGATGGAAGGGAATGGGGTAAGGGAAAAGGATGATAAGATCATTACCCTGGAGGTCCTGCTTTTTAGCCGTTTACCCAACTCCCTGTATGCATATTGCAATACCTCATTCCTTTTTCTACCTATATCATTTGTGCCAATAGCACGACAACTTCCAGCAGCTCAAACGCTTGAGACTGTCTTGCAGCTGCTCTGAGACAGCCTGGAGCCTGGCACCAGGGAGGCAGCACACCTTCCTGGAGTTTCAACGGCTGCCACAGAATCTCCTGCCTGCAACCCCTAACTGAAGAGTCGCCTACCACTATGGCTCTGCCTGATGTTACTCATCCCTGCTGAGCATCAGAGCCAGGCTCAATGCCAAAACCCTGCCTGGTACTTCTGCCCAACCTTGATACGTCATTCCCCCCTGACACCACACAAAAAGGTGTACCTATTTTGATGGGAGTTAACCAACTATTACCAGCACTCCATGTCTATTTCCTTCCTAGTGGTCACCCTCCTTCTTTCTTCCTGGACCTTGGGCGTGACAACCGTGCTATACATCTTGTCCAAGAAGCTCTCATTCTCCCGGATGGTCCTGAGGTCATCCAGCTGCAGTTCCATTTCCCTAATGTGGTCTTTGAGGAGCTGCACTGGCCGCAATCCCCACAGATGTAGTCATCAGGGACACCATACTTCTGATAGCTTTCCACATTCTACCAGTAATGTTTGATTGCAGCAGGAACGCCGAACTGGCCACCTCATTGGAAATAACTGAGTTCAAAAGAAGACATGAAGAACTTCTACAACGGTCAAACGGTCAACGGCCTTTTAAAATATATTTACAAACCGATGCATAAAAGACCTTCAAAAATGTATCAAATTGTACATGCATCTAATAGTAAGTAAGTAGTGAGATGTATTTATATAGCACGTTTAAATCAACTCGCGTTGAAACCAAAGTGCTTTACATAAAATAAATAATTACGTTTCCGTACATCCATAGAAAAATTAAAAAAAATAAAAATGGCACAACACATTATAGAATTCAACATGAACCCCCCCACAGCAGAATCAAAATGTTCCACTGTGGGGAAAGGCAGCTGAAAGTATAGTCCTCTTCCTTTGTGATCACCTGAGATCGGGGCCTATCTGTGGCCTGCGCAGCCTGTCCGATGTGCCACTAGCTGATTTGTGATTCGTTTAAGTAACACAAGCACTTGGAGCCGAGGATGAGGAAAGATGTGGAGTTTCCATCATGTCATTTATTGTCATCTGCAGCTGTCTGATTGCGAGTCAGGGCAAAGTTTGGAGCATGGCATGGAAAATGACAGCACTGACATCAAATCAAAGCAGCATTTGAATTGGTGTCGTGGTCTGCCCATTCTGGATTCGTTAGATGGGTGATCTAAATGGCTTAACAATCCATCAGAAGTGTAGTCATGCCCTTAGATTCTATGTGTGAAGTCAAATGGCATCTATAAACAAGGACCGTGGAACCCAGTTTCTCTCCCATACAGTTTGACCAAGTTTCCTATAATGGCCAAGAATAGACTTAAAATGAGGCCTTTCAAATTCAAAGCATTAAATATATATTCATTTTATGAAGTAGTTACAGAATGACAATTCCTTTTGCAATGTCGACGGGTGTTGCAATTTCAAGCTGCCTAACCTAAGTACCGTCTAAAATCAAAATAAATAAAAAGAAAAGCAATTGAATATAAAATGTTTAAAGCATGCATTCACTGACTATTTCACATTTTATTTTCTGGTAGCTTTTTTTCAAACCTTCCATTGATTTCTGCATATTTCATGCAATCAACCTCTTTCTTCACTTTGATCTTCATGATAGTTTCATCAGACTGCTGAAGGAGCTTGGAATCCAAGGTCAGGCTCTGCGGAAGACCATAAGATCACTCTCAGACGCGGCTGAAAGAAGCAGCTGTTGGATTTGGCTCCAGCGGAAAGACCCATGCTGGGCCCCAAATACGTCATGGTGAATCTTTGAGGCAGTTTGACACGGGACACGCGCTGAGGGCTGATCATCCTGCAGCGGGCCGCCCTTGTGGAGGGTGTATAGTGTTAAAAGGCCGAAACACCCAGTGATGCAAGGGTACACTACTGATGATGTGTCCTGTGCCCAACTGTCCTGAAGGTTACCCAGGCCAAGATATACGTATACGTACCCCCCCCCCCCCCGCCCCCCCCTGATGTTGAGCGTCGACCACTCTCAGCAATCAATGAATGTCGTGAAATGCTCCCCACCTACTGGCACAAGGGACTTCTTAACATCTAGTCCTGTGTATTTGATTCTGAAGACAAAAAGTAAATATCCATCTAGTAATAGAAGCCCAAGAGCACAGGGGTGGAACGGTGGCGTAGCGGTAGAGCTACTGCCTTACAGCGCCGGAGATCCGGGTTCAATCCTGACTATGGGTGCTTGTCTGTACCTTCACCCCGTGACCTGCGTGGGTTTTCTCCAAGATCTTTGGTTTCCTCCCACACTCTAAAGACTTAGAGGTCTGTAGGTTAAGTGGCTTTACATTTTAAATGTAAAATTGTCCCTGGTGTGTGTAGGATAGTGTTAGCGTGCAGGCATTGCAGGTCGGTACGGATGGTGGGCCAAAAGGCCTGTTTCCGCGCTGTATCACAAAAACTAAAAACTAAAACACAAATATAGACAGAAACAGGACGATCCTTTTTTCATTTTACAGTGCAAACACTTTTATTATCTTTACAAATAGGCAAATATGTTTTTTTTCTCCCCCACTTGACCGCCCTCAACTCCTAGTGAGTTTCACACAGCACCATCTGGCTCATTTCAGCTTTTAAATGGAAAACTCTCAGATTAGCTGTTTTGATGTTAATTTTTCCTTGATTGGAGCTGTACACCTTCAGTTAAATTCCGTGCGTGTTTTATAACATGAGTAATAAAAGAAAAAATTCTGCAGAGTCTCTGGGCACCACAGTTCACAAGAGGCAAGCTTTCAACCTCCAGTAGCTGACGTTTTAATGTGGCTGAATCGTAGGGGTTGAGAGTTTCTACATCCATTGGATCTGAGCTTTTCATTTATTCAAAGCAATCTATAAGTTGATTGGTGTAAGTACATTGGAGAATGTTGATGTCATTTAAGTGTTTAGTAAAATTAGTTTGATCTTGACTATACAATGGTGTAAATTAGGCAACAGCAAGGCTGGTGTCTATTCAACTTTTATTCCAGAATCTTAATGGCTAATGCCAATGGTTCTATTTGGAACGAAGATAGAAAGCTGGAGTAACTCAGTGGGACAGGCAACATCTCTGCAGAGAAGGAATGGGTGATGTTTCGGGTCGAGACCCTTCTTCAGACTGGTTAGGATAAGGGAAACGAGAGATATAGACGGTGTTGTGTAGAGATAAAGAACAATGAATGAAAGATATACAAAAAAGTAATGATGATAAAGGAAACAAGTCGTTGTTAGCTGTTTGTCTGGTGAAAATGAGAAGCAAGTGCAACTAGGTTTGGAGGGTGAAAATGAGAAGCCAGTGCGACTGGGGTGGGGGGGGGGGGGAGGAAGAGGGAGAGGGAGAGGGAGGGGGAGAGGGGGAGGGGGGGATTATATATATATATATATATATATATATATATATATATATATATATGCCGGGGCTACCTGAAATGAGAGAAATCAATATTCATGCCACTGGGCTGTAAGCCGCCCAAGCAAAATATGAGATGCTGTTCATCCAATTGCCGTTTAGCCTCATTCTGACAATGGAGGAGACCGAGAAAGGTCTGTGTGGGAATGGGAAGGAGAATTAAAGTATCCAGCAACCGGGAGATCAGGTTGGGGAAGTTTTGTTTAGAGATATGGCATGTAAACAGACCCTTCGGACCAATTAATCCATCTCTCGTTTCCCTGATCCCTGACCAGTCTGAAGAAGGGTCTCGACCCGAAACGTCGTCCATCTCCTTCGCTCCTTAGATGCTGCTGCACCCGCTGAGTTTCTCCAGCCTTTTGTGAACCCTCGATTCTCCAGCATCTGCAGTTCCTTCTTTAACCTATTGTGGATGATCAGCCATGATCATAGTGAATGACTCGAAGGGCTGAACGGCCTACTCCTGCACCTATTGTCTAATATCTTTGGAATATGGGAGGAAGCCAGAACACCCAGAGAAAACCCATGTGGTTAGAGGGAGAACGTGCAAACTCCACTGAGACAGCACCCAAAGTCAGGACCGAAACCGGGTCTCTGGCATTGAGAGGCAGTGTCTCTCCCAGCCGTGCCACTGTGCTGCTTGAGAAGGTAGGTCATTTTTACAAAAATATCTTCGCTTTTGATTTAATTATTTTCAATTGTTATTGATGTAAATAATTTTAACCACATATTTTTCTTTTAATAATATGTATATTGTAATTATATAATTCAAATTTGATAGAGTATGAACACCAGAGACAACTAATCACTTTATTTACAGCTGACCAACTTGGAGTGTGTGCTATGTGGATGGTCTGAACTGTTTGGAGAGAGGACCTTTACAATCAACCACTGTTGACAATGAGGCTATATATTGCAGTGTGGAGCTCTTCAGAGCAGCAGGTCTGAAGTCCACATCCAGGCCAGTGAAGTATGAGTGTGGATGGATGGAGCGATCACAGGTGCACTTTATGGCAGGGGGACAATATCAGCTAGATTGACCATTAAATATAAATTCTGCCATTGTTCAGCTTCAGTCTGATGCCTGTGATGGCTTAAACACATAAGAGGCGGCAGAAATCACAAAGCTAAACTTTCAATCTGCACAACGTCTATGGATAGATTTACACAGTGGCACTTGTGAGGACATTTTGGGATTGCTTGGTTCACCCATTGCCTGCTTACATTCGATTTATGCTTCTTCTGTATCAGGGTGTGGATGAGAAAGCTCATTCCTCACTTATTTTCCCAGTTCAAAAGAAGAGGCAACTATATTCAAGTGTCTGCTGCCACCACTTGACGTGTGATTTGGTAATCATACAATGAGCAGGCATAAAGCCTGCAATGTTCAGCTAAATGGAAACAAGTGTGATTTGGGGGTATAGAGGGAGGTAGTATATCATAGCAGCAATTGCAAACTTCCTCCAGAATAGCTTCTTTCTCATTTTAGTATTTTTGCTAAATCCTCTAATTTTGATGGCTTGACAAATTAATGAGCAGGCACTGTTCAAAAAGCCGACTGTTATAAATATGCTTGAAGGCAATTTAATCTAACAATTATCTACACCAGAAGTTTACAATGCAAGAATAGAAAGCCAGGCTGACAAGCAAAGAAGCTACAATTAAGCCAAACTATTTATGTAATTGGAAAGAAGAGCAGCAATAGCCATTGATTTTGAACCTCCCTAACTGGAAGGTAGCATCATCACAGTATCTCCTTAACTTTCTGAAAGAATTGAAACGGAAGAAAATATAAGAGAAAAATGTCACAATTGATTCTCTGACCAGCTATCAGGCATATACTTAACATTATCAGCTGAAGATTGATACAAAAAGCTGGAGTAACTCAGTGGGTCAGGCAGCATCTCTGGAGAGAAGGAATGGGTGACGTCACGGATCGAGACTGAAGAAGGGTCTCGACCCAAAAGGTCACCCATTCCTTCTCTCCAGAGATGCTGCCTGTACTGCTGAGTTACTCCAGCTTTTTGTGTCTATCTTCGGTTTAAACCTGCATCTGCAGTTCCTTCTTACACATTATCAGCTGAACCTGTAATCTGGCTAATTGAATGTAATATTGATTGGTCAAATGAGATGGCAGTGATAATCTTATTGATGGATATTTGCAAAGTAATTACGTTATGTTAAGACAAATTACATTTGAATGTCTCCATAGTCAGAAATGTTTAACACAAAGTTCATAAAATCCTGCCATTAAAATTTATCCTAGGCAAGAACACATTCAGGTAGTTAACACACTTAATCAGGTACATTCCAATTAATAGGCAGAAGACTGATCTACGTATGATCAATATATATCCATCATAAGCTACAATTTGTTTTGCACTATATTGTTTAGTTTAGTTTAGAGATACAGCACGGAAACAGGACCTTTGGTCCACTGAGTCCGCACCAACCAACGCTCCCCGCACATTAACACTATCCTACACACACTAGGGACAGTTTACACTTATACCAAGCCAATTAACCTACAAACCTGTACATCTTTGGAGTATGGGAGGAAACCAAAGATCTCGGAGAAAACCCATGTGGTCACAACATCTTGTTTACATCACCCAGTGCGGTCACAACATCGGAGGCCTGGGTCGCCTCAGCGCAGAGGAAGAGGAAGAACAAGAAGGGAAGAGACAAAGACTGAAGATTTTGCCTTCCATCACAGTGAGGAGGCGTCTGGTGAACTCACTGTGGTGGATGTTAAATTTGTGTTCATTGTGTGTTTTGTTATTTACTATATGTATGACTGCAAGGCAATGAAATTTCGTTCAGACCAAAAGGTCTGAATGACAAGAAAGTTTGCATAAAGTTTCCATAAAGTCATGGGGAGAACATACAAACTCCATACAGACAGCACCTGTAGTCAGGATCGAACCCGGGTCTCCAACTCTACCGCTGCTCCACCATGCCGATCTATATTGTGTTTTTTATTTATTGAACAATTTTCTTTGGTTATTGTATTATCTTTTGTGTAATGTGTTTACAATCCTGTTGTGCTGCTGCTAGTAAGAATTTCACTGTTCCGTTTTGGGACATATGACAATAAAATAATCTCAACTAGATTTTTTTACATACTATTAGATTTTCATTGTTTTGTTCCCAGTGCCTATGAAAATTAAACACTTTCTCCTCTTTAAGTGGAACTATTGCTGGGAATTAAAAGTAGAAATGAGGAAGAAGTCAACCAGTCAAGCATCATTCATGGAAACAACAAGCAGTCAAAGTTTCAGGTTCACGATCCATCTTCAGAACTGAGGGAAGAGTGGGTGGGATCTACAATTGGTTGGGGTGTGAAGGAATGAGATACAAGATGAAAGATCAAGTGGAGGCATATTAAGACAGATCTGGTGATAAGGATCATGAGTATTGAGGCATTTTAAACAAGGTGAAGAGGGACTGGAGCATGATAACAGAAAACAATGAGAGTGCAGTTTACCTGACATTGGAGAATTTACTGTTCATTCCAGAAGATTGCAAGGTGCCTGGATGGAAGATAAGATGTTGTTCTAGTTTACATTGGGCATCACCATGGCAGTGGAGGAGGCAGTGGACAGATCAGAAAGGGATCAGGACTGTGAATTAATGGAACAATGAAGGCTGATGTGCATGGTTATGGTCCCTATCCATAAAAATGTGACCAAAGTTCAGGCCAAGATAGCCAGACTTCCCTTGTTGGACCCAAAGGAGTACCTCAACTCATTTGGCATGATGACTACTTTCCTTTGAAACATCATCATTTAATATTTCATCGTCTATTGATTGTGCAAAATGTGTGGCATCAGAACAATGTTTTCTGCTTCAAAATGTGTTCCATTGAAGTCAATGAACTTCTCAGGCAATCTATAATATTCTGGTGCTCTTACAGAACAGGTTTAGCACAACTCATCAAGGTTGAATTTCAGGGCATACGATTTACACTACAGAACCCAACCAGCTTCCTGACAAGTTTACTCAAAATAGATACAAGTTCAGGGATCTGCAACATGTGAAGATTAATAAGTGGTGTATGTAGTTCATGGTATTCTTTTGACCCAAAAAGTTACTCCAGCACTTTGTGTCTTTTTTGGTTAACCAGCATCTGCAGTTCCTGACGTCTCCATAAATTCGGGGGTGCATGTACATCATGAAACACCAGCATCCAGCCAGCTGCCAAAGATAGTGTTGTTTGACTCCAGGTCAGCCATAAATGGAGGCTCTTCCTCACTTCAGTCCCCTCAGTCAGGTTGACCGTGCAAATTTGCAGCGACTCGTAATATTCCGACTCTCCTCTATAATGGGTTTATCATTGTGTAAACCCAGTGCAGGTGTTCATTATCATCTGTTTAATCAATAACCGTCGCATTTAGCTCTTTGCTCATTTTAGCAGTGTCTTATCTGGCATGAAAGGTTTTAATGATATTACACTGTATGGTGATCTTACTTCCTATTTAGTTGAATGGACCATTTTAATTGGTTGATAAAAGCAAATAAAAAGGAATATTGAATAATTACACTTTTAATATCTTAGCAGCATGAATAAAATACAACACATATTGCAATAATTTCTCACTTAAGTCGTATTTTCTGCTCCATCTGAAAGGCATGTTATTTTATAGAATCCAATTTACAAATGTAATCAGCGGCATTAGAAGGTTTATATTTACTTTTATTCTCAGTTACCTCCTGTCAGCACACCTTTGAAGGCTGAAAAAGTTGCCACTAATTAGTTTAATAAAATAATGCAGCATGTGAATGTTAATACGTGATGTCGTTCATTGTATTCTTCTGGGACACAAGATACTGAAGAGAAAGAGCACAAGTGCTCTTGTTAGCCTTTGATGTAAGGGGAAGATAGATTTCCTGTACAAAGCTGTGTTCATCATTTTGAAGAGATGCTAAATTTCATTGTGGTTTTGGAGCCAAAGGGAAACATGTTACAAAGTAAAAGGAATATTAAGTGACTTAGCACCGAGACCATTTTGCTGCAGTTCTTACATTTTTTTTGGCCACGGTATTTAAATACTGGATTAAATTTAACATTAATCAGATGATGTATTTAAATGACTTGGACGAGTTTGTGATTTAAATAAATGACTTGGACGTTAACGTAGACGGGTTGGTGAGTAACCTTAAAATTGGAGGAGTTGCAGACAGTGAGGAAGGTTGTCAGAAAACACAGTGGGACATAGATCAGCTGAAGAAATGGGCGGAGAAATGGCAGGTGGAGCTTCATCTGAGCAAGTCTGAGGTGTTGCATTTTGGTCGGTTGAATGTAAAGGGAGATTACACAGTTAATGGCAACACCCTTAACAGGATTGATGTGCGGAAGGATCTTGGAGTTAAAGCTCATAGCTTACTGAATGTGGCAGCACAAGCCAATAGGGTGGTAAAGATCGAGTATGGCGTGCTTCCTTTTCAATGCTAGGGGCATTAAGTATAAGAGTCAGGATGTCATGATACAGCTCTGTATGACTTTGATGAGGCCACATTTGAAATATTGCGTGCGGTTCTGGTCTCCCCTTTATAGGAAGGATGTGGGGGCTTTGGAGAAGTATACCAGAATGATGCCTGGATTAGAGGGAGAGGTTGGGTAGACTTGAATTGTTTTCGCTGCAATGTTGGAGGTTGAGCGGAGAGTAGATGGAGGTATTTACAATTATGAGAGGCATAGAATGGATAAACAGTCAGAACAGTCAGAACCTTTTACACAGAGTGGAAATATCCAACACTAGAGGGCATAGCTCTAAGGTGAAAGGGCGAAAGTTTAATGGAGATATGCGGGGCAAGTGTTTTTACACAGAGAGTAGTGGGGGCCTGGAATGCATTGCCGTGGGTGATGCGGAGGCAGATATGATAGTGGCATTTAAGAGGCTTTTCGATATGCATTTGGAAGTGCAAAGAATGGAGAGATGATCATGTGCAGGCAGATGAGGGCTGATATGCATGGCCATGGCCCCTATCCATACATATTCAGCACAAACATTGTAGACCAAAGGGACAGCTCCTGTGCTGTATTATTCTATGTTCTATAATCATACTTTATCCTATCTAAGGACCTGAGAAATGTAACGTTACAAGCTGACAGTGGAACAGTTTGTAGTTGCATCCATATAATTTCAAAGAGGAAATATGTCAGGTATATTTTGGACACCCCAAAGTTGTGCAGCAGGCGTATCTACAAATGTATGTTTATCTCTCGCTGCACACTGTTGTAATATGGAATATGAATGGATCAACTCAGCAAGACAGACCATCTGTTTCTATTTTCATTCTAATTTCATTGAATGTTTCAGTATTTTGCTTTTATATCAGTGTCACACTCATAAAAATGTGAAACATTCCACAATAAAACATCATCGTCAGTTAAATGTGGGGAAACACTTGTGTTTTTCAGTATTGTCTATATACAGGCAAATACTAATTTTCCAGTATTTGCTCAACTAAGCTCTGTATACATGTATATGCAGAGAGTCATGTGATGCTTGAGTAAGTATTGAGATGTTAAGAGATAAAAGGTAGTATTTGGTGGCAAGTGAGATGAGGAATTTCTTTCCACAAAACACAAAGAGCTGGAGTAACTCATCAGGACAGGCAGCATATGTGGAGGGAATGGACAGCAATGTTTTGGATGGAGATTCTTTCTCAAACTAAAATGAGAGCATAGAAGGGTCTCAACCCAAAATGCCGTCAGTCCATTCCATCCGCAGATGCTACCTGACCCGTTAAGTTCCTCCAACACTGTGTGTTTTGCAGAAAATTCCTGTATCTAAAGTTCCTTGTGTCTCCAAGTCCAATCCACAGTCATGTTTCTCTAACAATAGATGTGTTAGTGTGCTGCAAAGACTCAAAGACAACAAATGGGATTATAAGAAAGAATGGGGAATCCTGTAAAGTGATCAGCAGTGCAGTGAAAATGATATGGTTACAAAGTCCTCCTTTCGACTTCATCACAAGAAAGTTGCGGAAATGGTTTGCGATACACTAAAATAAAACGAAACACTTAATTTCTCAAACATAATAAATCAATGTAAATGATCCTATCTTCAACATTTGCAGTTAAGATTGATGAGTTAAATCCAAACACATGTTCTAAGTCATGGATTCTCACTCCAACAGCTGTACGCATTTCCACAGCGCACAACCTCTGCATGTTTCTCTTGAAACAACCCGACTCTACCAAAAAAGTTAATGTCCACGTTAAATCTTCTCCTAAATTTAAGGTTATAACAGTAAAATGACACTGTAATTAGTGTGATTTTAATGACTGGGCATAACCTTGAACAAAGGATTGTTCTTGATTTTTGCCAGCTTTACAAATTCACAACAGAGCCATGAACTTAACATGGCACCATCCAGAGAGTTCATTTTCACTCTGGTAATTAGTTAACAGTTGTCATGCTAGAGTTTAGAAGGAAATAGATTATTGATATTGGCTTTACGAACTATGAGGATCAGCTGCATAATCAGAGAAACGCTCGCTACACTCCCATCCATGATTGTCAACTCTAAGTGTATGCAATGAATACGAATCAAACTATCATAGTTTGAAAAATAATTCAACATGAATGATACAAATAGTTCTCCATTACTGATTGTGATTACAGTTTTAACATCTAAAATCATTTTTGATCTCGTAGTAATGGATAGGACAGCTTTAGAGGGATACGAGCCAAATGCAGGCAGGTGGGGCTAGTGTAGATGGGACATGTTGGACGGTGTGGGCAAGTTGGACCGAAGGGCCTGTTTCCACACTATGACTCTAGTATAACATATATATAAAATGGAAGCACATAGCTATTTAATGGACCATAGGCACATGACTAAATTTGCCATTTTATACAAGGAATTAAGAATGTTTCAATTTTAATTCATGATATGACATCTTGGCCTAATATTTATAATTCTCCACATAACTACAGCATCTTCAATATATTATACAATATCATAAGCTTTTTAGAGTGTTGATAAAATGAGCCTTAAAGAGAAAAAGGCTCTTACCTTCAACCATACACATAAACATGGTTCTAAATTAAATTTAATATTCAAACCTATTTAGTGATAATAAGCCTCAGACTTGGGCATTTTCTCACGCCAATGAGAATTACTGCTGCCCAATACTCAGCACCTGGATCAAAAGTTAATTTTCAAAATAGATCCCTCAAAACTAAAAAAAATGTTCCTGTTCTTTAACTCCACATACGTGATGCACTTGCACAATACAAGTTTATTGGCATCAGCATAATGTGGCACAGATTATCTGTTTCTGTTTTATTCGGTGTTTGCAAAACCTTTTTGTCTTTGTGTAACCGTAATTGATATTTTCTAGTAAGTAATACCGACTCCTTTCAATGGAACTGCAGCCTCAGTAGGAATCAACTGCATTTAGCAAGTAGTTCTATTGTTCACATTCTAATGTATGCAGCCTCTCTTGTCCCTGCCTCATCTCCATGTCTATTCAGCTGACAATTAGTGTCCATTTGTGTCTTTACTGAAATAAGGAACAAGGACATCTGTGTCCAATTACTAATGGTGTTATCAAAACATGCCAAACTCGACATGATTTGTCCAATTTGCTGCTTATTTACGGGATTAATATATATCTTTATGGCTTTTATATGTAACCTTTGAATAAATTTCCCTCTTGAATCTGCACAATTTAATTGCTGTGCATTTTGGGAGCACCTTACCAAAACATTTGCAAACCAAGTACCTAAAATGTATAATGCTTAAATTAAGTTCTATCTCTAAATTAAGTTCAACATCTATTTTTCCACTGGTCACCAAATGAATGAATTAAATTTAAATTACAAGTATAAATGTAAGCAATAATTGCTCGGAGTGTGCCTGGGATGCCAATGCAAAGAAATAATGTGTTACATGATAATTACAATTAAAAATGAGGATATGTAAATAACAAAGCATTGGCATTTAATAAACTGATTTCCAATATCCAAAGTGTTATCTCATTCTCATCAAGCCAATCAGTTATCAGTTAAGATACGGTTCACTATTTTTCTATAAATATTATTTTAACAATAGAAACAGCTCCATGAAAGAAGGGTCCCAACCATCGATGACAAAATCACTTACGAATCATCCCAAACCTAAATCCCTGATCAGATATTCCTTGAGCAACAACACGGTTTCCGTGGAGGTAGATCCACAGTAGACACGATCTTCTCTCTGCAGTACATCCAAGAAAAATGCAGAAGCAGCAAACCCCATTGTACATCGCCTTTGTGGATCTTACAAAAGCTATCAATTCTCTCAGCAGACACGGCCTCTACCATATACTGGAGTAGATTGAGTTTCCACCACATCTTCTAAACCTCATTCAGTCCTTCCATGAGAAAATGCATGGTACAGAGCAATTTGATGCCACTACATCGGACAGTTTCCCTATGACAAGTGGAGTGAAGCAAGACTGCGTCCTAGTTCCTACTCTGTTTGTCATATTCCTATCTGCCTTTCTGTCCTTTGCCTTCCCGACAGGCATGGAAGTAGTGTATCTTCACACTACTTCAGACGGGAAACTCTTCGATCACGCACGGTGGACAGCCAAGGTGTGCTTATAAGGCAACTCCTGTAGGCTGTTGATGCTGCACTTACCGTCCCAATGGAAGGAGGACTTCAGAGGTTTTTGGACAGACTGTCTCACTGTCTCATGATTGCAATGACTATCAACTGACAATCGGCATCAAGAAGACCGTTGCATTGGGTCAGGACACTCCACCCCCACTGGAAACGGTCAACAGATTCCTCTACCTGAGATCAGTGGTGACATACCCTCTCTGGATGAGGAAATCAAATTCCATAGAAGAAAGGCAGCAACCACCGAAGGGAGGCTAATCAAGTGGGCATGGAAGGACAGGAAACGCACAATCAAGACCAAGGTAACTGTCTACAAACCAAGTATCTTGAACACATTACTTACAGCAATTATACTTTAGGCAACTTACTTACATCAAGAACGGAAATGTAGTAACTTAAATTTCCACTGTCCACGTAGCATCCTGGGAATTTCTTGGCAGGTTAAATCACCCTTCTTCCTGACAAACATGCCTAGTATCCCCACGATCCTCAAGCAAATGCATCTTCACTAGCTTGGACACATACACAGGATGGAAAATGGACGCATCCCGAAAGATGAGCTCTGCAGGGAGGTCCCTAATGCACGGAAACCAAGAGGAAGATTTAAGCTTTGCTACAAGGATATGACGAAAAAAGAGGCATAACAGATTTTAACATTGGCACTGACAACTGGGAAGCATCTACTGAGGACTGGGGGAGGTGGAGAAAAGACCTCCTGGTGGGTCTGATACACCACAACAGCATATGGTTCAGGACCCTGGAGGCCAGGCACCAACGCCATAAAATAGTCACTGATAACAGCAGCACACTCCCCAATCCAATGGCCAGAGACAGCTTCACCTGTGGGAGCTGTGGGAGGGTCTGCTTGCCAAGGATAGGTCTCGTCAGCCGCAGCAGGAAACGCAACCAGAGATGAAACCATCCCTTCTCCAAGCAGAACAATGTCAAAACCTAGCCATCATCTCTCATAGAAGGAGGGTGCCAAACATTTTAACAATAGAAACACCTCCATCAAGAAGGAATGCACACCAAAACATCACCTATCCATGCTCTCCAGAGATGCTGCCTGACCTGACCTGACCTACTCCAGCACTTTGCGTCCCTTTTCTATGTAAACCAGTATCTGCAGTTCTTTGTATCTCCATTTTTAAATCACTCATCACAATCCTATTTTACCCCATGTGCGAGCAGTCTCATATCCGAGTCAAAAAATGCTTTCCGCAGAGAACGTTCCCTCCGCAACTCCCTGGTCAACTCGTCCATTCCCACCCAAACCACTCCCTCCCCAGGTACTTTCCCCTGCAACCATAGGAGATGCAACACCTGTTCTTATAGCTCCCCCCTCGACTCCGTCCAAGGACAGGACCCTGACAGTCTTTTCTGGTAAGGCAGAGGTTCACTTGCACCTTCTCCGACCTCAAAAAATAATCCAGCTCAGATGGTTGTCGACTTTGCATGGTCACACAACACCGAGAGTGTATCAAGCATTCTGTTTTCTAATGTGATATTAAAAGAGACCCTGCCTGCCCTTTCAGGGAAACATAAATGATCCTCTGGCATTATGTTGTAAAAAAGCACAGGCACTGACACTCAACTAACATAACTGATTATAATCAATATGCTTTTTTGTCAATTCATTACAATCATCACTGCATTTCAAAGGTAAATTGGTGGTGGTCCGCTGAAATTTAGAAAGACATTCTATAAAAATATCTTTCTTTTCATAATAAATACAAAACTAAAAGCTCCGGGCATTTCATGGATTACTGAACAATGCCAACATACATGTCAGAAATTGTCCACAAACCAAACTGAGACAGTTTTCTTCCTTTTTCCCCTCATTTCTATCGAATAGGACTATTCACCACCTTCTCTCATTTAGCAGGAACTCGTTCCTTTACCTCCAGCCTCTCTTTCCCTCACAATATTATTTTCCCATTGTTTACCATGGAAAACATAAAACAATATAGCACAGGATCAGGCCCTTCAGCCCACAGTGTCGGTGCCGAACATGATGCCTTGTTAAACTAATCTCCCTTGCCAGCAAGTGATTCATATCCTTCCATTCCCTGCATCCATCTGCTTCTCTAAAAGCCTCTTAAATGTGTCTATTTTATCTGCCTTCACATGCAACCATACCCTGCACATCTTGTTTAAAGTATGTACAGTGCGTATGTTTAACTCCTGTACTTTATCATTCCTCTACTCCCAGGCTCACTTTAGAAATAGATAAAGTTGTGTTGGAAAATAAGTTATAATTTCCCTATTGGAGCAAGAGTACTCTGGCACATTTTAGAAACTATAATTCATTACCAGGTTCAAGATCCATTTATATTGTTATTGCATCAGACTCTAAGCGACACTTTTGAGGGATGTCGGGTGGTGAACAGTAAAAATATATTGTAACAATAACAAAATTCCATATTTACTATAAACACCTATGAATGGTCCTGTGTGTATATCTCATTGTAAATTGTTTATATAATTAAATGAAATTAGCAGTTTATTTTAGATCCTGGCTTGCATTTTATGAATATTCTTCAAAATAATTATCTACTCATTCTTATTGATGGCATTAATGTTGCTGATTGCAGCAGATTCCCTAAAGCTGGAAAGAGAGAACCGTGAAAGGCACAAGAGATTACAGATGTTGGAATCCAGAGCAAAAAAAACAAGTCTGGGAGAAACTTAGCAGGTCTGGCAGCATCTGTGAAGGGAAATGGACACACACTGTTTCAGGTTGGGACCCCTCTTCAGCTCAATGGATTAGAGGGGAGAAAGCTGGTAAAGAGAGGTAGGGGTATGGCAAACCTATTTCACTCTCTCACTGCAAATCATCGCTCCTCGCCTGCATGGATATGTATGGTAAGTGATTGGTAGGTACAGATGAGGAGAGGTGACTGTCTATATGGCTGGAAATGTTGGCAAATTATAGAGGTGAAATGGAGACAAAAGGATGCAAGGAAGAAAGGAAGAGGAGAAGTGAAACGTAAAGGTGGAGGGAAGGGATATGTGTGGAAGGGTTTGGGAGTAGGGGAAAGAGGGTGCATATAATGGAAATGTAGGATTGAGTAGGGAATGGTGGGAGATCAATGGATGGAGAATGGGCAAGGAACAAAGTGACTAGGCGAGTGGCAGATATGTGTGCATGGGGGGGGGGGGAGGAGGGGGAGATGAGAAGAGAGAGGTCATGGAATATACTTAAAATTGGATAATTCAATGTTCATGCCATTGGATTGCAGGCTACCCAAACAGGATAGTTCAGAAGTTCATGTTATAGGAGTAGAATTAGGCCATTTGCCCATCAAGCCTACTCTGCCATTCAATCATGGCTGATCTATCTTTTCTTCTCAACTATCTTTCTCTGCCTTCTCCCCCTGACCACTGCCACACGTACTAATCAAGAATCTGTAAATCTCAGATTGAGCTTTGTTCTTCCGGTTGTTCTTCCAGTTTACGCGTGCCCTCACTCTGGCAGCAGAGGAGGCCAATGGACAGAAATGTCGCTATGGGAATGGGAAGGGGAACTAAAATGGTTTGCAACCAGGAGACCCGGAAGGCTTTGGCCAACAGAGCTCAAGTGTTGAACAGAATGGTTGCCTAGTCTGACTGATGTAGAGGTGGTCGCAACAAGAGCACTGAATGCAATAGATGAGCCTGTAATCAATGCAAGTGAAGCTCTGCCTCACTAAGAGACACTTTGCTACAGGCCACAGCTAGTTATTGTGGATCGACTTCAACAAAGTCAATGGAGAGTACCAGTTTTTAGATTCAAACTAGAAACATAATGTATTGATTTCATAATGTCATGCAAAATTATTGCAATGACACCATGAGTAATATTTCCAAAGCATATACTCCATTTTATCTGCAATTGGACAATGAACGGGTTTGAATGTGAAATTTGCACCCGTCATCTACTTCTCAATTCTCAATGTCACTGTGTATTCAGCAAATTCCTGCCTTTACAAACCCAGCTCTCGCTAATCGTCTGTTTTATGTAACTTATTGTCATGGACACAATCGTTTCATGTGATGCATTTCTCTATGTTTATTTTTCTAGCTCATCTGACAAAGTTCTGCTGAGAAGTAATTCCACAAACCCGCCTGTTCTGGGTTTGTGCTATCTGGCTGTGCGGTTGCAGAATTGTGTCAGAGACCAGGTCAACACAAGTGGCAGAACTACAGGTAGGAGCTTTTTTTGCATTTTCAAATTAAGTTAATGACATAAAATATATTATTTTTAAGCATAGATTTATAATGTCTTTTTTTTTAATCCTTTGAATGGCAAAGAAAATATTTAAAATCTGACTGAATCATTTAACCTTAATTCTGTCACGCGCACATATGACAACTCAAGTACAGCATTGGGGCAAGGTATATGTAACACATAGTGCTATTACTGCAATCTACATACCTACAGTTGCAAGAATGGTATCTTTAAATCCATCTGTGTAATACTGCCAAAAAAATCTATTTTTAAAAAAGTTTTACATTTACTCTGTCCAGTTCAACATATCTTTATTGCATGCTGAGGATTATGCATAATGTTTCAAAATGTCATTACATAGTCATGTAATTACTGCAGCACAAAAGGAGCCCTTTGGACTGATATAATCTTCAGAATGCAATAGAGCTATAGTCTGTTTAATGAAGATTGATTATTAATTGTTATAATGTCTGTTCTTTGAAACTTATGGTCAAAATGTTTCAGCCATTTACTGCGCTTCCAAAAATACTTTAAAAACATCAAACATTACAAAAAAGCATATTTACTGTATTACTGGAGAAAACGTGCTCTGTAACATGGAGTGATGAGGTGTAATGGAGTGAATTTATTTTATTCAATATTTTTTAGAAAGTAACAAGTCAATCAAGTTGATCTATAGTTACTTTAAGTGTCAGAATGACATCACTTCTCTATCATTGTTTATTGATGTCTGGCATAAATTTCACAAATGTTCTGCAAATTATTACATTTACCTTTCATTTTTCCTGTGGAAAATGTCTTTGTCATTATCCTAAATATATTAGCGTGTATTAGAGGAGAAATTGGATATTGGAAATTGGAATCCCTTCCTGTGTAAAAAAATTTAAAAGTGGATATAAAATTAGAGTTTTTTGATGACTAAAGCTAGATCAATTGACATGGGGCAGAAAAAAAAGGAAGCCTACGACCGTTTAAGATTCATGATATGGTGGAATACCTATCTGAATTTTGAGGATATGAAGGTAATGAGGAGAAAGGTGTGTAACGTACAACACTTTTATGGCGTTTGTGAGGATGTATAGGTCAAAAGGAGTTTGCAGAATAGATTTAATGGACTATCTCCACAAAGAAGTGGAGAAGATGGGTTGTTCTTGTAAGATGAAGTTTGAGAAAGGTGTTCAATTATCTAAACACTTTTGCTGATTGAGGTGAAAGTCCATCTACTTATCGAGGTCAGGAACAGGGAAAGCACTTTTGAGTTGATTGGCAAATGAACCAGAAGGGCTACAATGATACTTCATTTCACACACTAAATTACTATACACTACATGAAAGGATGGTGGAAAACAGAGAAAAGCAAATGGACTAAATATTTTTAAAAAACAAAATAACAGAACTATGGATAAAGATTAAGGAAAATTAAAATGGAAAGATCTATCAAAGAACCACCATGAGCATTAAATTTGATTGCAACAATCTGATCTTACATTTTGGAATTTCATTCAATTTCCATTGGGAAGGACTTTTGAGATTTTGTACAGGCCTTTAATTATATAAAGGATGCTTCCCGAAGAATAATATTGTTTATTCAATTCATTCAACCCAATATGTTTCAGCTGAAGTTCATAGGGTTTCCCCAAGTAACTTGAGGGAAGGCATTTAAGTAAAAGCTATGAAATAGGTGATTTGCCTCAATCCATACCATGGTCATCAATCTGCCAAAGCAGCATGGAGATGCACCTACAGATGTTTCAGAAAGACCCGATCTGGAGTACAGTTGTAGTTATTATGAGCCCACAACAGCCAGAAGAATCATCAGTCGGAGTTTCTGCCATGCTTGTGATAGCAAATGGCTGTAGAAATGTCAAGGCATGTCCTTTGAAATTCACTGAAAACTTTTCTCATATTAACAATCAATTCTTGGTGTTCCAACAGTCAGAAAATGAGGAAATCAAGAATATATTCCATATGGTCCAGAACAACTTTCTTTTAAACATATATTGTTGTATAAAGCACTCAGTTTTACAAATAGGCTTTGATTTATTAGTGAGTGTTGGAGCTCAAAGTATCTGAAATTAATAATACCTTCTTTGTGTGCTTCTTTCTACAGATTCTTATCTCCAGAAAGATGTACAGTTTTATGGGTGGAGGTTTGTTCTGTGCTGGTGTAGGCAACATCCTGCTTGTTGTTTCCACAGCAACAGATTATTGGATGCAATATCGCCGTTCTGGCAATTTTATGCACCAGGGCCTGTGGAGATATTGTGTGCCAGGAAAATGCTACTTGCACACTGAGAGTATAGGTAAGGAAATCAAATGAAGGCTTTGTTGCGGTTCATAACAACAACAAGGAACTGAATGGTTTCATATGGCCCAGCAGTGATTTGCCAATGTGTGTTGGTAGGAACTACAGATGCTGGTTTATACCGAAGATAGACACAAAATGCTGGAGCAACTCAGCGGGTCAGGCAGCATCTGTGAAGAAAAGGAATAGGTGACGTTTCCAAGCCTGAAGAAAGATTCCAGCCAGAAATGTCACCTATTCCTTTTATGTCCTGAGATGCTGCCTGACCCACTGAGTTACTCCAGCAATTTGTGTCTATCTTGAGTGATTTGCCAATGGTCCAGTTGACAATGCCAGAACCCAGATTCATCTCTCAATGGTACTTCATTGTCATGTGTACCCAAGCGCAGTGAAATTCTTGTTTTGCATACAATTCAGTGACAATCCTGCTATGAATTCAACACAATCATACTGATATAAGAGAATAAGATAGTAGTCCACACTGAGTCTATACACACGAATACACACTATCTTATATGTTTTAGGTCAAAATTGTTTTATTAAATAATAGTCTCAACTTGACCACAAAGTCCCATTGCCCTCAATACAGTTCCTAAATTCTCCTGGCTGAGCTGATCATACATGAGGCAGTAATTTAGGTTTTATTTTCAAAATGTATTTGAAAGGCAGCCCCCGAATAAGAGGTGCCATTAACAAGCGAGAGAAAGCACAAGCATGTAGAAACACCAATACATGAGCAACAAAATAGTTTACAAGATAAAAAAAATACATCAATACTGATGAGCGCTCACAGAGATGGCACTCGGTAATGCACAGACAGAGGAAAGCCACAGTGGAAAGTTAATAGTTGAAGGCAAGCACAAAGAGAAGCAGAAGCAGAAACCCGGGTTCGATCCTGACCATGGTTGTACGTTCTCCCTGTGACCGCATGGGTTTTCTCTGGGTGCACTGGTTTCCTCCCACATTCCAAAGATAAGTTCACAAGTTCATTTATTGTCACGTACACCAATTGGTCACTGGCCAGGTCAGTCATACAATTTAAAAAAGCAACAGACTCAAAAAACTCGTTTTAACATAAACATCCATCACAGTGACCCCTACACATTCCTCACTGTGATGGAAGGCAAAAATAAATTTCCAAGTCCTTCCCTTGTTGTTCGGGCCCTCCGCGTCAAGGCGATCCTCTCCTGCATCGATGGGGGGGGGGGGGGGGGGGGGGGTTGTTGTCAGCTCCCCCGCGTCGGGGCTGGACAAACCTTCTGCGGCGTTGGAGCTCCCGACTTGCCTCTCCCGAGAATGCGAGCCCTTGATGGTAAGTCCGCAGTCCGCGGTGGGAGCGATCCCAGGCAAGGGATCCGCTCCGATGGTAAGTCCGCGCCCCGCGGTGGGGCTCACGACAGTCCGAGGCGGCTTCTAGCTCCAGCGATGGTAGGACACAGAGCCCGGAGAATGTGATCCGAAACTTGACCACCTCTCTGGGAAGGTAAGAACCTGAAAAAAAAAATCCCCCTCCCCCCCCCCCCCCCCCCACCCCCACATAAAACAAACAGAAGAACATTAAAGCAAACAACAAAAATAACAAAAGGATGAAAAAAACGAACAGACTGCCGGCAGGGCTGCCATCTCCCTCCTCCGGCGCCCCCTTGCAGGTTTGTAGGTTAACTTCCTCCCACATGCCAAACCCATGTTGACTGTTAGTCTATGTTGATGCTATAAATTATTGCTGGCGTTGAAGGGTGGTAGGAAAATCAGGGGTTAATGAGCATGTGTCAGAAAACTGGTTATAATGTGGGCTTGGTAACAATGGGAATATTCCAAGTGGTGGCGTAGACTCGCTGGGCCAAATAGCCTCCTCCTTTGTCATAAAGTAAAAATAAACATAAAATTATATAATCTCTAATGTAGATTGTAACAGTTTAAGGATTGAAAGTACACAAATATTAATATAATTATCCACAAGCTAGTAGAATAATGGAAAAATGCTAGTATTATCTTTTAGCTTATTTTAATACATGGAAAATACATCGAGCATATACCAAATAATCAATTTACATAGCAAAATCACTTTATTCAGCTAATGATAAAAGCCGTAATAATAAATTAGTAAACATGTATCCCCACATTAATGACATTCTGGAGAAATAAATCACCTCTAAATTGTCACCGTACTATGCTTAGAATAGACAGTCACTTGTTCTGCAATGGTGCTTGGTGCAGTCAAGGACTCTTAAATTTCCATCAACATAAATGCAACAAATTGAAGCATTGGTATTAACAGGAATGCCTTGCTCTTACTGTCTATCCTGTGAGAGGCACACAATTGTGTCTGTATGATAGGTTTTCTCATCTGAACAGCAAAGGTCACGAACGTACCAAACGTTTGGGTAAGGGAAGAGGAGATGACTAAATTTATTTGAAGCCAAAATGGGAATGGAATGCTGTATTTCTCATTTGTCCTTTATTCCCCTTCCCCTTTTGTAACAACAGAAATTAAATTGTATTTTTGCTGGCGCATAATGGTAACATGCATCTCTTTTTATTCCAGCCTACTGGGACGCTACTCGAGTATTCATGATCCTCTCCTTGCTGGCTTGCTTCATTGGCATCATTATTGGCTTCCTGGCATTCATGCAATACTCTTCCTTCACCAAATTTGACAGAACCTTTGCCGCAGGAATCTTGTACTTTATTTCATGTAAGTCTTAAGAACGATTTCAACCATTCCACTACTTTATTTCCCTAAATGTCTTTCCTCTTGTGACCAGTTATGTACTTTTTATTCCGCAGGTTTATTTGTGTTGCTTGCCATGGCTATTTATACAGCTGTCACGATAAATTCTTTCGGTAAGCGTTATGGCAATTGGCGCTTCTCCTGGTCCTACATCATTGGATGGGTGGCTGTGGTGCTCACATTCTTTGCAGGTAAAATATTGTGTCAAACAAGTGAATTCTTCCCCTGATCTTTGTAGTATTTGTTACTATACAATGGGCATTTCCATTGGTTAGCACATTTCATGCAAGAAGATGGCAGGTTACAGTTGTCTGTTGTGACTGCGGTGGCAAGGATTTTCAAACATGTACTGTAATGGCGAATGCTGACAAATGATTTCTCCTACGAAGGCCATCACTGCCTCATCTAATCACCTTCTCATCAATACAAACAAACACATGCATACACACTGCAGGAGAGTAATTAGGAGCAGGGACTCAGTAATCTTTCTTCCCCAAGCACAGAGGGGCTAAGATCAATTATGATGAGCCAGCAGAGATAAATCAGCTTAATAAAAATTGATGCTGCAGTGTTCCTAATGTGTATTGCTCAGTTGGGTCCAGGTAGATTAGCTGGCAAAGCATTTAGATAAATGATTCCATCAGATTGCCATTTTCAAACAAATATAAATACGTTTTACTACGGATTTAGCCTTCCTGGCCTGCTATTTTTTATGCTACCTTTTATCATCTAATAGTAAAGATAATGACTGCAAGGCAGTGTCAATACCATAAATGGATCTTAGGAGGCAATGGGACAATCCTGTGTCTTTCAATTCTGTAGATCTAATTATTGCCCATTAGAAGGTGTAGTAAGGCGACCAAGGTTGGCACTCCATTACTTTGAAATCATGTCATAGGTTATATAACATTTGCTGAAATTAACGGTGGCTTCAGTTTAGAAATGTTGCTGATAATATCAGTTAATGTGCAGATCGAGCCTCTTGGCTGCATTTCACCCTGCAAGGTTTTACTGAATGGGTTCTTCTGCGATAGTGGGAATACAACTATCCAGCCAATTACAATGTCACTGCAGGAATGATAGAGGGAATTGGTAAATAAAAAGCACAGATTTGAAACGGATAGAAATATGAAATGCTGGAAATATCAATGGAAAGAGAACTAGGCAGTTTGATGTCTCAGTGTATCCATCACTTAATTCTCAGTGGTAGCCAAATGTTAAACAGAACCCAAATCACTAGTTCAATTATCTTCATCTCGGTTGTTGACTGACTTGCTAAAGAACTGGTTAGGCAGTTGTAAGCCTATGAAACATATAAAGGACAATGTAGTATGTCCCAGGCTGCTTTATTTTCCATTGGTATGCGCACAACCTTGCACACAGCGACTAGGCAGCAATTTCTGGCTGTACCAGCCTTCCACCATCTACAACTGAACTAAAGGGTGTCAGAAGTTATGGGAAGATGACAGGAGAATGGGGTTAGAAGGGAGAGATAGATCAACCATGATTGAATGGAGTAGACTTGATGGGCTGAATGCCTAATTCTACTCCTATCACTTACGATCTTATTTTCTAAAGAAACCATTTTGCTATTATTTAGTGTCACATGGCACAGAAATTCTGAGTGTCTGCATTATGCTGAAATGTCACAAATCATGGAAAACCCCAAATAGCATCCTATATTTCCCCCATAGTTCCAAAGAACACTCAAATATGTAACATACAAGTTATTACCAAATGAGGGTAATCCAATTCCTAATATGTTGTTAGAAAATCTGCATTTCCCGTGCAAAGGATGGACAGAAGTGAAAGTTGAGAAGGATGATCATATGTGGGTGATGAGAAGATGGGTTTCATTCGAAAGGTTAGGGCTTATTTCTTATGATTATCACAACTGGCATGAACACACTAAACACCGGCCCCAGGTCTACCATTTCTTTCAGTCTTCAGATCTCCTTTTAAGAAACAAAGTGTTTCCATTAAACTCTCCTACAATCCAATGCATGACCATCAGGCACAGTCCACGCACAGTGCAAGTTAGAGTTATCTTGAAGAACGCCAATGAACTCACAGTATTCTAAAAGCAACCACAATTTCTTTCATATTTTTTTATCTGTCAGATTTATTGAATTCAATTGATTATGGTGACATTATGGCTTCTCTGTTGGTGCTTTTACAGCGCATCGTAATTACTTTGCCCCAGTATCAAACTGTAGATGATTTTGGTTCACTGTCGAGTTCAATGTTTATTTCAATTGATCCTTCAGTCATGCTGCGATGATTAGATAATACAGATATAACATATAATTTATTTCTTAGGTATCTTCTACATGTGTGCCCATCGTTTGCACGAGAGCCCACCAAATTCAAGCCCACGCTAGCATCCGACACCACGCGTTAAGAAATGGAATAACATACAGGACTTTGCATCAACTCGCATGTTATGAAGTGGCATTTTCTTTTGATCTCTTTAGAAAACAAGTTAGTGAAATGTAGATAGAAATTGAAACAAATTACAGCTGTACTTTCAGGGTTTGGCTGCAGGGTTTTTTTTTATCACTTCATTCGTGAAATAGAGTTATAAAAAAGACAAAATATTGTTTTCAAGAACTTTCATTAATGTTGCATGAGTTTTCCACAAGCTAGTAAAATAATGGAACAATGGTAGTATTATATACAAGCTTACTTTAATATATGGGAAATGATAAATCTGAAACTAAATTTAACTCAGTGCATCCACCTTGTTTTATCTAATAAAGTTTCCCTGAACATCGACTGACATTAAGCAAACCCAAACTTCTCCTGCATTGTTATTCATTAATGTTTGTTAAGGGAATTATTTTTATATTAATTGCAGTCTTTTCAAAGTTGGTAATGCATTGTGAAGCCTGACATTTATTGCACATTCCTAGTTTCCCTGAAAGTTTATGTCAAAATGCTTTGACACAAATGAGTGGCTTGCAAGATCACTTCAAACCTTAATAGTGTCTGTTGAACTGGAGTCACATAAAGATCAAACCAGGTAAGGAAAGCAGGTTTAATTCCCTGAACAACATTGATAAACTAGTAAGATTTTAACTACTTCAATGTCACTTTTAAAGAACTTGTTTAAAACATAATTAGAATTTTCAGACACCCATGATGTGTCGTGTATTCGTGTCAACTGGATTACACCTCCAGGTTCTTGATTTACAACATATCGCTTTCTGCAATATACACACACAAATCAATTTTCACACACATGAGATAGAGTAATGCTTCAAAATTATTTCAAAATTATGGGTTTAATTTCAAATTTTTGCTGGGCACATTTATTAAGGGAAAAACCAGAATGCTCAAACTTATTTTTCATTAGTTTGCGTAATTTAGATTTCAAATGAATCCACCTATTGTCCTTTTATTCCAGTTGCACAGTCACAATTGTGCAGACCAAACTACTTTCCACCACACTGAATTCCAACCATCCACAGTTAATTGAATTTTGATGATCCCAACTGCTTACAATCCATCCCCATTATAATGATACCCATGGAGACTAAAGCTCTCGCTATTCTCTCCTAAAGTTAAAGCATTGCATTGGCCTAAACCTTTCACAGTGAATAGTATCCAAATCTAAGCACAACATGTTCTATGATCATCACAAAGTTAGTACTCAGCATATTCATCGCCGCACTGTTTTGTAAAACCCAAGAGTTCGTGTGAACCAGGTTTTATAAAGGCTGAACAAATGACTGAGTTGTTATTAAAATAAAATCACCAAAGAAAGCTAGCCTGTTTCTTAAATATGTTAGGTTCTACAGGCTGGCTGCAGAAAATGCTTTCAGAAATCCTTCCAATATTGTGCCAGAGTAAGTTTCTAAAAACATGAGGATCAATACTCTGAAATACCCATTAGGGAACAAAAATAGCTCATCAAAGAGCAAAGGGTAATTAAATCTAACCAGCTCCCCAGGGACAACTTTAATATACTTCTCTACAATGCTATCACTGAAAGGTTATCAGTGTCTCAGTATAAATTGTGAAGTTATTTGTTAAAGTATATTGGACATTGAAAATTCTTATGTTGTTCATTGGAATCCTCTGATGTTAACATATTATTATTATTCACAACTACATTTATCATTGTCCCTCATATTGATTTAGATTGTGCTGACTCCTCAAAGTTTCAGTTAACATCAGCATGCTCACTAACAACCTGATGATGGGGCTCACTTTCCCTTGCTCGGTGAAGATTACAAGGGGCAAGTTCAAGTCATGATATCGTTGGCACATTCCAGGTTTCTTGAATTAGCCAGTATTATACGGTTAGTACCAATTTCAAAGGACATCGTTAAACTTAATAAGACTGCTTTAGATGATGAAATAGAAACAGATATAGGTAGCCACTATTTATAAAGCTCTGAGCAAAGATTAAAAAACAATACACTTGTTCTGTAGATTAGTGAAATATGGATTAATATATCACCAAAGAGAATTGCAGACGGCTTTTTTTTACACACATAGTGGTTATCATTTGGGATTTGCTTTCAAATCACACTAGTTCTGCAACCCATTTCTTTGTCATGAAGAAAACTCAGATGTTGTAACAAAAGATTTTGAAAAAACTAAAACAATTGTACATTCTCTGACTTTTTCCAATAGATAACTAACTGATAATATGATCCAAAACAGTGTAAAAATACATCAAATAGATTTAGCCCCTTTATAGCAGAGTGTTATTTCTTGCTTGCAAAATACTCAAATGCTATTCAAACTTATGAAGTTGGTTTATGGCTGCATGGTAACTCAAATATCACTGTACCTTACATGTGAATCTGAATCTGAACTGAATCTGAAATGATTCTTTTTAAATGGGTGATAGCGCCCTCAAGCATAATCAATGTGACATTACAACACTTGCCATTGTTATATAAACATTTCTTCACTTTTTTTTTTAATTTGGCTACATGGCATTGAAGAAAGTGATAGCAAAGTCAGATGTTCTGAATAACGGGCCCAATATTTCCCAAATGTGAAGAAAAATTAGGAGTGATTTTTTTTTCTGGCATTCCATAATACAGCATATGAAATTTCAAATTAATCCTTTGAAAAATACGTGCGAGGAAATACTGGAATGGTTATGGTGCCAAAATTATGAATGCTTTTTTGCAAAATGTTTCCTTTAAAAATAGTTCTCATAAAAATATGATCTGAAATTCAAAGATTACTATTCGTCAACTGGTCAATAAATATATTGATGGTGAAGTTATGCTTGTGTATATTTTGTTTAATTAATGAGGAATACTTTGTATAAGCCAAACACTTGACACATAATTCTTCCAAAGCTACTACAGAAGACACCCAGGAGATCGTGGGCAGCCTTGTGACACCCAGGAGATCGTGGAGAATCCCCTCGACTCCGAATGTTAATCTAATCAATGCAATTCCTCAACAAGACTATTGTCTTCAACAGGCTTCCTTGCTGGCAACATGTCTAAGAATTGAACTTCCTCAATGCCTCAGTGAGTTTTCCAGCAAGAAGTTGAGACGAACAAAATGAAAACAATGAAGAAAATGAGGGCTTGGATTTGCATCACAACTATCATGCCTTTCTCTGGATGAATCCAAGTAGCTTACAGCCAATTATGCATATTTTGAAGTGTAGAAACATAGACACTAGATTTACATAGCAAGCTTCCACCTTCTGCAACATTACAAGCACTAGAAAGTCTGTTTTTGACTGATACTCATTGAAGGATAATGCTGTGGATATTTTATGTTCAGCTGAAAAAGTAAATGAGGTTCGGGTTTAAAACTTCATCTCAGGGGCTGATTCCCTGACATGTATCATATCCCCAATACTACACTAATAAGCTAGCCTAGGTGTGTGTATACTGTATGATTTGAATCCAATTAACAAGTGGCAATTCAAAGTCTAAAAGGATTCTGACTGATCCAGAGCTGGAACAAATACATTCGGAGTGTTGGAAGGGGGTGAGTGAGGGATAGGGAGGGAAGTTGGGGTTGGGGTGCAGGGAGGTTGAGTAATGGATAGGGAAGAAAGTCAGGACTGCATGGGGGAGTCGGAGGAGGAAGGGTGGTGAGTGAGATATAGGGAGAGGCATTGGGTTTGAGGAGGAGAAGGGCGATGGAGACTGCCTTCGGAAATAGGTGTCAGAAAGCAGGAAAGGGAAAGTGGATAAAGGACCAATTCAAAACAAGACATAAAAATAGTGTAGGAATGAACTGCAGATGCTGGTTTAAATCAAAGGTAAGACATAAAATGCTGGAGTAACTCAGCGGGACAGGCAGCATCCCTGGAGTGAACGAATGGGTGACGTTTCGGGTCGAGACCTTTCTTCAGTCTGAAGGATCCCATTTGTATTCATAATGTCCATGGATCAGAGCATAAAACTGTAAATCATATAATCACGGGTACCACACAGAGAACTGCAATGCGAGACAGATTTGGAAATTTTATATAGATTTAGTCATGGCTGCCTCTCCTAGGCTAAACTACATTGATAGTTTATTTTAATTACCTAGTCAAAGATATCCCACAAATGATGAAAGGATCTACAACGCTACTGTCATTGAATATTAAGGGGAAATAACTGGGTTGTCAACTGATGGAAATGGCCATTCTCAGGCACTATGTGAACTTGGCCGAGACCATCATGAAAAACAGCTTCCCTTCCATTGACCATCTACACTTCACGCTGCCTAGATAAGGCCACCAGCATAATCAAGGATGGGTCTGACCCCAGTCACTCCATCTGTTCCCTTCTCCCACCAGGCAAGAGTTGCAAAAGTTTGAAAATGCATACAGGGACATTTTCGGGGACATTTTCTTCCCAGCTGTTATCAGGCAACTGAAACATCCTATCACCAACTAGAGAGTGGTCCTGACTTAACATCTACCGCATTGGAGACCCTCAGGCTATCTTTAATCAGACTTTACCGAACTTTATCTTGCACTAAACGTTATTCCCTTTAACCTGTATTAGTACACTATGGACGGCTTAATTGTAATCATGTATAATCTTTTTGCTGACTGGATAGCATACAAAAAAATATGTTCACTGTACCTCGGTACACATGACATTAACAAGCTGAACTAAAGCTGTGGTGTGAACATTATGCTGATTACCAAATCCAAGTGCAAACCAGGTGTTCCATTGTGCTGAGAGAACTACTTGGATATCCGAGTTCTACTGGTGGGAAAGTCTAGCACCAGAGGTCACGACCTCAAAATTAAAGAGCACTCTTTTAGAAAGGAGGTGAGGAGGAACTTCTTTAGTCAGAGGGTAGATAACCTGTGGAAGTCATTACCACAGAGGGCTGTGGAGGCAAAGTCAGTGGATATTTTAAGTCAAGTCAACTTTATTTGTAACATACACATACAAAATGTGCCGTGAAATGAAGGTGGCAATGCCTATGGATTGTGCAAAAACAACAGAACAGAATAGAACAGAATCAGTATTTACATGTTAGAAAATATTTTTTTTTTTAAAGACACAACAACAGTAAATTAGTCCCTGGTGAGATAAGTGTTCACAGTCCTGACGGCCTGTGGGAAGAAACTCTGTCTGATCCTCTCTGTTTTCACAGCATGACAGAGGAGGCGTTTGCCTGACCTGGATCTGCACCTCCTGGTGTATAAGTCCTGCAGGGGGGGCGAGAGTATTTCCCATAGTGCGTTCGGCCGAAGCCACTACCCTCTGCAGAGCCTTCCTGTCCTGGGCAGAGCTGTTCCCAAACCAGATTGTGATGTTGCCGGACAAGATGCTTTCTACAGCCCCAGAGTAGAAGCACTGAAGGATCCTCAGAGAGACTCTGAATTTCCTCAGCTATCTGGGGTGGTAATGGCCTTGCCTTAGCTGCCTTGCCTTACTCACCTGTGCGGCGGTGTGTGTTGTCCATGTCAGATCCTCTGTGATGTGGACTCCCAGGTATTTAAAGCAGCTCACCCTATACACAGTAGTCTCATTTATCTCCAGTGGCGTGTACGTCCTCGGATGTTGTGCCCTTCTAAAGTCCACAATCAGCTCCTTAGTTTTTGTGACATTCAAGAGGAGGCTGTTGTCCTGACACCAGAGTGCCAAATCAGCCACCTCCTCCCGGTAGGCCTTCTCATTATTATCGGAGATCAGGCCCACCACCGCAGTGTCATAAGCAAACTTGATGATGGAGGTGGAGCTGATCCAGGCCACACAGTCATGTGTGTACAGGGAGTACAGTAGGGGGCTAAGGACGCAACCCTGCATAGGGGGTGGGGGGGGGGGGGGTGGATGCTGTGTTCAGGGTGAGGGGGTTGGATGTATGTCTCCTCATCTTGACCACCTGGGGCCTGGCAGTGAGAAAGTCCAGGACCCAGGCACACAGCGGAGTGTTAAGCCCCAGTTTCAGCAGCTTCTCAGCAGGTCTGGTGGGAACTGTCGTATTGAAAGCTGAACTGAAGTCAATGAACAGCATCCTCACCTAGCCCCCCTTCTGACTGTCAAGGTGAGAGAGAGCGGTGTGCAGAACCTGGGAGACCGCATCATCCGTGGATCTGTTCGGACGGTATGCGAATTGCAACTGGTCCATGTTGTGAGGGAGGAAGGCGCAGATGTGGTTCTAGATCAGCCTCTCGAAGCATTTCATGACCACCGAGGTGAGGGCCACCGGTCGGTAGTCATTCAAGCAAGCTGGAGAGGTATTCTTTGGCACTGGTACAATGGTGGATCTTTTGAAGCAGGCATGGACCACGGACTTGGCCAGGGAGAGGTTGAATATTGTGCTGAGCACTGGAGCAAGCTGAGTAGCACAAGCCTTTAGTACTCGCCCAGATATACCATCTGGGCCTACAGCTTTCCTAGTGTTCACACGCGTCAGAGCCCTCCTCACGTCTTGCTCAGACACGGAGAATGTGTGCACATCCCCAGCGGTGGACCTCCCTCCAGCCTCGCCAGCCAGCGCGCTGGCGGTGTTATTTTTAGACGGCGAGCTAGGGGTGATGTTGCCCGTCTCGAATCGTGCATAGAAAGCGTTCAGGTCATCAGCTAGGGAGGTGCCGGCACTTCTGGTTGAGGAGGGGGCTGCTCCGATAGTTAGTTATAGTCCGTAGCCCCTGCCAAAGGCGTCTGGTGTCCTGCTGCTCCATCTGCGACTCCATCCTGTCCCTGTACCTCCTTTTTGCGTCCTTCACCTCCCTTCGCAGTCGGTAGGACTCTGCCTTGTAACCATCCATGTTGCCGGATGCCAGGCTGGAGTTGTAGGCAGCGGTGCGAGCATTCAAGGCAACACGAATGGACCTGTTCACCCAGGGTTTTTGAGTGGGAAAGATGCTAACCCTTACCGTGGGGACGATGTCATCGGCTATTGTTGCGATGAAGTCCGTGACCGCTTCCGCGAACTCACTGACGTCTCTGGAACTTGCATGGAACATATTCCAGTCGACATCGCTCGTTGCATCTTGCAGCAAGGCCTCTGAATGGTCAGACCACAGCTTTACGTCCCTCGTCACTGCCGCTTCCCGTACTATCCGTTGTTTATACTCCGGCAGCAGGAAAATGGCAGTGCAAAACGAGAGAACGGGGGTCAAGGGTTATGAGGAGAAGGCAGGAAAATGGGAGTAGAATGCGGAGATAATTCATGATTGAATGGCAGAGCAGACCCGATGGACTAATTCTACTATAACTTGTGAACTTGTGAGTTGTGAATGGAATTGGGCACTCTGACCACTTCTCATTCTATGGTGGATGGAACGTCATTGTTGACAAGCTGAAAATGGTTGAATCTTGGTTGCTGTCCTAAATAATTCCTGCTGCAGTGCCCTGATGCTGAAATAATTGCGC
The DNA here is from genome assembly GCA_035221665.1 of Okamejei kenojei. NCBI lineage: Eukaryota > Metazoa > Chordata > Chondrichthyes > Rajiformes > Rajidae > Okamejei > Okamejei kenojei. The sequence continues at coordinate 19,919,303 of CM069159.1, forward strand.
TCCAACAACCATAAACAACTTTATTTGGGAAAATAAATGGTAGCGACCAACAATCCAAAATGCTGAAGACCAGAACTAAAAACATCCCTTGTAAATGCACGGAGAACAAATCAAATCCTGCAGTCAGACAGTAGCTTTGTATGTCCACAAGATTGTTGAAGATATTTAAATACTGAATCAATTTGTCAATAGGTAAACCAGTATAATCTCATTGGTAGAATTTATTGTTCACAAAATATTGGAAAATTAAATGGAATTCGGATGATTTATTTTGGATTACTTTGACAATAGATTGGCAATCAGGTTCGATTTCCACTGAGAGTAGATTTAAAATTTAATTGGGAGTCTTGTAATGAGTAAACGTTGAAACAAATGACAAATGGGCAATTTATGAATCAATCTTCTCAAAGAAAGAAAATAAGCTTTGTTACCAATAAGAATCACTTGTATTCTGAAAAAATGGATTTAAACAGAGGACAATATAAAAACCTGTCTTGTGTGAATTCGGCAGTCAGAAGTAGTGAAGGCATTTAATGTAACAATGATACAAGGTACATATATTTAAAGCAACAGAGATTACATTTAAAAGAATATAGGTGAAGGTATTTGAAGGGGAAATATTCAGTTGTTTAATCTGAATCTTCAAGGTTGTACTGTATCCCTCAAGGCACATAGGGAGCACAGACACGAACACACTGAAACTCTTCCATTAATCTGTGTCAAATATTTTTTTTTTGTAGTGTTGGTGATGAGAAATTCTAATAACAATTTTCAACAGCAACAGTGAATAATTTTGGTCAAGATATTTTCATGTGTTTCTGATTGAGAAGTGTGGTCAGGGATTTGCTTAGTTAATGTATATCTGCAATGCTTTGTTGGTGATCAATAAATGTCACTGCTCTACAATTAATGATGAATATTTTTTTTTCCTTATCATTTTCACCCTTCCTCTTGTGTTCTTGCAGATGTTGAGTAGTCTACCCAAAATCGCCAAGACCTTCATTTGCCACTTGATCCAACCTGAAAACCCCTGTACTTGGAGTAAAGTTTAATGACATAAAACCCCTCGGCACACATCTTGGTTGTGGATGTGGTCTTGGTGTGCTTTGCACTGCTGTCTGATTTTTTTAGCAGAGTCACAACAGGGAACATTAGGCCAGCTTTGTTTCTTCCTTATTCCAATACTTGGTAACTCTGCTTTTCGATTCATTAATGGGAACAATTCCGAGCGTCTATCCCGCTGAGTTGCTCGAGCATTTTTAGCCTATCTTCGATTTAAACCAGCATCTGCAGTTCTTTCCTACACATTTTGTCTGCTCCATTGCGAAATCTCCTCAAGGTATGTCTACTTTGAAGGCGTTCTCCTCCTCTCTCCGACGAGAGTTCATGAGTCTGAAGAAGTCTTCTCGACCCGAAATGTCACCCGTTCCATCTCTCCAGAGATGCTGCCTGTCCCACTGAGTTACTCCAGCATTTTGTGTCTATCTTCACACACACACACAAACACAAGGTCTTGCAAACTAGCCTTCACTGCAGATGTTGTGTTGGTATTAGCCCTTTCAGAGCCTGTGCTTGTCTTATTGCCAGTGGACCACGCCATTGCTTCGAAACAATGGAGAATACCTGTGATATCTCCAGAAATATATTTAATTTTGGCTGCACCAATGTAGATGTGTGAGCCTTTCACAACCTTGGCTGTTGCCAAAGCTTTAAGTCAGCCAAATGCTTCTCTATTATAGTCATCGTAGTAATATAGGAAATAAGTTTAGAGACAGCGCGGACCACCCCGACCAGTGACCCCGACATTAACACGGGACAATTTCTACATTTATATAATTATACCAAGCCAATTAACCGACAAACCTGTACGCCTCTGGAGTGCGGGAGGAAACCGAAGGAAATTTCGGGAAGACCGTACAAACTTCGTACAGACAGCACGCTTAGTCGGGATCGAACCTGGGTCTCTGGCGCTGTAGGCAGTGGCTCTACCGCTAGGTCACCGTGCCGCCCTTGTCTATACTTTCCAATTGTATTTAACACGATACGAACATTTAGCATTATTACATAAAATACATAGAAACTTAGAAAACAGGTGCAGGAGTAGGCCATTCGGCCCCTCGAGCCTGCACCGCCATTCAATATGATCATGGCTGATCATCCAACTCAGTATCCTGTACCTGCCTTCTCTCCATACCCCCTGATCCCTTTAGCCACAAGGGCCACATCTAACTCCCTCTTAAATATAGCCAATGAACTGGCCTCACTACCTTCTGTGGCAGAGAATTCCACAGATTCACCACTGTGTGTGAAAAAAAATCGCGTTATGAAGACATAGGCAGTTCATTTAGCAGGTAGTTAGTGCAGGGAACAATCTCATTTACGTTTGAACAAATATTCTTGCAATTTTAAGTACTGAATTTACCAGCAAATCAATTTACATTTCAGAAGATGACAAGAAAAATACGCATTTTTTAAATATTATAATTGCTTAGATACAATATGCCTGTACTGGGATAATGGATGGCCGTATTCAGAGTTATAGCCGAATAGGTTTTAAACAAAAACAAGACATAAAATAATAAAATATTTTGCTCTCGGGATTCACAGATCAAGGAAGAGGTGCACGCAGCGCGCCGTTAGTACAAGAGTGGAGGCCGGGGAAATATGTCCCCTTTTATTGAATACATGCTGTTCTTTCTCTCTAACAAGACATCACACGTTGTGTTGACTGTGTAAAGCACTCAGCAAGCCTGACAAAGGCAAGTCTCCAGGTCTGTCTCTGACAACCCGCTTCAAATGTCAGAAAGCCATGGGAGTGTATACAAGTCGCAGAAGTATTATCGAGAAACATCATCGGGTTTTCGGACCGTTTACATTCTGACAAGTGTTTCATTCTGGTCTTTCGATAATGACGGAGCTTTTCTTGCCCCAAGTGACAAATTTCGCTTTCACTGTGAAATAAAGCAATTAGAGGCTAAGGGGATCTCTTCAAATTCAATGTATAATGTCATTCGGTTAGTGCCTTTTACCCAAAACATAATCATGTTTTTAGACCTTCCAGATGGAGTCGCGACCTCTTGTATTGTTGCCTTTAAGCGCGTTTGCTCCGATTGTGTGGAGATATTTTGTCCACCAAATCCGCTGCAATTAGTATCAGTGTATAATGTGCGGATCGTGAACAGCTGCGAGTCTTGAAGTGCCTTCTCTCGTGAATCAAATGGCTAACTAGAATATTTTAAGACTTCAGAAAGAAGCGTGGACCTCCAGTAAACTACCCACTCTTCAATTCCAGTGTCACATGTAGCAGAGACCTTAAATGAACACGTAATCGGCAGACTATACAACAACTATTAGCGATAGGTTTACTTGGACAACTGAACGAAATATGTGGAAAAGCGTGTCTGATTATTTCATACAAGTTACTGTCATCGATTTAGAGTAATGTTGTCGCATAGCTCTGCTCTCCAGATTGAGAAATACCTTGCAATAATAGGGCTGTGTCGGTTTCATAATATCACGTTAGCACTTTAAATCTGGACGGGAAAAGTGGATTTCCACATGGAAGGATGGAGCAAGCAGTTCTGACCAGGTCTGTGTCACTGAAGTGGAAGAATTGGCAGCTTAATCCTAGAAGCTTCTTAGAAGCTTGTGGCGCTTCGGAGAACAGGAGCTGCAGTGTGAAAGCCTTGCAGCAGACGCTGCACTTGATGAGATGGACAGGAAAGCAGCTTACCTCTTCTTGTCCGCTCTGACGCCATCGACAAGCTGTGTATTAGGACCATTTCATCGTCATTAATTCATTTACGTTCCCATTTGCCCCCTAACAACTACTAGTTACCGTGTTGTGCGTTTTAATGAGCCCAATTCAACGTCAGCACAGCCTGTGCACTCAACGGCCTAGAAGGGCGACATGAATAATCCTACAGAAAACATTATAGGGCGTGATATGATGAGACCAAAGATGATTTTCAGATTCAGACTCCTAAAGTTCGTCCTACATTTAACATTCAAAGTTGCCCGCCGAGTGCTTTGCAGGCATCTGGTTATATACTTAATTAACGCGTCTTGTTTACTAGCACGGTGCCCTCTTAGATCTCCATTCGACGCCTCATACATATGGAACTCGTGACTCGCACTTGGCGAAGTAATGTTCTTTTAACGCTAATTGATTCCAGAAATTAATTTCTTCTACCTGCCTGATCGGATGGAAAGTCTGTCCACAGGGGGTGTTAGAGAGCGAAGGATTAGCTCTTCCCTCTCCAACACCCCCTCTAATTATCTAATAGCATGGGCTGCGAGAATTCGGCCCCTGCTCAACCACTTTCCGCATTAATATAAAAAGATTGAAACTGTGATGGCAACTCGATTTCAACAAATTAGCGCGGGCACCGGGAAAGGGACCAGGAGTGCCTTCTTGTAAATTTCCCGAGCTTAATGTCTATAATTACGGCAATTTGATGGGAAATGAGTCGAAATTATCTGCCGCTCTCTTCAGCGCTGCCGCGCAAAGGAGGGCGAAGTAAAAAAAAACACGAGCAAAAGAGAGAGAAGAGCAAATAAAGGGAGGATCTGGCGGAGGAAGGTGCAATTAATCAGTGCGGTTCAGGGTTAAGCTTTTGATGAAAAAAAACTAATTTATAATTTTCTCATCGCTGCGATCGGCGTAGTTCCGTGGAAAGGATTAAAGGGAGTAGAAACATAGATTCAATGACATTCAACAGCGTGATTCCTAGAATAGGCTAGGAAAACAAATCGTATATTGGAATAAAATATGTCCCTTTAGGTTAAGTGTAGGAGTGTCTCAAATACGTGTTGGAGATTTAGAAGAACCTAGATTGATTGGTGCATTGATCGGATACACCTGGGAAGAGGCGGGACGAGGCGTAATTAAAGGAACCACAATAATCAGTTTAAAAAATAATAATAATTAGAGAATTAGACAGCTGGGATCCAAGAACGTTCGTATGAAATGCCTTTATGGAAAAATAACAGTGTTTTACTTCAAATGCATTTGCAGCTGAATAAATGTGTGTAAAGAAACTGCCATCTAGTTCCAATGAGGTTAATGTCTTTAAGGTGATCAAAGATAGTGCCCCAGAAGCTTCCAACGATAAATTTGAAAGCATCTATTGAGATGTTTCCTGTAAGATGGTGTTCGAAGGGGCATTATCGGATTGTACAGTGCACTTACCGACTCTTCTGTGTGGATGTAGCTAACACACAGCCCGAGCCAAGAAATAAAGAGGTCAGGCTGATGATGTGATGGGCTGCCTCGCCCCACCTCCCGCCCCGAAGGAGGAGGATAGTTCATCCTCTTATATAACGTGACCCTTTTGGATGTTATTTCGATCGTTATATTTTCAATCATGGTGACAAAGGGATATCCCTTGGATTTTCTTTCTGTCGATATCATTATCGTTAACATAATTCGAGTGCAAATTTAAAGTATGCAGTTGTTCCCATGCGCCCTCACAGCACACCCAGGCCTGGCGACGCGATAAATAGTAGATTTCACGCGATGGGAATACGGTGTGAAACTCCCTGCTAAAACGGAATTGGCATCATAGAATTAGGTTTTGATCATTCACCTGGTACCTGCCAACTTGTAATTTCATGGTGCAAAATGAATACAAGAGTTGAGGTGACGGGGTCCATTCAGTGTAGCCTTGGCGAGATCTGTGTAGAGTTAAAGTCTAAAGCGAAGATAGACACAAAAAGCTGGAGTAACTCAGCGGGTCAGGCAACGTCTCTGGGAAAAGGAATAGGTGACGTTTCGGGTCGAGGGTAAAAGTCTGATCCTTTTTCAAAATGCAGAGGAATACCCCAATGCCCGCAAAAATAAACCAGGGAGCAAAAAGAGTTCAAAAGAATAGTTTAAAATGTCCTCTCCGCACCAGTCAATCAATCGAAATCGAGTCAGTCTGAAGAAGGGTCTCGACCCGAAACATCATCCATTCCTTCTCTCCAAAGATGTTGCCTGTCCCGCTGAGTTACTCCAGCATTTCATGTCGATCTTCGATTTAAACCAGCACCTGCTGTTCTTTCCTATTCATTTTTTCCCTCCTCAGATGCAGCCTGGCCCGCTGAGTTACTCCAGCACGTTTTGTTTTGCTCAAGATTCCAGCAGCTGCCTTTTCGCTTGTCTCGATTAGGAACTTTGTTTTCAGGAAATAGGAACACAATTCCGTTTTTTTTCTCAACATGTGCAACGTTTACGCGAGCGCCACACTGATGGTTTTCATCCATGCTCGCACCAAGTACAGGAAGTAGCGAAGAAAGTCACTGGACCGCTGTTTCACAGAGCGAGGAGGTGTCTGGACGATGTGAATAATGGAAGGGCGCGGCTCTTCCCGATGGCGGAGTGGTCGAAGACTAAAGGTCACATGAAGGGGAAGAATTTTTTTGGGGGGAAAACGTTTTTTTACAATGTGTGGATTGGGATCTGGAGCGCACTGTCTACAGATATAATGGGAATGGGTTACTTTGTAATTGTCAAGGGCGATTTGGAAAATAGGAGGCGAGGAAAACACTGTAAATGGTGTTGGATTGTGGAAAACATTTTTTTCATAATTGTTAAAGAAGGAACTGCAGATATTGGTTTAAACCGAAGATAGACACAAAAAACTGAAGTATCTCAGTGGGACAGGCTGCATCTCTGGAGAGAAGGAACGGGTGACGTTTCGTGTTAATTCGAGCAGTGGTGCAGATTTTTTAATCCAATTTTGGGGGATTTGTGAATGGCTAGGTCAGGATATGTCCTCCATCCATGAATGGGCTTGACAATGAACTGCTGCCTTAAAACACACCGGTCTTCCTGGTGAAGGTGGTCTCACAATACTAGTTGGTAGAAGTTTCTGGGATATGGACCCAGTGATGGTGACATATATCCACGTGTTAGTCTTTGGGGGTTGCTTTGGGGGGGGGGGGGGGGGGGGGGGTGCACCTATTTATCCACTGTCCTTGTTTGACTTCTGCCCATTGAGTTTGCCGAAGGTGCCCAGGTGAGTAACCACTTCTAGTGGATGATCTTTGATCATAGATTGGAAAACCAAACCTGTAACACTTGAAGAAGAGTTGAACACAGGATATCTCTGTGATCGAGTGGAGACCAGGATGGATTAAATGGAACAAAATCTGGTTTGTTATTGAGAGAGGGTTAAAGGCTCTGTAATCGTTACTCTCGTCAATACGTAGGGAGAAGAAAATAAATGAGCGAAAAAAGTGCTGAATCTGCAGGATAGAAAACACGGCAGTTGGTGGGAATCTAAAATAGAGCCGAATGCTGGAATTGCCCAGCATGTTATCTGCATTAGTGGGCTGAGAAAAACTGGAAAGGCTGGTTATCTGAAATGACTGGATTCCCTGTTGTATTTCGATTTCAGATGCTGGGAAACGGACACAGACGTAAATGGTCAGCATCTGTCCAGAGCACGGAAAAGTTGATTTGGCGCCACTTCTAAACGAATGCTGCCCAGCTTGTTGAGAATATTTTAAAAAAACTGATCCCTCCCTCGTACACTACACTTGCTTTGAATGTTGAAACAAAAATAAAACAAAGCAAGTAAAATGCACCTGGATGGTGGGTGGTGTAATTTATAAGTTAATAGCAGACATTATTTTGTTCAGGGACACATTTTTTTTCAAAAGAGACGCGAAGCGCTTGCGGTAATTATTGTTAATTGACGTGTTTCACGACTCGCTTCAGTACCTGGGCCAGCTCCCGATGACCAACGCTACCTGCGCCAACATGCCGAGCAAGCTTAGTGATTGCTTCCTATCCTCCGCCCAGAACTTCCCCATTGGCTAATCGCGGTCGTATTCCCTGGCGAAGTGCAAATCTTTCACTTCAGTAAATAGTCTCTCAACCTCCTGCAAACCTGTTACATCCAAAAATAAGACTTTCGGCTGGTCTCGCTAATAAAAAGGCCAGTCAGTGGAGTTTCCGCTCATAAACACAAAAAAATAAAGTCAACCTCTTTTGGACTGGCAGCCGGAGACGCGGAGCGATGAACCTGAATTTCACGTCCCCGCTTCACCAGGTTTCTGCCCAGCGACCGACCTCTTTCTTCATCGAAGATATTTTACTGCATAAACCCAAGCCCGTAAGAGAAGCCCCTCCCGTGTCCTATGCCAGTTCCTTGGCATCCCGCGTCCCTTTGCTGGAGTATGGATACCCTCTCATGCCAACTCCGACCATCCTGGCACCTCATCCTCATCACCCACTCCACAAACCGGAGCACCATCACCCGTACTTTCTCACGTCGCCTGGTAAGTCTATCTGTCAATGATTAACTTGGAGTAAACGGTTAAAGGGAGTGGTTATCAGTGCAAGAAAGGCAAGGGGCGAATTTAAACTTTAACGTGCATTTCTCAATAATTGCAAGCATCAGTTTGCGGTCTGCGCTGAATATGTGTAGCCGACAAAGTGTGAAAAAGTCACACTTGTCTTTTTTTGTTTGGTTACCTGTTTTCCCAAGATTTAATCGAGCGAATTGTATATATGTTGTTTGCAGCCTACAACTCTTCTGACTTGTATTCCAGACAACAGGTCAGATGCCAAATGCTCAGATTGTGGGAATCTATATGAAACCGCGTTGGAATATAAAGCGGAGAAAGTTGAAAAAGACAGCGCGAGGCTCAATGTGATAAAATAAGCGATTTCAAGCCAAAAACCAGAGCCAAACGTTGATCGTTCTGCTATACTGATTTTGCGAATGCGATTGCTTTCAATAAATTAAGCAAATGGAGCCTGTCTCTCATAGTATAAAGTGGGACTAGACGACTTAAGTTTTAAACTTTTATTTAAAATTAAATGACAGTATTAAAATTATTTCGACCTTATTTCAAAGTGGAATTGTTACTAAAGTCGTTGCAAGCTCGTGTGATTCAAGGGCAACACATTTGACACCGACTTTAGCAATTTTATTTTGAGCAAGAGTTATCAAACTATCGCTTGTTTCATACAAACCCGTAAAATAAAATACTAATTTTTAAACGAGTATAAGTCGCCTTTTCAAAATCTTTTAAAGAAACTTGATTTCGTCGACCTCTTGGATGTTTAAGGAGTTGTTTTAAAAAGTATATTTCAAATGAATAAGAATCACTTACAGTAAATTTTAACCGATCACATTGATCAAACTCTTAGTTATGTCTTTTTAATCTTCAGCTTCAAGTGAGAATTCGCACAGCCTTCTCCTGGTTTAGTGTGCAATTTATTTTGAGGGTTTAAGTACCTATTGGTACCGCGCCCTTTCCCCCACTCGGCCCAAAGATGCGCTGTTTTCCTGACACATAAAACATTCAACGCGGCCTTGAAGTAACATAAGCACCTACAGCAGGTAAACTGCATTTTCTCTCGAGATTGAAACATAAAACAAAACTCAACTCTGAATCAAAACTGTGCCTTGATTCTATTTGACATGAATATCGAAAAGGTAATTAAATATATTGAAATCATCCAAGGTAAAACATTTAACATATTAGAAGATAGACACAAAATGTTGGAGTGACTCAGCGGGACAGGCAGCATCGCAGTCCTGAAGTAGGGTCTCGACCCGAAATGTCACCCATTCCATCTATCCAGAGATGCTCTTGTCCCGCTGAGTTACTCCAGCATTTTCTGTCTATCTTCGATGTAAGCCAGCATCTGCAATTCCGTCCTACACATTTAACATATTTATTCGTGTTCTGTATTAAATGTGTATATGGAATGGCTCTCTGAATAACTGTGGTTATATAGTATAAATGTCAGACTAGTACCAATATTAGGTACTTTCGTGAAGTTATTAAGATACATTTAGATAGACACATAATTTGAATTAGGACTGAAGAGTGTGTCCTCATGCCGACATATAGAACCAGTATAGACGAACAGAAAGGTCGACAATGACGTGGTGGGCCGAAGGGAATGTTTCTGTGCTGTATAACTCATTCCATGACTCTGCCCACGATAACTCGGCAACTTTCGTTTATTTATAGCGAGCGCTATAAAACAATGACAAGACCCTTGACTAAAGATTGTGTGAGGATGAATGGGCCGAAGCATGTTCAAACCGGTACGCTCATCACGCAGGCGGTAAATCCTGTAAATGTAAAAACAAAGAACTGCAGATGCTGGTTTATACCAAAGATAGACATAAAATGCTAGAGTAACTCAGCGAGTCAGACTGCATCTCGAGAGGAGAAGGATAGTTGACGTTTCGGGCTTTGAAATCGATATTTAGTAAAGCGCAGAATAAACGTAGACCTGTTCAGCTGACGAGAACAAGTCTGTCCAGAAACGCATCATTGAGGATATATCAACGGACCATCTTTGAACCGAAGTACAGTGAATACTGGTGTACATTCGGGAGTTAGTAAATATAAATATCTATAGACACCAGAAACTGCATATGCTGGAATCCTGAGCAAAACACAACGTACTGGAGAAACAGCCGATCAGGCAGTATCTGGGGAGGAAATGGAAATTCCACATTTCGTGACGGGACCCTTCTTCAGACTAAATATCTGTATGCCGATTCTTGTCCTAACTATTGTTGCCAACCATTAAGGGAGAAAGTGCGAACTGCAAAGTGTCTTTCAGTCTTTATCCTATTCTAACATTTCAGAATAATTCGTAATTTCTTTCGTGTCTTCGCAGTAAACTTTGCAAAACACATGGTGTTTTAAACCATCAACTATTCAATTGCCGTTATTGTCAGATGTAGCCGCTTATAATATGATTGATTACCTGCTGGTCCGAAGTAAAACCAGCGTTTGAAAAATGAACATATAAACTTTTCTAAACTTCAAAATGGATCTTAGCAAGGGACTAGATCAGAGGACTGGATATGTTCTCACCAAAGTCACTGTTGATCATTTCAGTGTGTACATATGGTGTTTCACTTCGTTAAAAAGACACGAAATGACATAATGGAATAACCAGGTATATTCAGCAATGGCCGACATGGTAGCTACTCCTTAAAGTGTCACCGATGTTAAGTCGAACTGATGCAAGAAGCCTCACATAAAAATAACCCCCTTATATTACAAGGTATCAGATGCCAAATCTAAGTGTGGAATCGAAAATGAATAGGAAGCTTTTGACCGGCAACGAACTGGTAATTAACCAGTGTTAACCTGTTAATAGAAATCGCATCAAAGGACAGCTCACATTTACAACGAGAAGGCATTTAAGCAGAAACTATCGTTCAACGAATAAATGACCAAATATTGTTAGATGTGCATTTGCCAGCCGTGTGTTGTTATTTTCGTATGTTCTTGAAGCCTAGTTAGACAGTCAGTCACAGGTCTTCATTCGACCAACACGCGGAACATTTCAATGGGTTGTGACATTTGTTGAGCTGCTGGTTGAGCGGTTAAGCGGGGACAATTCAGACATCTTCCCTTTGTTGACCTCTAGAATTCTTGGACAAATAGTGACGAAGGAGGACAAAACTCTTGTCATCGGGTGGATCCAGCGAACAGGGGATATTTTGTCGCACAAATAATATTTTACAGGGATGAATTCTGATTTTGAGAAGAGAATTGATATTGAACATTGTGTTCTTGTTATCAGTAGGGATGCACATGCCGACTCTCTTCCAACACCCCCCTGAGCTTCCTGGTAAACACTGCAGGCGGCGGAAAGCCCGGACCGTCTTCTCCGACTCACAGCTCTCGGGGCTGGAGAAACGATTCGAGATCCAGCGCTATCTGTCAACCCCAGAGAGAGTGGAACTGGCGTCCGCACTGAGTCTCTCGGAGACCCAGGTACAGCAGGGAGGGCGGTTGCAGAATAAAACTATGTTGACTGAATTGCATTTTGGTAGATATAGTTTGTTCTTTAGACTGTTTTTCAAAATAATCTCATTGCACAACATCAACCCCATTGATGCATATATCAAATTATATACAATATATATATATACATACAATATCTGTATCCTTCCTTCAATTCCAATATCCTTCAGTTAATTGTGTTTTCATTGCTGCTATATGTTTATGATATATATATATATATGGATTGTTCTTATATATATATATATATATTATTTATATTTTTTATATATATATATATATATATATATATATATATAACAATTGTTCATATATGTGTGTATGTGTGTATATATGGAAGAACAATTTAGCAGTGTGGTGAAAACGTTGAGGTGTTCAAATCAGAATCAACATATACAAATTTGGGAAGACATTATAATTAATATTTCGAGAGAATGTGACCTCTCTACAAAGAAGTGAGTTACGGGCGAGCAACTGGTTATTGGTTCACAGTCACGGTTTGTGTTACTAACTGTTGACGGCAAATGTCAGGCCCGTCACTTCCACTGGACCGGGTCGGCCCACCTCTCGGTGACCTTGAGGCGAGTTAAAAGAAAACCTGTAAAGCCTCGAATTAAACTTAATTCACAATTTCTGCTTCCACTCATTGCGGTATTTACATCCCTACGGCACCTGATAGTATTTGGCTCCAGCCCTTTATATATTAAAAAAAAAACAGCACTGAATCTTCACATTCCCTCAACCACACGCCACCGCAACAGCAACGCACGCTCCCCACCACCAAGCGCACACGCACAACCGGTCACCACAATAGAAACTTTAAACCATGTTTAACTTCGTCATCTAAATATCCGGGACCAGAGAGGAGAATTTCTTCTCAAACTAATATACCGTCGAAATGAGTAAGCAGACTCCACACTGAGCATATTATCCAACAAGTGACAATGATGCAGTGCGTGAAATGAGTGAAATAAATCCTTGATCAAACGATTTTGAAACTTGGCCCACAGTGTCTACTCGCTTATTAAACCTGGTCCAATACCAAATCACCTGTAGAAATATAAGAGTCCCCTTTGGAATATTGAACGTGGCAATCTGTCACCGATGCCTGTTTTAATGCTGAGAATTGTGATCGCATTTTTTTGCAAATTCGAAGTGAAAGGAAGCGCATCATGAAATATATAAGAAGGAACTGTAGATGCCGATTTAACCCGAAGATGGAGACACGATCTTCACATCATGAAATAGTTCTGCTGGCTTTTTAAACCATCATATTGCTTCGATAGTGATTTAAGACGCAGAGTCCAATACATTCTTCAAACGTGATTAAATATAACTTCTCAGTTTTAAGGAATTATTACATTTATGTTCCTACAAAACAATAAAATAATTTGCAACATTTTTTAAATAAATTCTGTGGAAACACATTAGATTTTGGGTTAGGAAATTGTAGTTGGGAATTAGTCCTTTGATTTGAAAACGAATTAGTCCCTTGATTTGACTTCTAAAAAACTATGATCAAGAGCGGCTAATTTCACCCCTCGCCCGCTATCTTATCACTGGGTCTTATCACTAAATACGTTGGGTCAAAGGTCCTGGCAAATTCTTAGTTTTTTTTTCTGGTTGATGTGTTATCCAGGTGAAAACGTGGTTCCAGAATCGAAGAATGAAACATAAAAAGCAGTTAAGAAAGTCTCGAGATGATCACGGTCAAAAAAACTCACCCGCCGAGGAGCAGCGCCTCGACTCCAGCGTCAGCGAGACAGAAATAACCCCGGCAAATTCCATGGAGATAAAGTCTTTAGGCAGCCAGAACACCTTTCTGATAGAGGGTCACGAAGATGATGTGGATATCATTGAAGACGATGACATTTGCTCTACTGAGCATATAGCGTAAAATAAGATTAAAAACCTCAAGATCCCGAAATACACCAGAAAGAGCTACTGATCACACGGGAAATACTTTGAAACTGTTGGATTTGTCAGGCTGTGGGGCGGAAGATTGCAGTCACCCCGCCGACCTGACACGCCAATCCCGGACCGTATCTTCCGATAGTCTATACAACGGACGTTCGTTCCTGTACATAGTTAACTAACGAAAATGTAATATTTATGTCAAATGCTCTCTGTACAATGACAACTATTAGTGACGCTGACACTTCGGTAGCACTTGTAGAATTCACCTCGTTAACCACTTAAGTTATATAAATATGAATAAACATAATTGACAACAAAATAGTATTTGTACCACGGACTCCTACAGTAAAGTGCAGAAAAATACGAATTAAACTCTATTGCTCCGTCTGTCTGAATTAGATCTGTTATAAATTATCTGCCGATTTCCCTTCAATGTTATGTAACCATAACCTTAAAACGCAACGATGCGGCTTTAAGCGGAACCCTATACAAATAAACACTACGTCGGATTTGTGTGTAAAGCGTGTACTTATTAATTACACACTCATTGCATTTTGTTAAAGGCAGAAACAAATTTATACAATATTGCAAATTATTTGCAGTGTTTACTGCACCAGTAGTTCATAGAAAGTTTGAATACTTCACTAATTAGAATTTCAAACATGAAGAAAATTTAGATTGTGTTATTCTCTTTATAGTATATATATTGCATATGATATTTTCGATATAATATATGGTAAATGTAATCTTAATTATACAGCGTATGACTTTTAATTATACTGAATGTGTTATCCTATGTATAATATATACTACGAAACATTCTCGACATAACATATACAATGTGTTGTACTGAACCATACATATTGTGTCCGTGTGTTATTTGCCACAAAGCTAAAGAATATGGAACTGTATTTTCATATTTTTGTATTGCACGCAGGCTTTTTCGAAACAATCAACCCTTCTTATCTCCTCTACCTGCATAATATCTCCCTGCAGTCAGTCCATTAATAATATCAGTAAATGTATTCTAATCACAAAACTCAAATGAATACTCAGAACATAGACAGTCATTTATAGAGTATATCCATGCAATAGAGTATAACGTAGAACAGGCCATAGAACTTGCTTTTTACATTCATCAAATCCAGTTGATTGATATCAATAGAGAATCAAGTGGGATTACATTCCTGACTTTCAATGTCATTGTTTGAAATTTATCATACCCTCTTACGCTACATTGCACATGAAGCAATCTGGGACACCTAGGGTCAGGAAACATGCAATTTAATTCTTATAACAGCGGTTACAATAATCAAAACAAGGCATCAATGTATACAAACCATATTACACTATTTAAAACTTAAAAGTTCCAACTTTCAATTTCAAAATAAATTGTGCATCATTTCAGCAGGCCTATAAACTGAAGGTATCTTGCCTGAAAAAGTGACTGATTTTACAAATATCAAATCAAGTAATCACCATTCTTTTAAGTTCACAAGTGATACTCAATCAAGTCATCCAAACTAAAATATATCACAGCACATTGACAGCCCTTTCATCAGGACTCACTCAAAGCATCAGCAAATTGGTTTGGTACATTGAAATTCCATACTGCAATGAGATATACTTGTATTAGTCTTCTATATATTTAGAACAATTATGATATGATTATTAGTGAAGATACCCAAGAAACTATTTATTTAGTCCACAGCAGTAAGTAAGCCTTATACTTGCTTCTTAGCAAACAGACCTACACTTAGAAATTCACGACGGATAATCAAGTTATATTCCAGCTGTTTTTAGGTTTAGTACAGAAATTCTGCCACATTACTTAGTTTCATAAAGATCTGTCTCTACAACCACAAGTCTGTATCCATGAACTGGATTTAAAGTCATTTATTGAAGTCAGGAAGCTGTACTGAGATCATTGTAATCATTGCACAAGTTCTCTCTGCTAATCTCATACATACAGGCAGACATTTTTCCCTCATAATTTGAAAATTAAAAAAACCTGATAACACAGGTCGTATCTGGACTTCTTGTAGACCTCTGCATCTCCAGACCTGAATGCCCGGGTTCTGGACTTTAGAAGAGTGCAAATCTCATGGTTCATCCAAGGCTTCTGGTTAGGAAACACTTGGAAGGTTTTTGTTGGGACGCAGTCCTCCATAGATTTCTTTATGAAGTATGTAACGACTGTGACGTATTCATTCAGGTCCGTTGTCGAGTCCCTGAACATTGCCCAGTCTACAGACTCCAAACAGACCTGGAGTTATTCCTCTGATCCCCCCCCCCCCCCCACCCCCCCCCCCCCCCACCCCCCCCCCCCCCCCCCCCCCCCCCCCCCCCCCCCCCCCACACACACACACACACACAGGGTAATTAACTGTTCTGGTATTGTGGACATGGAACCGTGTAGCAAATAGACAATAGATAATAGGTGCAAGAGGAGGCCATTCGGCCCTTCGAGCCAGCACCACCACTCAATGTGATCATGGCTGATCATCCCCAATCAGTACCCCGTTCCTGCCTTCTCCACATATCCCCTTGCTCTGCTATTTTTAAGAGCCCTATCTAGCTCACTCTTGAGAGCATCCAGAGAACCTGCCTCCACCGCCCTCTGAGGCAGAGAATTCCACAGACTCACCACTCTCTGTGAGAAAAAGTGTTTCCTTATCTCCGTTCTAAATGGCTTACTCCTTATTCTTAAACTGTGGCCCCTGGTTCTGGACTCCCCCAACATCAGGAACACATTTCCTGCCTCTAGCGTGTCCAACCTTTAACAATATAATATGTTTCAATGAGATCTCCTCTCATCCTTCTAAACTCCAGAGTGTACAAGCCCAGCTGCTCCGTTCTCTCAACATATGACAGTCCCGCCATCCCGGGAATTAACCTTGTAAACCTACGCTACACTCCCTCAATAGCAAGAAAGTCCTTCCTCAAATTTGGGGACCAAAACTGCACACAATACTCCAGGTGTCGGTCTCACTAGGGCTCTGTACAACTGCAGAAGGACCTCTTAGCTCTATATTCGATTCCTCTTGTTATAAAGGCCAACATGCCATTCACTTTCTTCACTGCCTGCTGTACCTACATGCTTACTTTCATAGAATGATGTACAAGGACACCTAGATCCCGTTGTTCTTCCCCTTTTCCCAACTTGACATCATTTAGATAGTAATTTGCCTTCCTGTTTTTGCTACCAAAGTGGATAACCTCACATTTATCCACATTAAGCTTCATCTGCCATGCACCTGCCCACTCCCCCAACCTGTCCAAGTCACTCCTGCATTCTCATAGCATCCTCTTCACAGTTCACACTGCCACCCAGCTTTGTGTCATCTGCAAATTTGCTAATGTTACTTTGAATCCCTTCATCCAAATCATTGATGTATATTGTAAGTAGCTGCGGTCCCAGCACCGAGCCTTGCGGTACCCCACTAGTCACTGCCTGCCATTCTGAAAGGGATCTGTTAAACCCTACTATTTGTTTCCAGTCTGCCAACCACTTCTCTATCCATGTCAGCACTCTACCCCCAATACCATGTGCCCTAATTTTGCCCACTAATCTGCAATGTGGGACCTTATCAAATGCTTTCTGAAAGTCCAGGTACACAACATCCAATGGCTCTCCCTTGTCCATTTTCCTAGTGACATCTTCAAAGAATTCCAGAAGATTAGTCAAGCATGATTTCCCTTTCGTAAATCCATGCAGACTCGGACCGATCCTGTTACTGCTATCCAAATGTTCGGCTATCTCATCTTTTATAATTGACTCCAGCATCTTCCCCACCACCGATGTCAGGCTAACTGGTCTGTAATTCCCTGTTTTCTCTCTCCCGCCTTTCTTAAAATGTGAGATAACATTAGCTACCCTCCAATACACAGGAACTGATCCTGAGTCTATAGAACATTGGAAAATTATCACCAATGCATCCACAATTTCTAGAGCCACTTCCTTAAGTACCCTGGGATGCAGACCATCGGGACCCGGGGATTTATCAGCCTTCAGTCCCATCAGTCTATCCAACACCATTTCCTGCCTAATGTGGATTTCCTTTAGTTCCAGATCCTGTGGCCACTACTATATCAGAAAGATTGTTTGTGTCCTCCTTAGTGAAGACAGATCCAAAGTACCTGTTCAACTCATCTGCCATTTCCTTGTTCCCCATAACAAATTCACCTTTTTCGGCCTTCAAGGGTACAACTT
This sequence comes from Okamejei kenojei, assembly GCA_035221665.1. Classification (NCBI taxonomy): domain Eukaryota; kingdom Metazoa; phylum Chordata; class Chondrichthyes; order Rajiformes; family Rajidae; genus Okamejei; species Okamejei kenojei. The sequence goes on from CM069159.1 coordinate 19,937,211, forward strand.
TGGTCTTAACTAATTTTTTCCTCTTCACATACCTAAAAAAGCTTTTACTAACCTGCTTTATATTCTTGGCTAGCTTACCTTCGTACCTCATCTTTTCTTCCCGTATTGTCTTTTTGGTTATCTTCTGTTGTTCTTTAGACATTACCCAATCCTCTTGCTTCCCGCTCATCTTTGCTACATTGTACTTCTTCGTTTTAATTTTTACACTGTCCCTGACGTCCCTTGTCAGCCATGGTCGTCCCTTTCTCCCCTTGGAATCTTTCTTCCTCCTAGGAATGTACGGATCCTGCACCTTCTGTATTATTCCTAGATATACCTGCATTTTTGTTCCACTGTCATCCCTGCTAGTGTATCTTTCCAGTCAACTTTGGCCAGCTCCTCCCTCATGGCCCCATCGCCCCCTTTATTCAACTGCAACACTGACACCTCCGATCTACCCTTCTCCCTCTCCAATTGTAGATTAAACCTGACCATGTTATGGTCACTGCCTCCTAATGGCTCATTAACCTTGAGGTCCTTTATCAAATCCGGTTCATTACATAACACTAAATCCAGAATTGCCTTCTCCCTAGTAGGCTCCAATACAAGCTGTTCTAAGAATCCATCCCGAAGGCACTCTACAATGTCCCTTTCATGGGGTCCAGTACCAATCTGATTTTCCCAGTCTACCTACATGAAATCTCCCATAACAACCACAGTATTACTTTTGCTACATGCCAATTTTAACTCCTGATTCAACTTGCACCCTATGTTACCATACTGTAAAGCATCCTGACCACCTGCTTTACGGTATGATACAGCAGTTGCACAGTAGCAGATAGGAAGGCACTACAACAGGTGGTGAAAACCGCCCAGTACATCATCGGTGCCCCGCACCCTGCCATGGATGCCCTCCACCGAAAACGATGTCTGAGACGGGCCGGGAAGATCATCAAAGACCCCTCCCACCCTAACCATGGACTGTTTGCCCTCCTACCATCAGGGAGGCGGTACAGGAGCCTCAGGTCCCGCACTAGTAGGATGAGGAACAGCTTCTACAACAACACCATCACACTGCTGAACTCGGAGTCCCGCCGATAGATTTCTCCAGTCTCTCCGTCCACATTGTCTGCATTCTGTATTTATTTCTATATTGCTATTACTATGAACTGACGCTAAACTGCATTTCGTTGTACCCATACTTGTATCTGAGCAATGACATTAAAGTTGAATTGAATTGAATTGAATTGAATGTCCAGGCTACTATTTGGGGGCCTGTAGATTAGTCCCATTATGGTCTTTATTCCTTATACTTTGCGCATTCATATACAGCACTTTGACCTCCGTATTCACTTCCCCCCTCGCACCGCTCGCAATTGGCCCTGACCTTACTCTGTTGTCCATTCTCAAGCTTTCCTTCCCATTAATTCGAGAATCTTTTGTAACTCCCAATTTGTCAATCCCTACCCCCCCCTATTTAGTTTAAATCCACATGTGTAGTCCTAGCAAACCTGTCTGCCAGAAGGTCGGTCCCCGTCCAGTTAAGGTGTAACCCGTCCCTTTTGTACAGGTCACCCCTACCCCAGAAGAGATCCCAGTGGTCTATAAATCTAAATCCTTGCTCCCTGCTCCAGCCCCTCAGCCACACATTCAGATCCCCTATCTCCCTGTTCCTGTCCTCACTAGCATGAGGTACTGGAAGCAATCCAGAGATAACCACCCTAGACGTCCTGCATTTCAGTCATCTTCCCAACTCTCTGACGTCATGTTGGAGAACCTCCTTCCTCTTCTTCCCGATGTCGTTTGTGCCTATATGCACAACTACTGCCGGCTGTTCGCCTTCTCTCTCGAGGATGTTCTGATTTCGGCTCGTGACATCCTGAACCCTGGCACCAGGGAGGCAACAGACCATCCTCGCATCTCGTCTGCTGCCACAGAATGTCCTGTCCGCTCCTCGGACAATGGAGTCACCCACCACTAGGGCTCTGCCCCGACGTCGGTCTCGCCAGTCGAGTCCCATCTCTGGGATTGGAGCCATCAAACTTAGGTCATTTTAAAAAGCAGTCGAAAACTGAAATTCTCGCCCCCAAAAATATTCTAGTTGTTGGAACATCCAAAACAAAGATCATTCCATCTTTATTTGTTTAGGGTATAAAGACATAAGGAGCTACGGTGGGCAATTGGAATTATCCCTTGCCCTCACTTCAGTAAATCCGACCATACTGTGGTGCTGCTGCTTCATTGCCTAAAGGCAGCAATTGAAGAGCGTACCCCCAGAGGTGAGGACTGTACATAGCTGGTTGGGGGTGGGGGGGCAGAGGAACAACTCAGGACTGTTGGTGTCTGTAGACTGGGCAATGTTCAGGGACTCGACAATGGACCTGAATGAATACGTCACAGTCGTTACAGACTTCACCTGGAAATGTGTGGAAGACTGCGTCCCAACAAAAACCTTCCGAGTGTTTCCTAACCAGAAGCCTTGGACGAACCATGAGATCCACACTCTTCTGAAGTCCAGATCCTGGGCATTCAGGTCTGGAGATGCAGAGGTCTACAAGAAGTTCAGATATGACCTTGGTAAGGCTGTACTCACGCTACACTCATGACTGTGCAGCTGGACATAGTGCGAACTCCATCATCAAGTTCGCCGACGACACCACTGGTGTGGGACGAATCACTGATGGTGACGAGTCAGAGTATAGAAGTGAGATCGACCAATTAACCAAATGGTGCCAGCACAATAATCTGGCTCTCAACACCAGCAAAACCAAGGAACTGATTGTGGACTTTGGAAGGTGTAGGATAGAGACCCACAGTCCCGTTTATATTTAGATGGTGGAAAGGGTCAAGAACTTCAAATTCCTGGGCGTGCATGTTTCCTGGTCCCAGCACACTGATGCAATTATAAAGAAAGCACATTAGCACCTCTACTTCCTGAGAAGATTACGGAGAGTCGGTATATCAAAGAGGACTCTCTCAAACTTCTATAGGTGCACAGTAGAGAGCATACTGACTGGTTGCATCATAGCTTGGTTTGGCAACTTGAGCGTCCAGGAGCGGAAAAGAATGCAGAAAGTTGTGACCACTGCCCAGTCCATCATCGGCTCTGACCTCCCCACCATCGAAGGGATCTATCGCAGTCGCTGCCTCAAAATGGCTGCCAACATCATCAAGGACCCACACCATCCTGGCCACACACTCATCTCTCCTCTGCCATCAGGTAGAAGGTACAGGAGCCTAAAATCTGGTACATCCAGGTTCAGGAGCAGCTACTTCCCCACAGCCATTAATCTCACCATCAAACAAACTCTGACTCTAATAGCCTACTGCACTTTATCTGTTTATTTATGTGTGTATATATGTGGTCTATGCTATATAGACACACTGAACTGTTCTGTATTTATGCTTACATTACTCTGTTGCACTGCAGCAAGCAAGAATTTCATTGTCCTATCTGGGACATACGACAATAAACTCTCGACTTGCCTTGACTAAGATACTGACCAGCAATGATTTGCATGTATGGAAGAGCAAGCTTCACTAGCTAAATGTTCCTCTGTGTCTTCATTTCTCCTATGTTCGTCGACTTGGTTACATACAATTTAGACAATAGACAATAGACAATTGGTGCAGGAGTAGGCCATTTGGCCCTTCGAGCCAGCACCACCATTCAATGTGATCATGGCTGATCATCCCCAATCAGTACCCCGTTCCTGCCTTCTCCCCATATCCCCTGGCTCTGCTATTTTTAAGAGCCCTATCTAGCTCTCTCTTAAAAGCATCCAGAGAACCTGCCTCCGCCGCCCTCTGAGGCAGAGAATTCCACAGACTCACCACCCTCTGAGAAAAAGTGTTTCCTCATCTCCGTTCTAAATGGCTTACTCCTTATTTTTAAACTGTGGCCCCTGGTTCTGAACTCCCACAACATCGGGAACTTGTTTCCTGCCTCTAGTGTATCCAAGCCCTTAACAATTTTCATGGTGAAATAAAGAATATACTGCATAATGTTCTGTAATAATAAAAATGTTTGACTTCAAATATGCCCGACTTTACAATGTTTATCCTTATAAGGAGGAACCTTATTTTCCAGATACTCTTATAGTCGTAACTTAAACAGATATAATGGAGATCTCTTATTGGGTTTTTATGGACCTCAAGCTGAAACTAAATAAAAGGTTTAGTCAGACTGTTTAAATAGCAGTGTTTGTACAATTTGTTGAGCACAATCAAAAAGTAATTGCCCACACCTTTTACTGTGATGGAATGAATTATATTGAATAATTCATCAAATACAATATATCTGGATGTAGGTTAGAATTAACTGTATACTATCATTTTATAATTGCTACCATAAAAAAAATATATATATATCCAAACCTTAATTATCTAAATTGTTTAAAAGGTAGTTATTTTGTTGAGATACAGAACATTCTGATGTTCAGTTGATGATCCATTCACTAATGCCTTAAGTTTCATGTGTTTTCGGCTTAGATTGCTTATGATTTTAAAAGGTCAATCTCTATCAGACTTACCTTAGCGTGGCGAGTTAGTTGCTGTTGAATATCACATTTGTGCAATAGTAATTGTTAAGACAAGGAACTGAGAGATGAACTTTATTCCGTTTCTGGTGTGTAAAAAGTGTGTTAATTTGACAGATTGTTGCTTTATTTAAATTAATAGACGGAGAATCATCTTGATGTTTCTAAAATACACTCCACACGGGAAGTACACATTTTAAAAATTAACCTCCAGAATGCTGATTAACTGGAGACAAATAAACTATTATAGGTCTAAATTGTGCAAAAACAGATGCAGATTATTCAATCCAATTAAGCCAATGCATTACTCACTCAGAATAACAATCTCTGCATTTAAACAGGAAGATTTGTGCTGTACTTTGCTTATCACCTCAGGGGTGGGTTCAATTTAATGAATGACCATTGCGGTTAAACAGATATTAGGACATTTCAAAAGACTTGGAAGTCATTCTGGAGTTGAATGAAACTCTGTAAAGCCATCAAGATGGGAGCAGATTGTTTGGGCAATGTGCCAGAGTCCCCAGTGGAGAAGAGACACATATATTGCTATCCAATAGCCTCTCGGATGTTAGGTGTTAAGCTCGAGAAAAAGGATAACTGTGGAGACCTATGAAAACAGTTACATCCACAGGACCTAGATGACGAACCACAATAAGTTCAGTAGCGTCATGTATTGTTAAAGAAAGTGAATATATCATCAAATCCCATATTCCACCTGCTACATCACTTGACATATATATTAGGTCAAGACACCAAATGTTCTTCATTCATCTGCCTCTAGTACATTGCCCAAACAATCTGCTCCCATCTTGATGAATTTGCAGAGTTCCAACAATCTCCATGATGACTTCCACCCCTTTTGACTCCCCAAAGGATACGCAACAGGATTATCAATCAACACATCATCAAAACAAGATCCAAAATAGCCTTTCTCGCTCTCTGGTTACTCAGCACATTGTTCTGGGAAGCACCTTGTATATTCTAGGGATTCAGCTATCTCAATATTACAGCAAATCTGAGTACAAGGGGTGGGATGTATTGTTACTGCTACATAAGACGTAAGTGAGTCCTCGCCAGGAATATTATGTGCAGTTCTGATTGCCACAGAGTAAGTAGGGTATGATTAAGATAGAGAGGGTGCAGAAAGCTTTCACAAGCATGTTTCTGGCACTGGAGGGCGTGAGTTATAAGAAGTGACAGGATTTCTCCTAAATTGAAGCTGAAGAGTGACCTTATGGAGTTAAAAGTGAGATAGGAAAATATTTAAGGAGGAGCTGAGAGACAGGTTTCTCACATAGATGGGTATATGGCAGTGGGTATATGGAATGAGCTGCCTGAGGAAATGGTAGAGGCAGGTATAATTACAATGTAATATACATTTTAACAGGCACGTGGATAGGAAATGTTCAGACAGATATGGGCAAAATAAAGGTAAATGGGACCATCTCATGAAGGCACTTTGGTCAGCAAGGATGAGTTGGACTAAAGGGCCCATTTCTGAGATGTAACTATGATTCTAAAGATTTGTTCAGTCTTTAAGCAGGTTAAAACCTGTCATAGTTAATTATCTCCCAAACCTGCGCCACAGATTTCACGATTAATGCCACCTTCAATGTTAGAACTACTATTTGGTGGCCTATAAGTAACCCCTACCAATGTTTTTAGACCTTTATTATTTCTTAGCTCAACTCTTCTCTAATCTCCACCTTTAGATTGCTCTCTTTTTCTTTCTGACCATCCTTTGAGTGTGTCACCGATCCTGGTATATTTAGTTCCCAGCTTTGGTCAGCTTACAAGCATGTCTTCAAATCCCCATCCTGCAAAGTCAATTTTGGCCTCTTAAGTGACAACTGAAGATCTTTCACACTAACTAGGCAACCAACAGCCTGACATTGCCATATTCATAGAATAATTCTCAATAGAAATGTGGACATTTCCATTACCATCTCTAGGTGTATGTCTTCCAGATGGCTAAAATGGGGTAATGTTATTCCATGGGTGTTCTCAAAATTAAATTTGAACCCCATAAACCATAGAGTTGAATAGTGGTTGCAGATCATGCATATCTTATGGGATAGCAAGCTGAAGGGGCTGAGTGGGCTGCTTTTCCCATTTCTTATATTCTGTCATTTCATAAATATTTTTCTGTCATGTTGTAATATCAATGTTCTATAAAACTGATGAAACAATCAATATTAAAGCATCTTGAAAGTTCCAAAATAAAAATATGAATTATTTGTTTAATATTTTGCTTGAACTCACTTGCAATGCATATTTGTTACTAATGGCTTTACTTAAAGCTTGAATCGTTCATCATTTAAAAAAAAAAAACTAACATTGAACACCTGCAGGTAAATTGATGGCTTTCTACACTCCTGTAATAAAGACGGGACCATGAGTTGTCAGTGCTGTTTACTAGAGAAACACAAAGATAACCGTTGAGTCCGAAAAAGCTTTTCACAATTAGAGATCAGTTCTTGACCATTTTTATCACCACCATCTGTATGGGGAGAAAATAACTGTAAATTATCCATGTGAATTCAAAGGATAAAAAGGATAGCATCTGAACCTTCAATCAATTGCTGTTACTATAATTATCATAGAGCAAAAAGACGAGAAAATTGTCATTTATATGATTTACGGCTTTTAGTGATATGTTTTCAAAATCAGCAAATGGACTTTTGGCATTGGGTATCTATTCTACTCTCTAACCTCTGGTGTGGTGTTGCATTATCTAATTTTCTATCTGGAATCTCAGATCTATAAAACCCAAATTTTGCATTGAATTGTTAAAATCGTAATGGAAAAAAGTATTACAGGTTGAACTTTGTGCCTATGGGGAAATCAAAAGAATCCCTCCATACTCCCCACACCACTATTCTCCAGTGTCATGAAGATAGACACAAAATGCTGGAGTAACTCAGCGGAGCAGGCATTTCTGGATATCACTATTCACTACATTCACTATTAATAAGACGTTCACATTGTTCCAGTTGCTGATAACTGCATTCATATTTACATTCTGGTTTAAACTTAAATTTAGCAATCTTCTTACCTCTGTAGTTAGCTACCTATATTTTTAATGCACTTTGTTGAAACCACAACATGACAGTGTAGCCCTTAAATTCAAATCACACCCATGGTCTTTCTATATTGTTTAAGAAGGAACTGCAGATGCTGTAAAATAGAATGTAGACAAAAATGCTGGAGAAACTCAGTGGGTGCAGCAGCATCTATGGAGCAAAGGAAATAGGCAACGTTCCGGGCTGACGTCTGAATATCTGAAAATGCAGAATAGATCATTGTTAGCTAGGAGAAGGTAACAATAAAGCAAGATAAAATGTAAACGAGGAGAGTCAGTTCGGCCAAAGGTTACGAAACTTTGCCTATTTGCCTGAAGTAGATTCATATTGCGAGTCGAAGACGAGGGCATAGATGCTGAGGGCAATATATGTCGTACCCGCTGTCAATAGTTATTATCCCATTATTTAGAGGAAAATTGAACATCTACCTATGAATGTATTTCTATACATTTTGCTGCTGGCAACATTGTAAATGTACTAAAACATTCCAACAGGTAAATAAGTACTAAAAGGAAGTAACATTTATGTAATTTATGTATGTGACAATGTGAATGAACTTTTGCAAATGCGTTTAAACCGGCTGCCATTTTTTTTTTTAAGATATAAATTTTAAAAGAGCGTCATGACACAGCGTCACGTGCCAAGTTCCCGGATGCTGGAGAACTGGCCTTGAGGGGGCATATATTGCCTCATATTGCCCGAGAAGACGAGAATATGGGTGACGTATTCCCGGACAGTCAAGTTATCCTTTATTCAGATTGAATCAGGAAAAAGGGAATAGAAGGAAATGTATCTATAATTTTGATGCATTGAAAACAAGACAAAGGAGATGGAGATCAAGGAAAATGTTTCATTTAGTAATAGTCATCATTGTTAGCTAGGAGAAGGTTTTAACGGGAACCTTTTCTCGCAAACGGCAGCATTTTTTTTTTTTGAGAATAAATTGTAAATTTCCCACGCAGGAGAGTCAGTCACTAGTTCCCGGATGTGAGACAGGGGGTTAATTCCCGCTGGGGCAAACTCCATAGGGTTGGAGAGAGAGGGGAAGGCAAAGGTTACAGTAAAAATGAATATGATTTGGTTACCTCAATGGCTGAATGGGTCAATATTAAAATATATCTCCTATATACTGACGAGACCAAGCGCAGGCTCAGCGATCGTTTCGCTGAACACTGCTCTGTCTGCCTAAACCTACCTGATCTCCCGGTTTCTAAACAATTTAACTCTGCCTCCCATTCCTACACTGACCTATCTGTCCTGGGCCTCCTCCATTGTGCAAGTGAGGCCCACCGCAAATTGGAACAACACCTCATATTTTGCTTGGGCAGCTTACACCCCAGCGGTATATTGACTTATCTAGCTTCAAGTAACAGCCTACACTCTCTCTCCATCCCTCCCACCTTCCCAGTTCTCCGACAAGTCTGACTGTCCTCATTTACTTATTATCTGTTAGCTTTGTTGTTACCTTCTCCCTGTTAACAATTATCTATTCTACATTTTGGGGAACTTCATCCCCTTTGCCTCATCTTCACACCTTATATTTCCTTATCTCCATATCTCCCTCTCCCCTGATTCAGTCTGAAGGGTCTCGACCCGAAACATCACCCATTCCTTCTACCCAGAGATGCTGCCTGAGATGCTGAGTTACTCCAGCATTTTGTGTCTATCTTCAGGAAGAACATATGATTGCCGAGACTGAACAGGGAGAGAGGAAAATTAAAGGATGATAATTATTACTTTTTAATTCTGAAAGAATATCAAATAGTTGTTACATTTTAAATTAAAAAACATATTTTTCTGTGATTTAGTTGGTAGTTAAATAGAGAAACAACACACTACCAACCCTATCTATTGACAGAAAAGGTGTAGAAAATTTAGTTTTGCAAAGTTAGCTCCTCGTCAAACTGCAAATGTTAGATATGGCATTTAAATTCTCCACACTTGATGGTATGTCTTTGCCAGATAAAAATGGTCACTATTAATATAAATCCTACCTTCTGAGCAAAGTGTGGCCTATACACACCTAGTTACCAGGTTGAGATTGTGTTTCTTCATGCGTATAAAGTGGCAAAAAAATCTAATTTCATTTCAAAGCATTTCTTTATTAGAACATACATTTCTTTGCAATGTAAATTGTTCTTGTGGTTGTTTGCTATTTGGTATCCTTTTTATTATTATAGTACTAAATTTCAACATTTTAGTTGGATTCGCTTTTTTTTAGCCAGAATCACATTATACTTCTGAATGCCATTCAAATGTATTGAATTTTTGGTTACTTTGTTGATAACACATGAGGGCAAATTGCTATTGACTGCAATTTTGTTACAACTGTCACCAGAAATTTAATGATTTTTGTAATTTAACTGCTTGCAAATTAGTCATGAATAATGATAATTAATGTGTTCACTATTATGATAAGGATATGACAAAGAGGTTTGTATGAAAATCAGAAAATTGTAAATTTGGTAAAACTGAACGAGAAGCCGGAAATGACAGAAACTCTCATCAGATTACACAGTATTTCATAGTATTAGTGGAGACCAGAAAAAGAGTTCATGTTTCAGGTCGAAGACATTGACAAAATGAGGATAGAAAAATAAATTTGTTTTAAATTCCAGTTCCCCTAAATATTGTAATTGTCAATAAATTACACATGCAGACCTAAGGGCGTTCAAAGTTCAGAGTTCTTCACCTGTCCTGGAAGATGTCTATTAGTTGTTTTTACTTATTAAATTAGTTCTTACATGTTAGTCATTTCCCACAATAGTTTTATTTGTGCAATTTACACATTATGAATCAGGAAAAACATTTTAGCTGGATTCGCTTTTTTTTTAAGCCAGAATCACATTATACTTCTGAATAATAATTTGCATTATTATTTATCAGCAAAATATGAAAAAATCCCCTTTCACTATCAGATACTAATAGCGTACAGAGCAGCGCTTTTTAAAATATCGTTGATCGTGCAAAATGGCTAACAATTCTGGTCCAAATTTAAAAATGATTACCCGGGCAAGGCAATTATTTAAAGCAAACATTATACATAAAACACGAGAATGGAGCGCATTGGAGATCATGTAAGCTAAACCAGTTCATTTTTCGAAAATGTGACTTTGATATGCTGACAATTTAAAAGAAAAGCGTTGGTGTACGGATAGTGTGGAAGGTGATCAATTAAGAGATTAAGCATTTTGCAGCACATGGGGCGTATCTGCATTTTCTCCTGATAACAAGGCCATCAGCTCACATTCAGAACATGGCTGTCTACTTCAGTTCAGGCTTCACTTCAAAGACCCAACGTCTGCCTGTGCTATTTAATCAGAGAAGGGATGCTAATTTGAGCCCCTTAATGTGTGGTGGTAAGAGACCCCTTCAATTAACTGAATTCTATAGTAAGAGAATAAAGGGATGCAAACAGAGTCGAACTGGAAAGGCAGATTTCTCATTAAATCAAAAGGTCCAGCTTTCATTATCTCTCGCATCTGAGGCTAAACACTAAATACACACAGGATATCAAAGGGTCCGTGATAGGTTAAATAGGGAATGCAATCTAATTAAAATATTACATATGGGTAAATAGCTCTTTGATATTCATCTAAAGGTTCCATTAAAGAAATAGGTGCTTCAGATTTGTATTATGGGGGGGATTATCACTTTAAAGTATGGACAACAAGTTTGTGCCTAATCAGAACTGCTTCAAAGTGTCATCATTTATGTGACCCATTTGCAGAACCAGCCGAGAATGGGGAAATATGCTGATATTTGGGCTAAGAAAGACCATTTGAAATGATGCAATATAGAGGCAGGTGCACACATTATGGAAGGTTGAGGGAGGTAACTATGGGAGACAGGGCAGATCAAGGGAAGACAGCATCATTCAACAGTTGGAAAGGGCATGATGAATTTGATACACAAATGGATAAATATGTAAATAGTTATGTACGTATACATCGTGATTCCACTCATTCATATAGCGAAAGCATTGGCTGATCCTACAAGCTTGCTCTTTTCACCATTCTATTAATTGTTCTGGACCTCTGCCCACTTCTGATTAATTTTGTCATCTCTCAATTTTATTTGTCCATATTATTTGACACTGGGTTCAGAATGGGATGATCCGATAGGGTCTCAATCTGTTTTTTTGTCATTTGTCCATTTTACTTAAGACTTCAAATTAAGATTATATTTATTTAGGTTGTCTGCCAATCAACATCAACACTGAACAAAACTAATTCTGCTCAGGAGCAAGGATGCCTTTCCTCAAAACGTTTGGACGAGCCTGCAAAGCATTCCGTTTACAAACCTCAGAACATTATTAAAGCATTAAAGATAACCATCATATTAACAACCACCATTCCCTTTGTGTAATTATAAAACAATATCGATGCAGAAATGCGAAGACAACAGGTTGCTTTCCGTTTGTGATGTGCCAGCTGTTGTTCCATAACTGATTGCACATTGGAACAAAAGGAGAAAATTAGCTTGGGTCCTTGCACAAAAGACATCTTGCAGATTCATAAAGCATTATCTATTTTTAAGCCATCACAATGTTCTCTCAGGATTGGCCACCACTCCTCCTTTCTCGTACAAAATATTTTAAGAACAAAGTATCAGAAAGGTGGATCATTTCATGTTACTGTACTGCCTTGATCTCTGTTTTTCATTTCTTTAGCGGTATGTGTGCATGCACAATAAAAAAAATGTTGTGTGTAATGTGGTATAAAAAGTGCTATATGCGAACATCTTCAAAGAGGAATCCTGCAAAATTAAACAATAGTCTCCAGATGACAGAAAGATACAAAGAGTGTAATCCATACAGTTTCTTTATTTACTAATTAGGTTGTTATTAGTCCTTTTCAACATATTATGACCAACTATATAATTAAGTGACAAAGTAATTAAGAAATTCCATGCTTATAACTTTTCCAATTATTGTTGCCACTTCTGGGTTGGAGTTTAACTCTTATTTTTAGTTTTTAGTTTTAGAGATACAGCACGGAAACAGGCCCTTCGGCACACCGGGTCCGCGCCGACCAGCGATCCCCGCACATTAACACTATCCAACACCCACTAGGGAACATTTTTTTGTTACATTTTACCAAGCCAATTAACTTACAAACCTGTACGCCTTTGGAATATGTGAGGAAATCGAAGAACTCGGAGAAAACCCACGCAGGTCACGGGGAGAACATACAAACTCTGTAAAGACAGCACCCGTAATCGGGGTCGAACCTGGATCTCTGCCGCTGTAAGGCAGCAACTCTACCGCTGTGCCACCGTGATTGCCCTTATGTTGAAGAATACTAAACATTTTTTCTTTTCAATGTGTCTATAACTGCAAGAAAAACATCCAAGAAAGAGTTTTATTTGAGATTAGGATTTAAAATCTGTGTGCCCTCAGTTCTATATTCATATCTGAAATAGCTTTTCAAGTCAAGTCAAGTGAGTTTATTGTCATGTGTCCCTGATCGGACAATGAAATGCTTGCTTTGCTTCGGCACACAGAACATAGTAAGCATTTACTACAAAACAGATCAGTGCGTCCATATATCATTATGTAAATACATACACACATGAATAAATAAACTGGTAAAGTGCAAATAACAGATAACAGATAATGGGTTATTAATTATCATAGTTTTGTCCGAGCCAGGTTTAATAGCCTGATGGCTGTGGGGAAGTAGCTATTCCTGAACCTGGTCGTTGCAGACTTCAGGCTCCTGTGCCTTCTACCTGAAGGTAGCAGGGAGATGAGTGTGGGTCCTTGATGATGCTGCCAGCCCTTTTGAGGCAGTGACTGCGATAAATCCCCTCGATGGAAGGAAGGTCAGAGCCGATGGTGGACTGGGCAGTGTTTACTACTTTTTGAAGTATTTTCCTCTCCAGGGCGCTCAAGTTGCCGAACCAAGCCATGATGCAACCGGTCAGCATGCTCTCTACTGTGCACCTGTAGAAGTTAGAGAGAGTCCTCCTTGACAAACCGACTCTCCGTAATCTTCTCAGGAAGTAGAGGCGCTGATGTGCTTTCTTGATAATTGCATTAGTGTTCTCGGACCAGTAAAGATCTTCAGAGATGTGCACTCCCAGGAATTTGAAGCTCTTGACCCTTTCAACCATCGACCCGTTGATATAAACGGGACTGTGGGTCCCCATCCTACTCCTTCCAAAGTCCACAATCAGTTCCTTGGTTTTGCTGGTGTTGAGGGCCAGGTTATTGTGCTGGCACCATATGGACAGTTGCTCGATCTCTCTTCTATACTCTGACTCATCCCCATCAGTGATACATCCCACAACAGTGGTGTCGTCAGCGAACTTGATGATGGAGTTCGCACTGTGACCGGCTACGCAGTGGTCAGCCTTGAGGTGCTCCCGTGCTGATTGTTATCGAGGCTGACACATTTCCACCAATACGAACGGACTGTGGTCTGTGAATGAGGAAGTCGAGGATCCAATTGCAGAGGGATGCGCAGAGACCCAGTTCTAAGAGTTTTGTGGCCACAAATCTACGATTGTCATCATTTAAAAAAAAAAATCTCTACAGTTTCTTCCTTGTAAAACAAACAGGTTTTGTTTTTCAGGATATGTCTTTGGTTTAGGTGAGCTTTCATTTCATTGAGCATGACATTCCTGATATACGTACCTGACTTCTCTTACTTACCATTTTATTCACTACTTTGAAATATGAGCACAAATGTGGTTTAAGCCGTATATGTTTCAATATGTGTTGAAATATATGTGATTGCTCTTTGGATGAGAAGAACAAAAATATAAATATTTCTGAAAATACAAATCGATCCAAAGGGGACGAAGAAACCGTCTTCATGCAACAATTTGCTCTATATAACTTTATGGCCTGTATTTTAAATATCATGCATACCTACATTTCACTCGAAAAATAAAAAAAAGAGAGCTCTAAGCAACCGTGACACACGGGATGATCAATTTTTCAGATTCTTTGCTCTTAAACTTTTTGCATGAAAAAGGTAGGATGGAGGCCAATTGCGGTGTCTTAAAAATAGATAATACTTCATAAGTTTGTAAGATGCCTTTGCGTAAGGTCCCAAGTTAATTTTCTCATCTTGTTCCAATGTGCAAACAACAGCTGGCACATCACAACAGATGTTGGCTGTTGGCTTTCCATTTCAGCACTTATTTTGTTGTATAATAAATAAATAAAGAGTCAGAAACAGAAAATTATTTATAAATGGGGGGGAAATAAAAAGAGAAATATATGCAAGTTTCTGACCTTGTAGATGGGGCTGGGAAAGTGGGAAAGACAGGAGAGAAGATCCATAGCACAGCAGAATGCAGGAGAGATTAAATGACAAAAATTACAACCAAATTCTTGCCTCTGAGAATGTCCTCAAATGTCAAGAGCAATTAAAAGTATAAAATGTGAAGAACAAATTAAGGATGACTAAATTGCTAGAAGTCTACAAAAGTAAGTAAAATTTTGAATGATGTATTCTTGGTCAGTAGTTTTATGTTCACGGAAAACTGGATAAGATCACAAAATTTAAACCTCAATCATATAGTCCTGTGTAAAAAAAAAGTATTTTATCAGTTTAGCATTTTAAAGTGAAGTGTTGCCACAAAAATTCTAATTCTCCACAGTTCCTGACTTTTCTGACTCTACCGAGCTTCATCCGAAGCCTCACAGAAGTACGTTAAAATACTATGGTCAATATAATTGATGTTCATATTGAACTAAATCATACAATAGAATAAGAAAAAATATATAATTTCAATCCATTTTGAAAACTGAGTATATTTCATTTAATTGAAATCCAGACAGGGAACCAAGAAAGGTTTCACAATCTGACCACAAGTGGATTAAATACAATTAGCAAGGTATTTTTAAAAAATGAACACATATAATGACAAATAATTCATAAAAATATATTTCTAAACATTAGCACTGCTCATCATATTTACTCAGCTCTGTGCCATAAATCATGTATAAAACTAAGAATTGAATCATTCCAGTCAATTTACAGTTTTATGATTTTACTTTAAACAGACTTATCAGAATGAAGCTTTGGCATATTGAGATTGCTTTAATCATTTAAATTACGTTTGATTTTGAAAGACCATTAATAATAGTTGGAAATATAATGGATATGTCTTGGTCTCAGAATTGGTTATTTTCTCCAAATATAATATTTTTAGTCTCAACAAGCCACAGTAAGCATTAACCTTGTGGTGGTTCAGTAATTTCATTTATGGTCTTGTATGGGTAATGGGTCATTGGTCTGAATCAATGAGGTTGATGTGCTTTCAATTCACACATTCCAAAAAATGTTTTCAATCAAATGTTAATTTTCACAAATTCAGTAAAATGCTTAACAAAGACTGCATTCATATTGGGTCTTTCAAAACCTAAAACAAATTAATGCAATAAAATACTTTTTAAAGTTTATCCACCATTATAACACAGGAATGGGATAACACACAGAAAGCTCCCAAAAGAGCAATGTAATGGTAACCATACCAAATGCTTTAGTATTGATAGAGAAATAAGTATTGGCCAGGGGATGTCTGGCTGTGCCTCTCCTCATCGTCAACATAAAGCAATTGGTTCTTTCACACATGTGAGTGTGCGGAAAAGCTTTTGCCTTAATTCCCCACCCTAGAAGACAGCATTGCACTCTCTCTGGGCTGAATCACAACCCTGTGATTCAGAGGTTGCAACATGACAAGGATCGTTTTATTCCCCATTGAAAACAACGATTGATGTTTGCAAAGATCAAAACTGGTCCTAGTTAATTGAAAGATATATACATATAATCCCATGTAGTTAAATATTATGAAATTGGTCAGGATTTAAAAAGTAACTTAAAACTATGAATCAAAATTACAATAGTGCACACACACACACACACAACAGTTTTTTAAAGTGCTCATGGTTCTAAACAATTAATAATGGGGCAGTGATATTTCTAGTGATTTTTCATATTATTTGGTCAGTAGATGAAAAATAGCTTATTTATAATCTGACCACATGTATTGTACTCACTTTGTGATCATATTCAATTTTTTTCCTGTGTGGCCACAGGTGTAAGTATCAGCTCTCCGACATATGCACATTTGATATTTGAGTTATTGAGTTGAAAGTACTGTCTTAAGGATTGATAGGATTGAAAGCAACAACGTTAAATGTAAAATTGATCCAATCTGATCATGTTCTTTTTATTAAGTGAAATTATTACATTAAAAAATGATTACAATGAAATAATCATAAGAGAAGTAACACTGTTAAGGAACACATTATGTATTCTAACCTAGTTTTTCTTTCAGATGAACAATACGTACATCCGCATGGGCCTGGAAAAAGTTTAGAACTACCTACAAGTTTCCTTTTAAATGTAATTGAATTATATAATGAACTTTGCTGTATAGTAGGTTCTATCATCAATCCACTATTTAATTTAATGTTGCTTGACCTTAGGTATAAATACATTCCTAGTATTCCTGTGCCTCCACCATTATTCTGTGCATGTTCTCTTTGACAGGCTTTATCTCTATTAACAGTGAGATCAATGATAATGAAGATTATTACTTTTTTAACCATTTGGCAAATGTAATGTGACTATTGTTTGTAAAAAAAAAAATCCAATGTAACTTATTCAATATAAGATCTTCCTTGTTTGTTTCATGTATTGGTTTTGTTGCCTATATAGAATCATATGATCATGTGGCATAGAAGCCAGTCGGCCCATTATACCTGATCCTTCTTCAAAGAAGTTAACTAATTAGATCCTCTCCCTGCTCTTCATCCATAGCATAGACTTTATTAATTTTCAATAATTTTAAAGCATGAATTAGTCATTGCTTATGCACTGTAAAAGGTGACACAAACATACATTGTACCTAATTTACAGACTATTCATTGCAAGGGGTATCAGAAGTAAATATGCAATATCTTTGAAAGTTCCTCTGCAGGATTTGGTAAACATTTGCTTTGTGACTGGAGAAAATGTTTGGCTACGATATTGAGTTGTGAATGGTGCGCTTCAAAGTTTTCCATTAGTATGTTAAAATGAGCACAGTCATCAAAATAACCCCTACGCTATAATTATGTGCACTGTAGAAAATAGATGAATTTCAGAATGCATAATTTTCATTCAAAATGGTTGGGCCAATCCTCATTATTCAGAATTTCCAAATATTTCTGAATTGTTTAGATGGTTGCAGATTCTCCACTGAGGTCATACGTGTACACTTTTCATTTCATTTTCATTTTGTTACGATATTAGAACTAATCTTTTTTTTTACTTCTGGCAGGTTGAAATTATCACCTCTTAGAACTTTGAACCAAGATGACATAACTGGGAGTGGCAAGGTTGAACACTAACATATCTTAGTTCCCAAACTAATTTCTCACTCACAAGAAATTACCAGCTCAAAGGTTGCAAACATCAGTTTAATCCTGGTGAAAACAAAATTGAGGAGGATTATAAAATGTGAACTCCCATCAAGATTAAGTTTGGACAAATTTAAATGGAAAATTTGAATCTGATTTAACTGTGTTTAGATATTCAAAGAAATACACTTAAAAATATTTTTAGAAATAATTTAAATATAATTTCACCTTCACCATCTTCATGCAGACTGCAGAGACTCCATCATTTGTCATAGAGTGCTCTATGACATGACAAATACAATTGCAATATTAAAAAAAAAAATAAACTTAGAGTGTAATTAGCATGACATTATAAGTCTTTCAGTATTTATCCATAAATATATAATGTTTCAATATGTCTTGTCATCAGGTCACATGCATTGCTTTAAAGGCTGCCACAATTTGCTTCTCCTTTTCATGTCGTTCTTGCAGCATCTCAAGCATTGTATTTTCAGATAGGCCCAGTTGTACACATTGATCATGTTTTGTTAATTTATTCTGATCTTGCAACTCATTTGGCAGCCTGGAATTAGCTGGAACTGGTTTTGGTTTTTGAATAGTTTTAGCATATTCTATTGCCTAGGATTGTGTGAGGGAAACAAAGAAAAAGTTCATTTTAATGTACAATATGACTAATTGTATTCTGATATCAATTCAACGTATATTTTTATCTGCTTTGTTAATCTTAAAATTCATTTCTCTGGAATGAAACATAATGATGACCATTCTGAGGTCATTTAGCATAATTCAGAACAATTAGCAGTGTTTCTAATGTGATCGATCACTCTTGCACCCTTGCTGAGATTTCCAAATCAGCATCTGATGCTGTTATTCACCAATCCTGTTAGAACAACACATGAAAGCTTGGCCAATTTATTCTCTGGATACCCATTAATGGACACTCCTGTAACAAAACTTTCTTCAAACTGCAAAGATGAACTGGAAGCATTTTTCATTCACAGTCCCCACAATGCCCCCTCTCCAATCCCTACCGAGACTGTAACATTCCTAAAACTGCCGATTTCCAGCTAGCTCCTTGAAATATTGAGCTTAGAATTTCTATCAACCCTTCAATATTCTCAGATCTTGAAAACACCACTCTCCTTATTTTTGCTGTTAATCCCAACACCTCCCATCCAAATAAACTGAAGAAATCTGTCATGCTCTGCATCCCTATCTTTGCCCCACCAACTCAATCTAACCTCAACACCATGTGTTGGCCTCTGTTTGTCAATGAACATAACAATCAGTCGGCTTCTGATCAAAGTTATTCTAAACATTTCAATATTTAATGCAACAAATCAGTCTGACAGTATTTGACATCTGCGTGAACATATCACTGTCCACTGATGTTTGAAATGTTACCTGAAATCCCTCAAATTACTGGTTGATTGTAAAATATTCCTTCAATTTTTTGACTTTACCTATACAACATGAATTAAATTTAATTTGAAACACACCACTTTCCGGCTTGAAGTAATATTTTTGTTTTCAGTGCTTGCTGATTGGTTCGGCGGGGAGGTAGATGATTTGCATCCGCCCTTCAGGTTCTGTTCGTTAACTTGCTTTGCATATTCCTTTTGTCGTTTCATTTTCTCTGCCTGAACAGATAAACACACAAATAAACATTGGGCATAGGAAAGAAAGGAAAAAAAAAGTCTTGAATTGAAGTAATGAAAGTAAAATGGAAGGAATTTGTTTGACTATTCCGTTCTCACCGCAGGCAGTCCCAAAATGTTGGATGTATTGTACCAAGTTTTCCGCACTGCCAGGTACAGAATACTATGCAATGAATCGTGTCCATAACTACAGTTTGCAACATCAGACTCTAGTCAGAAGTTGTAGGAATCGACAACCGGTCACTGGGTGAGGGAGAAAAATTGGATGTTGATTTGGCTGTAGGGATGGTTGCCAGAAGAGGGGCGGGTGTTGGCTTGATTCGTGGAAGGCAATCAGGCGGAATGGAGGGGGAATTCTGGTTGGAAATTAATGCTGATGGAAGTGGGCCAAGAAATACACCAAGGATATCCAAAACATACTGGGACTATCTGTCTAGGAGGTCCGACCTGGCAGAAAAATATTATTGTTGCTTTCTTTCCTGCTCAAGGCAAAGGTAACATGGTAGTTTGGAGTCCAATTAAATCAACCAACCTCCACATTTCATGATTATTTCACCAATGTGGGTTATTCTGCGGTTTAACAAGTGGCTTAACTCTTGTTCCATTTTAACAAACCCCCTGCCATTGTCATATGGAGAAAATCTAAAAACACTTGCTTTGTCCTGAGAAGATGTATAGTCAGGTCCCAAGCCTCCAAGTTTCACGCCCTGTTTTAGGTCCTTGTTGTCGTGGATTGTATAAGGCTGCGGGAAAAAACAAATAGAATAAAGATTAACATATTTTGACCTGTAATGGAGAAAACACTCCAATCCATAAAGTGAAGAAAAAAACATAGTTTAGGAAAAGAATCAGAATCGTCATCAAAGGGATGTAAAGAGAGAATGAAAAGAATTTGGGAGAAGGGGATGGTGAAACAAGGCAAAGTAATACAAAGGTGAATTGCTAAAAGAATTGGGTTCAGTAACCAAGATGTGCTGCAAATGCTCAACAAGTTGTGCTACAAATGGGAGAGAGAAAAAAGGTTAATGTTTCACATAAATTACTCTTCATTGGTTTCTTTCTTTCTCTGGAGATGTTGGCTGACTTACTAAGCTCCAAGAACTTTCATTTTATTGCAGATTTGTAGTATCAGCATTTTTTCTTTTGCCTTATAGTAACCAAGAAACTGGGAAGGATGTGAGGCTGGAGGAAGGGATAAATAAAGCTGCTGTCGGGTACGGCTGTGTAAGGAGCTGAGCATAAGGGCATTGATTTTAACTTTTGAGTTTTACCTAAAGTTTTGTTTGTAAATAGAGCAAAAATTTAACAAAAGCTGTGAACAGTTTGTTAAAAGACAAAGGGGCGGCATGGCGATGTAGCGGTAGAGCTTCACAGTTCTGGGTTCGACCCTGACCATGGGTGCTTGTCTGTACGGAGTTTGTACATTCTCCCCGTGACCTGCGTTGGTTTTCTCAGAGATGTTCGGTTTCCTCCCACACTCCAAAGGGTTTTGGAGGTTAATTGACTTGGTATAAAAATGTTTAATTGTCCTTCGTGTGTGTGGGATGGTGTTATTGTGAGGGGATCGTTGATCGGTGTGCCAAAGGGGCTTTTTCTGCGCTGTATCTCTAAACTACACTAAAGTAAACTAAACTGGTGTATTTTCGTTACAGGTTGCTCTGGAGCACAACATATAACTTAAAAAAAACTATTCGGTTATAATAGAAATAGGAAAGTATTTTTTTCTTCTTACCGGTCTGTCAAATACAATCTATGTTATAGCATTACCGTCACTTTATATCTAAATGTTGAAGATCATATTGATCATCTCATAAGGCATTAGGAAAACCACAATACATTTTAAAAGGATTTAAAGCTCAGAGGTTTAGAACCAAACTAAATTATCTCAGAAAAGTGATGTTTTGAGCTACTGTTCGCCTAAGTGACGAAATTACATTCCATGATAAAGAAATTCCTAATTTTACCTTAAGGGGAAAAGAGCACAAGAATCAAGCACTATGCTCACCAGCCTTTTCTACAGGATGGTGTCATTTATTTTAATTTTTTGCAATTTGGGATTAAGAATATCAGCCAAATCATTTTCAAAATTTGGTGGCCAGCAAAGTGGGATCTTTGACTGCATAAAGCAAGAAAATGTTAAATGTTAACATGATGGGGGTGTGTTGCTACATTTGATTCTGGTGTAAATTTTGAGCTGGTGGAGCAGGTTCCTGGACAGACATCAGCTTCTGGTGTAAGTATCAGAGCAAGAGTCAGTTCCGTTGAATGTCTGCCCCTTACTTGCATTGCACCATTTAATAACAAGATTACACCATTTTCTTGAGTAAAGAAATACCTAAGGGGCATGGGACTGACAGAATTAGTAGATACAAAGAGAAACAATTATTACAGCACAGGGGGAATGAATGAATCAGACAAATCTGTGCTTTGGTCAGTGCTTAATCCTCAAAGCCAGTCGACAGGGCAAGCAGCCGAAAACAACCAGATCAAAAATGAAAGCCGTATTACCCAAGTTTATCATGTCTGTTTCTGAGCTTTCCGCTAACGTTTTAAGAGTCTGTTTGGTCATGGTTTTGTTAATCACGTTAACTATTTGTTGCTTTGGTATATGTTCACTGGTGTATTTCAATCAACATTACGAATATCCTTTTTAACAAGAAAGTGAAGAGGTAAAATTGAACACTAATTAGCATCCAAGAGGAAAAATGTATTGACTCACATAAATCACAGTTATTGGGAATTTGAGAGATACACACAAAGCATGGTGGATTTGATTTTGTCTAATATTTCTTAAACATTGGTGTAATGATATTTTTTTGTTAACATTGTGTATTAACATATTGACACAGATAAAAACTTTTAACATAAATTTCACAGTGTTCAATGCAAATTATTTTTTAAAGAAAGCTACAAATAATGAGCACTGCAGCTTAGAAAGTGACTGTCTACAGGTAAGGTGTTCAGTTTTATAAGTGTTAAATGTTTGGTGTTACCTTATACTTTCTACTGTTATTTAATTGGACTCCCATCAGTGCCCATTTGAAATGCTGAATTGGTTTAAGTAAGTTCTACTTTCTCATCCACTCCCTAGGGAAATTTTGAGAGTCCAATTAGCCTACAAGCCCACACATTTTAGGGATGTGGGAGGAATCCGGAGCTCATGGACGAAACCCACGTGGTCAAAGGGAGAATGTGCAAATTCCACACAGACAGCAGCCAAGGTCAGGATCGAACCAGGATCTCTGGTACTGTGAGGCAGCAGCTCTACCAGCTGTGCCACCCGTTGCTGATAGTTCACTGTGCTTTTTGGTATATTTCTTGATTTTTACGCGTTTACTGGACGATACCTGAATGACGTTTTTAAATCTTAAGGAGAGTTCAAGATCAAGAAATCTTAAATGAAGCAGGTTGCTCAAAATTGGGGAAGTATAGCACAACACGGCAATAGCCCTTCAGCCCACAATATCTGTACTGAACATGATGCCAAGACCAACTCTTATCTGCCTGCACATAATTCATATCCCTCCATTCCTTGCATATATATATATGCTTACCTAAAAATCTCTTAAATGCCACTTTCATATCAGCATTTCTAACATTTTTATATCTAGCTAAAAGCAGAAGACTAATGGGGAAATGTGGAAGAACACCTGGAGCACCCATGGCAGTAAGCTCAGCTGGAAAGAAGTAAGCTTACAGGAATCTTTACATCCCAAGCAGAATGTACAGACTCAGGATAACATAGGTAAGTTTCTCTGAGGAGCAATACATAAGGAGCTACACAAAGTTACAAGGCATTAAATCCATGGTCAATGCACTGTTGCTCACATGCAAAATCAATACTGTCCTCATCTTTGACTCCAGCATCTTCTTGGATGCAAAGAGAACCTATCAGTGAAATCTATTAGTCTGCAATTCACTGCTTTATTGAACAGTTGGTTGCTGCCTTGCTGTTTTAAACCAAACATCTCCATCATATTTCCTCACGGGCAACTGAACGAAGCAAACTAAGATTTGGGGCTTGCATTTTCTACTGGAGTGTACTGATGATTTCAACTATAATAATTTTTTTCCATGTTTGATAAAATTTTCATGAGGTCTCAAGCTTGTTATGTAAAATTTATGAAAATGTGTTCATTTCCATTTTTACCTTGAAATCTTGATTTTCCTTGAGCTTATTAACTTTTTCCATTTGTGCCAAGTAGCCATCTGAGTTACAGCGTGTCATAGATGTCGGTATTTTATTGTTTCTTCCAGTGTCCAGTTCAGAGTCACTCTCCGCCATGGGATAAATGGAAGGTAGCACCAGGCAGGAATTGGGATGTGTGTGAGCCAGACGTGGCGTGTCTTTATAAATGTTTTCCATTTGCTGAATGAGCCGTGTGCTTGGAGATTGAACCAAATACTGCTGTTGCGGAGTTAGAAAGGGTAGTGTAGTGAACCTTGGAAAATAACACATAGGAAATTAAACTACTTTAATTTAACCGACTGTTATTAGCCTGCATCATTATTATAAAAATGAGAATCATTTTGGTGATGATTCAAAATCTCTCTTTAATGTAAATGCCAGTCTTCAATCCATGCTAAAATACTTCCCCTTGTGTCCTCTACACCAGCCATTTTATGCAGAATGCCTTTATCCAAATGCCTTTTGGAAATCCAAATACACTGTGAGTTCCCATTTATTAATTCTGCCTGCAACATGGATAAATGAAGGGTCAGTAAGTCCAAGTGGCACAATGTTATTCATAACAAACTTCCTGATGTATTTTTCTGTTATAATTGTGGAAACGGTCTTATTTAGATGTTAGGGGGTACGCAAAAAACTGGAGAAACTCAGCGGGTGCAGCAGCATCTAAGGAGCGAAGGAGATAGGCAACGTTTCGGGCCGAAACCCTTCTTCAGACTCTGCACCCGCTGAGTTTCTCCAGTTTTTTGTGTACCCTTGATTTTCCAGCATCTGCAGTTCCTTCTCTAACAATTATTTAGATGTTACATGGCTGAGGAGGCAACACGTATAGAAACAGCACACTCTACCGTTGGTTTAGATTCATTTGAATTTAACACTCATCACTCAAATGCACTGGGTGGCGCCTGCAATGGCTGCCTCGCCAACAGTCTGTTTATCCCTTCCTTCTCTGTTGTTTTATAGTATGTATTAAATGTATGTTTTAGTGTTCTTTAGCTAGTTTTGTGTGGGGGGTGGGTTGGGGGAAACATTTTTTTAACCTCTTACCTCAACTTTTTTTCCGTATCGTATCTCCATCCGCACTGCGGTCTAACATCAAGGACTGTGGTCTAACATCAAGGAGCTAGCAGCCTTTGATGGAGACCAACTTCGGGAGCTCCAACCCTGGAAGCCTGCGGACTTACCATCGTGGAGCTCGCGGTCCCTGGTTAGAGACCGACTTCAGGAGCTCCAGGCCGCGGGAGCTTCGACCGCCCCGAAGCGGGAGCTTCGATCGCCCTGACATGGGGGCTTCGATCGCCCTGACGATGGTTCGACTGCCCCGATCGCGGGAGAAAAATGAGGGAAGAGATTAGAACTTTATTGCCTTACATCACAGAGAGGAATGTGGGGAATCCACTGTGGTGTATGTTTGTGTTAACCTTTATGTAGTTGTGTGTCTTGTTGCTTTTATGGCTGTATGGTAATTCGAATATTACTGTACCTTAATTGGTACACGTGACAATAAAAGACCTTTGAGAAGCCACAAAATGTTGTGGTAACTGAACAAAACAATCAGCTACTAGGTAATAATTAGAGACACAAATTCTCTGTATCAAATAAGTCGAAAAAGCATATTAGCACTTATCAATTCTTCATTTTGCAAGGATTTCTTCCTCAACAAGGAAAAGTAAGCTCAAATAAGTCATTGACATTGCTACAATGCAAAAATTAACAATGCATCTGCAGTGCTGGCCAATGGTACCTTGGTTTTTGCTGGATAAATCACAAATCCTATCCAATGGTACCTATCATTGACTGATCTGAGTGGTGGTCTGAGTCAGATAGCACAAGCCTGATAAAAGGGTCTCGACCTGAAACATCACATGTTCACGTCCTCAAGATATGCTGCCTGATTCGCTAAGTTACTCCGGCACTTTGTGTTTTAAGCAAGATAGTAGCATCTGCAGTTTCTTGTGACAGCACTTGTCTGCCTTAAATGCCTCAACAATAACTTGAGCAAATATCTATCAGATCCCATGAGATGTAGTTGGCAAATAAGAGGAGCTGCACAGTGATATGATGCCAATTTGTAGTCTGGGGAAACCAGGAAGGATGAAATTAATTAATCGGTATCTTGAAAAATTGTAGATCTCAAGGCCACCAGACAGTGCTTGGAGAGCAGAGACATTATTATTAGTGAAAGCCATAACACTTCGTAATTCTGAAGTCCTATTGATTGCCAGGAGAAATAAACTAAACAAACTTATTTACTCAAAACAAGTGAGTTAATATTCTGCATTAGATATCAAAGTGCCCTTTGAGTAAATACACCTTTTATGAACAATTTATCACCATAATCAACTTTCTAATATGTTGGTTTAATTAACTCCAATATGATTTTCTATCAATGCTGATTCTATCAATATTTAGAAAAACTTTATTTGACGGTGTTATTTTCTGCTTACCCCGAATTTCCATGTTCCTTTCCAAGATGGTTATCGTCTTGAATCACTTTTTTCTGGTTCACTGAATAAGGTATTGGATTTGACCTGGTATGATTGTAAGGAACTGCTGCTAATGCTCTAGGATATGCAGCCTGCTGATAGTTAGGATTGACCATTAGATCATGATGAACCTGTGTGTAGAGTGCTTGAAAAGGGTCTTGTGCATTACACATGAGTTGATACTGTGCCTTTTCTGGTGCATTGAAAGCTGTTGAACATTTTGATGGGTCATTGCTGTACTGGTTTGGATTGCGGATGATCCTTTGATAGTCTTGAAGATATGGAACAGGATTTTGGGGCTGCAGAGCATTATAAATATTGTGGGTTTTGTAATACGAAGAGCCATGGTTCATTGGGTGATGTGATGGGACTAGCCTAACAGTTGTTTGTGCATTATCACCAGATATACTGGGAACAAAATCTGAAGAAGTATTTAAATGAATGTTGAGATTCACTGTTGGCTGACAATTGGGAATAACAGCTGGACCAACCTGACTGAGGGATACTGACGTAAATGTATTATCACTGCCGGGAGTCAATGGAACACTGTTATCATCTCTGTGAATTATTAGCAACTCAGATGTATTTCTATTCTGATGAACATCCACATCTTCAACATGTCGCTTCTCGTCATGATGAGTTTTCTGCACTTGCTGTACAGTCAAAGGTCTATTAGGCGGTCGTGGAGGTTTTTCTCTCATTATTTTCGTTAATCCTTTTTTCTTAGTGGATAATTGTTTTGCCTTGCAGTTCTGCAAAAACAAAACATAATTAGTATAAAAACATAACACATAAATACAAAAATATTGCAGATAATTATCGCCTGTCCTTCTTCCCCGTCTGATATACGAGCAGTTGGCAATAAAAAATTAAAGGGACTGGGCACCTTAGTTGCACCAATCATTTCTAGGGTCAGCCTGATGTGATTTCTTGTTAGGCCTGCAAATGGGGAACGAGTTCATGTTAAACAAGAAAATGTGCAAATCAAGGTCCTGTTATTGGTTGGCGGATGCTATTTCTCGATCTTCATGTGGCTTGAGAGTAGGAGTCAGACGTGACTGGGTGTTTTTCAGATTGGAAGTCTAAGACCAGCTGTGTGCTGCAGGGATCGGTGCTGAGTCCACCGTTGTTCATCATATGTATTAACAATTTGGATGAGAATGTAGGTGGCATGATTAGTAAGTTTGCAGATGATACCAAAATTTGTGGTGTAGTGGACAGTGAAGAAGGTTATGTACAAATACAACAGGTTGCAGATCAACTGGAAAAGTGGGACCAGGAATGTCAAATGGAATTGAACACAGATAAGTTTGAAGTGTTGCATTTTTAGTTTAGTTTAGTTTAGATATGGTGTGGAACCAGGCCCTTCGGCCCACCGAGTCTGCGCCGACCAGCAATCCCCAAGATACTAATACTATACTACACAAACTAGGGCCAATTTACAATTTTATCAAAGCCAATTAACCTAAAAAAAACTATACATCTTTGGATTGTGGGTGGAAACCGGAGCACCTGGAAAAAACCCACGTAGCTCATGGGAGGACATACAAACTCCGTACATGTCTTATAATGCCTCTAATGCCTTGCTGAAATCAATATAGACAACAGCTACAGCTCTGCCCTCATCAACCTTTTAGGTTACATCTTCAAATAACTAATTCGGATTTGTGAGACAAGAACTTTCTTGTTATCTAATAACTGAACAGTCAGATTTGTTGGTAGACACAAAATGCTGGAGTAACTCAGCGGGTCAGGCAGCATCTCTTGAAGGAAGGAACCAGTTCCTCCAGCATTTTGTGTCTACCCTCAGTTTAAACCAGCATCTGCGGTTCTTTCCTACACAAATTTGATGCTGTGCCTAATTTATGGCTTTTTCAGCACTACTTGAAAATAAAAATCTTGAAATACATTCAAAGACAAAAATAAATTCAAAAATAGAAGCAAATCCTTAACACTGAGAAGAGCAAAGGTGCAACACAGAGAATACAGAAAGATAACGTTAGTTTTGTTAATGGCCATCATATAGGACTCAGGATATGGTATTTTAAATTACATATTTTTCTTCAAAGCTATGTTTGTGGTTTGTTTCTGTCCTAGCAATATCCTGCTCAAAGTTTAGTTTAGTTTAATTTATTATCACAGGTACATGCTTTTGTGACATGCTAACCAGCCAGCGGAAAGACAATACACAATTATAATCAAGCCATTCACAGTGTACAGATACATGATAAGGGAATAGTGTTTAGTGCAAGGTAAAGCCAGTAAAGCCCACTCAAAGATAGTCCGAGGGTCCCTGAAGAGGTCCCTGGTGCAATTCAGGACTAGTCTGTGGTCCACTATAACAAAGAGTTGAATGTGCTCTTGTATGCTATGATGTTATATTGTGTGTGCACTGATGAGTATGTACCTGGTAATCAGAATCTGTTACGGTTCTAGTATGCAAGAACATATGAAACAGCAGGAGTAGCGCATCCTTCGCACCTGTTCTTCCCTTCAATACGATAATGGCAGATCTTCTACTATTGTGTCACTTTCAAACACCTTGATCACCATATTATTCAAATATCTATTGATATATTTTGTGACCGAGTCTTAAAGCTAGTTTGGTAGAAATTTCCAAAAATTCACTATATTCTTAGTGAAGATTTTTTTATCATCTCAATAGACCTTTATTTTGACATTGAGATCGGGTTCTGAATACCACAGCCAGGAAAAACACATCACCCATCATGCCTCTCACTTGTCAAGCCCTATTAGAACCTTTTATAAATTGAATAATTTAATCCATCATTTTTTATAACTCAAGAGAGTATTTTGATATCAATAACCTGTTTAATCAACATGTAATATTGAACAATGTCTACATGTCTAAACAAAAGTGAAATAAATTATAAGAATGTAAACAATCCATCTAACCTGTAACTTCTGTGCTCTTTGCTTCCACTTCATCTCAATACTGTTCTTCTCCTGATCCTCGACAGTATTTTGCTTGGACTCCTCAAAAGTCATGGTCTTAGAACTTTTGGCAGTAGATACCTATGGATGTAAACAATGTTTGAAGATAGACAATAAATATCTACATATTATTAAAATAAGATTATTTAATCATCTTGAAACATGTTCTTTTCATTGTAAATTACAATAACACCAGTATTAAATTTGAGGGCCATCATAGTTAGACACATTTCTCATAAGATTCCTCCTTAAGACTATGTTAACAGAAAACTTAAGAAGTATGTGGTCCTATAAAGTTCATTTTATCAAACATGGCATACCTCTTTCCAGTTTTTCAGGCTCCAGTCTGGTAACCATCCTGATAGAGATTGATCATGTCAGATAAATACTGAATTTTACTTTTTAATGTCAAAATCTATCTTTATGGCATTCGTTCATTGCCCTCATGTCACATTTACAATGTTGCCTTTTGCTCCTTGGTGCATCCAACACTTTGTGAACCTCCACTGTTTGGCATTGCCAGAAGTCTTGTCTTGCTCCAAAAGAGCCTTTCTTCCCCGAATGATTCTCATATTTTTCATCCTTGACTGTTGTTGATTGGAATTGCTCGTGCCATGTAGTATTCAGTTAACTGCTTAATGTTTACTCAGTTTCCCATTGCCTAAGATGGTCATCCATCTGTTGGCCGAATGATGCAGATCTGTCAATCCACTTTATTATTTATATTGAGTTATTTTTCGGCTATTTAAAACGTGCACTTAAATGTCTTTTCTCAGAGGATAGTGAGTCTCTGACCCAGAGGGTGGTGAAGGTGAGGTCATTAGAAATATTTCAAGTGTAGACAGATGAATATTTGAAAGATTCAAGAAATGAAGTCTGTGGGAACTGACACAGAAGAGGAGTTGAGGACAGCATAGATCAACCATGTACATATTGGAAGATTTGAGGGGGCCTGGCTGCTTATTGCTACTCCTATTTTCTTGTGTTAATGTACTCCTGCATTCTTGCATTAAGAATGCTGTGGGTCATGATCATACCACACCATCATTCTGGACCCCAATCACTCAAAACTTTTGTAAGTTACTCTTTTCTACTCAACTTTATGCACCAAACTGAGGTATGATAGCTCTTGTAATATAAACCATCTTCTTACTCTCTGTTAGCTTCCATCGTGGTGTATTACTGGGAAGGAGTAGATCTTAAGATTCCTTAACATTGAATCCAGACCCCGTGAAGCGTCATATCACCTGGTCAAACATTGGCAAGGAAACCTCCTGATTACCACATTCCACCCACCTCAGTTAATGAATGCTGAATAAAATTGAGATTAAGAATTACGAAGCAAGGGGGGATAGAATGCACTTTGGGTGGAGAACCTCAATGCTCATTACCCAGTTTAGCATGGTAGCACCAAACTGATGGTATTGGCCAAGTCCTGAAAGTCATAGCTGGCAGACCGGTCAAACCAACTTAAGGGGTAAACCTACATGAACTATTTCACAATGATCTTCCTAGAGAAAATACATTTATACAAAACAAACAGCAATGACCATTGTATAATTTTTGCAGAAACCAACTCCTGTCCTCAAACCAAGGACAGCCTTAATTGTGTTGTGTGGCGCTGCAACCGTGTTAAATGGGACAGATTCAGAATAGATCCGGAAATACTAAACTGGGCATCCCACAGAGTGCTGTGGATTAATAACAGCAGTAGAAATATACATTGATACAAACTGTAACCTCATAGCTGAGAATACCTCTCTATCTACCATGACCATGAAGTAAGGAATCAACTGTGGTTCAATGACAACAGTAGGAGAACATGCTGGGATTAACATCATACAAACCAAAAGATAATGAAACTGCAAAGCAAACTGCAACCTCGAGAAACAACAAAAAGGAACATGCTATAGCAGAGCTAAACAATCTCACAACCAACAGATCATATGCTCTGTAATCCTATCACACGTAGTTTTGTATGGTGATGGATTACAAAACAACTCACTAGAGGAGGCAGTACAGAGTTTATACATTCTCCTGGTGACCTGCATGGGTTTTCTCCAGGTGCTCTGGTTTCCTCCCACATGCCAAAGACATATAGGTTTACAGGTAAATTTGCTTCGGTAAAATTGTGAATTGTCCCTAGTTCGTGTAGTATAGTGTTGGTGTATGGGGATTGCTGGTCAGCGCAGACTCGATGGCCTGAAGGGCCTGTTTCCATGCTGTATCTCACAACTAAACTAAAAGGAGGCAACCTGCCTGCACTTCCTCCCCAGCATCTCCTGCCCTCTCAGGATGAAACTACTGTCTGGCACCCTTTTCTATCCAGCTACATTTAATGAAGTATGGGTCAGTGGCTTGCTCTGTGATCTATGACTTTTGACTACAGCTAGCTGAAGTCGTGGAAATGAGGCGCAAGATTCAAGTTGCTTATAGAGTTTAAAAATATATAAATTATCCATTTCTGTCCTTTAACTCATTCCATTTCGATAAACTCTTCCTTTCCCGACCTGTATGTGATTTTCTGCTAATCCTCTTTTCATTACCGTTTCACTGCTTCTTTCTCAATTGTTAAATTGTATTGATTGAGGAAGCAGACAAATAATCCCATGATCCACTAACCTTGTTGAATCATTATCAACTCATTCCCAGCAGCTCTCAACACAGAATCTTTAATTTAAAGGGCTCTGACAAACCTTCAGTATGGTGTTCCAGAAGATGCTCCATTCATGCAAACCTTGGGCTATTTTTGCACTGCTTTTAGCAATGGTCTAATGCCATGTAGTTAATTTTGACCTGTAGTCAGCAAGCTGATAAAAAGTTGTGGTAATTTTCTTTAGCTTTTGATATGCGTGCTAAAATAAAATTAATTCATATTACATCTGCTTTAAGAATAAGGGGTAAGCCATTTAGAATGGAGACGAGGAAACACTTTTTCTCACAGAGAGTTGTGAGTCTGTGGAATTCTCTGCCTCAGAGGGTGGTGGAGGCAGGTTCTCTGGATGATTTCAAGAGAGAGCTGGATAGGGCTCTAAAAGATAGCGGAGTCAGGGGATATGGGGAAAAGGCAGGAACGGGGTACTGATTGGGGATGATCAACCATGATCAAATTGAATGGCGGTGCTGGCTCGAAGGGCCGAATGGCCTACTCCTGCACCTATTGTCTATTGCTTCTACTCACTACTGTAGCCTACCTTTGTAAACCGTATTCAGCCTCCTCCCCCATACCTCCAACAAATTAAAAAAAACTATATATTTCTTTCTTGGACTGAGATAATTCATTAATTTGCCCCTGCAGTAATAAAACAAGCTGTTTTGTTGAAACATTATCAATCTTAAATGTTAATTAGGTACTTCTTCACAGATGCTGGCAGACTAGCTATATACTTCCTGCATTTCCTGTTTTTATTTCAGATTCCCAGAATCGGTAGTTTTTTGCGTCTCTTTTTTAGCATTATTAATTATTTTTCTTTCTTACAGACGATGAAGCACTGCAGCTATGCTATACAACACCTACTATCAAGGCCATAGACTTACCAAAGAATTAACGTGCTTTAAACAAGAACTTAGATTCGAATGGATGAATGGCCAATCCCTAATTACCTACTGCAGGTTCAATCAGTTTTCATAATGTCAGCACAGAATCTCTCTTTGATTTTCATCAGTTGAACAGAGAGCCAGGTGATAAGGTGGTGTTTTCATGAAGCTGATGGGAGTGCAGAGCCTCATGAACAACAGCTGGATTTTTACATCAACTATGCATGCATGTTTGCTAGATGCTGTTGTTCCATTTGTGCTCAAAGAATGGTGAGCCTCGCAGCAAAATACAGCTTATTGTGAGTTAATTATATCAGTATAAAGACCTAAAAATTGTACGACCAAATTACATACACAACATGCAACAATCAAAAAAGCAAATTAATTATGTGAATGGTCACAGGGTCATTCAATTTGGAGGATAAAAAAAGTGCAGAGGTGAAGCACTTCAGGCATGAAGCAACAATGATGTACTCTTAATCAGCCCACTCATTCACAGAGATGAATAATGCACATCACAATGATGTATAATTGAAGCAAAGATATTGGTTTATAATGAAGATACAAATACAAAAGTCACGCCAATATGATCTTGTGACACCTTTTATTTCAATTTATTCTATAATATGCATAATGCAATATATAAATTTCAGATAAAGAATAGGAGAAAATGTCACTACCACCACCCATCTACCCACTTGCCTCAAGTTCAATGCCAATAACTCGGTCAATTTTCATCGGATCGGTGGGTTAAAATTTTCCCTGACAAAGAAATGACAACAAAATATTCTCTTGTTCACAGTGTACATGTCTGGACTCAAGTTCAGAGGACCTGAATTAGATTTCAACTATTGCTTGCATATAAAAGTATATTTAGTGATTTCCGGACAGGGCCATGAAATTAAGTTCTTTCATCGAAGGGTAGAGTGTTTGGAAATATATTACAGAGAAAATGATGAGGAATGTGATTCTCATTCCTCATCATAAAAATTGCCCGCAGACTGTAAAAGAATCAAATTATTACAGCATGCAGCAAAATCACACAATTATAAAACGGAAGGAAACATTATAAAATATCCCTTAAACATTAAATATAAATAGACAATAATACATATAACTCTATTTAACAGTATTTTCTAAATTATCCATTGCTACGCTTTGGACTTTAGAGGTACAGCGTGGAAATAGGCCTTTCGTCCCACCGGCCAGCAGTCACCCCCCCCCCAAAGTAGCACTCTCCTAAGCTTGCGGACAATTAACAATTTTACTGAATCCAATTAACCTACAAGCCTGTACGTCTTTAGAATGTGGGAGAAAACCAGAGCACCCGGAGAAAACCCACGCTGTCACAGGGAGAATGTACAAATTCCATACAGCCAGCCCCCTTAATCAGGATTGAACCCGGGTCTCTGGTGCAGTAAGGCAGCAGCTTTACCAATGTGCCCCAAAGCTATTTAAAATTAAATATATAGTTTATATATCAAAATCTAAATAACTTTTG
Organism: Okamejei kenojei; assembly: GCA_035221665.1. Classification (NCBI taxonomy): domain Eukaryota; kingdom Metazoa; phylum Chordata; class Chondrichthyes; order Rajiformes; family Rajidae; genus Okamejei; species Okamejei kenojei. The sequence goes on from CM069159.1 coordinate 19,971,500, forward strand.
GGGATATTTTGCAAAAGGAAAACCAATGACCTTTCGGAAAAAGAACGCACAACAGGATTAATTGACATTCTTTCTATTCCGATGAAATGTCATTAACATGAAACATTAACTATTTCTGTCGATTCCAGCACTTTCTGCCGTTATTTACTGGATTAATTTCATTATTTAAAAGAAACTGTTTAGGTATTGTAAGGGCCACACAGCACTCAGTCCAGTGTACAACTAATACTACTTTCTGCCAAAGTAATCTGCAATATGTTATTCATTCACATAATCTGCTGCTAACCAACTGAAATGGGATTTTTTTAAATCAAATCCTGCTTAGCTGCTTGAACTAAGTGTCTTAATTTTCTCCTTTGATTAACTGCTAAAACTTAAAAGTTTGTCTGGAAAGTTAATTAAAATTGACAACATTTCTTAAATTTTCACTCTTAGAGAGAGAGAGTCAAGAGACTGATGAGAGAGTCAAGAGACGCTTAGCAAAGAAGTGACTGGTATGAGTCAGTGGACTGGTTTATATTCAAGTTTTCTGCGGCCAAATGAGAATGCCACTTCTGTCACAGACTTCATCACTCTGTGTATTAAGGACTATGTCAAAGAAGATAATACGAGTATTCCCCAACCGGAAAGCATGGATCAACCGGAGGTCCACTCTCAGGTGAAGTTCAAGTCTAAAGCATTCAAGTCAGGCAATCCTGAGTGGTACAAGAAATCTATGTGAGACGTTTGCAAACCCATGAAGGATGCAAAGAGGGATTTCTGGATAAAGCTAGACTCTGGGCATAATCACACGGACACCCAAAAGTCAAGTGTCAAGAGTGTTTTATTGTCATATGTCTCAGATAGCACAATTAAATTCTTATGTGCAGAACAGAATATGTAAACATATACGCACACATAAGTGCAATAACAATAATAGTCTATGTAGTTCAGAGCTTAATGGAGGTTGTTGTGTTCAATAGCCTGATGGTTGTAGGGAAGAAGCTATTGCTAAACCTGGACGTCACAGTTTTCTTGCTCCTGTACCTTCTTCCCTTTGGCAGGGGTGAAATTAGAGTGTGGCCACAGTGGTGTGGGTCTCTGATGATACTGTCTGCCTTTTTGAGACAGCGATTCCGGTAAATCCCTTCGATGGTAGGGACGTCGGAACCCGTGATGGACTGGGCAGTGTCCACAACTTTTTGCAGTCTTCTTCGCTCCTTCACACTCAAGTTGCTGAAGCAGGTCGTGATGCAACCAGTCAAACCAATCTACTGTACATTCTCTTGAAGTTCAAGAGAATCTTCTCTGACATACCTCATCTCGGCAATCTTCACAGACAGTAGAGGCATTGATGGGCTTTCTTTATAATCGCATTAGTGCGCTGGGTCCAGGAAAGATCTTCAGAAATATGCACTCCCAGGAATTTGAAGCTTTTGACTCTCTCCACCATCGTCCCGTCGATATAGATAGGTTTCTGGGTCCTCATCCTTCCTCTTCCAAAGTCCACAATCAGTTCCTTGGTCTTACTGACACAGAGACCCAGGTTTTTGTGCTGGCACCATTTGGTCAGTCGATCGTTCTCACGTCTATACTTTGACTCATCATCATCTGTAAGTCGTCCAACAATGGTGGTGTCGTCGGTGAACTTGACGATGGAGTTTGCACTGTGTCCGGCTATAGTCATGAGTATAGAGTGAGTAGAGCAGGGGGCTGAGCACACAGCCTTGAGGTGCTCCCGTACTGATGGTTATTGAGGAAGGAGTATTTTTGCCAATTCAAACAATGGTCTGTTGATGAGGAAGTTGAGGATTCACTTGCAAGAGATGTGCAGACACCCAGTTTCCGTGAGCTTGGGAACCAGCTTGGAGAGAATGATGGTATTGAACGGCCATCGATTGTGCAAGACTTGCGTGCTATTGCAGGCAACAAAGTGAGGCTGGGCAGTATTGCTAGCAACAATATGTCCCTCCCTGACTAGCTCAATGCATTCTATGCTCACTTTGAATAGCAGTTCGGTGGAATTACGTCACCTGCCCCAACAGCCTTGGGTGCACCTGTACCCGCGCAAAGCGTATTAAAATGGTTTTTAAAATAATTATTTTTAGAAATATTTACCTGATGGAATTAGAAGGGGAGGAAACAATGTGCAAGGTGGGATATGACGGTGGGATAGTAGCGGGGAGCTGGCAAGGGAAAGTAAGAAGGAAGAAAGTATGGGAGGAATCAAGAAGAGGGAATGAAGTACTGAGGAGGAGAATGAAATAAATAAATGTCACTGTTTTAATGCACATCCATCACTTGATTGTATGATTCCATGTCTTTATACTATTCTAACACTTGTTAGAATAACTTGTTACAATTGATATAGGGGAGCATCCTTCACCACATGAAGCCAGGGTTGGAAGCTTTCTTGAATAACGTGGTTATGCATCCAGTTAAAAAATAGATTTAAAAAAATAGCGTTTTCAGGTTTAATGGCCAGTTGATCGAAGTTCAGGACCTGCATCATCCAGTAAGGAGGAAGGACAAGGATTGCAAAGTAAGGGAACCATGGATGACCAAAGATGCTGTATCTTTGGTCGAAAAGAAAAAGGAAGCATGTGCAAGATTTAAGAGGATAGTCAGAAAAACCTTTGAGGAATATAGTGAAAGGAGGAAATAAATCAGGCTTGTGATTAGAAGGGCCAAAAGAGGCCACAAAATGGCTGATGGCTTGGATGAAAGAAAATCCCAAAGCTTTTTATACCTACATTAAAAACAAAAGTAACCAGGGAGTAGGTACGACCACTCATGGATAAGTTTAGTTTAGTTTATTGTCACAGTACTGAGGTACAGCAAAAAGCTTTTCTGTTGTGTGCTATCCATGCAAAGGAGGGAATTCTGTGCTTTGATTCTGGGGATGTAGGTGAGGCACTAAACGAGTACTTTGTATGTTTTCACCAAGGAGAAGGACTTGGAGGATAGTGAGATCAGTGTGGAGAATGCTAAAATGCAAGGGCAGTTTGAGATTAAGAAGGAGACATTGGGGCTCTTGACGAGCATTGTTGGATAAAGCCCACCTTTCTTTTGAGATCTATCCCATGTTATTGAGAGAGGCTTGAGGGAGTCTTGACAAAGATCTTTACGTCTTCTCTAGCTACAGGCGAGATCCCAGAGGACTAGAAAATAGCTAATGGTGTTCCTTCATTTAAGAAGGAAAGTAGACAGAATCCAGGGGATAATAGGCCTGTGAGCCTCATATCACTGGTAGGGATGCTATTGGAGAGGAATCTTTGCAAAAGTATTTTCTCCTATTTGGAAGAGAATGGGTTAATTAGGGACAGTCAGCTTGCCTCTGCACAAGGTGGATCGTCTCTTACAAACTCAATCAAGATGTTTTTGAAGACATGGCAAAGGCCAGAAGATTAATATGCACGGGATTAACAGTTATTCATTCATATGGATTCCGAACTGACTTAGAGGGTTGTGGTATATTTAGACTTGAGGTTTGTGACCAGCAGAGCTCTGTAGCGATCTGTGCTGGGACCTCTGGTATATATATATATTATGTGCAGGCAGGTCAGAGTTGGTCGGCATTATGTTCAGCACAAACATTATCTGAAGGGCAAAGTGCACATTCAAGAACAAAAAAAACATGTATTTTGCATGTCCTGTCCAATTGACCTCCAGTCAGCAAACAGCACCATCATGTTTCAACTGTTGCCTATCCATTCCTTCTACAAATACTGACTGACCAGCTGAGTTACTCCAGCACTTTGTGTTTTACTCAAGATTCCAGCATTGCATTTCCTTACAACACCATTCTGTTTGATTTATTCTCCATTATCTCTGCAGGAAATTATAGATTTTAAAAATCCATCAAAATGGAAAACGTAAAAATACTGGCGTTAAGAAAGTTTTGCAGAGTTAATACATCGCAAGTTGTAATATTATTATAATTATTTTTTTGGCACGATAACAAATATGAAAGCATGATTGCAAGTATTTTTAGTAATTATATCATTGTTGAACATTATTTTACACTCAATGAGCTTTCTCAATGACAAAAATGAAGCTGAATGACTGAACTATTCAATACGTTCTATTGAATGAAAGATGCACTTTGTTCAGATTTCAAAATGCAGTGCAGTTACAATACTGCGATAAGTACATTGCAGGAAAGTACTGCAGAGGTGTTGATTGCTCAGACACGATCTCCACACAGTCCTCATTATCTCTTTCACTGTGATGCAAGCCTCAACCTCTGCCCATGTTTCTCACAACATCTTTTATGAACTATTCTAATAATACCAATCAAATTGAGAAAATGATCAAATGAAATCACATTTTAAGCATCATAAGCTGTGTTAGGTTCTCTCTGTTAAATCAAGCCTGTAATTATTTCTCTATAGAGAATATACAACAAAGGTAGCAATCATGGAATGTTATTATCCTGGTCTAGGGTACAAAGTCTGCAATAGGACTTCAAAGACTCTGGCTTGTTGAATTGCATTTGGTTGTTATTGTGGGAGCTTGGGCCATCTTGATTAGATGTTCATACTGAGGCGAAGCATGCTGCACAGAGTGCCCAAGCCCTTTGGTCTCGAGCCAATGAACTATTAATAAATTGTACATTATGTCTTCCTACTTTGAAGTGAGGGTTATCAGGAAGGAAAGGAACTAGTTTAAGTGCAGCTGAGGTAGATAGTGCAGCTACTACTACTATCAAAATAAGTCAACAGGTTCTTACCGAATCACATTTTTGAAAAAGCAGCAAATTTTGCCAAACACAAATTATTTTTTATGGACCGAATGTCTTTTTTATGAAAGTAACTCACATTACTTGAAGCAATATGAGCAATCACATACCAAAGTTAGAATAGATAACTTCAAAGAAACATTTGAAAGGACAGAAAACACTTTTTTAATAACTTGTTAGTTCTACAGCAGTTGACAATTACTGTTGATTTTGGCTGGGAGAGCTCATTAAAGCAGGCTCTAAAATAATGGCTCTATGTGGTAATACAATCAGTGGCTAAATCCATCAGCTCAAGAAATGGCAGTTTTGATCTATGTTGGTTGACTGAAATGTAGGCAGTACACAAACATAGCAGTTAAAATATATCTTCATCCTTGCTAACACCCATGAACATTTGTTTGAAATGGTTGTTGCATTGACATTGACCGTGGTGAGGATTAAACCATTAAAACGATGACTGTGGCCACATACTAGTCCTACTCCTCACGGGCCACCATACTTTCCCCCATACATTCTTAGTTTTACACAATTAAGGTGGTGTAACTTATAGAATTGAAAGGGAAATAGGGTAGCCCTGATTTTTTTTTTAATGAGGTAAAGGCAGTTAAGAGGAACAATTTTAGTTCAAAATATCAAGAACTAAAATTGGTTTGGTTTATGTAAGAAACAGAAAGAGGCTTTGGGAGTTGTATATCAGCCCCAATGTGATATGCAGGGGCACAGCATAACTAGGCTCGTAAAGGTACATTTAGCAAAGGCAATTCAATAACCACGGAAGACTTTGATCCATGTATAGACTGGATAACCCAACTTTGAGTAACAATGCAGAAGATGACATTGTGAAGTGTATAAGAGATGGTGTTCCAAATCAATATATTGGGGAACCAAGGGAACAGACTATTTCTAGTTTAAAGAAGGAACTGCAGATGCTGGAAAATCAAAGGTAGACAAAAATGCTGGAGAAAATCAGCGGGTGAGGCAGCATCTATGGAGCGAAGGAAATAGACAACGTTTCAGGTCGAGAAATAGAAATAGACTATTTTTAGTGTTGTGTTATGCAAAAATAATCAATTGGTCATATGGTAATAATGTCTAACGATATTATTGCATTTCTCTATGCTGTCCTCTGGCTTTGTAACGTACATAGCAAGCAACCATTTTTGTCTTTCTTTTAAAAAAAAACAAGAGGCCGGGTTATGAAAGTAGAGATTCAAGAAGTATTTTTCAAAACCAGCTGCAAAGTAGCAATATTGAATTCGTATTTTGGGCCATTCTGCCATTAAAAAAAAGAATTTATGAACTGAGTGCGTGATCTGAAAGAGTACAATCTGAAAGCGTACCATTGTCTGTGTGTGCATTTTATCATGAAGATTCAAATCAGCACCATATATACATCTACTGAAATCAATGTGATGTTTTCTTTTGTGCAGTTCACTGAGCTAGCAATTAGCAATTAGTTATTACAACATCGCAGTGTAATTAATGTGCAAAATGATTTGTCCATAACAATGTGAAGGAGCTTTCACTGCCACAAATACTGCAGCTTTGATAATGCTTAGTCTTTGCTAAATAGCATGAATTGTAGCAGTTTGGTCGGAAACTGAGGATTGATTACCAATTAATATGTGCAAAACCACAGGCACACTGCAATGTTTTCTTACAACATTAGCCATAATTGGTACTTGAATATGCAAATATTGGTGACAGGGGACATTATCACACTGCTGGGAACAGATGGAGGCCTGAAACAATAATGTTAGCTCTTTTGCAACACAAATAACTGAAAATTCACGTATTCTTTTATATTCTATAATGATTTCAACACTGATAACAAAAAGATAGAGAAACAAGACTTCTAAAAATTACATTTTCCATCAATTAAGTCATCTCTTCAACAAATTAGATAAACTAGATTACAGAGGGGATGACCACTGAAGGTAAAAATTATTCATAGAGTACAGCGATACAGCACGGAAAAGGCCTTTTGCCAATTATGTCTTACCTGTATTTGATCCATAGCGATCTATGCCTTGGGGTTTCAAATACTTATCTAGATACTTCTTAAAGGTTATGAGGGTATCTGCCTCCGCAGCTTTTCAGGTAATGCATTTCAGATTTAATATTATGTGTGAAAATATTGCCCCTCCGATCCTCTCTAACTCTACCTCTCACCTTAAGCTTTCTAGTCTTAGAAATCTCCACAATGGGAAATAGATTTTACTATCTATCCCAGGGGTGGGGAACCTTTTCACGTAGGAATGCCGCATTAAGTTAGCTGTAATCTAATAAGGCCGCATCCAAGAAACTTCAATTAGATATACTTCAAAATGTACATTATTTTGTTAAAATAGCCCTCATGACTTACTAATGTTTTAATTGTGGCCGTCAGTCGGGGAGGATTATTTTGTCGAATCTTCTTTTACTCTTTGGTATTTTAAATACGTTCATTTTAAGATTAAAATAACAATAATAAAAGACGAACAAAAACATATTAATAAAAATAAAAGGTAGACAAAAATGCTGGAGAAACTCAGCGGGTGAGGCAGCATCTATGGAGCGAAGGAAAAGGGCGACGTTTCGGGTCGAGACCCATCTTCAGGTCTGATGCTTGTCAGACTCCTCACAATAAACCCAAGCATTCTAGCCAGAAGGGAGAAAGGCGAATTTTTCAGACCTGAAGAAGGGTCTCGACCGAAACGTCGCCTATTTCCTTTGCTCCATAGATGCTGCAACACCCGCTGAGTTCTTCAAGCATTCTACCTTCGATTTTCCAGCATCTGCAGTTCCTTCTTAAATAAAAATAAAAGGATTTGTTCTACAAAATTTGGATTCATTAAAAAGGCCGCACTTTGTGAATTTATTGTTGAGTCCTGAGGGATGTAGTCTAACTAAATAGAAAAGAAGATGCTATTCCTCAAGTTCATATTGAGCTTCTTAGAAAAATGTGTAAGAGACCAGTCAGGGTGAGAGTAAATTGAGGATTAAAGTATTAGCAACAAGTTAGAATTACCAGTTAACCTCATATGTAGTTAGCTTTGGTGGGAGGTCCAGAAGATATATGTGATTTAGTTTATCTCTTTCTTAATTGAGCACCTATAAAGCTAAAATGCATTGTCAAATGGGGGGGCAATGTAGAAATGGATAGACAGACAGCAAATGGTAGAGGGAGAAAGAAAAAATGATTAAACTTTAAAAAAGTAAATTTTTAAAAGTTGCCTTTTTGTAATTGTTATCATAAATTTTACTTGCAGTCCTTTCAATTTAGATAGACACAAAAAGCTGGAGCAGTTCCTTCCTACACATCTTTACAATTTAGTTATTTAGAAGTCTCTTCTGCTCTCTAGTGTCTGAAAGTTGTCACTGTACTTGTAACTTTCAATATTGCTTGTAAACAATAATATATAACAGCAACATTAGCAATTTTAAAAATCATTTCAATGTTCTACATTAGGAATGTAGGAACAATTAGTCCTTTGAGCTTGTTACATCAAAAATGAAATGTTGCCTGACTTACAACCTTATTCCATCTTTAACCAAAATCTCATATTACTTATCTTAACAAAATATACATTGATTTTAGATAGTATAACTTACTGCATTAGAAAATAATTTGCACCATATTATATAAAACATTCACTCTTAAAATACCTAGTTCCAATATTTATTCTATCTTCAGTATAGTGATCTCTCCAGAATGTATCTTCTACCATCTACCCTTTCAGTTCTTTTTAATATCCTCAAAGTTAGTGTCTTAATATGAAATTACCCTGAATATTCTAAATTCTCAGAAACACAAACTGAGTGGGGCAGCTGGTGGAACTGTTGCCTGACAGTGCCAGAGACCCAGGTTCGATTCGGACCTCTGCTGCTGCCTGTGTGGAGTTTGCACATTTTCCCTGCGACCGCGCTGGTTTTCTCCGGGTGCTCCGGTTCCACCCCACATCCCAAAGACATGCAGGTTTGCAGGTTAATTGTCCTCTGTAAATTGTCCCTAGCATGCAGGGAATGGATGAGAAAGTGGGATAACAGAACTAGTTTGAATGGGTGATCAATGGTCAGAGTGACTCAATGAGCCTGTTTCCATGCTGTATCTCTAAACTAAACTAAACTAAACAAACATCATTGAAAATGTCAGTTCTCACATTTTAATATTTGGAATCCTAGCTTTAATCTATGCTGCACAGCCCCCAAAGCAAACACATTCTTACTAGGAGTTGCCATCCCATGAATCAAAATATAAAATGATGTGTCTACCTTCTATAAAATGATGGAAATACTCAGAATGTCAGACAGTATCTATGAAAAAGTTAACAATTCAGTTCCAAGACTGTTTGTCATCCTGTTCTGGCAAAGGACCTCAGACCTGATATATTAACTGTTTCTCCTTCAGCAGATGCAGCCTGACCTGCTGAATATTTCCAGTGTCTGCTTGTTTTTTATTCATTTGCATCCCAGGAATCCGTTTGTAGAAACAAAGAACTGTGGATGCTGGTTTATATCGACGATAGACACAGTGCTGGAGTAACTCAGCAGGTCAAGCAGCATCTTAGGAGAAAAAGGAGAGTGATATTTTGGGTCAGGACCCTTCTTCAGACTGAAAACTTATCAGAGGAAAAAAAAGCCAAAACATTTTCTCCAGAGATGCTGCATGACCCGCTGGGTTACTCCAGCACTTTGTGTCTTTGACTATCTCGGCACTCTAATCCTGACCAGTTATACACAAATTGAACAGCTTCCCAATGAGCAGCTTTGGCTTCATCCCCCCCAGTCCGCTTGTGCTGTTTGTTATTGTTCCGGAGTACGAAGACCAAAGTCCAACACAGGGATTGTCCTGCGGAGGAGTCGGGACCCATCTTCAGTACTAGGCCTCAACCATTTGTAATCTATGTTGAGGTTGGGATGAAGGGACTGGGTGCACTACAACCAAATTTGCTCATAATATAAAAATAAATAAGTTGGCACATTACGAGGAGCATATTGCCAAGGTCTAAAAAGATAGGTTAAGCGAGTAACCAAGAAGTTCCCAGATGGAGTATACCGCAGCAAATTGTGAGGTCATCCACTTTGGAAGGAAGAATGAAAAAGTAAATTATTATTTAAGTGGAGTGAAACTCTAAATGTTGCAGTGCAAAAGGATCTAAGATGCTAGAAATATAAAGATATTAGTGTATGGATGCAGCAAGTAAGTGCAAAAGTGAATGGATTGATTGTCCTTACTGCAAGGGCATGGAATGTAAAAGTAGGGAAGTTTTGATGCAACTTTACTAGGTGCTGGTGAGTCCACACCTGCAGTACTGTATTGATCTCCATGGCAGATGCAGTATAATATAGATAAATGTGGGGTTATCCACTTTGGCGGCAAAAACAAGGGGGCAGACTATTATCTCAATGGGGTTAGGTTAGGGGGAGGTACAGCGAGACCTGGGTGTCCTTGTACACCAGTCACTGAAAGTTGGCGTGCAGGTACAGCAGGCAGTGAAGAAAGCTAATGGAATGTTGGTCTTCATAACAAGAGGATTTCAGTACAGGAGTAAAGAGGTTCTTCTGCAGTTGTATAGGGCTCTGGTGAGTATTGTGTACAGTTTTGGTCTCCTAATTTGAGGAAGGACATCCTTGTGATTGAGGCTGTGCAGCGTAGGTTCACGAGATTGATCCCTGTGATGGCAGGACTGTCATATGAGGAAAGATTGAAAAGACTAGGCTTGTATTCACTGGAGTTTAGAAGGATGAAGGGGATTCTTATAGAAACATATAAAATTATAAAAGGACTGGACAAGCTAGATACAGGAAAAATGTTCCCAATGTTGGGTGAGTCCAGAACCAGGGGCCACAGTCTTAGAATAAAGGGGAGGTCATTTAAGACTGAGCTGAGAAAAAACTTTTTTACCCAGAGAGTTGTGAATTTATGGAATTCCCTGCCACAGAGGGCAGTGGAGGCCAAATCATTGGATGGATTTACGAGAGAGTTGGATAGAGCTCTAGGGGCTAATGGAGTCAAGGGATATGGGGAAAACGCAGGCATGGGTTATTGATAGCGGACGATCAGCCATGATCATATTGAATGGCGGTGCTGGCTCGAACGGCCGAATGGCCTCCTCCTGCACCTATTTTCTATGTTTCTATTTTCTATGTTAAGGAAGGAAGCATATATGGGCAGAATGACCCATTTGGTGATCAGACTCTGACAAATTGGATGCAAGCAAACAAATGTATGCAGAATAATATTGATAGAATATCGTTGCTCATTATTTTCATGAATGCCGTAACCTTGGATAAGTGCCAACTTGGGGCAAATGAAAACAGCAAATGATTCTGTGTATTTGCATGAAATCTCTCTGACGGGACTGATGGGCTGTTCCTTCTGCTGTTTTTTTTCCAGATATAACACTTAATTAAAATGTTTGTCAGATATACTGTTTGATACAGATATGCATTAAAAACGGAGACAATTAATAGCACTCTCTGCACTTTAAGGCTGCCAGATATATATTTAAATAGCATTCCTTTGAATGCACCCTGTGGTAGCAAGTACCCGTTTCATAAATCCTTGAATAAAGTGCTTTTTCCCCAATATTTCTTATTAGATTTCTGGATGACTCTAAAACATTGTGTCCTTTTTCTTCCTTCGCATGAAAATGGTGCCTATCAAAACCTTAATAGCTTAAAGACCCACTGTGAACTTAATCTTCAACTTTCTCTTTTCAAAGAAACAAGAGATCCAGGAAGCTTATTTTTTCTAATTTCATAAAATGATATTATTTTTCATAATATTTACAAATATATAACATTGTACATTCAGTTGTTACCATTCTCTGTACAAATCATATAATTCTATTTAAATTATGTTAACTTGCCATCATTTTCCTTAACATATTCTTGGAGCAAAGAGTTTGTGGATTTTTAAAAAAACGTACATTCCAACTGCTCTATGTCTTCTTTTCACCTCCAGCCTTTGTCACTTACTCCTAGCATCGCTGCTTTGACAGGAAGGTACACCTTTGCCTCATGTCAGTGGTTGTCAGATCATTACATGGATGGGGTCCCAGCTACTGTATATTGCCTAAGGATATCTCCCTGGTTTGCCCTAATGAACACCTCCAAGCTCTCGAGGATCAGCCCATTCTGCTGTCCACGATAAGTCCGAATCCAGTTTGGATTGACTGTGTGTAATGGGATAATGAAAGCTAAATTCTACAAATGAAATAATCAGAACATGATGAAAATACTCAATAGGGTCAGGCAGTATTTGAGGACAGACAAACACAATTAACATTTCAGACTAATGCCCTTTTATTATATCGTCACACATAACAAATTCCAATTATGCAATGTTTTTGTCAGTTAAATTACTACATGTTAACTAATTTGCATATACAAACACCTCAACACTGTAACATGAGATGACTTGTGCCCTCGTCAAGGACATGGATAACAACATAAAATTACCATCGCACCTACCTCCTGAGTACTTTTGGTCTTCTTTTCATTGTATAATTGTTGATATGAGGTTAATTTGCGTGTCCCCAGAGTTTGCTTATTACGTTCCACAATATCACTCTGTGATGTTTCTTTTATTTGTAATTTTCTGTCATAAGAGATTACAGGGATCTTTCTGTTTTTAACCCTATTCACGTTTCCATCACCATGCAGTGATTCGTGCTCCCTGTACCGAGTGTACTCTTTCTCATAGTGATCGTTCAATTTTGCAACGTCGTCTTCGTGGCGAGATTTATTTTTCCCATGGTTTTCCTGGGATTCTGTTTCTGTAATTCTATCTGGTGCGAATTTTCTATCCTTTTGTGAATCATTCTTATTGGTCTCATAAGATCCAAGTGAATCAGGGGAGTCACATTCTTCTTGACTGCTTTCAGTATATTTACAATAAGGAGAAGGCGGTCTTTTCCTTTTAGTCTGTTTCTCTTCATTGTTATCATTCTCTTTCAATCTAAATCTAACTCCTTGAGATTTACCTATTTGCTTCTTCTGTTCCAATAAGTCAAGGCGTTTATCTTTATGATCCTTCAACATTTCATTGTCACTTGTTCGATTGCGACATTTAATTTTCCCATATTTATTCCACAGCGCTGTTTTTGTAATATATTCTGATCCATTTTTTCTGTGGACATGCAAATCAGTTGTATTATTTTCATCATAAGAGGCAGAAGAATCTAAAGAGTCACATTCCTCTTGACTGCTGTCACCAAATTTACAAGGAGAAGGTCTTTTTCTTTTAGGTTGTTTCGCTACATTATTAGCATTTTCTCTGAAACCAAATCTACTTCCTTGAGAGTTATATGATAGCCTTTTATGTTCTGATGAATCTAGTTGCTCAAATTCATGGGACCTTGCAACATTATTCTCCAAAAGGTCATTTGATTCCTGGAGCAAGTTCATCAGCGAATCATTGAGATGTGGGCTTTGTTGTTGAATCACTTCCTTAGACAATAGAATTTCTTCTCCCTCTCTGGTATTCCTCCAATTAGGATTATACCTTAGGCTGGCATATCTGTCGCTCAGGTGATTTCTGGAAAAAAAGTTAAATAAAAGTCAATTGAAGCCTAACAAATTGTGACTTATCATCAATCAAACGGAAAAAAATCCAATGGGTTTAAAAGAAGCATTAATTATCATGTAGTAGGGTACGAAAAATGGAACAAAGGATAGAGTGGGAAATGCAACTGAATTGCGGCTTTCATTTTTGTAGGTTAAAACTGTCACATTATTAGATTCATGCATTAACAATACAGCAAATTCTCTGACTGCTAACATTGCAGTGGTTTCAAAAGTGAAAAATCCTTCTTGTAACTGTTCCATAAGGCCAATTAAGGATGCACTTAGTGCTGGAGATGCTGAATACAAAAAATAACATTTTAAGACATTCTTCAGGCAAACCAATGCCCCATGCCATATTACAATAATTAAAAGTGTAAAAAGATAAGAACACGAGGAACATAGTATTTATATATTGAGATGACATAAATGCCCAATTTTTATTTCAATTGATTTTGATCTCTGGCACAATGGCACAAAAGTAATGGCCTTGTACGTGATGGTGGATTAAAGAAGGCATGCAAATGGGCTTGGCACCAAGCTATTGGAAGATGTGGAAATTGTATGGATTTTCTTTGAAGATTGTATACTTCCCTACGCCAAGAATCTGCACCCAAACCATAGCTTTTCACTATATAGTTTAAGAATAAAAATGACAAGTCTGTTAAATTATTTACAAGCATCTGATATTAATTTCACTATTCCACTTTCTGGTAGAACTTAGAATTTTATGTGTGTATGAACAATCCAAACAGTGGAAATGCACTCCGAGGAACTACAAGATCCCACAAAGCTTCTCCTAGTTTTGAAATTACTGATAATGTTACACTCATCACCATGACCAGAGTGAACAGTCAAGAATAAATCCCAAGTTGTCCCACATACAGGCCAAAATTTATGGAGGGTGCATTGCAAAACATGTCATGACTATTCCTCAGGTGCATCGCTGTGACAATTATTTTTATTTCTCTGGCCATATGTAATCTGGTCATTTATAAAGCATTCCAAGTTCATATATGAATCCTGGCATATTAAGTAGGTACAGTTTTATCACCCATAGAAATCTGCAACCGAGGAAATTTTGAATGACTCATATGCCTGTGGCTTGTTTTGAATTTGAACTTTTTTTCCTTCAGTGCAGTTGTAAACCCCCTGAACTCAGCTTGGAGAGATATACAAGGTCACACCATGTTTCCCACTGCAAACTGGGAAACATGAAATGTGTCCTTATATACTATGCTCAAGGTGAATGCGATCTTCACTCTTTGAGCAACAGAAAACATGTGCGTGACTGGAGTTCCAGAAGGTGACACCATCGACTGGCTCTGAAAATGCCAACTTAATGAAGCATTGTTACTTTGACTGGTGATCATTTGAGTCAGGCTTCTAAAAGTTTCTTGAGGGATGGATGTTCCTGGCTGACCCCTTTCGTTCTTCCGGGGGATATTCAGCAAGAGCACTGCTCTTTCAATCTCCCAATTCACAATAGACAACTTTTGCTTTAAGATTCATAAAAATAATTTGAAGTCATCCTGTAAAATCTTCAGGAACCCTCAACACAATGAGTTCTTCTTCATCAAACTCTCCCAAATTCTCAAAGGATGACATATTTAAATGAAAGGTAGACACAAAATGTTGGAGTAACTCAGTGGGACATGGAGCAGCTTTGGAGAGAAGGAATGGGTGACATTTCAGGTCGAGACCTTTCTTCAGACTCATGTCGCCCATGAGTCACCGTCAAGTCACCCATTCCTTCTCTCCAGAGATGCTGCCTGTGGCGCTGAGTTACTCCAGCATTTTGTGTCTATCTTCGGTTTAAACCTGCATCTGCAGTTCCTTCCTACACCATTATTCTTTAAATAATGTAGGCATACTTTGCCATTTAGATCTGACTTCCTTTGCATGAATGCAAATTATGGGGTGGAATATTGCAACCTTCACCCTGTTTCGACTAATGCAATCAACTCGACGTGCACACACAGATCAAATAGAACAAGTTGTCCTACAACTTTAGGCTGTGCACGCCACACGAAAGAAGCAGAAGAAGAAGAACGCAAGTTATGTTTGAATACATCAGTTACTTGGGGAAATGTCATTGCAACACTCATTGGCTTAGATTTGACTTGGCCACTGTGCTATACACACTTCAGTCATGAGTGTGCTGCATACATGAACACATAGAAAAGAAACCAATGTTAATCACCATCACTTCTCAAGATCGATTTTAAGCTACAAAGCAATCATGCAGCACGTTAAAAAATTGTGCTGCACAAATTAATTTCTAGGTCCACTTTTTCTTAAAGTTTGTCTCTGTTAAATCACAGCAAAGTATATCCCTGTAAACAAAACATGAATTGACGGAATTAAAAGAAATAGAAATGAAATGCTATGTTAATAAAATGGCCTTTATTAAAATCTGACAATGTGCACTTTAACCACATGTGATTTTTTCTATTACAAATCTCAAATTGTGGAGTACAGGCAAATAAATAAATGATGGGTCTTTGTACCAAACATTATGGAGGGGATTGTATTCCTATTCAGCCACTCAGCCTGATTGATACAGTATTTGTGAAGCTGGAATATATAAAATTGATACTTTGTTTTATTTGATGTGACCATGATGAGGACTAATAAGGTAGTTCATTAGGCTACGCAAATATCCATATAACCATATAACAATTACAGCACGGAAACAGGCCCTCTCGGCCCATCCAGTCCGTGCCGACCATCATTGCATAGATTTGAGGCCCTTGCAGTAAACCCAGTTAACCAGGAATTTGAAACATTTGTGTGGCATCTCTTGCGCATCCATAAATAAATGTGTTTTTTTTAAATCAATTGTTTGGATAACCTTTTTATTCAATTGGGAACAAAAGGTCCAAGTGCATTTCATTGTAGACTGTGAAGGAGCACTCATTTACACTCCTTTTGTTTCAACACAGCTACTTTGGTTGCATAATATGACCATTTGGACAAATCTTCTGAAGTTCATATTCAGAAAGATTGGTAATTTCTATCGCTTGAAATAAACCAGGCTGCCGCCAAGGTATCCTTAGGGGAAAGGCTTGAAACAGACACTTCTTTGATATTTCCTTTTTTCATTATTTCAGGATCTGCATGTCATACATATATGCCTTGCCCACCAGTAATACCCTTGTCATTCAAATGAGGATGTTGAGTTGTCTGCAGTGCAGATTTAAATACTTTCACAATTAATAGACTTCCAGGATTTATTTCTAACAACGATGACCAGTGATGTATTTCCAAGTAGGATAGTGTGTGAAACCTTAAGGAGAGCTGTCAGAATAGCTTAAGCAAGTAACTACAGTGCACTTAATAGATGGTATACATCAAAACTACAGTGTGGAGGTGATAGAAGGAACAAGTGTTTGGTGTGGTTGTTTGGGTACCAATTAACCTCATTGCCTGGTGGATGGCAATATTGTAATTGTAGTAGAACAATTAGTTCTGCAACATTGCTGTTTGGTACTGCAGCTGGATTGTTATCTGGTCACATATCCTGCAATGGATCCAGGGCACCCAAGTTTTTTTTACATCATGTGGATAATCAAAGTGGTTGAAAGCTGACTTCTGAGATGATGGAGATCCAGAATAAAGCCAAGAAGATGCATCTACACAGCACTTCTGTGTTAAAGTGTTTGTGAATACTTCAGCCTTATTACCTGCATGCACACGTTGGACCTCGCCATTTTGAGAATATAAATATTCCTAGAACCACCCATTAGCTGTTTAATTGTACATTACCATTCTGGGATTGCAGTACTTCAATTGCATGGTTGGTTGTGAGATCACTTAAGACTGCCAATTGCATGTCATTTTTCTGCCCAGTTTGCATGCATAGTTGCACCAGGCTGGCACTTCAACATTTTTAAGTATGCCTGATGCTCAGGGGGGACCCTCTACACTCACTGAGCTATGATTGATACCGTAGCAAGATAGTAATAGTAGATAAGGGATATGCTGAGCCATAACATCACAGATTGTGGCGATGTAACTTTCTACTGTTGCTAATGGTGTGTGGAATCGCATGAATGCTCATGTTGAGCTGCCAGATCTTTTCTGATTCAATCCCATTTACCACAATATAAAGTGACTTCTATGTGAAAAACAGGACTCTGCGGTGGGCATATCTGCCAATGCTATCAAGGACAGGTGCAATTGCCATGGGTACAACAGCAGGACGAGATCAAATAAAGTTTATCCCTCACCTTGGTTCACTCAACACTTGCCACAATCCCAGTCTCATAGCTATGATCTTCATGCTCAGCCAGTTCTGAAATTTCTGACGTTACCAATTCACTCCTGGAGATGCACGTCGATATTCCCCACTCACAGTACAATCCCTGTCTCTGTGCTGCTTTCAGTGTTTTCCCTATTGTTTTTGACCGATTTCATAACTGAGATAGGACAGTAGCTGGTAATCAGGAGGATGTTTTCTTGTCATATTTGACTGATCTATGAGACTTCATGTTACTTAGAAACATAGAAACATAGAAATTAGGTGCAAGAGTAGGCCAATCGGCCCTTCGAGCCTGCACCGCCATTCAATATGATCATGTCTGATCATCCAACTCAGTATCCCGTACCTGCCTTCTCTCCATAACCCCTGATCCCCTTAGCCACAAGGGCCACATCTAACTCCCTCTTAAATATAGCCAATGAACTGGCCTCCACTACGCTCTGTGGCAGAGAGTTCCAGAGACCCACCACTCTCTGTGTGATAAAAGTCCTTCTCATCTCGGTCCTAAAGGATTTCCCCCTTATCCTTAAGCTGTGACCCCTTGTCCTGGACCTCCCCAATATCGGGAACAATCTTCCTGCATCTAGCCTGTCCAACCCCTTAAGAATTTTGTACGTTTCTATAAGATCCCCTCTCAATCTCCTAAATTCTAGAGGTATAAACCAAGTCTTTCCAGTCTTTCTTCATAAGACAATCCTGACATCCCAGGAAGTTCCGGCGTTCCGGCAGCCCGACTCGGAGCTGTGGCGGCTTTCCGGTGGTGGTGGTGGCGGCAGCGACTTCGGAGGTTCGGCCGCGGGCCCAGTGGACGACATCGTCGGGAGCTCGCAGGTCACAGGTTGGTGACTGTTTTTCCGGAGCTCCCGCGGCAACAGCTGCGTCCGCTGGACTGCTCACCCGCGTCACCCGGTGCAGTCACTACATGGACTGGAAGAGCGGAGGAGACAAAGACAAGAAATTTTTGGCTTCCATCACTGTCTGGTGAACTCACCTGACTGCAGGCGTTCGTTTTCCATGATCCATCAGTTGAAGGAGACTCCAGGTGTGGTCTCACCAAGACCCTATACAACTGAAGTAGAACCTCCCTGCTCCTAACACTCAAATCCGCTATGAAAGCTAACATACCATTCGCTTTCTTCACTGCCTGCTGCACCTGCATGCCTTCTTTCAATGACGCATGACATCGCCACCATTAAGATAATAGAGCAGCTATCACTGCCCCCCAGCTTAGTGTCGATCATTAATGTATTTGTAAATAGCTGGGGTCCCAGCACTGACCCCACTAGTCACTGCTGAAAAGGACCCGCGCCAGCCATTTCTCTATCCACATCAATACTGAACCCCCAATGCCGAGGGTGGGACCTTGTCGAAAGCCTCTGGAAGCAGCACTGGTCCCCTATCCACGCTACAGTTATATCCTCGGATTCGTCAGACATGGTAAAAGATGTCCAATGATTTCACCACTTTTTGCTGCTATCCATCACAGACCGATGTTAGGGTCTGTAATTACGTTTGCTACCCGCCAATCCTCAGGAACTACTCCAGAGATTATCGTGTGCTATTTGTTTATGTTAGTGAAGAACGGAACCAAAGTAGTTATTCAATTGGTCTGCCATATTCCCCATGATCAACTCACTTGTGCAAGGGACCTATTTGAATGCAGTCAATTAAGCCCTTTTTTATTATTTGGATTCCAAAACTATCCATCCCACCTGCATTCCACTGTGTCTCAGCTTTGGTGGGTTTGGATGTATCTCAAGATTGGGAAGGAGGAATTAATCACATTGCTTATAAGGTATGATTTGTGAACATGACTGTGTCAGGCTATGGTTTGACAACATTTAGTTTCTAATTATTGTACAATTAAAGATGCAGAGCTGGAATAACTCATCAAAATCTCTGGAGAACATGTTCAACTTAAGACATTTGGGGAGGTGCAGGGAAATAAAGTCAGTTAAAGCAAGATCAAATCACAGTTTAGAATGTCAATGTAACTTTCCCAAGCATACCCTCTCAACACATAAATTATTAGTGTTACATCATTAATAAACGACAAAGCTGTGTAATGCTGCCATGAAGAAAATGCACCAAAAACATTCCTCATGGCAAACCTTGTGGAGAAATGCAGCATTTTTTCAAGAAATTGTGACATCAGAAAGCTCAGATCTGCTGATGCCATATCATTTTTGTTTTGTTTTCTCTTTTTTCAGTGATTTACACACATTGATGTTTGAGAAACATCACATACAATATATTGTGATTGTAAAAGTGTTAACAGGTTGAAACAATGCTAGTGGAATTGAACAGCTTTGCTCTGCTGAAATTGTTGGTCATTGCAATAAAAGTTATTAGTTCTCTCAAATAAATAACTAATCATCTCTTTATTATCACCATGGACAAAATATTGTCGGATATATTAGCTCAGAAGGAACTGAAGGCATAATAATTAAGGGCTATGGTGACGATGAATATTGGCAGTTAGATTCCACTCACGTAGTTATTTGGACGGTTTCTTGTGGAACTTGGCTCAGTTTAAAATGAAAGCTAAATCATATTATATTGCTAAAAACTGAGATTGCAGTTGCTGCATAAACTAATCTGTAAAACGGTTCAGCTTGCAAAATTCTATAATATTCACTTAATCTTAGCCATTACTTCACTTAGTCATACACCACTACACATTAATGACATCGATGTGGAGTTGGTCAGTAGCACTTAAGTTCCTGGGGTGCAGATCACGAACAGTCTCACCTGGTCACAAAACATCGCATCATTAGTTAAGAGAGCGCAGCAGAGGCTGCACTTTCTGTGCCGGATGAGAAGAGCTCACCTCCCCCATCCCATCCTCACCACTTTCTACAGGGGCACCATAGAGAGCATTTTGACCAGCTGCATCTCTGTCTGGTTTGGGGACTGTAAAGACTCCGACTGGAAGTCCGTGCAGAGAGCAGTGAGGACGGCTGAGAAAATAATCGGGACTTCTCTTCCTTCAACCCGGGACATTGCGTGCAAACGTTGCTTGTCCAAGGCCAACAACATTATACAAGACCCCACACATCTCCATCATGGACTGTTCACTCTGCTGCCCTCGGGCAAAAGGTATCGCAGTATAAGGAACAGAACGGCCAGGTTTTGCAACAGCTTCTTCCCCCAAGCCATCAGACTCTTGAATTCCATATAATGTGCCGCCACTATCTATGTTTATCTTGTTATCTATTTTATCTTTTTATCTTTTTATCCTTTTTATCCTTTTGTTATTTTTATGTTGCACGGTGAGCCAGATGCAACAAAATTTCGTTCAGACTTGCATTTATTGGTGTATTTTTGAATGACAATAAAGTATTTTGATTGGTTGATTGATTGATTGATTGATTGATCTGTATTATTCTCATTTTCAAAGTTTACAAAACCTTTAATGTTTTTATGGTTCTGAACAGTTAGAAATAAAGACTTGCACAATGTGTTTTTCATCATTCAATGATGTCCTGAAACAGTATTATTGCTTTTCAAATATTAATTACTGACCTTGCATAGCAAATGTCTAATTGCAGCAAAAATATTAAAGTGCCATTTTTCATAAGGTATTGAACTGAATTATGATTATCTTACCATTATTTCGGCAAGAAAATACTGATCTGGAAATTAAAATGGTGCTTTAATTAGTTCCTAGTTTGTAAATTCTGTTGCTAACTACTTATTTGCTCTCCTGTGAAGAACAGATTGCCTCTGCCACTTTCTGGGGGGAAGAGGTACTGCATCCTCTCCTAACATGATCTCTGCCTTAAATGTTTTGCTTAGAGTTAATTGCTGTATATATTTATTTCATCCAAAATCACAAGTGAAACAAAATGAAATTAATACACTAAAGATGAAGAAGGGGTTGAAACTAGAAAAAAACAAAGAAAAAAAGTACAATTGCTTCCATTTTGTATGCAATCATACATCCCACCTGATGAAATGCTTCCATTTTTAGTACACTCTTCCTTGCAATCTTGATGATGAGTGAAAAACGTGCCTGGGACATTTATCTTTTGATCTACTTGACTAACTGATTATCAGATCAACTTTGGAACAATTATTCTTAATTGGTAAAGGGAATAAAATTATCGTTGAATAATAGATGAAGATAAGAAAAGGCTGAGGCCACCCAAATATGTCTGGATAGTAATACAATGAAATGTTAAAAGATGTGGAAATACTATAGGTTGAGAAAGAACTTGGTAATGTAAACAATTTATGTGGTGGTGAGGAATGTACAGGAATGAAGCTTGAAACCAGTTTTCCCAAATCAGTTTTATATTTTGAGGAAAAGCAGGTAATCGTTAGCTAGGGTGGTGAAAAGTAACATTGACAATAATAGGGTGAAAGCTGTGGAATTGTGCCCAGAACTAAGAAGATGTATGCCAAGCCAAGAGCAGAGAAATGAACTGATCCATTGTTCTAGACAAAATATGTTGACATATTGGCATAATGTTGAGATCACGAGTCACATGACTCGGGACCAGTGGCCAGAAACAGAAAGAACATGTACTACGAAAGGTTTTGAATACAAACCAAGATACCGTGAGCACATAAATAATGTGAAAGGGAGGTACAGTTCATTTTGGGTGGGGTAGTTAGATGCTATGCAACTGACTGTACCTAGGCAATGTGACATCTTGATAAATGGTTACTTGGATGAAGTAGTATAGTCCCTACCATGCCACAGGCACCAAAGCTCAGCAAGAATCAGAAGCATAAAAGGGACACATTAAAACCCATCAGATCCATGCTGGTTTGCTGCAAGCAAATGTAATAGAGGTCTGATCAAACCATTAGTTTAGTTTAATATCACGTGTATCAACTATAGCTCTGAGAATTACTATCCCTCAAGTGCCTGTCCACTTCCCTTTTCAAATCCCTGAATGATTGTTTTCACTACACTTAGAGATAGCTTTCCAGCTCACAAACTTCCTTCATAACAGAGAATTCCCTAATTTCATATAGTCATGCAGCATGGAAACTGGCCCGCTGAACCGTCCATGCTGACCAGTTACCCAATTTAACTAGTTCCATTTGCCTGTGCTGGTCCATATCCCTCTAAACCTTTCTTATCTATGTAGCTGTCCAAATGTTTCTGAAATGCCATATTGTACTTGCCCCAACCACTTCCCTATTGTTTTATATATTTTATCATCGCTCAAGCCGTGCTTCATTTACTTTATCTAAATCCAAAGTGACCATGTGCATCTCTATTAAATTTAGTTCATGCTTGGAATCGCACAGATTTATAGACTGATACCATTTGATGCATCACTTCTTCATTAGATGTTTTCAGATAAAATACACATTTAGTTCCATTCTCTTGTTTTGACTTTAATGCAGCAAATCTATCATCTTCACCCAGTTGCTAAATTTCCTTTTAAAATGTATTTAAGGTATCACTTTTTCTGGTAGAAGATTTTAGATCCCGAAAATAACAGAATTCTCTAGATATCCTTCCAATTAATTTCAATTTATGGCCTTTGATTATTCGCTCATTCAGTGGAAACTTTTTCTATTTATTTAACCAACACATGAAGGTTTCTCGATTATGCCTTCTTCTCTTTTTCAACGAGAACTTTTCCCCATAACTCATGGTCGGTTCCACTTTCCTGTTAACAAACTATATAAGGACATTACATTTACCCTACAGTTTAGTATGAATTGCCCACAATGCCAGAACAAGCAATAAAATCTGAGAGAGGCAACTAATAAAAGAAATATTGTTCAAATGCATTTTCAAAAATAACAATTACCTTGTTTTTTTACTATGCTTGTGTTCAGCTTCAAATTTGTTTCCGTCAAACTCATTTTCGTCTTCTGTTTCTTCAAGACTATCGTAGAAATCCTGGCCTTCATTATCTCCATTCTCCATATCCAATTCAGTGTTTAAAGTTTGAAATACCATTTCTTCATTATCCTGAATGCGATGTGTCAGCTCTAGTTGGTATTGTTTCTCTTGAATTAAACTGTCAGAATCAGACTCCAATGAGTCATATAAATTTAAGTGAAAATGTTCTCCTTGCTCCTGTGGAAATGGTCTCATTGACACTTCTTTCAGTTGGTTGCAATCTCCTGAGTTAAACTGTATTCCTCTTCTCTGTGTTGGATCCTTATTTTCATCCATTGTTATTGTTTTTTAGATGGCTAAGAGGTTTTATTGATTGATCCTTGTAAAGATACAGTACTAATTCACAGAAATGGATCAGAAATAATGTCAGCATCAAAAGGATTTTCTTGATTTCATCACATGGATAGGAAAATCATATCTTTAATGTTGCAGACAAATTAGTTAATTGTTTTCATCTGTTGAATAGAGCAAAATCCAAAGAAACTTAAACTATGAAAAATCAAAACAAAAAATACAGATGCTATAAATATGAATTAAAACTGCTGGAAACATTTAACAACAGGACAAGCAGCATCTGTGGAAAGACCTTTTGTCATACCCTTCATTCAATAAAGGGACTTCAACCAGAAACATTAAATCTATTTATTCCCATAGATGCCACCTGAACTGCTGAGTGTTTCCTTGATTAAATTGCTAATGTATTCAAACTAGAATAAAAAATGACTGACATAAACTTAGCATGGGAAAAATGTCAGAAATTCATCCCAGTCAGTTGTGACTACTATGCCTCCAAATTTCCTGAATTGACTTCTAGCACTACCAATCAAGGATTATTTTCAAGACATAACTTTAAAAAAAAACTTAGTCACATATGATGCTTACAAAAAAGTCAGGCAAAGGAGATACCGATAGATTTTAGAGTGCTCCTCATATCAGAGCACATGTACCTGGAATAAAAAACCATTAACCAGAATATATATAAATAATTTACATCTATTTCAGCTGTTTTTAAATATTTCTGATTATTCAACAAAAGTGAAAGGTCACTGGCAACCTTGAGCTACTAAAAATGTTATCAGGAATTTCTGGAGATGGGTCTCAGGATCTGTCACTACTTCCGACCCACTGTGATTCATGACATGATTGCAGCACCTTGTCCTGTGGTTCAATCACTCCCACGGAGACAACAGATAAATGCCACTGCAGAAAAAAATACAGTGCATCAAGGCAGATCTGCCTACAGTTGTGGGGCTGGAGATAAAATGCATCTGCTCAGTCAGCCAAAGAAATTGCATTTCACTTTCCCATCTGCCCTGCACACTAACGATAATTTACAGAGACCAAATAACCAACAAGTCTTTGGGATGTGGGATTGAAATGGAGCACCCGGAGGAAAATGGAGCACCCGGAAGAAACCCACACAGTCACTAAGTGTGTAAACTCCACACAGACAGCACCCATGGTTAGGATCAAACCTGGGTCTCAAGCGATGAGGCAGTAGCTCTACCAACTGTGCCACTAAATAGTTTAATTCAGTAAAGTTCCAATCATCAGCACAAGCAGCTGGTAATTTTATCAAAGGTTATACAAGATGTAAGCTAGTCTGCTCTCTTCATTGATTCCAATTGACCTGTTGTTTCCTTCTTCTTTTCTTTCCATTAAAACAAATCAGTTTAATTTCCTTGAATTTCACAATAATTTTAAGATTAAGAATAGATTCTGAAGTTCTGTTACTGGTACAGAATTTAACATGTGACTTTTGACAATACCAAAATCAGAGTAAAAACTCTGTTATCAAACTTGACATTTGTTGATGTGATATGATGACATTTTTGGGGAAGTGAAACAACTTATGTATGTCCGTAGTATGTTTTACACATGAATGATGAACATACATACGTAATTGTACAAGTATGATATTGATGGGTTCACTCTAGTCAAGTCTCATAATGTACTTTAACAACCATCATAAAAGGAATCACCTTCACCACTGTATATGTCTTCAATTTAGACTAGAAATGTGTACCTTGCAGTTGATTAAATTTGCCCTTAGAGCAATGACGTCATGCTCCAAAAATTTTGATGACATCCCACAAGAGTACTCAGTTTTGACAAGAGTAGCATACTTGTGCCCATTGAGTTAAATGCTGATCACCCGCCAATCTCGGTACATTCTCTTGGTCGGACCAATGACCTATTCAAAGTAAACAAGGTCGCTGCTGTAGAAATATCCAGTGCATGATATGTTGGATGTACCGTTGTAGAAGAAATGGGATATCTCACGTGCTGTTTGGCATAAAAAAGAGAAGCTGGTTTAATGTAAATTTGGTTTAATGTAAATTCAGATCAATAGTTAAAAAGCAAAAACACCGCATGCAAAAGAACCACAAAACTAAAATCAAAAATGGATACTCTAGGAAGGAAATTTTACACTTCGTCAAGAGTCAAGAATGTTTTATTGTCATGTGTCCCGAAACAAAACAATTACATTCTTACTTGTAGCAGGTTTGTTCACCAGATAGAAACACAATGTTGAGGAAACTCAGCGGGTCAGGCAGCATCTCTGGTGAAAAGGAGCAGGTGACGTTTCATTTCATGATCCGCTCAGTTATTCCAGCTTTTTGTGTCTATCATCGGTGTAAACCATCTGCAGCTCTTTCTACATAGGTTTGTTCACCATTTCACATGGGATAACTTTATTAACAAATATGTTTTAACATTGAACCAATTTTGCATTAGTTTTCTGCACAGGCTTTTTGTGACTTTTAACAGGAATATGACATAGTGCCAATACTTAACCAGTTCTTGAAAGGCTGCAACGGAAATCAATAGGATTTCTTTGGGACTTCTATCCCAACAACCCAACCATGGTCCTCTGGTGGTTCATGGTCCATCAGCTGGTGCACAGGTGTGGCAGCCCAGATGACAGGTGGCTACCTGTTGTTTTTGCCTCTTTCGTTTGGGCAGCTTACAACCCAGCGGTATCAATCATGATTTCTCCAACGTCAAGTAACCCTTGCACTCCCTCTATTTCTATCCCTCCCCTACCCTAGTTCTCTGACTACTCACTGTCAATCTGATTAATTTTACTGATTGTATGTCTCCTTGTCACCTTCTCCTAAGCCAACAATGAACCATTCTACATTTTCTTATGTGTAGGAAGGAACTGCAGATGCTGGTTTAAACCAAAGATACCTACACAAAATGCTGGAGTAACTCAGCGGGACAGGCAGCATCTCTGGAGAGAAGGAATAGACAGCGTTTCGGGTCGAGACCCTTCTTCAGACTGAGAGGGGTCAGTGAAGAGGGGTCAAGAGAGTAGCGAAAGCAAGAGCAAGAGGAAAAGCAGCAAGGCAACTAGGGAGTCTGAAGAAGGGACTTGAAAGATTCACCTATTCCTTTTCTCCAGAGATGCTGTCTGACCCGCTGAATTACTCCAGCATTTTGTGTCTATCTCCACTCTCCCTTGTCCAGTTCACTCCACTCCCAAAAATGTAACCATCTGGGCAAGGCAACCTCTGGTAGCCAATGAAGGAATTACCCCGACAATGTTGAACTTTCGGGACTCCAATGGGAATATGGATTTAATTTTTTGTTCTGTCGTAGGTGGCGGACCGTTTGTGGAATTCTGCCCCCACCGCTCTTTCAGCTTTGCCCTCCCCTCCACTACAATCAGTCTGAAGAAGGGTCTCGACCCGAAACGTCGCCTATCTCCTTCGCTCCTTAGATGCTGCTGCACCCGCTGTTTCTCCAGCTTTTTGTGTAACCCCCGCTGAGTTACTCCATCATTTTGCGTCTCACTGTCATCGTTCGCGGATCGTTTCTGGGATTCTCCCGGCTTGAGATCGGGTTTAACCGCCGCAGGCGATCTGAATACTTTCTATCCCGGCACTAATTACTCACTCATATCACGGTCAGCCCTTCCCCACCCTCACCTCACCCTCGCTCTCACCCTCGCTCTCACCCCCACTCACCCCCACCCTCACCCGCCCTCACTCGCCCTCACTCTCACTCTCACCCACACCCTCGCCCCCACACACTCTCGCCCCTCACTCACCCTCACTCTCACTCTCACCCACTCTCACACTCGCCCCCACCCACTCTCACACTCACTCTCGCCGCGGAGGCGCCGCCATGACACTCACCAACAGGCCCGGGCCCACACACAACGTCGTCGCCATGGCAACTGCGTCATTGCGCCGTGGTTCGCGCCAGCGCGCCGGGGCGGGGTCAGCGCGCCGGGGCGGGGTCAGGGCGCCGGGGCGGGGTCAGGGCGCCGGGGCGGGGTCAGGGCGCCGGGGCGGGGTCAGCGCGCCGGGGCGGGGTCAGGGCGCCGGGGCGGGGTCAGGGCGCCGGGGCGGGGTCAGGGCGCCGGGGCGGGGTCAGGGCCGGGGCGGGGTCAGGGCGCCGGGGCGGGGTCAGCGGGGCGGCGGGGTCAGGGCGCCGGGGCGGGGCCAGCGCGCCGGGGCGGGGTCAGCGCGCCGGGCGGGTCGGGCGGCCAGAGCGCGGCTGGTCAGCCGCCGGTGTGGAGGCGGCGCGCGCCCCTGCGGACGGGGACCAAGTCTGGATTTGTTCAATAATTAGTTCAAAGATACGGCGTGGAAACAGGCCCTTCGGCCCCTCGAGTCCGTGCCGACCATCGATCACCCGCCAATTAACCTACAAACGCGCACGTCTTTGGGATGTGGGAGGAAACGGGAGCATCCGGAGGAAACCCACGCGGTCACAGGATGAAACGTGCAAACTCCACACAGACAGCACCCGAGACCAGGATGGAACCCGGGTTTCCATCATAGTGAGGCATTAATTGTAATGCTAATACTTGCTGATAAGCATAATAATGCTGATATGCCGGGATGATTACCCAATATTACTGAGTATACCCCCTTCCCACACCCTCCCCCCACTCGGTTGCTCCACTCCCTCACCGGGTTCCCCCAAGGCCAGTGATCAGTGATCACTCAGCCCTCCCACTTTCAAAAACGCTCCGCGGCCCCTGGTTCAGACAGAGAACCCTGCCAGATGTGAGCGGGGAACTAGGGCCAGTTGTCCGTGATATCTGGATCCCAATGCTCAGCGCTTCGTGTTTTGGAGTTGGCTAATGTTATTGATTTTTAATTCGCCTGATGTAATTAGTTGACAAAACTTTTAATTTATTAATCTGGAATATCCAGGGGGATGGGATAAGTGTAATATAAAAAATGACATGCAAGGTGTCATGCTGTCTGTCACAACATACAGCCCCGATAACCCATTATTTCCTTCAGTTAAATATTTGGAAAGTAGCACTATTGTCATTTGCCACTCAGCTATTATGTTTGTTTACCTCACTGACTATTTCTAACCCCCCCCCCCCCCCAGTTGCTACGCTCCCTCGAGCTTGGTCTCTCGCAATTTCTCACTCCTAACTCTCACCCAATGTTGGCAGCCCTGAAAATGGCATTTTGGGTTCAATTTATTTCAGTTTCGTTTATTGCCACATGTACTGAGGTACAGTGAAATGCCTTGTTTGCATGCAATCCAGTCAAATAGAAGACCGTACATGAATACAATCAAACTGTCTGAAGTGCACAGCATTTATTACCAGATATAAGAGGTACAAGAATGCACCCAAAAGAATGTTAGCTACACCTAAGTTTCTCACAGCAGAAACCAGAATTTCTATTTGGTCTAGAAATCATAATAAATGAAGTAGTAGCTATTTTCTATTGTACTGCGTAAAGCTGTTTTTGAAGTCATATGTTCCACATTTAGAAACATTACGTACAATATCTGTAACGTGATTTATTGACTACGGTGGAATGATTCCTAATACCCCCCCCACAGGACCAAAAACAAGACAAAAAAGGGTGGAGGATCTTCTAACGAGCCAACGGCCATCCACACTTCAGTAGAAGTTGCGATCACAGTCGTACATAGCATTGTAAGGAATGATGATAACGCACACACACCAAAATCCTATACTTCCAGCGGCTGCAAGAACTGGAAAATAGACGGAGTGTGGTGCATCCGTCACAGTTCCCGTCGGAAACCAGCACCACTGTGTCGCTAATGTTATCAATGATGATGAATAAATTGAAATTGCATCTGTTAAATGTGCCAATAGTATTCCATTGTTTGATTTCTATGAACGTAACTGTTTCCTGTTGATAGCAATAAATAGAAGGGTGTAATCATAAGAAATGGCTTGTTTATTACCTAGTTATATCATTAAATATTTATATATTCCAGGTAAAATACTTTAAACATTTTGTGTCCCTTTTAAGAATATTGTAGTTTTGCTAAAATACAAACAGAAAATGCCTGAAACATTCAATAAGTCAGGTAGCATCAATGAAACGAGAAAAAGGATTGGATTTCAGATTGTAGAGCTTTCATCAGAATTAGGAGAGTGAAAAACTAGTTAGTTCGTTTTTTACTTCAAAAATAAACTTAATTCGTAATTTAAAAATTGTATACAAAACTAAAACTGGGCAAAACTGTGAATCCATTCATAGTGCCTATACTTTAGATTAGTTTTTTGTCATGTGGACTGAGGTACAGTGAAAAGCTTTTGTTGCGTGCTAACCAGTCCGCATAAAGACTGTACATGATTACAATCGAGCCATCCAACATGTACAGATACATGATAAGGGAATAATGTTTAGTGAAAAATAAAGTCCAGTAAAGTTCGATTCAAGATTTTGGATGTTAATAGAAAGATTAGTAGAAAGATTTTGGATATTAGACTTTCAATATTAGTAGTGTTATACCCAGTAGTGTTAGCACATTCCGTTTTCTTTACATATAACACCATTGCCACTCAGGTTGCAGAGAAAGTGGTGAAGGGATAACGTGGAGTGCAAGACATTGTGGAGTGCAAGGGTACACAAAAAGCTGGAGAAACTCAGCGGGTGCAGCAGCATCTAAGGAGCGAAGGAGATAGGTGACGTTTCGGGTCGAGACCCTTCTTCAAGACAGCTTTATTTTGCATACAATGAAGACACAAGTAACCGCATATGTTGAGATCTTGAGCAAAAGCAGAATGCTGGGGGAACTCCGTACAGACAGCATCAGTAGTCGGGATCGAACCCGGGTCGTCGGCACTGCATTCGCAGTAAGGCAGCAACTCTGCCGCCCTAGGATTTCCCTACACGGGTAACAGTTTTAAAGTATCTGATGCAGGGACGTCATAACACAGAATTAAAAATCTAATTAACCACAAGAAGATGAAATTATTTTGTAGAGAGCTAAATATATATAAAAAATGATGGTGTAAAAATGATGGTAATGGATAAGCGCAAATCGTAATGAAAGGTTAAGCTCAGCATTGGCCTAGGTTGCCATGGGGATAATTAGTAGTTTGGTTAGCCATGCCAGTTAGAGAATCATCATGCAGACAAAGGAACCACTCGCTATTGAGTGGTGCAAAATGTAAAGATGTGGGACGTGCCCAGCAGTCGAGGCTGTGCTAATGGAGCGAGAAAAACTCAGCCATTGTCACAGATGGATCTCTTAGAACGGAAATGAACAGTTCTGATACAGCCAGAGAAAATGAGTTGCTGGTTTTGGTGAATTCTCTATTGAGCCTTGAAGGGTTCAACATGCACAAATTAATGCTTGTGAAGGGCCTATTACAACAGTGCAGGTAATATTTACACAGGAGTTACTGAACACGCAAATCATGTTGAACCCAACCTAATTTACATTGCACAATGAGCAAGAAAGCAAGTTTCTAGCGGAACTCAACAGGTCAGGCAGGCACCATAGATGGAGGTGAAATTGACAGGTGACATTTTCGGTTGGAACCTTTCTCCAATATTGGAGTAGAGTTCTTCCAGCGGTTGACTTTTTGATCAAGGATCCAATGGCTGGAGCCTCTGATGTTTACACTGAAAAATGTTTTCCGTTTTCAGGACTGTTACTGAGAAAAACGAAAAGATCTTGATTGTGACATTATTTGCATAGAAGCATTAGGCAACCTCCTGTGAATCTACTCTATGCCCTCCAAGATCCGTTTGTCTGTGTCCAACAAAAGGTAAGCTTATCACAAACAGCTATCACATGAAGACTGAACTTTTAAGTCAGCTGTATCTACACTGCATCCGGAAGTGTGTACAACAATATGCTGCAATACCTTATTATATTAATTGTTGTATTTTCTGTTTATGAGTATTGTTTAAAATGATAAGATGATCAGTCTGAGACATTGATGCTGTCCCCAGGAAAGACAAAGTCTATGCTAGGTCTGATTAAGCGGAAGGGTTGTGGACAAACAGCTCCTTAGAACGGGGATTACACAAAAAGCTGGAGAAACTCAGCGGGTGCAGCAGCATCTAAGGAGCGAAGGAGATAGGCAACGTTTCGGGTCGAGACCCCTCTTCAGACTGGTCAGGGATCAGGGAAACGAGAGATATAGACGGTGATGTGGAGAGATAAAGAACAATGAATATGCAGAAAAGTATCAATGATCAAGGGAACAAGCCATTGTAAGCTGTTTGTGGTGTGAAAATGAGAAGCCGGTGCGACTAGGGTGGGGGAGGGAGATAGAGAGAGAGGGAATGCCAGGGCCCTAGGGCTGAGGGAGAGGTGGGAAGGGGAGGAGACAGCAAGGGTCAACAGAATTGAGAAACTTCAATGTTCAGGCCCAAAGGATGCAGACTCCCCAAGCGGAATATGAGGTGCTGTTCCTCCAACTTGCGGTGTTGCTCACTCTGGCCGTGGAGGAGGCCCAGGACCGAGACGTTGGATATGGAATGGGAGGGGGAGTTGAAGGGGTGAGCCACCGGGAGGTCGGGTTGGTTTTTGCGGACCGAGCGGAGGTGTTCGGCGAAACGATCGCCTTAGATCTTGGATTTATTGGAAAGTTGGCCAAGCTGACCTTGGACAAGTAGAATATCCAGTTTGACAAAACTAGCAGGGCCATACATTTAGTTTGAGCTAAATGAACGACACAAAGTGCTGGAATAACGTGTCCTTTTGTTTGAAAGTTTAAAACACCTGGGTAAAACACATAAATGGACATTGGTCGAAGTACTCTGAGAGAGTAGGAGCAATATTTGTTAAAGCATGTTTAAAACAAAGTGGATGAGTTGTGGTGTATTGAGTTGTGAATTAGTTGCATTTATCTACATTTCGTTGACATAGCTGGTTTAACAGCAGTTAATCGCAGGAACTATCGCAATGTTTAAGAAATAGTTAAGACAGGCACATGGATTGGACAGGTTTAGAGGGGTATGGGCCAAACGCAGGTAGGTGGGATAGTGTAGATGGGACATGTTGGCCGGTGTGGGCAAGTTGGGCCGAAGGGCCTGTATCCACACTGTAAGACTCTATGACCCTATGACTTTAATCACTATGGAAATTCAGGAGGATAAAAATAGGAATAGGAATGGAATACTTTATTGCCACATGTGACTAGGAACAGTGAGATTCTTTGCTTGCATACACAATGTATACAAATAGCGGCCACCTACGATGCTGACAAAGTTACAAAGCACGCCGGCTCCTCTTGTTCTCCCCCCAGCACTTCCCCATTGCCGGATCCTCCATTGTTCTTCTCCTCCCCCCTCACGGTGGTCCTCCACGCTCTCATCAACCGTCGATCGTTGGTCGACCCGTGAGGTATTGCCGCCGCTGCAAGGCATCACCACTGTCGAGGCCTCTTCGTCGCGAGTCGACGCCCCACTTCACGCCTCTATGGTGCGGACTCGGGCCCCAGCCAAAGGCTCCGTCTGTCACTTCGCCCGACCCAGGCGAGGCCCCAGCCGGGCTCCGACCCGGGCTGTTACACAGCGATCCAGGAGGCAAGGAGACCACAACACCTCAATAAAGGCCTCCGGCCATGTTCACATTCCACAGCCGCAGCCCCACTGTTGGGAAATCTTCTTGCCCGTTTTTGGCTACAACCAGATACATAGCACATTGCCTTATCCCCTCTATCTATTATTCATTGAAGGGTCGTTACATTCTTTCATCACCAATTTCTTTCATTTGTCCATAATATTCCCCAGCTCTGCTTCACTTCCCTTCAGGAACAGAACCTGCAGAGTACATAAACTGATTTAAAAGATTGGTAACGGTTAGGGTTGGGCCATACTGTGTGTGCACTGTTGTCCAGTAGTTTATCCAGGTCAGGATGATTTGCTTAGTATTACCACATATGTTCTTTATTCTTGATCAAACAAATCAATAACATGTTTGAAATAGTTATATTGAGCAGTGGTCAGGTCACTTTGGATTTGGAATCACTTATAAGTACTTGGACTCTACTGGGGCTTGTCTGACCGTAATCAGGTTATGTTTTAACCTTGCATCAGATTCTTGGACTACTCTGTACATCCCTACCAGTATGGAATTTGCCTGCTGTGGCTAGTCTACATGAATTAGTTTTTGCATAATCATGAACAATTTTACATCAAATAAGTACATTTATTAGACTAATTTACTAGACTAAATGGGAGGCCTGGTCCCCCAACGCAACCCATTCCCTAACGCAATATTCCACCACTCACCCGTTCCCCCAATGCAACCCGTTCCCCCAACGCAATATTCCACCACTCACCCATAGCCCCTAACTGTGCAGGCGCTGCTCATTTCCCCTCATCCCCGAACACTCCCTCCCCCTAATCTTCATGTGTGGGAGACGAGGGGGGGGGAGGGAAGTGGGGTGTGTGGTGGGGGAGTGTTGAGTGGGAGGGGAGAAGGGGTGTGTGTGGATGGGGAGGTGTAGGGGGGGGAGAGGGTGGTGGGGGGGAGGGGGGTTTGAGGTGAAAGGGGTGTGGGGGGAGGGAGGTGTGTGGCAGGTGGGGTGGGAGGTAGGTGTGTATGTGGACGGGAGGGGGGGAGGAGGGATGTGGGAGGGAGGTGTGTGGGGGAGGGTGTGTGTGTGGGCTGGGGGGGGTGTGAATGTGGGCGGGGGTGGTGGGGGGGCGGTTGTGTGGTGGGAGGGGGTGTGCGGGCGGAGGGGTTGAAGGGGGAAGGGGTGTGAGGAGGGGGAGGGGTGTGTGGGGGCGTGGGAGTTGTGGGGGTGGGGGATTCTGGGCGGGGGGGGGTTGTGGGGGCGGGGTTGTGGGCGCAGGGGGGGTGTAGGCAGGGGGCGTGTGGGGGACGAGTTGTGTGTGCGCGGGCGTTGTGTGGGGGGAGAGGGGTGTGGGCGGGGTGAGAGAAAAGATGGGGGACGAGAGGGGGGCATCACGGGGGAGGGGGTTAGAGGATCCTGTGAGGGGGACCAGAGGGGTAGTGGCTGGAATTGGCGGTGCGATGGGGACTCACAGCTGGTTGTTCTCCTTCACGGGATCAGAGTCTCCGCTTTCCGTTTGGCGACATCTCCGACGCTGGGCTGGGCTGGGTTGGGTCTCCGACGTTGGGCTGCTCCTTGGGGCTGGGCTGCTGCTTGGGTCCCTCCGAAAGTCTGGTTGGAATCCTCGGCCGGTCATCCTCAGCTCCACTAAAGATGCGATGGCGCAGGAAGGGGCGGACCGTCCCGGGGAGTGACGGGAAGAGACTAATCCGCGTGGCGCTGGAAGGCAGGAGTAGAGATCGAACTGTACACGCGCGATTTTAAAGATTTTTAAACTTTGCTAACTTTTACAACATTCAACCGATTGGAACGAAACTTGGTGCGATCCCAGCATAGGAGAACGGAGAATGAACTGGCGAAATATCATTGCGCTAGCGCGAACCATTTTTGTGCAAATACAATGACCATCAAACCAGAAGATAACATAGAACATAGATCATGATCAGAGGACAACATGATCAGAGAATGAACAGACAGACAGACAGACAGACAGACAGACAGACAGACAGACAGACAGAGTGGTGGTGGAGGAAAAATGCAGCAAATATTTGTTCTGGTTCATGTGACAAATAAACTCTTGACCTCTCCTTGGCTCCACTTCCCTTTCTTGCAACATTACACTTCCCTTTTCTCATCTTCCACCTCCCTGCTTCACATCACTCTAACAACCCACTTTCCATCCAGTCTTGCCTTTACTCACCCACATCCTCTCATCTCCTCCCACTCTCTCGTGCTTAAACTGATCGCAGTTTTATGCCCACTTTTGCCCTTCCTCTCTCCCTCCTCTCTCTACATCACCCTTGCTCATTTTCCTTGTTTCTTAAAGTCATGTGATAGAAGTAGAATTAGACCATTCAGCCCATCAAATCTACTCTGCCATTCAATAATGGCTGATCTATCTTTCCCTCCTAACCCCATTCTCCTGCCTTCTCCCCATGTCAAGTCTTCTAATGTTTTTGTGCAGATTCCCCATTTGAAAGGGATCTGATTTATCCACCCCGATATGATGAACTGGATTTCACTCAATGACCAAACGCTTCTTTTCCATTTGTTTCCCCCTTTTTATTTTGGCAGATTCAGCAATTAATTTACAGTTCCACTTGATTTATTGCTTCAGCCATTGCTTTGAAGGCATTTGGATGTTGTAGGTCTTAAGGTATTTAACAGTTTACTCTTTTAGTAGGTAAAAAAACCAGCTGCTAATCGGGTGCTGTAGATAATCAGTCCTGCATGCCTTTGTTGGCGATCGCAGCAGTATTTAGGACAGTCTCTTAGATTATACTGTTCAAGTTTTAGCCGCAAGTCAACTTCTCTCGCGGGCCTGTCCGCTTTTCTGTTCACGGTCGGGCTGACTCTGATTCCGACCGTGCTTTCTCTGTTTTCTCCCCCCACCGGGTTGACTGTTCCCGGTTGGGCTGAAGACTCAGCCTCTGTCGGTGGTTCTCTGGACCTGTCCGTGGCCTTCACGGTACTAGGCCCCCACCCGACGTCTGTGGCTGCTGCATGGGCCTGGCTGTGGGCTGCACAGCCCTGGATACATTCCAGGTAAGCTGACACCGTGCTTGGTCACCCTTACTGCCCCTGCTTGTTTTCCTAGCTCTTCCCTGAGCTATTGCTACCCGTTCCTACCTTTTTCCTTTTTGGCACCAATTCAACCCCATTTGGCTTGGTGCTGTTCCACTTGTTTCCAAATACTACTTCTATTTTTAACTTTTGTTTTCGATTCTTCTTGCTGGCCTTGCTTTTATCTTCGTTCTTTTATCCTCGTCGCCAATTGTTGTGTATTCAGATGCTTTGAACAATCTTGAATAAAGGCTCGGACACGGGAGGAATCATATAAGCTTCTCTTCTGCAGGACACCACCTCCAGTCTTTTTCTGCTCATGCGCACTGGCCCCAGACATCACAAGACACCAATTACTTATCCTAATTATCCCATACCTAACAGTCCTCCCCCTTTAACTTGGAGGTTATACCTTTTCTATTACATACACCGCACACCTCCCCTTTTAAGTCCATTTCACCTGTAAGGTATATGCTCTTTTCCTACTATTGTGCGCTTGTTATTTTAATTTAGCATTTGACCTTTCATTACAGTTTGACTTGACACCCCATGACCTCTGACACCTGTACTAATCAAGAATCTATCTATCTCTGCCTTAAAAATATCCACTGACTTGGACTGCAGAGCCTTTTATTGCAAAGAATTCCAGATTCACCACTCTCATCTTCCGACATACTGTTTCCCACGTATAGACATCCAAATTAAGCCATAGGTAACTTACTTTTTTTTTTGTTATTTCAAAATATACTTTATTCGAATAATAAATATATACAATACATTACCCTTGCGGAAAATCCATCCGACATTTTCGGAGGCTGTACAATAGATCAATACAGTTTAGACATTTTCTTTTTCCCAAGTTTCCACAAATCAGTCCCCCACTCATGCCACAATGGCGTGGGATACCTTCCCTTATATTGAGGGGCGTCTCCACAATACTGTACCCCCCATGTCCAGCAGCGGAAGGGCCTTAGACTGTGGCCCTCCCCCACCGAGCCTTGGCGTTGGCTGCACCGAGCTTCAGTGCGTCCCTCAGCACGTACTCCTGCAGTCTGCAGCGGGCCAGTCGGCAACATTCCCTGACGGACATCTCGCTCTGCTGGGTGGTGAACAATGCTCGGGCAGACCAAAGGGCGTCTTTTACCGAGTTGATGACCCTCCAGCAGCACTCGATGTCAGTCTCTGAATGTGTCCCTGGGAACAGTCCGTAAATCACAGAGTCCTCTGTGACGGAGCTGTTCGGGATAAAGCGTACCAGGGACCCTTGCATTTTTCTCCAGACTCTTTTAGCAAACCCACACTCTGTGAAGAGGTGGGCAACCGTCTCCTCGCCATAGCAGCCGTCCCGAGGGCAGCGTGCGCTGGTAGTGAGGTTCCGACGGTGCAGGAAGGATCTGACTGGGAGGGCTCCCCTCACCGCCAGCCAAGCCAGGTCTTGGTGCTTGTTGGTGAGTTCTGGCGATGAGGCATTTTGCCAGACTAGCTGGGCAGTCTGCTCAGGGAACCACGCCACCGGGTCCATAGAGTCCTTTCCCTGCAGTGCCTGCAGGACATTCTGTGCTGACCACTGCCCGATGGACATGTGGTCAAAGGTGTTGGTCCGGAAGAACCCTTCCACCGACGACAGATGGGGCGGCAATGTCCAGCTGACTGGCACATTGTGTGGCACCTGCGCCAGGCCCATCCTTCTCAACACCGGGGACAGGTAGAACCTCAGCAGGTAGTGACACTTGGTGCCCACGTGCCTTGGCTCTACACTCCGCCTGATGCAGCCACACACGAAGGTGGCCATCAGAATGAGGGCGACGTTGGGCACGCTTTTTACCCCCGTTGTCTGCTGACTTATACATTGTAGCCCGTCGCACCCGGTCCATCCTCGACCCCCAGATGAAGTGGAAGATGGCCCGGGTGATCCCTGTGGCGTATGAGGGAGGGACAGGCCACACTTGTGCCAAGTACAGCAGCCCCGAGAGCACCTCACACCTGATGACCAAATTCTTTCCCGTTATGGAGAGGGAGCGTTGCCTCCACAGCTCCAGCTTCCTCCCCACCCTGGCTATCCACTCCAGCCAATTTTTGTTACATGCCTCAGCCCCCCCGAACCAGATCCCCAGCACCTTCAAGAAGTCAGGCTTGATGGTGAAGGGGACGGAAGATCTGTCAGGCCAGTTGCCAAAGAGCATGGCCTCGCTCTTCCTGTGGTTCACCCTGGCTCCCGTGGCCGACTCAAACTGGTCGCAGATACTAATCAGTCTGCGAACCGACCCTGGATCCGAGCAGAAGACAGCGACATCGTCCATGTACAGGGAGGTCTTTACTTGAATGCCCCCACTGCCTGGCAATGTCACTCCTCTTATGCCCAGCATCCTTCCTGATGGATTCAGCAAAAGGTTCAATACAGCAGACAAACAAGACAGGAGAGAGAGGGCAACCCTGCCTAACTCCAGACCTTACAGGGAAACTGTCTGATTCCCACCCATTGATTTGGACTGCACTACGGATGTTGGTGTAGAGCAGTTTGATCCAATTTCTGATTCCCTCCCCAAAACCCATTTTGGAGAGCACGTCCCTCATGTACGTGTGCGAAATCCTGTCGAAGGCCTTCTCCTGGTCCAAGCTGACTAGGCAGGCATCCACCCGTCTGTCCTGCACGTAGGCGATGGT
Source organism: Okamejei kenojei (assembly GCA_035221665.1). Lineage (NCBI taxonomy): Eukaryota > Metazoa > Chordata > Chondrichthyes > Rajiformes > Rajidae > Okamejei > Okamejei kenojei. The sequence continues at coordinate 20,010,414 of CM069159.1, forward strand.
ATCTCTCAGCAGCGCTAGGCTGTCTGAGATTTTCCTGCCAGGTACAGCACAGGTTTGGTCCGGGTGGATCACCTGTCCCAGAGCAGACTTGACCCGGTTGGCGATGGCCTTGGACAGGATCTTGTAGTCCACATTCAAGAGTGTTATGGGTCTCCAATTCTTTATGTCCTTCATCTCCCCCTTCTGCTTGTAGATTAGGGTGATGTTGCCCTTCCTCATAGAGTCTGACATGCTACCAGCCAGAAGCATGTTGTTGTACACTTCTAGCAGGTCCGGGCCCATCCAGTCCCACAGAGCCAAATACAACTCAGCCGGTAAGCCATCGCTTCCGGGAGTTTTATTCGAGTCAAAGGAACGGATGGAGCCAGTCAGCTCCTCTAGGGTCAGTGGTTGGTCCAGACTCTCCCGCTTGCTGTCCTCCAAGACCTCCGTGATTGAGGACAGGAAATTCTGGGAGGAGGTACTGTCTGTGGTCTTTTGGTCATACAAATCTGTGTAAAAGGATTTGCAGATCCTCAGCACGTCTGTCTGTGAGGATGCTACCGTGCCGTCCTCCTCCCTAAGGCTGTTCATCACAGAACTCCCCCTGTGAACCTTATGGAAGAAGAAACGTGAGCACGTCTCATCCTGCTCCACATGGCGGACCCTAGATCGGAAGATGATCTTGGAGGATTCAGAGGTGAAGAGCTGAGCTTGCCGGTCCTTCAACTCTCTAAGTTCCTCCCTCACATCCACCCCGCTCGACTGCAGAAGGAGCAGTTGCTGCAAATCTGTCTGGAGTTGGCACAATTCCCTCTGACTCTGTCTTGCTCTCTGAACCCCTTTAATTATGAAGAACCTCTTAATGTTCTCCTTGGTTGCTTCCCACCAGAGTGTGGGGGAGTCAAAGAGGGGCTTCACCGTTCTCCAACATGCGTAGTCCTTCTTTAGCTCCTCGACATTCTCTGGGGTCAACAGTTTCGTGTTTAACTTCCACGTCCCTCTGCCTGCCTTCCGGTCCTCCCGTAGGTGACAGGAAGCCTGAAGTAGGCAGTGGTCGGAGAAGAACACTAGCGTGAGGTCAGTGTGTCTCACCGTGACGGCCTTCGTCGTGAAGACGAAGTCTATCCGGGATCGGGCTAAACCGTCCGATCTCGACCAAGTGAACTGCGGCTGGGACCGGCCTGCAGGGTCGCTGAAGGCGTCACGCAGCTTTGCGTCTTTTACCATCTCCATCAGGAACTTGGACGTGCTGTCCAGTCTGCTGTCAGCACTGCCGGATCGTCCAGCCGCATCAATGATGCAGTTGAAGTCACCGGCCAGAACGAGCTGCCGGGACGTGGCCAGCAGCACTGGGAGCTGCTGGAGAACGGCCAGCCGCTCGCTCTGCGTGGGTGAGGCATACACATTTATCAGCCGGAGCGGAGAGCCACGGTACATAACATCCACCACGAGGAGACGCCCTCCAACCACTTCCTTGACCTCAGTGATGGTGAAGTTCCCTCCCCGCAGCAAAATCCCCAGGCCGGAAGCACGACAGTCATTTCCCCCCGACCACACAGACAGTCCGTGGGGCCACCATCGCGACCACCTCCGATAGCAGCGGAGGTGTGGCAGCCCGCACTCCTGAAGAAAAGTCACATCTGCCTTGACCTTGGCCAGGTACTGTAAGGCATTAACACATCGCGCAGTGCTCTTTATACTGCGCACGTTTAAAGATGCCATAGGTAACTTACATATACTCACACTTACATAAACAATTCAGTATCTCCCTCTACCCTGACTCTCAGTCTGAAGGGTCTCGACCAGAAACGTTCCCCATTCCTTCCCTCCAGAGATGCTGCCTGTTCCTATCAGTTAGTGCAGCATTTCGTGCCCATCCTCGGTGTAAACCAGCATCTCTGCAGTTCCACATAATTCCAACTAAAACTTTCCACTTGTGTCCAACTTTTCCTTGGGGCAACAGCTGGAACCCCATCTGAACTTTTCCGGGCCAATCAGAACCACGGCCCCGCTGTTACCTGGCCAATGAGGGGGCGAGGGAGCTGATTGGCGGCTTGACTCGCTACATGACTGGGCCATTGTGTGCGGCAGCCAATGGGCGGCGGCCTGGGGGGGGGGAGAAGCCGGAAGCGCCGCTCGCTCTGGGCTGGTGCGTGGTTGCAAACATCACTGGTGCTGCTCAGGGCTGGTGCTGCTGCTGCTCCTCACCAACGCCACTCGTCTTCATGTTCAAGGTGTTCACACAGAAGGCAACGGCGCCCATGCAGATCATTGCAGTGAGAAGGGAGCATGTGCGGAGGATTGGACTCCTGCTTCTGATTGCAGTGGCTCTGTTGTTGTACAGAATCAGGTACTGAGTGTGCAGGGCAGTCTAATTTGTGCCAGCCTCTGTTTATTTAACACACACACACACACAAACAGACACACACACAGACAAACAGACACACAGACAGTCACACACGCACAGAAAAACAGACAGACAGACACACACACACACACACACACACACACTTCTTGCAAATGTTTTGTGGAACACTCAAGAGACTGCATGCACGCTTTTTTGTAAAAGTGCTTAGCCGGTAACATGCACGTCTCAAGCTGCTTTGGAGTTGCAATGTACATAGGACGGCACCTTTCAGAACTCGGTGACCCCCATGATATGATCTGGATATTTGGTTATAATTTATCGTTTGTGTTTGAAATGGCTGCCGTGAATGTAATATGTCCGCGCTGGGCTGATTAATAATACTTGGCAGCAGCATTAAATAAATCCAGACTTTGCAACTTGCTGTAGTAACGAGATGCTGGGATCCAGTAGGTTGAAATCAGAGAACGGAGTGAATCGCAATCGCACGAAATGATTGTACAGTGAAACTTGCATGATTTGGGAAACTCAGCGGTTTGGTGCTGCATTGACAGTTTTCAGGGTCATTGGACGTTATTTCTATTAATGCTCCCAAAAGACACTTAAGACGTTGCACAATGTTGTAATAAACTTTTCAGTGAGTGCTGGAACTGGGCCCCTGTGAGTGGAAAGAAGGTGCAACAAGCATCGATTAGTGATCCAGACGTTGCATATGTACGATAGCGGATTATCAGAGTTTTACAGTGTATATATATAGATTGTGTGGAGCTGTAATTTACAGCGTCCTCCATAATGTTTGGACCGGACAACCATCATTTATTTACCTATGTACTAGACAATTTGAGATTTATAATAGAAAAAAAAATCACATGTGGTTAAAGTGCACATTGTCAGATTTTATTAAAGGGTATTTTAATACATTTCCGTTTCACTATGTAGAAATTACAGCTGTGATGAGACATAGTTCCCCCCCCCCCCCTTCCCCGTCCCCCCCATTTCAGGGCACCACAATGTGTGGCTCACAGGGTGTTTGTAATTGCTCAGGTGTGTTTAAATGCCTCTTAATGTAGGTATAAGACGGCTCTCAGACCTAGTCTTTCCTCCAGTCTTTCCATCACCTATGGAAACTTTTATTGCTGTTTATCAACATGAAGACCAAAGTTGTGCCAATGAAAGTCAAATAAGCCACTATGAATGAGAAACAAGAATAAAACTGTTAGAGGCATCAGCCAAACCTTAGGCTTACCAACATTAACCGTTTGGAACATCATCAAGAAGAAAGAGAACACTGGTGAGCTTACCAATCGCAAAGGGACTGGAAGATCAAGAAAGACCTCCACATGATGACAGAATAATTCTCTCTATAATAAAGAAAAATCCCCAAACACCTGTCCGACAGATCAGAAACGCTCCTGAAGAGTCAGGTGTCAATTTGTCAATGACGCTGTCTGTAGAAGACTTCATGAACAGAAATATAGAGGCTGCACTGCAAGATGCAAACCACTGGTTAGCCGCATAAATACGATGGCCAGGTTACAGTTTGCCAAGAAGTACTTAAAAGAGCAACCACAGTTCTGGAAAAAGGTCTTGTGGACATATGAGACAAAGAGTGATGGCAAGAGCAAAGTATGGAGGAGAGAAGGAACTGCCCAAGATCCAAAGCATACCACCTCATCTGTGAAACACAGTGGTGGGGTGTTATGGCCTGGGCATGTATGGCTGCTGAAGGAACTGACTCACTTATCATCATTGATGATACAACTGCTGATGGTGGTAGCATAATGAATTCTGAAGTGTATAGACACATCCTATCTGCTCAAGTTCAAGCAAATGCCTCAAAACTCATTGGCCGGCGGTTCATTCTGCAGCCAGACAATGATCCCAAACATACTGCTAAAGCATCACAGCTAAAAAATGATGAAGTCTTAAGTGGCCAAGTAAATCACCCGAACTGAACCCAATTGAGCTTGCCTTTTGTATGCTGAAAAGAAAACTGAAGGGGACTTGTCCCCAAAACAAGCGTAAGCTAAAGATGGCTGCAATACAGGCCTGGCAGAGCATCATCAGAGAAGACGCTCAGCATCTGGTGATGTCCAAAAATTGCAGACTTCAAGCAGTCAAGCAGCAACAAAATGCTAAACATAACTACTTTCATTTACATGACATGCTGTGTCCCAAACATTATGGTGCCCTGAAATGGGGGGGGGGGGAGAGACTATGTATACACACTGCTGTCATTTCTACATGATGAAACCAAAATGTATAAAAATACCCTTTATTAAAATCTGACAATGTGTGATTTTTTTTTTCTCTATTGCAAATTCCAAATTGTGAAGTACAAAGGCAAATAAATAAATGATGGATCTTTGTCCCAACCGTTATGAAGGGCACTGTAAGATGCACAATGAAATTCAACAATACATAAGGGGAGGGAGGTGATATTGTTGAGGGTAGGAGGCACATTAGTGGCTCAGCATATTCTGTTACTACTGGGATATCAAATGACAGTACAATGCAGACCTTGAAGAGACAATTCAATGTGCCGTCATTGGGAGTTAGAACATAGAACAGTACAACACAAGAACAGTCCCTTTGGCACACAATGTCTGTGCCAACCATGATGTTAAGGCCATCTCTTATCTGCCCACATATTCTTCAATTCCTGGCATACATACCCAGAGCCTATACAAAATGATCCTAAATATCACTTTCATATCTGCCTCCCCCTGCAGTGCATTCCAGCAATTTTCCAGCCTCTGTTTAACAAAAAAATTGGTCATGGATATCTCCTTTAAACTTTGTCTTACTCACCTTCAATCTAAGCCCTGTAGTATTTGATTTTTCAATCTTGGGTGGGTGGGGGGTTTAAAGGTTCTGACTGTTTACCCTCTCATAATTAAAAACACATCTGTCAGGTGTCCTCACCACCATCGGTGTTCCAGAGAAAATAATCCAAGTCTGTCCAACCTCTCTCTGCGGTTATTAAAATAATTCAAGCTGAATGGGTTAATGGTCAAGGGAGCATACAGGATTGCAACTAGCTGGCCGAGAATGTCCAGCAGTTTCACGTGAATCGTTCTGAGATCCAAGCAACAAAAACCAGCATGATGTGGATTCTGATGTCTGGAGAATTATAGATCATGTGGGTGGAAATACAGTGGCTTGCAAAAGTATTCATACCCCTTGAACTTTTCCACATTTTGTCACGTTACAACCACAAACGTAAATGTATTTTATTAGGATTTTATGTGATAGACCAACACAAAGTGGCGCATAATTGTGAAGTGGAAGGAAATGATACATGGTTTTCAAATCTTTTTACAAATAAAAAAACTGAAAAGTGTGGCGTGCAAAAGTATTCAGTCCCCTTTACTCTGATACCCCTAAATAAAATCCAGTGCAACCAATTGCCTTCAGAAGTCACCTAATTAGTAAATGGAGTCCACTTGTGTGTAATCTAATCTCAGTATAAATACAGCTGTTCTGTGAAGGCCTCAGGGGTTTGTTAGAGAACATTTGTGAACAAACAATGTTCCTTGGGCATCATGAAGCCCAAGGAACACACCAGACAGGTCAGGGATAAAGTTGTGGAGAAGTTTAAAGCAAGGTTAGGTTATTAAAAAATATCCCAAGCTTTGAACATCTCACAGAGCACTGTTCAATCCATCATCCGAAAATGGAAAGAGTATGGCACAACTGCAAACCTACCAAGACATGGCCGTCCACCTAAACTGACAGGCCGGGCAAGGAGAGCATTGATCAGAGAAGCAGCCAAGAGGCCCATGGTAACTCTGGAGGAGCTGCAGAGATCCACAGCTCGGGTGGGAGATTCTGTCCACAGGACAACTATTAGTCGTGCACTCCACAAATCGGCCCTTTATGGAAGAGTGGCAAGAAGAAAGCTATTGTTGAAACCAAGCCATAAGAAGTCCCGTTTGCAGTTTGCCACAAGCCATGTGGGGGACACAGCAAACATGTGGAGGAAGGTGCTCTGATCTGATGAGACCAAAATTGAAGTTTTTGGCATAAATGCAAAACGCTATGTGTGGTGGAAAACTAACACTGCACATCACCGTGAACACACCATCCCCACTGTGAAACATGGTGTTGGCAGCATCATGCTGTGGGGATGCTTTGCTTCAGCAGGGACAGGGAAGCTGGTCAGAGTTGATGGGAAAGATGGATGGAGTTGGAAGAAAAACCTGTTAGAGTCTGCAAAAGACTTGAGACTGGGGTGGAGGTTCTTCAGCAGGGACCCCTAAACATACAGCCAGAACTACAATGGAATGGTTTAGATCAAAGCATATTCATGGACCTAAATCATCTCTGGCAAGATTTGAAAATTGCTGTTCACAGACGCTCTCCATCCAATCTGTCTGAGCTTGAGGCAAAGAAGAATGGGCAAAAAATTAAGTCTCTAGATGTGCAAAGCTGGTAGAGACATACCCCAAAACACTTGCAGCTGTAATTGCAGCAAAAGGTGGTTCTACAAAGTATTGACACAGGGGGGCTGAATACTTTTGCACGCCACACATTTCAGTTTTTTAATTGTAATAAAATTTGGAAGCCATGTATCATTTTCCTTCCACTTCACAATTGTGCGCCACTTTGTGTTGGTCTATCACATAAAATCCCAATAAAATACATTTACGTTTGTGGTTGTAACGTGACAAAATGTGGAAAAGTTCAACGGGTATGAATACTTTTGCAAGCCACTGTAGGTGAATCCCTTGACAGTCGGGCTCAGATGACCCCTTCACCAAGGCCCTATGTTGTGTTTGAATGCAGCCACAGAAGGCAGTGGAGACCAATTCACTGGATGTTTTCAAGAGAGAGTTAGATTTAGCTCTTTGGGCTAATGGAACCGAGGGATGTGCAGAAAAAGCAGGAATGGGGTAATGATTCTGGATCATCAGCCATGATCATATTGAATGGCGGTGCTGGCTCGAAGGGCCGAACCGCCTACTCCTGCACCTATTGTCTATGTTTCTATGTCTTCTATGTTTCTTAAAAACACAAGTACTTCAAGACCAATAATTAAGCTTGCCTGAGCATTGCCTGAATCGGGTGGGATCGAGTGACTTGAAAGAGACTCCCCTCCCCCGGCAGTCAATTCTATGCAAACATTAATCAGAAGCTGTGGCTTACTTTTTTGCATATCTTCACTCATTGCACCGTCAATTCTAATCTCCTTCGCTCCATGCTGCTGCACAGCTTTTTGTTACCCTCGATCAGCATCTGCAGTTCCTTCTTTAAAACTGTGGCTTGTGTTGAGTTTAAAGATCAATGGCTATAGTAAAACTGTGTGTGATGAAAGAAGAATTTGCACAATGATAGCAAGTGGCAGGCATATTGCAAAAACTGGAAATATGGTTGTCTTCATTCTTTAGATGAAGCAAAGCATTAATGTTTTACTGAAACTAGATGAAGTATTCTCATGAAACAGGATGTCATAAAGTCGAAATGCTGATCTTTGGAAAATGCTGGAGTTGTATTCGGGGTAAGAGTGGCAAGTGATGTGAAGGCTAGCAGGGAAGGTCAGTGTTTGCAGGCCCGTACGAAGCTTTTCAAAAAGGGGGGTGGCATGACAGGATTCCAAAAATGTTATGTGAAATAATGTGCACGCAGCGCACATCACAAGCGAGAAGCCCCTCACCTCCGGGTTCCAGGGCCCGCTTAAGGGCCCTGAAAGCTCTGGGGTTTTAGATGCTCACTGGTGTATTCTGAGCCTTATTTTGGAGCTTTTTACACCAAATGTGTGACCACTATTTCAGAAATAATTTTGGTTAAGTCAAGGGTAATGAGTGGGTGGAAGATGATTGGGATCATTGTTGTATACATTTTTTTTAAATTAGGAATTGTCCTTGTTTTAATAATCAAGTTGTACTGTTGTAAAATGTTATGTAAAATGTTATAAAGGAAGCATGCAAACACTGCGACTAAAATACTGTAAGTTTTTGAAGTAAAGAAAACCTTTTTTTAGAAAATGTTTTGTGTGTTGATTTGATTGCCGGTTATTGTTAGACTGTGTTAGTGTGTGCAGTGCTCCTTTAATGGTCCTCCTGACCTTACAACTTCACATCAACCTCAACATGAAATAGTTACGTTTTCTGAGAATGCAACTGTGCAAACCTACTCACCACTTTGTCCGAGTCATGGGCAAAGCCATAGTGAATGTGCATTAAGGCGAGTGCAGACAGCCTGTCATTGTTCATGGAAGTCCTGGTGTGGTGATGCAGGCGATGGACACTCGTGTACATTTTATATATTGCCATTTAGCCATAAATCATGTTTATCAGTTCCATTTTCCAAGAATTTAACTGCGCAAACCTAGTCACGGATTTGTCCAAGTTATGGGCAAAATCATAAGGAATGTGGATTAAGGTGACTGCAGACAGCCTGTCATTGCTTATGCAAGTCCTGGTCTTCCATGCCCACTGCATGCATGCTGCCCGAGGCGAGCATCTCTCTGCCGTTCAGGCTCATGACCAAGGGCCCCGGCTACCTCCGCAGTCAAAAGGAGAGGGACAGGCGGGGTCGACAGAGCGCTATGGAGAGACTGGCTGCCGACAAGGCCAAGAACTTGAAGAGCCAGACGGCGAGGGGATGCAAAGTGGAGCCCAATGGTTTGGGCAGCTCTGCCCCCGAGGAAGGCAGCGGCAGCAGGGCCAGCAGCAGCATGAAGACTTACCTGGCCTCCGGCAACCCCCAAGCAGAGCGGGCAGGCCTGACATTGTGCGTCGCTCCAGCTCCAAGTGGCAGCTCAGGCCCGATTCGCTAGTCATGTACCGGCAGAAGTGTGAGTTTGTGCGGGGAGCGGCGGCCACCAGCAGCGCCCGCAGTTTCAAGGGCACCGGCAGCCTGGTCCGTTGGCTGCTGCCCAGCTCTAGCGGCTGGGGTGACAAGCAGCAAGGGCTGGCAACAGGAGCAGCAACGTCGGAAGGGGTAGAATTAGCAGAGGGTACAGAGGTTGCAGCACCCCAGGGTTCACAAGCAACCACGAGCAGCACTCCAGGGAGAAACAGCAGCCTCGCCAGCAACACCCCAGGGTGCACAAGTAACTACACCAGCAGCACCCAAGGGTGCACAAGTAACCACTCCAGCAGCACCCAAGGGTGCACAAGTAACCACTCCAGCAGCACCCAAGGGTGCACAAGTAACCACTCCAGCAGCACCCAAGGGTGCACAAGTAACCACGCCAGCAGCGTCCCAGGGTGCACAAGTAACCACGCCAGCAGCACCAAGAGAAGCAGCAGCAGGTCGCCCCAAGGAGCCGCTCAGGCGGCAGGTTGGTGAAGGCAGATTATGGCCCTCGCACTCCGACCTCAGCTGCCGGTTCTCCCGAGACTGCTCGGGCTAGGACAGTTTCTTCGTGCAGGTGCGCAGTGGGGGACCCGAGCCTGAGGTGATGCCGCTGGCAATTGGCCAGGTGAGTACGGAGAGAAATGTTTGCCGACAAATGGGTTGAATGTTACTGTGAACTAAATTTAGGGTTGGCATCTCTGCCTTTGAAAGCCTTGCCCTCATGTTTCGCAGCACGAAAGGCCTGTCCCACCTGGGCGACATTTTTGGCAACAGCCTGAAAAGAGGTTGCTGGGTCGTGTTCGGGTCGTGGTGCGGCCTGATGCGTGGTGACGCATGTAGTGACGCGCGGTGACTCCCTGACAACTCTGGATTTTGGAATGTTCAAAATCCAGGGGCGACATCTGGGTGTCTCATCATGTCGTGCGCCCTGTCACACGCTGACGTATGCTGCCCTGCGGGTGACGACCGGTTAGGGTTAGGGTTGGGGTTAAGGACCACAGATGGGCTGTAAAATATTCTTCCTTCAATGCATGGATTTTAAACATTAATATATTAAAATTAATACAATAAAATCGATTGTGCAAATGAAAAGATGTCTGTCCAGTTTTATTTACAGATGTATTGGTCTGCTTCCAGATCCAATCACCATCTACCTTTTCACAGGGATGGATTCAGCGAGTGTAGACTGAACTCCCCTCTCCCCTCCACCCCCCACTTCCCTTATTCTATTATTTCTTTCGGGGGGGGGGGGGGGGGGGTTGAGAAGGCAATCGTTGCGGAATGGATGGATAGGCAGGGGAATTAGTGTGTGTTGGTTGGAGTCGGTAATGTTGTGAGGGGAGAGCGCGGGAGATGTCAGTGGGGGAATACGGGATGATGAGGGGGAAAATCAGTACATGATGAACGGGGGTGGGTCAGTACAGTGTGGATCGGGGGGCTGTGCATGAATGGGGGGGTTCAGTACAGGATGAATTGGGGGACGAGTGTAGGATGGATGTGGAGGTGGCAGGAGAATTAATGCGAGGTGGATAGAGAGATCAGGATGAGTAGATGGGGGGGGGGGGGGGGGGTAGATGGGGAGGGGAGCACAGGCGATGTCAGTGAGGACTGAATAGAGGGGGAATGGGGATCAGTGTGGGGTGGAGAGGAGGGGTCCCAGGGCAAGGGGGGGTGGGGGGGTGGAGGGGGGGCGTACGAGAGAGAGGGAGAGAGGGAGGGGCAGAGGAGGTGGTGAGGAAGGAAGGTCAGCGCTCCTCGGACAGGGACGGCATCATCGCCCCGCAGCCTTGGCCGTCCCTGTCCGCTGCCAAGTGCCACCGCCAAAGGGGGAGGCTGTTGGGAAGCCGAGTCGCCGCCGTCTCCCCTCCTCCGCCAGCCAACAGGAAGGTGCGGGGTCGAGCGGTGCAGGTGCTTCAGGCGGCAGAAGGGGGCCTCCGCCTTCTTTCCTCGCTCCCTCCCTCCCTCCCAGCCTCGGCGTGCGGGAGGGGTTGTTTTGAAAGCGGTTGTCGCCGTTGGCGGAGCTGCAAGCAGCGGCCACTGTGAGGGCTGGCGGGTTGCGGGGGGGAGGAGGTGGAGCCGCCGTCGCCACTGCTGCTGCTGTGCGGGGCCCGTCACTCACTCCGACCCTCCGTCACCCCGCATGGGGGGGTGCGAGGGCCCGGGGCGCGGGAATGGCGAGGGCCCGGCGATAGGGGGGTGGGGGGGCCGGTGGTGTGGGCCCGGCCTGAGCAGCGCCTGGTGTCGGGTCACGGCCGCTGCCAGGACTGGGTTCAGATTCAGTCGTTCCCTGCTTCCCGCCCGGCGACGGGAGAACGGTCTGTGAGGGCTGGCGGACCGACCGACTGACCGGCGGCAGCGACGGGACCTGCTGGCGAGGCTCCAACGCCGCGGATGGAGCCGATGGGCCGGGAGGGCAAACACCGCCCTCCACCCCCCCCGGAGAAACGGGAACTCCTTCTTTTCCAAACCATCCCACGGGTCGGATTGGACCCTTCGCGGGTAGTTTAACACCCCCGATATAAAACAAACAGATTCCCTGCAACGCAACGCAATATTTCAAACTAGGCCCGCGACGTCGAGGCGATCTGATCCCGCCCACTGCGCACGCGCGGAGAAACGGCGTCACTTTGCGTTGCTTCTGCATCTTTGGTCATCAGCTTCCCCCCCACTGTGCAGACGCAGATGGTCGCAAATATATATATATTTTTTCCTCTGAATTATTTTCCTCTGGGAAAAAAAAAGGGGGGTGCGGTCGCACCCAACGCACCCCCCCCTTCGGACGGCCATGGTTTGGGTGAGGCATTGAGAAAGTTTACTCCTTGTGCCCTGGCTTGGGGGGGTGGGGGGGGGGGGGTCACAGTTTGCATTACTGCATATAGAACATGCCAAAATACAGCACAGGAACAGAAGCAAACAATTGGAGGTCAGCCACAATTGTGTTAATATCGAAGATAGGCACAAAATGCTGGAGTATTTCAGCGGGACAGGCAGCATCTCTGGAGAGAAGGAATGGGTGATGTTTCGTGTCGAGGCCCTTCTGACTGATGTCAGGGGAGTGAGCAGGACAGAGATAGACTGTGGTCGGAGACAGTAAGACTGGTAGGAGAACTGGGAAGGGGAGGGGATGGAGAGAGAGAGGGGAAACAAGGGCTATTTGAAGAGAGAGGTCATTGTCAAAAAAAGTGAACACCTGGAACAGCGGATACAGTAGATGAGGTTAGAGGAGGTGCAAGTGAGCCTCTGCCTCACCTGAAAACACTGTCGGTGTCCTTGGATGGAGTCGAGGGGGGAGGTAAAGGGACAGGTGTTGCATCTCTTGCGATTACTGGGGAAAGTACCTGTGTTTGGGTGGGAAGGGACGAGTTGACCAGGGAGTTACGGAGGGAACGGTCTCTGCGGAAAGCAGCATGGGGTAGAGATAGGAAGATGTGACCAGTAGTGGGATCCCGTTGGAGGTGGCGAAAGTATTGGAGGATTATATGTTCAATGCGATGGCTGATGGGGTGGAAGGTTAGGACAAGGGGGACTGTCCTTGCTGCGAATGGGGGGAGGGGGAAGCAAGAGAGGTGCTGCGGTATATCAAGGAGACCCTAGTGAGAGCCTCATCTATAATGGAAGAGGAGAACCCCCATTTCCTAAAGTATGAGGACATCTCCGATCTGGTATGGAAAACCTCACCCTGAATGCAGAAGCGGTGTAGACGTAAGAATTGGGAATAGGAGATAGTCTTTACAGGAAGCAGGGTGGGAAGAGGTGTAGTCTGGATAGCTATGGGAGTCAGTAGGTTTGTAGTAGATGTCAGTCAATAGTCTGTCTCCTGTGATGGAGATGGTGAGATCCAGAAACGGTAGGGAAATGTCAGATGGTCCAAGTGAATTTGAGTGCTGGATGGAGATTAGTTATAAAGTTGATGACGTCAGTGAGTTCTGCATGCGTGCAGGAGTCGGTTGTTAATGTAGCGGAGGTAGAGTTCGGGGATAGGGCCAGTGTACACCTGGAACAGTGATTGTTCGACGAACCCTACAAAGAGGCAGGCATAGCTGGGGCCCATGCAAAGGCCCATAACTGTGCCTTGGATTTGGAGGAACTTGGAGGTCGAAGGAGAAGTTGTTGAGGGTAAGGACCAGCTCTGCTAGGCGGAGGAGTGTATTAGTTGATGGAAATTGGCTGGTTGTGTGGTTGAGGAAGAACGGAGGGCTTTAAGACATTTCAGGTGAGGGGTGGAGGTGTAGAGTGACTGGACATCCATGGTAAAGATGAGGTAGTAGGGGCCTGGAAAACGGAAGTAATTGAAGAGACGAAGAGTGTGTGAGGTGTCTTGCACATAGCTAGGGAGGGATTGGACCATGGGGGATAGGATGGAGTGGAGGTATGTGGAAATTAATTTGGTGGGACATGAACAAGCAGAAGCAATGGGTCTGCCAGGATAGTTCTGTTTGTGGATTTTGGGGAGAAGATAAAATCGGGCTGTGCAGGGCTGGGGAACGGTGAGGTTGGAGGGCAGAGAGCTGGAAGTAATAAAATCAGAAATGGTGTGATATTAAGGCCTGGTGCTCATCTGTGGGGTCATGGTCCAAGGATAAGTAGGAGGAGGTGTCTGAGAGTTGTCCTCATCACTGCACACCAGTCTTTTCTGAATCATGCACTAGGTCACCCTGTTCCCTCTGCATTTGGGAACTGTGTAGTCTCAATATTCAGATCGATGTGGGGTTTTTTCCTGCCAAAATGGATAATTCCACATGTTCTCTTGTTATACAAATTTGTTGAGGCGTTGCCCACCACTTCATGTATTTATGTTCTTCCTTGCCCTCCTTGTGTTCTTTACACAACTTCCTTGCTCACTTACTTTTGTGCCATCAATACATTTAATAACTAATCCTTTTAGTACCTTAATTCAAGTCATTGGACCATACCTTTTGGTGCCTACATCCAAGTTATTTGATTTATATAAAGTCAAGGCACCGATACCTGTCTGACTGTTTTCATCTCTGATTTTATGATCGTTGATTGTATTGGATTTGTCTTGTTTATTATGAATTGGTTACACTTGTGTTGTCTTCACAATGAGTAGATGCCAATGTTGTATTTTCACTCGTATAACTCGGGTATTGTTTGGTTTTGGAGTCCGCACTGACCAGTGATCCCTGTACACAAGCACTATCCTACACACTAGGGACAATTTATAATCTTTACTGAACCTAATTAATCTACAAACCTGTGCGTCTTTGGAGTGTGGGAAACTTTGCCTTTCTTGGATTCAATTTTTGACCGCTAGTATTTGATTTTTTTTCAATCTTGAAGAAAATAGGTTCTGACCTATATATACCTCTCAAAATTTTAGATATTTTAGATAAACCAGCAAGTCTGTCTAATCTCTCTGTCTGAAGAAGGGTCTAGACCCGAAATGTCACCCATTCCTTCTCTCCAGCCTGTCCCGCTGAGTTACTCCAGCTTTCTGTGTCTTTCTTTGAATTAAACCAGCATCTGCAGTTCCCTCTTACACATCCTCTCCCTGGAGTTATTAGAAGAACTCAAGCAGAACAGATTAATCTTCAAGGGTTGCCTATTTCCTTCGCTCCATAGATGCTGCTGCACCCGCTGAGTTTCTCCAGCATTTTTGTGTACCTTTAATCTTCAAGGGAGCATGCAACTAGCTGGCTGAGAATGTCCAGCAGCTTCACATGGATCGTTCTGAGATCCAAGTGACAAACACCAGCAGGATTTGGATTCTAACGTCAGGAGAGTTATGGATCATGTGGGTGGGAAAAGGTGGATCCCCTGACAATCAGCCTCAGATGGCCTGTTCAATATGACCCCATGCTGTGTTTACATGCAATAGGTTGGGGCAAGTTTCAGAAAAATGCAAGAACTTTGAGATCAATAATGAAGCTTGCTTAGTTTTTTTTTAGTTTAGGGATACAGTGTGGTAACGGCCCACCGAGCCAGTGCCGTACACAACCCCACATGCTGGAGACAATTTACAATCTTTACCAAAGCCAATTAACCAACAAAACTGTACGTCTTTGGAGTATGGGAGGAATCCAGAGCACCCGGAGAAAACCCATGCGGTCACTGGGAGAACGTACAAACTCCGTGCAAACAGCACCTGTAGTCAGGATTGAACTCGGGTCTCTGGTGTTGTAAGGCAGCAACTCTACCGCTGCCCCACCGTGTCGTCACGGGTGTAGCTAATTCTGGAACAGCAGTTTTAAGTTCTACAGACCCGATGCTACCTGGCCTTTTGGCCTTTGCTGCATCCATTGCTTTCAACTGGCTCTTGACACATTTGGAAATTGGCTTAAAACTGGCTTCTGTAACGTTAAGGATTTCGCGAAATGGGAGATGGATCAGCCGTTTGGCACTTCAAGTGCTTCAACTTTGTCTTCTGTGCTCTCCTCTGACCTGGCTGCTGATCTTAAAGCTGTCTACTGTTGTCTGGTTAATTGTCCACCACCAGTGTGGCAAGTGTGCGGAGCTTTGATCTGACCCCTGGCTGTGGGATCACATGGCTTTGGCAATTGCATGCTTGTTACTAAGCAGTCTTCCATTGCAGTTTCACCCGACTGAAACCACATTTTTAGCTTTGTCTGGTGATGTACCTGCCATACTTTTCTGCATTTCTCATTCAAACCAGGGTTCATCTCCAGGTGTGAAAGTAATGATAGAGAGTGAGGGATATTGCCGGGACATATGTTACATGTATTCTGGTGTCTTGCTGCTCATGCTCCACAGCACCTCACTGATGCCCAATTTTATACTGTGGACGCAACAAACTGCAGATGCTGGTTTACAAAAAAAGACACAGTGCTGAAATATCTTAGTTGATCAGGCAGCATCTCTGGAGAATATGACTGGGTGGCGTTTTGGATCGGAACCTTTCTTCAGTACCAAGTCATTCACTACTGCTTTCTTCCCAGACATTGATTAAGCCAGTTCAAGAGTCTGAAGAAAGAGACTGATCAGCAAGGTCACCTATTCATATTCTCCCGAGTTGTTTTCCCATTCCGATGAATTCCTCCAGCAGTTTGTCTTTATTTTTCCCATTTTTATACTAGGTGATTTGACTTTTCTCGCAGTTAACCGTTTACAATGAGGCTCTGATAATTGTACACACTAGGAACTTTGATGCTGGACAGGCAGTCAGGCAGATTTGTTCATTTGTTTAGATTAGAGATTCAACGATGGAAACAGGTCCTTCGGCCCACTGAGTCTCAACCAACCAATGATCGCTCTGTTCTATGTTGTCCCAGTTTTGCATCCTACACACGAGGGCCAATTTATAGAAGTCAGTTAACCTATAAACCTGAACGTCTTTGGGATGTGGGAGGAAATCGGAGCAGCTGGAGAAAACCCAGACGGTCACAGAGAGAATGTACAAACTTTGTACAGACAGCAACCTAAGTCAATTGGACCCAGATATCGTGTGCTGCAGCTCTGCCGCTGCTCCACTGTGTCACCCCACCCGTCACTGCCACCCCGCTAAACCAGATTAATCAGGGCTGGACCAGTTTATTCAGAGTTTTACTGTGTTGCCATAGAACATAACGGATGATGTGTGAACACTGGACACTCTGCACTAGAGTTATGTTATGATCGCCTCTACTAAAGTAGATGGATGCGTATTCGTCCAATAGGTTTATTCATCATGTTGGTTCCTACCCTTCCTTTTACAGATCTAATCTAGCTGATTTATTCTTCGTAACCTCACCAGCTTGTTCTGTGGTGGCACTGCCAAATTACTGTAGATGAGTCAAAACACGAAGGAAAAAACTGGGAACAATAACGACAACGTACTGCAGTAATTCATCGGATCAGGCAACATCTCAGGAGGATATGAATAAGTGACGTTGCTGATCAGGACCCTTCTTTAGACTTTTGAGCTGGTTTAATCAATTTCTAGGAAGAAAGCAGTATTGGGTGACTTGGTACTGAAGAAGGGTGCCGAACCGAAACATCACCTAGTCATGTATATCAAAGTATATTGGGTACTCTTGCTATTTTCATTGTTGCTCTCTGCTCTCTCTCGGTCGCTATGGAAAGCTTCAATGTGGTGGAGGATTGGCTTATCATCTAAGGCTGATATACTATATTTGATCTGGCGGCATGTGACTTCATAGGGTCCAGCATGGGTGTCAAAGACTCTCAGTTCAACTTATGGGGAGAAGGCAGGAGAATAGGGTTAGGAGGGAGAGATGGATCGGCTATGATTGAATGGCGGAGTAGACTTGATCGGCCGAATGGCCTATTTCTACTCCTATTCCTTATGACCTTTTCACTCTTTCCTTCCTGGTTGCTGTTGTTCGCTCTGGTTTGTCTGTTCTACTGATGAGACTTGATGCAATTAGGAATTATGATGGCGAGTCTGGTAACTTACTTACAGAATCGTATCACACCATTTGAACAGGTACAGGATAAGAAAAGATTTAGTTTAGTTTATTATTTTCTATTTATTTTATTTATTTATAGATTTTTGTTAGAAGTAAGTACAATAGTGTGGTACTTGAGTACCTAATACATACATACATATTCCCATTCTTGTATAACTTCGTATTTTTAATGTAATAATAAAAGAACAGTGAAAGAAAAAATAAATAAAGAGTGTCAGAATAGATAGACAAGCGAGTAGAAACAGATAGTGAAAAGGAAATAAAGAACAGAGATGAAAAGCTAAAAAGATTGAAAGAAAAAGAGAAAGTAGAGAAAAGACACATTAGGAGAGATCTACCTATTTCGTATTTTTGCCCATCCGTCACCCGGTTCTGAACCATTTAATTTCTAAGGTTATGTTATGTTGGGTTAGGGTTAGTAGGAGGAATCTAATTTCTTCAAGATGTAGCGTTTCCGACATATTTGAAATCCACATTTTGAACGTTGGCGTCGTTGCGTTTTTCCAGAATTTGAGTATAAGTTTTTTTGCTGTTATTAAACCGTAATTAAGAAGACCTTCTCGGAATATAGTTAGTTTACTTCCCTCTTCCATTGATCCAAAGATAATCAGTTCTGTATTGGGATTCAATTTTGTGTTAAATAGTTTTGTAAAAGTTCAAAAAAATTCATTCCAAAATTTAAGAGACAAAGGAATGTGCTATAGTGGCATTTTGAGTTAGATATTTGTCACAGATGGGGGAAACATTTGAAAATATTTTGTTCAGTCTAGTTTTTGAATAATATAATCTATGTAAATTGAATTAGGTTATTTCTTACATTAATTGAACATTTATGTACATATTATAGATTTTTTTTCCCATCTGTCGTTCGGAATTTTTATCAATAACTCTTGTTCCCAGTCCCTTCTAATTGCCTCTGTCATTGGTGTTTCTATATTTAGAATTATATTATATAAGTAAGATATTAAATTGCTTGATTCTGCCTTTCTATTCATTCCTTCCTCTAATAAATCTGGGATTAGAGTTTGATATCCTTGTATATATATATTTTTTAATCTTGAATTTGAAGATATTTAAAATATTGATTAATTTTCAAATTGTATGTAATTGTTGGAATTGTTGGAATGATTAAAAAATTCCCATTTCATACATATCTCCCATTATTTTAATTCCTATTTTTTCCCAATGGATAAACGTTATATCAATAATAGATGGTTTGAATGAGGGATTGTTAGCTATTGGAGAAAGAAGCAATAAATTTCTTGATTTTAAAGTTAATTTTATTTGTTTCCAAATTCGTATTATACTGTGAATAATTGGATTCTCCTTATATATTATATTGTTCAGTTTCATCAGGGAAAGAAGGATTGCTCCTATACAGTAAGGGGAACAATCCTCTTTCTCCATTCTTATCCAATCTACCTGTTGGGCAGAACTGTCCAACCAGTAGATTATATTTTTAATATTCACTGCCCAATAGTAATACAATAAATTAAGGAGTGTCAGTCCCCCTGATTCTTTAGATTTACACAAGTGTTTTCTTTGAATTCTGTGTGATTTATAGTCCCATATGAAGTTTGTAATATCAGAATCTATTTTTTTAAATAATTTATTTGGTAAGTTTATTGGTATTGATTGAAATAGGTACAGTATTTGTGGTAAGATCATTTTTATCGCATTTATTCTGCCTATTAAGGACATAATTGGCAGTGTTTTCCAAAATTTAATCAACCCATTTAATTTAGTTAATAAAGGCATATAGTTTGTGTTGAGTAATGATTTATATTTCCTAATAATTTGGATGCCCAAATACTTAAATTTATCTGTTGCAATTCTAAAAGGGAATTTCAACAGATGTGTCGGCTCTTGAGGTTTTATCGTCATAATTTAGCTTTTGTTCCAGTTTATTCTATATCCTGACAAGGAACCAAATTCCTCTATTAAATTTAGTATATTTGGTATGCTAATTTGCGAATTTGTAATATATAATAATATGCCGTCTGCATATAATGAGATTTTATTATTTGAGTGTTTGGTAATATATCCATGAATATTCGGATGACTTCTGCTTTCTGCTAAAGGCTCTATCACTAGTGCAAATTGCAGGGGCAATAATGCGCACCCCTGTCTATTGCCCCTTGCTAATTGGAATTTCAGGGATAATATATTATTAGTCAGTATTCTAGCCGTCGGCTTATCGTGTAATAATTTTACCCATGAGATAAAGTTATCTCCCATATTAAATTTTTGCAATACTTTGAATAAATATTGCCATCTACTTGATCAAAAGCTTTTTCTGCATCCAATGAAATAATTGCTAGATCTTCTTCAGTATTATGTGAGTACATTATATTAATCAGCCGTCTCAAATTGTTAAATGATTATCTCTTTGGTATAAACCCCGTTTGGTCCGGGTTTATTAGTTTGCTAACATATTTACTCAATCTTCTCGCTAGGGTCTTTGCTAATATTTTTTGATCTGTATTTAGGAGTGCTATGGCTCTATATGAGCCTGGGTCTTCTAGATCGTTATCCTTTTTTGGTATAGGTGTAATAGTTGACTCGGTGTTTCTGGTAGCTTATTTTCTTTAAAAGCGTGTATATATAAATCTTGCAGGCGTGGAGAAATTATCTCGTAGAATCTTTTATAGAATTCATTACTAAAGCCATCTGGTCCAGGCGTTTTGCCATTCTTCAATGAATTTATTGTTTCTTCTATTTCCTGAAGTGTAATCTGAGCTCCTAATCCCTCTTGTTCCACCATATTTAATTTTGGAAGATTACAATTGTCTAAGAAATTTGTAATTTGAGTATTATTTGCAGAGGCTTTCGATGTATATACATTTTGGTAAAATTGAGCAAATCTTTTATTAATATCTATAGGTAGTGTTAGTAATTCCCGTTTGTCTGATTTAATTTTAATAATTGTATTTTCTGTTTCCTGTTGGTGTGCTAAGAGTTTGTGGTTTTTGTGGTTTATCACGAAATTCAAAGTTTTCTTGGTTTGTAATTTGAAATAATCTTCTTATTCTGGCTGCTAAAATTTTATTTAATTTATATTTTAGTATTATCATCTTAGTATGTTTATCTATAGATGGTTCTTTGGCATTTTCTAAATCGAATTGTCTAATTTCTTGTTCTATCTGCAATTGTTCAGCGTTATTCTTTTTATTTTGGAAAGCTTGATATGAAATTATAGTTCCTCCTATAAATGCCTTAAAAGTTTTCCATAATAAGGAAGGTGAAGTATCTGGTGTATCATTTGTCTCAAAGAAGAATATCATCTGCTCTTTTAAATATGTGCAACCTTGTGAGTTGTTTAAGATTTGGGGGTTAAACCTCCAGAACGATTTTTTATCAGTTAACGGGGAGTGATCAGAAATAATACTATTATGATATTTAGAATTACATGTATATGGAATTAATTTAGTGTCCACTAAGAAATAATCAATGGGTGAATATGTTTTATGTACCGTTGAATAAAATGAATATTCCTACCTACTGGGTTAGCGATCCTCCATACATCTGTTATGTTGGTATTTTTTATGTATGTATTTAGGAGTTCACTAGTTTTAGATTTTATGTTAATCCTTTTTTGTTTTGCTGATTTATCCAGATATGGATCTAAAACACAATTAAAATCTCCCCATATTATCACATTTTGATAGTTACGTTCTGAAATTGTATCCAGAATTTTGCTAAAGAATTGGGGGTTATCAAAATTAGGGGCATAAATATTTATCAAAGTGGAGTAGAATGAAGTTCTCCCGTAACTATGACGTACCTCCCCTATATCTGCTTTATTATTATTATTATTATTGTCACGTTTACTGAGGTACGATAACGTTTTTTTCTGTGGCATGCTATTCTGTCAACGAAAAGACTATGCCTGATTACAATGTACACAGATACAGAATAATAGGTTATGGTAGACGAAATATTTAAGAAAGAACTGCAGATGCTGGAAAAACCGAAGGTAAATAAAAATGTTGGAAAAATTCAGCGGGTGAAGCAACATCTATGGAGCGAAGGTATAGGTGGTGTTTCGGGTCGAGACCCTTCTTCAGACTATTCCTTCGCTCCATAGATGCTACCTCACCCGCTGAGTGTTCCAGCATTTTTGTCGACCCCGAATAATAGGTATAATGTTTGATGCAAGGTAAAGCATGATTAAAGATGCTTTGAAGGTCTCCAATGAGGTAGATAGGAGGTCAGGAATACTCTATAGTTGGTGATATGGCTGTTCAGTTCCCTGGTAACATCTGGGAAGAAATTGGTGCTGAATCTGGAGGTATGCATTTTCAAACTTTTGTATCTCTTGCCTGACGGGAGAGGGGAGTGACTGGGGTGAGACTGGTTCTTGATTATGCTGGTGGCCTTGCCAAGGTAGCATGAAGATCAGGTCTGAAGAAGGGTCTCGACCCGAAACGTCACCCATTCCTTTTATCCAGAGATGCTCCCTCATCCCGTCAAGTTACTCCAGCATTTTGTGTCTATCTTCAGTTTAAACCAGCATCTGCAGTTCCTTCTTAGAACTAAGAGAGAATTCCGATGGCCTTTGGCGTTCACCCATCGGCCTCTGCATTCAACATATTATCGACCACCAGTAGCATCTTCCCATCCTGTCACCCCTTGTGTTTTCTGCTTTCCGCAGGGACCACTGTCTTTGCAACTCGCTGGTCTGCTATACTTACCAAGCAATTCCAATGTAAGTAAGACCTGTCCTACTGGTGCACGCAGGTATCAAACCCAGCGTTCGGAAGGCGCGGTCAGGTGAACCGGGAGGGGCTGCTTGTTTTCGCGTGGTTTGACGATGTGGTCAGACATGTCTCGGGAACCTGTTTACTGAGAAGTGAATTTTCGAAGAAAAGTTTGTTTAAAACTTCAGTTATCTTTCTTGAGACCGCCAAAGACCTATCTTTTCATCGTTTCTCAGAATATTTAGCTGTGCTGCTGTTCCTGTAACAGCCTAGGTCAAATGTGCATCCTGTTTTTAACAAGATGTGTGTTGTGTATGAAATAGGTGGCCCAGTGGACCTATCTTGTTTGCACTTTGTTCAGTGCTAACTATATTCTAAGCCACAGTTTCTTTCAAGTCGTATCTTGGGTTTCACCATGCACAGAACCAAAACCTTTTTTTTAGACCACTGAAATAAAGTGTAGCTTTAAACAGGGTGGCACATTGGTGTAGCTGGTAGAGCTGTTGCCTCACAGCCAGAGACCTGGGTTTGATCCTGACCTCAGGTGCTGTCTGTTGAACCTGCTTTGGTCTCCCTGGACTGCGTGCGTTTCCTCCTATATTCCAAAAATGTACGGGCTTGTAGGTAAATTGCCCCAAGTGTGTAGGGAACAGATGCTAAAATAGGATAACAAGAGAACTGGTGATTGATGGTCGGTGCAGACTCGGTGGGCTGAAGGGCCTGTTGCCATGCTGTATCTCTAAAGCTAAAAAACTAAAAACTAAGTGTGATTATTATTAACTAGAAGGGTTTTTGGGGCAAATTTCATTCCTAATTAAATGCTTATTTTCTAAAGTCATTATGCTAATTTTCAGAGAGGCAGATTGATACTCGGTGTGATTGCTGCAGAGTGTACTCCCCACATCCCAGTCACATGAGAAATTAAAAACCGCAGTAAAGTATTTGCACTGTCTGGCAGCAGCTATGAGTCATGGAGTCATAAAGCAAAACCGTTTGACCCAACTCTCCTTCCCAAACAAGATGCTTAAAGCCAGTTCCATTACCCTGCATTTGGCCCATATCCCTGTAAACCTTTCCTTCCACGTGCCTGGACATATTTAAATGTCTTCTTAAACGTCACCATTATTCTGGACTCCAACATTTCCCCTGACAGCTGCTGTGCTACATATGATTCTGGTTTCACTGTCTGGTCTTGCCTATTTTTAATCGTGCAGCATCGACTTTGCCTTGCGTTCTGGTTCTTTTGACACTGTTTCGACACTGCCAATGTTTGATCAATGGCTAGACACAAAATGCTGGAGTAACTCAGCGGGACAGGCAGCATCTCTGGAGAGAAGGAATGATGATTTTTTTGGGTCGAGACCCTTCCTCAGTCTGATGTCAGAGTGGGCGGTACAGAGATAAAATGTAGTCCGAGACAGTAAGACTGGTCAGAGAACTGGGGAGGGGAGAGAGCGAGAGGGAAAGCAAGGGCTACTTGAAGTTAGAGAAGTCAATGTTCATACCACAGGGATGTAAGCTACCCAAGCGAAATATGAGGAGCTGTTCCTCCAATCTGCGCTTGGCCTCACTCTGACAGCAGAGGAGGCCCAGGACAGAAAGGTCAGTTTGGGAATGGCAGTTAAAGTGTTTGATCAGTTTAGAATCATTTGCCGGGACTGCATGTGATTTTGCACTGAGTTGGGTCCCCAGCCACCAGTGACTGCAAAAGCATTTAATTGTTTTTACATTCCCAATCGCAACCATTTAACACCCAACGTCCTGGAATGGTATAGTAGCTGACGTTGACTAATAATCCTGAGAATAATGAATGATGTTTGAGTTGTTTGCTAATGGTCTAAAGCGTGAAGCCTCCTCCCATGTCAGGGACTGGATGTGTGGCAAACCTGACATTCTTGGGGAGTCATCTGGAGCACAATAAACATCCTTGATCCTGTACAAGTGGAGATTGATTGATGTGATTCCCTCCAGCTGTTTATTTTTATAATGCTAGGGAAACATGCTTATGAGTTAGTATTTCATATGGAGCTGCATAGGAGGAGGTGACCAGCCCCTATTAGTCCAGGTCAGGACACCCTAGAGCAAGCTGGTCGGTCCTACACCTTCAAGTCCTCTAATTACTTTTGTTTAAGAACTTCTAATTTTAAATTGTGCATTTCCTGAAGGCTTAGAACTTTCCAAAGTGAGCATTGAAATGAAATTGAGAATGGAACAAGCAGTTGAATATGCAGAGTGCCTCCGCAAGGTGACATTGAGCAGGAGATCTGCTTGAGGATGTTGGTGGAGGGAAAATGTTGGCCACGTGGCTCTTTAACAAGCCATGAGCTTGTCACTCAGCAACTGGTGTGTCACCCGATCTCTGTTCATAAGTTCTAGGAGCAGAATTAGCCATTTCGGCCCATCAAGTCTACTCATGGATGATCGATCATTTCCCTCTCAACCCCATTTTCCTGCCTTCTCCCAGTAATCCCTGACACCCTTGCATATCAAGAATCTGTCAACTCTACCATTCAACTATCCATTGACTTGACCTCCGTAGCCGTCCGTGGCAATGAATTCCACTGATTCATTACCCTCTGACTAAAGAAATCCATCTATATTCATGGACATTATACACCAGATGTTTAGTCCTGCAAATTCCAGTGTGCCCGGAGGAAAGCAAGATGTTGCAGTGCAGCGCCAGTGTTCTTTTTGGACGGATGTGACGGAGAAACAAAAATGTGCTGCCAGTGGAGTTGGTGTTAAGACTGGGTACAGGAGAACATGGGGAGCTGGTCTGTGTTTGGGGTGGTGAGGGAGAGCCATTGGGGGTCTGCCGTGTCATCAACGTTTATTTTGGAATTTAGTGATACACCGTACCTCGGCCCACTGAGTCCGCACCGACCTGCGATCACTCCATATACGAGCGCTACCCTACACACTATGGACAATTTGCTATCTCCAGAAGCCAATTAACCTACAAACCTGTACGTCTTTGGAGTGTGGAAGGAAACCGGAGCACCTGGAGAAAACACAAGCGGTCACTGGGAGAATGTGCAAACTCCGTACAGACAGCACCCAGTGTCAGGATTGAACCCGGGACTCTAGCTGTTAGGCTGCAACTCTACAGCTGACCCACTGTGCCATCCAGGAAGCAGAGTGGATTATATGCCCCAGTCTGTATCAGATGGTTGCAAGCTTCAAGATCCTAAGTGTAAATATCATCACCAATTTGTCCTGGTTTAAATATGGTCACTCTATGGCCAAGAAAGCACACCAAGACCTTAGCTTTCTCAGAATATTAAGACCATTTGGTACGTTTCCAATGACTCCCACCAATTTCTACAGATGGGCAATAGAAAGCATCCTGTCAGGATGCATCACAGCTTGGTTTGGCAACTGCTCTGCCCAAAAACACAAGAACCTGCTCAGAGTTGTGGATGTGTCCAGTACATAGTGCAAGCCAGCTTCCTTCTATCCACAGCCTTCTCTCTCCAACAACTCCATCTATAGCATTGGCTCGGGGAAAGCAATCAAAATAATCAAGGACCACTTGCATCCCGGTCATTTTCTTTTCAACTCTTCCATCCAGAAAAGATCAAAAGCATATACCACCAGATTCAAGAATGGCTTCCTCCCTGCTGTTATCAAATTCTTTAAAGGGCCTCTAATGCTAAAGTTAAATTCTCAATCTTTCAATTGACCTCATGGTTGCCCTTACATTTTTCTTTTGCCTGCACTTTCTCTGCAGCTGCACTGTTTATTTTCTCTTCTGCGCTAGCTGTTGTACTCATTAATGGTATGATTGTACCTGTTGTGTATGGTATGATTTGCCTGGATGGCAAGTAAAACAACATTTTTTCAGGGGGTTAGGAAATGGACATTTGAGGTCTGGACTTGGGTTGATTGAGGTTGTGGGGGTGGGATGGTTGTGGGATCGGGGACAGTGAAGTGTATTTATGGTTGAGATTGGAAGGCCTGGGGTGTTGCACCCTCTCCGTGGAGATGTGAATGATGAAAGTTAAATAAGTGTAACTCACTTTTGGAAGACCCAAGTTGCCCTGGGAGTTCCCATGGCTAATAGCATCCAGAGGAGCTTGTCTATGTTCCACTGCTGTATTTCAAATGGATTATTGCATGATGATTGACGCCATCCTTTGAACCCCAAACAAAACAAAGTTAATCATTCAGGAGAATATGCCCATTATGCCAACATCATCTTGCATCACCTCATGAAGTGAAAAACATCAAACTTCCATTCCCTGTATGCAGTTTGCCATTTGTTGTGATTTATTTATAGGTGAAGTATATACTGGTGAAATTTATAGGTGGAGGGAGAACAATAGTTCAATAGCTCAAGACATAGTCTTGAGCCACACACATATTGAACTTCTTTTTCTCATGAAAATTGTGTCTTATGATCTAATCATGTCAACGTAATCTTTAAATCATAATTTTGCATCGACTGCTCTAACAACCTGGAGTTTAAGGGCTTTATAGTGATCTGAGCTACCTCTTTGAGGAGGAATAATTGCTTGGGATACCAATTAACTTGTTCTGTTTTAAATGTCTTTTAAACCCGTGACAGTTTACAGCGAACGCATGTTTTTTTTAATAGTTAATTTCTGATGAGTGCATTGCTTCATTTATGGCCACTCTTTAAATGTAAAATTAAAATTGAGTATTGTTCCCTTTTGATGGGGACAAACACATAATTCATATCACAACCACGACAAAGATTGACACACAATTCTGGAGTAACTCAGCGGGACAGTTTTTAGACTGAAGAAGTATTCTGACCCGAGACGTCACCCATTCCTTTTCTCAAGAGATGCTGCCTGTCGCGTTGAGCTACTCCAACATTTTATGTCTTATCTTCGGTGTAAACCAGCATCTGCAGTTCCTTTGCAACCGCAACCTGTATTATGCTGTACTGTATCATGAAACTGTCAGGTCATTTTTGTAGGTAATGTGTTATTAAGCAGATAGAATAATCTAAAGGTAAAGTACTGCGAATTAGCAAAATGAAAACAAGAAATACTAATAATACTCGGCTAGTCAGGGAATGTGCAGAGAGCAAAATCTCTTGCTTTTGTCTGTAACTTGCTTGACAACATCAAGTCCAGATTACTTTCTCAAATCCATGTCCCGAGCCTTAAGGACAAACGCACAGCCTGACGTTCCAGTCGACACTGCCGCTCTGCTGGAGTCGCTGTTGCTGCCACATGATAGTTGATGTAATATTGTGGTATAATCCCCTGTAGAAATGTATCATGTGACAACTGATATGTGCGCATTGTTAGTGTTGTTGAGTAGGCCCGAACCAGATGTGTACAGCACCGAAGGAAGAAGGCTCTTTGGCATGGGCTTGTACATGCCGATCAAATTTCTAAACTGAGTTAGTCCCGTTTGCTTTAATTTAGCCCATAACCCTCTAGATCCTTGCTATCCATAATCTGTTCAAATGTCTTTTAAACATTGTTATTGCACCTGCCTATGCCACTTCCTCTAGCAGCATGTTCCACATACCTACCACCCTCTTTGTGAAAAGCCTGATCCCCAGATCCCCTTAGGTTTTCCCCTCTTATCTTAAATTTGTGCCCTTTAGTTAAAAAATCCCCTATCATGGGAACAAGACTGACTATTCATCTTGTGATTTTATATAATTCTATTAGGTCACCCCCTCAGCCTCCCAACCTCCAGTGGGAAAATCCACCCAGTCTCTGCTAATCTAAAGCAGATATATCAAGATAGTTACTTGGGTGTCACCTGAAAACTGACTCTTGTTTGGTTGTAAATTAATCCATGTCCTAATTTAAAGAAGAGTAGTATTTTTAGGAAATATTAAGAACATTCAAATAATCAAGCATAATATGTCAAGGGAGAAACTGTTAATGTACATGACAATTTATCTTGTCCCCAGGCAATATTTATCCCTCAGCCATGTATGACAAAGGGTTGTCGTTCTAAAACGATGTCACTCTCGCAACAGATGCTGTACTTTCACAGTATTTTTTGGTTGTTACTTTCAGCAACAACGATAATTTAGACTTTAGACAAACGGCACGAAAACAAGCCCTTCGGCCCACTTAGTCCGCGCCAACCAGCGATCACCCCATATACTAGCACTATCCTACACACCATTTTCAATTTTACTGAAGCCAATTAATCTACGTCTTTGCAGTGTGGGAGGAAACCAGAGCACCTGAAGAAAATCCACCCAGTCACAGGGAGAACGTACAAATTCTGTACAGATAGCACCCATAGTCGGGATCGAACACTGGTCTCTAGCGTTGTAAGGCAGCAACTCTACCCCTGCGCCACTGTGCTGTTTGAATCATATGAATCATTTTTCTATTAATGTCCTCTGCTATTTGCAATGAGCTGGGATCCGAAACTCTTGAGAGTAGCATAAATAATGTGCCTTTTCTTGATCGTCAAAGAGTGGGGAGAGACAAATCAAGCTTAATCTATCGTAATCAGTAGGCAATGTAAAATGATGCACATTGGAATAGATTGTAAAACATTTCAGAATTCAGAAACTTTGTTCAATTCATGTTATAGTCATTCAGCATGAAAAGGGGCCCTTCATCCTACTTGTCCGCAAGGATCATGATGTTCCATCTAATCTCGTCCCAATTGGCGCATATTCTTCTAGCCCTTTCTTATCCATGTCCCAGTCTGTGTCTATTAAATGTTATTGCACCTGCCTCAACTGCTTCCTCTGGCAATTCCAGGCGTTCTCTGCACAGTAGCATGTTTGGAGAATGACAGTGGAATTGGTACAATGTTATTATTGGGATTCCTATCATTGGGGTAATCTGGTCCTGCCAGTAAAGAGCTGGTCTGGCGTTCCTGTGTGTAGGTTTATTGTCTTGCCCGCTCCATCTACTCAAGTCCCAGACCCACCAATCTTCAGCCAATCATGTGTCTCATTCGGCATTACCAATTCCAGTTAACCTTTCCCATTCCTGATCCAGGAGACAACATTCAAGTCGTACCTCAAAATCCACCACCACGCTCCTCTCCCTGGCCACATGTTGGGCTGATCCTCCCCACTCCTCAGGATTTTACTTTTCTTGCTACTATCCATTGCCTAGTTGAATGGATAGATTCCAAAATGAATAGAGCTCATCGGGCGATCTGAAAATTATGGTCACAGCAAAGATGTAACAAAGCCTTTTTTGAAGCTTATAGAATTCATCAGATGTACAAGTGATTGTATTTGAGAACAATACAGTGTGTAGTTTATTATGCAGTGAAAAGACAGAAAGCTCGATGCTCATTTAGTTTGAAGTGCTAATGCTGAGCTATGTACAAATGCCAGTATACACGCAATCATTTTTTAACAATTCCTTTTGGAAAGGTGTGTGTAGTAAAAAGGAATCTGTTTCTTTTTTGTGAGCAATTGTCATTCCCATCGTACCAATCAACAGGCCAATGATTTGGTCATATGATATCTGAACACCATTAAGTCACAGCGTTGCAGACAATGAATGCATTTGAATCAGCCAGCTTGCCTGCTGTCGATCTATCTGCCACTTAGTCTTTTGGACAAGCACACCATGTGCCTTCTCTCTAAATGGTTTGCTTGGCTATGTATGTACCTGAAACTAAGATGTTTTCCATCTGATTTTAGGTTCCATTGGCTATCCCTCACTCCAAAAAGAATGCACAGCAGAAATTTAGGATTGCAGGCCAACAAAGAATATTTTCAATTGGAGGGAAATAAGTTTTTAATTCTGGGCGGATCAATGCACTATTTTCGTATTCCACGGGCGTATTGGTCTGACCGCATGTTGAAGATGAAAGCCTTGGGTTTGAATACTTTAACAACGTAAGTGATATTCATTGTGTGCAAAGATATATTACAATAAGCCTTTTTTAAAAATTTCCTTTTATGATTTTGTTCCCTGAATTTGTCATGCTGGCTTTTCTAGTCTTTGTATACATTTATAGCAGGTATTCTTCTGATGTTTCAAAGGCAGGTTATAAACAGGGCCTCAGCAGCTTTTACATAAAACATGCAGGAACAGGCCCTTCAGCCCACAACGTTTGTACCAAACATAGTGCCAAGTTAAACTTATCTCCTGCCTGCACGTCATTCATGTCCCTCCATTCTCTGCAAATATATGTGCTTATTAAAATGCCTCTTAAATGCCACTATCGTATCTGCTTCCACCACCACCAGTGTGTTCCAGGCACCCTCCACTCACTTTGTGTATGAGGGGAAAAAAACTTGCCCTGCACATCTCTTTTCAACTTGTCCCTGTCACCTTAAAGCTATGCCCTCTTTTTGATATTTCTATCCTGGATGAAAAAGGTTCTGACTCTCTATCCTATCTATGCCTCTCATAATTTTAAATGCTTTTATGGGGTCTCCCCTTAACCCCCAATGTTCCAGAGAAAACAATACAAGTTTGTCCAACCTATCCTTGTGGCTAATACCTTCTATTCCAGTGAGCAGTCTTGTAAACCTTTTCCTCATCTCTCAAACCTCCCAAATGTAATGGGGCGACCAGAACTGCATTGAATGCTTCCAATGTGGCTTTAACACGCTTAGAAGTTTGACTTCAGAGTGAGGAGTCAGTCTTGGTGAACTTTTGATATTTTGTATAATGCATTAGTGTCCATGTTCTTATTACAGGTACGTTCCATGGAACCTTCATGAGCCAGAGAGGGGGACGTTTAATTTTAAAGATGATATTGATCTTGAGTGAGTAGATAACATTTGTGTTTCCTGGTGGTTTTTATTTTTTGCAATGTTTCTTCAAAGCATTTCTTTACAGACAGTTTCTGAGCATCAAACACCTTATAGGGAAAGCACATCTCGGACCCGCTGACCTTCAGCATAGGAGCACCGCAACACTGTGTACTCTCCCCTCTCCTTTACTCTCTCTACACCAACGACTGCACCTCCACATACTCCTCTGTCAAGCTTCTCAAGTTTGCGGACGACATAAACTGATTTTCTGATCCAGGATGGGGAGGAATCTGCCTACAAACAGGAAGTGACACTGCTGCCGTCCTGGTGCCATCGCAACAACCTGGAGCTCAATGCTCTTAAGACAGTGGAATTAATTGTAGACTTTCAGAGAGTTCCCCCTCCCCTCCCCCTACTCACCATCAACAACACCGCAGTCTGTGGAGTCTTTTAAGTTCCTTAAATAGGAGGCTGCCATTGACTCCACAGTCAAAAAGGCTCAACAGAGGATGTACATCCTGCAGCAGCTGAGAAAACACAATCTGCTACAGGCAATGATGGTCTAGTTTTATACTGCCATCATTAAGTCTGTCCTCACCTTCTCCATCATGGTTTGGCTCGGCCACCAAGCATGACATTAAAAGCTGGAGGCTGCAGCGCATCGTTCGATCAGCTGAGAAGGTTGTTGGCCGCAACCATTCTTCCCCCCCCCCCCCCCCACCTCAGTGACGATCTGTACACTGCAAGGGACAGTCAGCGAGTGGGTAAGATCATCTCTGACCCCACTCACCCTGGCCACAAACTCTTTGAAGCACTTCCCTCTGGAAGGCGACTCCGGTCTTTTTTCCACGAGCAGTCGCTCTACTCAACAGCCTAAAGTCTGTAGCCTCCTTTTGCTCTGGTATTTCATTTCATTCTTCACATGCTTAAATGATCATATTTTATTTATTCTTAATTGTTTACTGTATTTCACGTTGTTAATTGCGAGCAAAGCACCAAGGCAAAGCACCTTGTATGCATACATGGCTAGTAAAATGTATTCAATATTCATCTTGATTGCTCAAAGAATGTGATGTTCCTTGCAGAATCTTGTCCATTGTAGCTTGTAAGATTTTTGTTGCTGACTTCACACCATAGGGTAGTTTTGTGTTGGCACGGTGGTTAATACTGCTACCTCAAAGCTCTGGAGACCTGGATTATATCCTGGCTTTGTGCAGTGTTTACACGTTTTTCCCCTGATGCATGTGTTTTTTTCTGTGTCCTGTAGTCATGTTTATTAATAGGTTAATTGGCCTCCGTAATTTGCCCCCATCATGTAGGAGATTTGAGGGACCAGAGTGCAATTAATGGGAATGGGAGAGTATAAAATGGGATTAGTGTAAATAGGTGTTTGATGGTCCTGGAGGACCTGTTTCGATTGCTGTACTCCTCCAAGCATCACAGCTATTTCAGGAGGACTAGAATACAACCCAGTGGTGTAATGCTGAGGCTCTGTGGTGCTGGTCAGGCCACATTTGGAGTATTGTAAGCAATAATCTGAGGATGTGCTGGCTCTGGAGACGGTCCAGAGGAGGTTTACAAGAACGATTAGAGTAATGAGTAGGTTAACTTATGATGAGCGCTTGTCGACACTGTGCCTGTACTCGCTGGAGTTTAGCAGAATGATGGGGGACCTCATTGAAACAGACAGAATAGTGAAAGGCTTGGAAAGAGTGGATGTGGAGTGGATGTTTCCATTAGTGGGAGAGTCTAGGACAAGCGGTCATAATCAGAATTAAAGGATGTTCCTTTAAGGAGGAGATGAGAAGGAATTTATTTAGTCAGATGGTGGTGAATCTGTGGAATTCTTTGCCACCGAAGGCTGTGGAGGCCAAGTCAATGGGTATTTCTAAGGCAGAAATATATTCTTCATTATTATGGATGTCAGGGATAATGGGGAGAAGGCGGAGAATAGAGTTAGGAGGGAGAGGTAGATCAACCATGATTGAATGGCGGAATAAACTTGATGGGCAGAATGGCCTCATTCTACTATTACTTATGACCTGATCTTATCTACCTGATCTTCGAGAACAACAACCAATGATCAGAAGCCATCAGTGAGTGCAAGGATGTGGATATCACTTGGAAAGGCACCATTTTGTTCATTTGCTCCAAGTATAATACTTTCTTTTCTAGGGCCTATCTCAATCTAGCCAATGACTTGGATTTATGGGTCATATTGCGCCCAGGACCATATATCTGCTCGGAGTGGGACCTTGGAGGTTTACCCAGGTAAATTTGACAAAGCAAAATAGTTTTCTTTTTAAAAAAAGACACAAAGTGTCTGAATAGCTCAGCAGGTCAGGCAACATCTCTGAATAACATGGAGCAGGTGACGTCTCGGGTCGGAACCCTCTTTCAGATTTAATTTACTAGTTGTGCAAATTGAGGGTAAATCTTTCTGAGCAATACCCATGGGAGCAATGTTTCCTTTGCTAATAATAGATCTGTTGCCTTGCCATCAATGTTGGTGTAAATAGTCAAATCTAAATATAGGCTGCAGCGTGTCCTCGAATAAGAATCTAACTATTGGTCTCAGATGACCTTGCAAAGCTAGAATAGAAACCTTAATTAAAATGTATCACTAATGTAGTAATACTTTAGAATGGAATTTCCAAACATTCCTTTTTATGGTTTATTGTTTTAAGCTTTTATGCTTAAAAGCATAAAAGGTAAAATTTTGTTCTGCAAATGATGAATGGAAATTCTGTATCTATAATAATTTATTATGGTGTCCTATGCCAGTACTGTAATTTCTGTATGTAGTCCTGCTTTGAGAATATTGTTCTACATGCAGAAACAATATGCAAGGAACTGCAGATGCTGGTTTACAAAAAAAATGACGCCAAGTGCTGGAGTGGGTCAGTCATCCATGACCTCCATCGTGATACCTGACGTGCTGAGTTACTCTAGCACTTTTGTGTTTCACCAAATCAGTATGTAGCCTTGCAAGTGATTGATGTGTGTATTATATGCATAAGGGCTATGCATGCTTATCATCTCACCTTGGTTGATGACAAACAGATGTTGAGAGACAAGGCACTGCAGATGCCTGATTTCCAAAGCATCAGTGCAGGTGTAACTCAGCAGGTCAGGCAGCATCTCTGGAGAACATGGATAGGTGATGTTTCAAATTGGGACCCTTCTTCAGACACATGGACTAGTTTAATCAATGTCTAGGAAGAGATCAGGATTAGATGACTTAGTACTGGAATGATAGATTTGGATGCGTTCACATTCATGGATATGTTCACATTCATAGAAGATAGACACAAAATGCTGGAATAACTCAACGGGACAGGCAGCATCTCTGGATAGAAGGAATAGGTAACATTCGGGTCGAGACCCTTCTTCAGACCGATCCGAAACGTCACCCATTCTTTCTATCCAGTGATGCTGCCTGTCCCCTGAGTTACTACAGCATTTTGTGTCTATCTTCAGAGTAAACCAGAATCTGCAGTTCTTTCCTACACATTTCGACAGTAACATGGCACGTCGTAAAATACAAATAAATGTGTCAGTCGTAGCACTTAAAACCTGTTTTGTTTTTTTTTTGCAAAAAAATAATTGCAGACCTTTCTTTAAAATATTAGTATTTTCCCAATGGTGGAATCTTACAGAAGAGTGTGATGTACTGTTGTCTCTATTTTGATTGATATAACTATATTTGGTTTAATTCTGTTAATTGATAGAGCGGAAACTATAGATTTCAGGCATAAAGAGCATGGGTTATCAGAAATTATGATCTTTAGGCGAAGTGTTATTTAATTTCACTGTACTTATTATTTGATCCGTTCTCTTTTTAGTTGGCTGCTGAGAGACAGAAAAATGAAACTGCGCACAACGTATGCTGGGTTTACTGATGCAGTCAATGCCTTTTTCAATGTGCTAATTCCTAAGGTCCTCAAATTTCAGGTGAGTTAGGCCAATTCACGAGATGTTCGGTGTCTCTAATAAGCTTGGTTTATATTGCGTTAGTTGGAAAGCTTCTTTTATCATGGCTTGATTTTATCAAATAAGTTTCAACTTGGCAATTTAACCCTCTGGCAAACTATTTGATATGATCCAGAAAGTTGCGATGTCCAACTTACAGGTCAGAAGACATCATAAAAGAACATTTAATGCAGATGACGAACATCACTGAACTGATTTCCTGCCTCTTGGGTCTATAGAACGTTACCTTTTAAAGTTAATTATTCCGAGGCAGAAATCCGGCGATAATATTTTTAATTCACATAAATTGCAATGGTTTTTCTTTTATATGAAATCTTGTGGTATTTAAATGGATTATGAACTCCTCCCCAGGAATCCACAGCTCCTTTATGAATCCATATTTCAAACCGAGACTAGTTTGGATTGATTGATGACAGAAAGATGAGAAATAAGCCAGAATTGGCTTCTGAATATATCAAGGAACAGGTTATCAAAGAGGAAATTAACTGCCAATTTGCCAATTATTTTTGCATGCACGGCAACACTTGCTAGCAGTATGTGCATTTGAAAGTTTCCTCACCTTGTAATCTCACTCCTTTATCCTCCCCATAAAGCAAGACCAACTTGGAACCCACATAGAACAGTACAGTACAGGAACCGGCACTTCAGCCCACCATGTCTGTGTCGACCATGATGCCAAGACCATCTCTCATCTACCTGTGCATACTGGTCACTGTTAATCCCATGCATCCAAATGTTTCTAGATCAGCCTACCATTGAGGTCTTTATCAAAATGCCTTACTAAAATCTATACAAGTCAACACCCACATCCATCACCTACATCACCGCGTTTGAACAAACTGTTTATACCTACCATCCCAATATCATCATCAGGGACTCCAACTCTCCAGCTTTCGGCGGGAGATCGCCCGCTGAAAGTCCATTTTCGCAAAATCTCCCGCTCTCCCGCTTGAGATGTAATTTCTCCCGCCCGGGCGGGAGATTTTGCTAAAATGGACTTTCAGCGGGCGATCTCCCGCCGAAAGCGGGAGAGTTGGAGTCACTGCATCATCTTCAGTTAATGCCCATTTATTTAATTGTATTGATGTACTTTGAGGAATACAATAGATGCAGAGTTGATTTACAAATGTTCTCTAAGGACGAGATCATAACATTAAACTCCTTGTCTGTTCCTACCTACAATTGACTGCAGGCACCCTATATATCTCAGTGAACCACTCGAGTGTATCCCACGACTAATGGTGGTGCTCCACAATTTCTCAGTGCAACTTTGACAGGCAACAAAGGTCAAACTTCATTTCATGAAAGGTTTAAAAAGGATGAAGTCATTCAAGTTGCTGTTTACCGAGTTGAAGACTAAATCACACTTGACTATGATGGTGACAACAAAGCAACAGATTTTGCTGATTAAGTTGAAGGACAGTCAGTCGAATGCACAAGTGTCCCCAGTGAGAGGTCAAGTCCTCCAGGAATAGAGAAATTGGGAAAAACAAATTAAATAAAGTGGTAATATTATTATATGTGAAATTTAAGCAGTAGATCATATTATTAACCTTATGTTCTTCATTTATAGTACAAAAACGGAGGTCCAATTATTGCTGTGCAGGTAGAAAATGAATATGGTGGCTATGCCAAAGATGACAACTACATGGCTTACGTAAAAGAGGTAATGTGGTTTTGTTTTCAATGTTTTGGAATAAAAATAACCCGGCGTAATTTTTAAGCGGTGTTCCTTTTTTCCTCACTCCATTACAATCCACTGTTTTGATAATTAGGCAGGCAAAATGACCTGGCACTAAGTTTGTGATAGCAAATCTGTCCTTTAGCAAATCTTTCTGGGACAGATGCGAAGTGATATTTAGTATTTTTTACCTGGTCTCTTTTTCAGTTTAGTTTACAGATACAGCGCCGAAACAGGCCCTTCAGCCCACCGATTCCGCATCGACCAGCGATCCCCCCACACTAACACTATCCTACACACACTAGGGACAATTTACTCTTATACCAAGCCAATTAGCCTACAAACCTGAACGTCTTTGGAGTGTGAGAGGAAACAAAGATCTCTGAGAAAACCCACACGGTCACGGGTAGAACGCGTATAAACTCCGTACAGACAGCATCCGTTTGCAGAATCGAACCCGGGTCTCTGGTGCCGTGAGGCAGCAACTGTACCATTGTTCCACCATGCTGCCATATGTACTGTAATTACTGGGGAAAAAATGAGGTCAGGGGCCAAATGTTATTGTAGCTGCAAGCTTCTAGTTGGCATTGTGGATTTTGCTACATTTGAAACGTTGCACAAAATCTTGATCTTGCCTCTGTAAATGATCAAACTCTGGTTATCTGTTCATGGATAATTGGACATTTTTGCGGCATAAAGAATTGATTTATTAAATGTAATGTTTCCCAGACAATGTCAAGTGGATGAAGGCTTCTCTTGAAATTGTGAGCAAAATGATGCCACAGATTTGCAATGCCATATTTTATTGCTATTGCATGCAGTTACTGTTGATTTAAATTTACTACGGACCTACAAAATGTCAAGGTTAAAGGACTAGACGTGAATTCTCCGCTTCTGGAGGAGAGCTGTGGTTAAGGAGTGTGTTGGGGAGAGGGGAAAGGGGAAGCACATTTTTTTGGGTGCTGATATTCCAACCTGGTCAGTTGGTAAGCTTTACCAATACTGGTGACTTCTCAAGGATGTCTGACCAAAATTAAAGCATCTCCCTACTTGCTTCTTTATATGTGCAACTCAGCCAGTTCCAAATGTTCACAAAAATGTAATGTTGCTGGTGGAATAGTGGCTGAGTCAGTGAGTGATAATGATGCTTGGTTCAAAGTGGCATTTAAATATTTCTGTCCTGGATATATTGTTAATGTTATTCCCGAGCAATCAGAAGTGTTGATGTATCTTTCCTGAAATTGTTTTAGGTTACTTCACCTGTCCGTTCTTCATCCACCTTGTGCTAATGCAACATATAATATAAGAAAACATACAATATTCCACATATTTCTCAAGGACAATATGTTAGTCATAGAGTCATACAGTGTGGAGTTGTGAGCTTCCAACAATATCTGGACCAATTAGAATTGAAACAAGTGATTATTTTATTTTGCACATAAACTGAGGGCCATTCATTTCAGGACAATGTCAGCAGTACTTAGATTCAGACTAAAAATTGTTTATGTTTTAATCCTGAAAGGCCTTGTTAAGCAGAGGGATAGTGGAGTTATTAATGACTTCCGATAACAAAGACGGATTAACTAAAGGATCCATTGCAGGAGGTAAGTACTGACTTGGGGATTAGCGTAATGAATGATTTCATTTTTAAAAATGAATAATTATTGTGCAGGATTTACAAGCTGAAAAATAAATCATACCTCCACTGTTATACATAAAATGTAATTGGCTAATTTTTCTTACACGCACAATAGAAAGCTAAAAAACATTACTTGTAGACTAGGTTAATATAGTTTAGAGATACCACACGGAAACAGGCCCTTCGGCACACCGGATCTACGCCGACCAGCGATCCACATTACACGAGTACACACTAGGGACAATTTACAATTCTTAACGAAGAAATTTACCTACAAACCTGTACGTCTTTGGAATGTGGGTGGAAACCAGAGCAACTGGGGAAATTTCATATGGTCATGGAGAGAACATACAAACTCTGTACAGAGAGCACCCATAGTCAGGATCGAACCCGCTGGAAGGCAGCAACTTAAGTGCTGCGCTACTGTGTCGACCCACATTCTTGGCCAAATGATTGGCTTATCTCCCTTTGCCTTAATATGCTTAGAATGAATTTATAGCATTCAGTATTATTTCCCTGCAAAGTTATTTTAAAACGTTACTTCCTCTTTGTGTGACTGCTTTTCTATTGCATTTTGACATGTTTACAGTTTTACCGACTTTCAACTTTCAGAAGCTGGAATCTGGACTAATGTTAATGAAAGATCTAGAAGTAAGAAATTTTGTTATCTTTGGACATGTAACATAATAGTTTGCAGAGCAGTGATCTCATGGCTAGTTATAGACACTGGTGTGATTTATGAAGAACAAAAAAAAAAATCAGCAAGTGGAAATTTGAAATGCAAACAAAAACTTGGAAATACTCAGTGGGTCAGGCAGCATCTGTGGATGGTGAAATAAAATTGATGTTTTACAGTAAAGATTATTTGTCAAAACTGGGAAGGAAAGAAAATAGAGTGGCACAATGGACTGTAAAGTGGTGGATGTACTCAGCAGTAAATATAGTTTATCTGAAGGGCATGGGTAGCTGCTGTTTATGTTGGGCCCCTTAAGACTCAAATAATCTAATTTCCAACTGTATGGAGGGTGGAGCGGGTTGAACTGGATAAAGGGACTATCACTGAGAAGGTGAGGCCAAGGTTGCCTTTGGGATATGCTGTAAACAAAGTCATCTGATGGATAAATAAATAGGGCTTGGGTGGTAGAAGGGGAACATAATGCTTTGTTTTGCAATATGTTGGATTGTCTGAAGTGCCTTTCTCTCAGAAAGAGATGTAGAACTTCAGACTCCATTCTTCCCAATGTACAAGGAGACAGCAGGAGCATAGGTTTTACATTATTATTCGTCTGGCTTTGGATAATCCTGACTGAAGGCTGTTTGTTCTCACTTGTGAAAGAGGAGAGAAATTGGCATCAGTACCTTGGGCTAATATACATTTTAGAGAAAACTCAATTAGTCAAAAAAAAATTGTGTTGTTTGTTTATCTGTGTCCATGATGAACAGGGTTTGGAGTTTGTTTTGTCTTCGGAAGTTGAATAGCTGACAAGTTAGCAAAGAAGAATGGGAGACAAATTACCACAAAGATTCGGAATAGTGGAAAAGTACGTTTAGTAGGAAATTGGTGTCTTCAAGAACGGAGGGGAGGAGAAGGAGATTTAATGTGAATAATTATCCTGGTAATAGAAGGTGGTCTGACCAGTTGACCGTCAGCATTAATGCTTGTTCTTTGGGGAACAACTCTGTATTATAGTTTGCAAATGTTACACAATTTGCTAATTGACAATATTCCTCTGCAATCTTGTATCTGGTCTTTTTTCCTCAATGTTTAGCCGAACAAACCTAAATTGGTAATGGAATACTGGAGTGGCTGGTTTGACCACTGGGGTAGCGGTCACCATGTCTATCGGGAAGGTACGTGATATTGTTGGGTTCCATCTTTTCATGTGCTTCATTTTCTTTCACTGGCCAAGTGATTTATTCTTGCCTCCTCTCTCTGGAATTCTCTTCCTGAGGGATTGTGGAGGATAGATCACTGGAGATATTTAAAGGATGTAAATAAATATTTGACCTCTGAATTGTGAGCCTTGTTGTACTGACAAAGAAGAATAGTTGATGCCCCAACCTTATCAGCCACTGAATAGCGAGGCTGTCTTGAAGGGTCAGGCAGACTACTTGCGGTCAATAGACAATAGGTGCAGGAGTAGGCCATTCGGCCCTTCGAGCCAGCACCACCATCCAATGTGATCACGGCTGATCACCCACAATCAGTACCCCGTTCCTGCCTTCTCCCCATATCCCCTGACTCTGCTATTTTTTAAAAGCCCTATCTAGTTCTCTCTTGAAAGCATCCAGAGAACCTGCCTCCACCGTCCTCTGAGGCAGAGAATTCCAGTCCTATTCTTCAATAAAAGGTTGGAATTGCTGATAGTTTATTGTCCGATTCGTTTGGAATTTTTTACAATCTATGTATCAAAAGAATAAGGCCCATGCATATCTCTGCCCTGAACAAAAAGTTAAAGGGGGGATTTTAAGACCAATCGTGGAAGTGCTCACTGGTGATTTTTTTTTTCCTTCTTGTCCAATCTGTTATTCACTCGGCACAAACCAAATTTTTAACAAGCTTTTTGCCCCAACCTGCACAAGAATGACGATTTATGGTATCCCAATGGAATGTTCAGTCACCAGAGCAAATCTGATAGCCTAGGGCTATTCCAGATGACAACAGCGATCAATACAATTGTCATTGGTTCTATATGATTGTAGGAAGCATTTTCAGATTTTCTGATGATGTGGTCACAAATGATAAGCAGGAGATAATTTTTATTTATGCAATACTTTTCACAAAGAGGAGGCATTTCAAATCTCTTTACATCCTGTCTTTAATGTAATGTTAAAAAGTCAGAGCCATAGAGGAAAGTAGCGCAGAAACAGGGCCTTTGGCCCAAGTCCACACTAACCATCAACCACCAATTCACAATATTTTATTAATCCCATTTGTAATTCTCTCCACATTCTCATCATCTCTTCCCACATTCCGTCCTTCCCTGATTCTGCCACTCACATGTACACTTGGGGGCAGTTTACAGTGGCTAATTTGTGTGGGAACCAGAGAAACCAGATCCCATATGGTCATGGGGAGAAAATGCAAATTCCGTAACGACAGCACCCAAGGTCGGCATTGAACCCAGGTCTCTGGTGCTGTATGAATTCTTCCATGCCTTTTTTTTTATTTTTACAGATGTTAACTTTAAACTAGGTCGCAAACAAGTGGATTTGCTTTCACAATTTTTGTTAAGTAAGTTTTAAAAGGCTATACTTTCAAGGAACAATAAGAGTTAAAAGACAGCTGGAATGGAAGACCGATGAAAGCAAACAATTGCATGGTTTTAATACTGAGGAAAGACTGATTTGTGTGCGCAGATCTCCATTGAATCTTGGAAGTTGCTATGTCCACATAGCTTTAGGGGAATAAATGGAGAAAGTTAAGAGAAGCATCAAGCATGATGTTATAGATAAAATGGGCAAAGTCAGGCATTATTCTAACTGGACCACTCAACGTTGGAAGGTTGCTGTGGATAAACCTTGTCAATAAACAACCATTTATCCTCCTCCAGAAACTTTATTTTCAAATGTACACTATATAATTCAGAAGCTGAGTGTACGTTTTTCTGTTAATCTTCCTACGCACGTTATATGTACCAAACACTTGTGTTCATTAGGAGCATATTATACTTGAGCCTTAACGTATGTTTCTGTTCTATATTGTTTGCTGAGATTTTATACTTTGTTTCCTACTGCAGGATTGCTGAATACTCTTTCGGCTCTTTTAAGCAAAGGAATTTCCATCAATCTCTACATGTTCCATGGAGGCACTAACTTTGGCTTTATGAATGGGGCACAAGACTTTGGCACCTATATTGCTGATGTCACCAGCTATGGTGAGTGAAGATGCTGCCATGTTTCGTAATGGAGTCGTAATTGTTCATTTTGCAGATCAAAATCTCCATCAAATCGAATTCTTTAATTCCAGATATTAATTCAGTCACAACTTCATTAGTTAAAGTGAGAAAGACGGTGGCGCAGTGGTAGAGTTGCTCTCTTACAGCGCTTGCAGTGCCGGGGACTGGGTTGGATCCTGACAACTGGCGCTGACTATACTCATGACTGCGTAGCCGGTCACAGTGCGAACTCCATCATCAAGTTCGCTGACGACACCACTGTAGTGGGACATATCACTGATGGGGATGAGTTGGAGTACAGAAGAGAGTTCGAGCGACTGTCCATATGGTGCCAGCACAATAACCTGGCCCTCAACACCAGCAAAACCAAGGAACTGATTGTGGACTTTGGAAGGAGTAGGATGGGGACCCACAGTCCTGTTTATATCAACGGGTCGATGGTTGAAAGGGTCAAGAGCTTCAAATTCCTGGGTGTGCACATCTGTGAAGATCTTTCCTGGTCCGAGAACACAGATGCAATTATTAAGAAAGCTCATCAGCGCCTCTACTTCCTGAGAAGATTACGGAAAGTCGGTTTGTCAAGGAGGACTCTCTCTAACTTCTACAGGTGCACAGTAGAGAGCTTGCTGACCGGTTGCATCGTGGCTTGGTTCGGCAAATTGAGTGCCCTGGAGTGGAAAAGACTACAAAAAGTAGTAAACACTGCCCAGTCCATCATCGGCTCTGACCTTCCTTCCATCGAGGGGATCTACCACAGTCGCTGCCTCAAAAAGGCTGACAGCATCATCAAGGACCCACACCACCCTGGCCGCACACTCATCTCCCTGCTACCTTCGGGAACTGAGAACTGCAACGACCCGGTTCAGGAATAGCTACTTCCCCACAGCCATCAGGCTATTAAACGTGGCTCGGACAAAACTCTGAACATTAATACCCCTCCATCTGTTATTTGCACTTTATTAATTTATTAATTAATGTGTGTATTTAAGTATATAACTGCAGTCAATGCCTACTATGTTCTGTTGTGCTAGGCAAAGAAAGAATTTCATTGTCCTGTCAGGGACACATGACAATAAACTCTTTTGACTTTTGACTTTGACTGTATGGAGTTTGCACGTTCTCCCCGTAACTGGGTGGGTTTTCTCCGAGATCTTCGTTTTCCTCCCACACTCCAAAGACGAACAGGTTTGTAGGTAAATTGGCTTGACATAAGTGTAAATTGTCCCTTGTGTGTGTGTGTGTGTGTGTGTGGGGTAGTGTTAATGTGCAGGCATCATTGATCGGTGCGGACTCGGTGGACCGAAGGGCCTGTTTCTGTGCTGTATCTCTAAACCAAACTATTGTGTTTAGACATGTAGAGGTTCTAACTATATTTAGCAAAATTTACTTGTGCGCTATGCGGCACAATAGAACTTTAATTGTTATTAATATAGAACCATTTACTGGTAAATATCAGTGGTTAATAATATCTAACTTGTCATTGACAATTATTCATTTAGCACAATTTTGTTCTATATTAGATTATGATGCACCCTTGTCGGAAGCAGGAGATTACACTGAGAAATACATGCAAATTCGGAATCTCTACGGCCATTACTTGGGTAAATACTCAACTGTCTGAATTTTGCGCCTTTTTGGGAGGGAATAAGTTCACATTTGTTTGTCCAGGTCACTGAATTGAAAGACTAAAGTTATCCTTCAGACCCCCTCCTACAATAACATCTCCATTCAATGTTGGGTGAAAATGAACAAACAGTTTGAGGTGAAAATGTTTTTCCAAGAAGAACCTTCCTGAAAGCATGGCAATTCCTGTAAACATTTGTTATTTTGCCAGTGTTCATTAACTTAAGAGTACAATTTGTTCCTTACAGTATGAATTGCAAAGTGGTTGGGGACTGCACCTAAATTATGCTCAAACCTGTAGGGGGTTACATGCCCATAAATCGTAATATTTGTGAATGTTGTTTGACTTCCAGTGGGACATGTATGAGAGGGTTTTTATTTGGGAGGGTAAATTTGGATTTGCGAAATAATTGCTCTGCAATTATTCTGCGCTGCAGCTTAGTTACACTTAGTTTGCTGCTTTGATGCCAACTTGCTTAACCAGTCAGTCCATGTCCTTTGCGCACTGTTTCTACACACTTCACTTCAAATTATTTGCAAAGTTGTGCATATAACATTTTGTTTTCTCTTCAAAATATTATTCATTAATGTAAATGTGAAAAGCTGAGGGTGCAATACTGGTTCCTGTGGTACCATTCTTTTATTTCAGCTTTGCGTCCTTTAACCAAGCCTGAATCCATGCTTTTGTATTACGCCAGACCTTGTGGGCCTGAAGAAAGGTCTCGACCCGAAACGTCACCTATTCCTTCTCTCCAGAAATGCTGCCTGTCCCGCTGAGTTACTCCAGCTTTTTGTGTCTATCTTTGTGGGCCTTTGTTTACACAACAACTTTTCATATGATATTATATCAAGTGCTATTTGAAAATTCTACTACAGGCACTAGTCCCATCTCTTGACTGCTCAATACATCCCCAGTATTAAGTTGGCTAACCATGGTTTTCTGTTCATGTTAGTTAGTGACCGGATGGTGATAGGCCATTTGGTCCATCAAGTCTACTCCGCCATTCAATCGTGGGTGATCTCTCTTTTCCCCTGAACTCCATTGATTCACAATTGTCTTTCACACAATAATGTTTTGCTGAATAGAATCAAGCCATGTTATCA
The DNA here is from genome assembly GCA_035221665.1 of Okamejei kenojei. Lineage (NCBI taxonomy): Eukaryota > Metazoa > Chordata > Chondrichthyes > Rajiformes > Rajidae > Okamejei > Okamejei kenojei. The sequence continues at coordinate 20,055,274 of CM069159.1, forward strand.
CATACTTGATGAAGTCAAGCATTTGCCGGTATATATTTTTATTGATGCTGTTGGATCCCAAGTTGTGTTTAAAAATAAATAAATAAATACATAAATAATGATTCTCACTCTTGTTGCAGATGAGGAATTACCTGAAAAACCACAGCATTTGTATAAATCCCGATATGCTACCATTCATCCAAAGGAATACATTCCATTATGGGATGCGCTCAGTTTGTTAGAAAAGGTACATTTAATTAATTACTGTTTACTGCACATCCATCCAGGAAAATTACATTTGGAAGGTGAGCGAAGCTAATTTATCTTGGTTGCAGATCCAGATAGGTTCAGATCAGAAGCTTAGAAAAAGTATATTCCAGGCTGATGTGTCCATTATTTTTAACTTGTGTAGGAAGGAACTGCAGATGTTGGTTTAAACTGAAGATAGACACAAAAAGCTGGAGTAACTCAGCAGGTCAGGCAGCTGGAGAGGAATGTATGACGTTTCGGATTGAGACCCTTATTCAGACTGAGAGTTAGGTGATGGGGAAACCTGAGAGACGGGGGACTCTCACTGAAGAAGGGTCTCGACCCGAAATGTCACCTATTTCTTTTCTCTTGAGATGCTGCCTGACCTGTTGAGCTACTCCAGCTTCTTGTGTATATCATTTTCAACTTGTTTGCTTCTGACCTGTATCTCGGGTAATGAAATAGCACGTTCAAGATGAGAATTTCTAGTTCAACGTTTATTGCACCTGCATTGGGTTCCTGTAAATATTGTTACACATACTTTGCCAGATTTAAAATGAATGCCTAGATTAAGCAATCAGTTCTACCTAAACAAGATCCGGATATCAGGACGATGGTGTGCCCAGCTGAATCGTGACTTTCTGAGGAGTGTCCCAATGTATGAAAGCTTGTAACTCTGATGCACTCACCTATGTTGCAGCAGCTGGTAAAACAAAACAATGCAAATCAACATGACTAGTTGTGGAGGAAGGAACTGCAGATGCTGGTTTAAACCAAAGATAGGCACAAAGCGCTGGAGTAACGCAGCGCGTCAGACAGCATCTCTGGAGAAAAGGAATATGTGATGTTTTGGGTCGAGACCCTTCTTCAGAGTCGGGAAAGGGAAATGAGAGATATCGACGGTGAAATAGAAATATATAAAACAAATGAATGAAAGATATGCAAAAAAGTAACAATGAAAGAGGATAAAGGATTAATGAATGCTTTGAGCAGAATATTCCAAAAATGGAGAGAAAAGTGAATGGAGTGACGGAACCAAGGTAACTCCCAGCACACATAGATCATGCTTTAGAAAATCTGACCATCTGATCAGCGTTGCAGGCTTCTACTGCCCACGATTTCTAATGTAAAAACAAATGCTTTATAAAGCTTGGGACATGTTCACTTAGCTTTGCAGCAAGGTAGTTGATTTCTCCAGTTTGAGGTTGGTTATTTTCAGTTCCATTCGGTGGCATGTAACCACAAAGAGTTAATTAACAACCTTGGTTTACATTTTTAAGAAATGAACATGTAAGTGAGTGAATATGTGGGTATAGCTGAGATTGTGGTAATGTCGTGGTTTGTTTCCTGCACTGAAAGTCCTTGATTTGTGAATGTTTCGCTTGATGTATCAGAACACAATACATTTGCCAGCAATAGATTTATTAGCTTCTCCATTGTAATGTTTCAAGGTGTGGTCCTGCAATCCATGCAGACTTGCCAACTCCGGAAAGCTAGGTGGGGAAGTAAGGAGGTCACAGAGGCTACAAAGGGATGTCAAGTTTTACTATGATTTTCTACGGGTTGCAGCTGGAAGTGTGATATCCATTTTAATAATAAGAAATAGAAGCACTCGGACCATGAAGGCCTTTTTGAGCCTTTTGTTCAGTGCTCATGGATCATCATCTTTCCCACGTTCCCAGCCAATTGCCATTTCCCCAGACCATCTACGATTTAACAATTTGTTGTATATTCTGTGTTTGAGCATTGGCAGCCTGCTAAGGTTGCAACCCTTAGGTTATTTATGTTTGCTTCCCGACTGTATGTGTTCTATTCTGCCCACCTTGCTGCCATATAGCATGAAGGACCTTGACGTACAAGACCACCAAATTAAAAATACTGAATGTTAATTTTTGGTATGAAATTCCCATATCTAGAAGTTACTGATCATTTGTGGTAAGATAATCGAATGGCAGATGTGAAGAAGGTTTGAAACATGCAAATGTTCAGATCTTGGGTACACAAAAGGCTGGAGAAACTCAGCGGGTGCAGCAGCATCTAAGGAGCGAAGGAGATAGGCGACGTTTCGGGTCGAGACCCTTCTTCTGACTGTTCAGATCTTTGCAAGTTGAAGCCTCTTTGTTGCTGCAATGTCTCCCTGTGGCTGTGTCACCTCATCGCTTCTTCCCCCCCACCCCTCACCCCACCTCAATCTTAGCTATCCGTGTAACCTCTTACACTCTCACATGCTCTTAAGATCGTGTCTCTCCAATGATCCTTCTTCCCTGCACAACTCCTCCTCCTTGTGTCGTGGGATAGACTAATTCCCCTCCCTCCCCAAATATTTGAACATCCCTAATCCTTTCCACTTGTCATTTTAATTTCATGTATCTGGAGTTTCATGACTGTTGGCAGATCAATTTTCCCTCCTGGGATAAATAAAGTTCTATTGCATCATATGCCAGCCGTTTACACTTCAAATTTTGAGTTTATAAGTCAATATAGCCCTGAGCTTTAGAATCACTTACTATAGTTTAAAAATAATTATTTACAATATTCTATAACCCATATTTTTACATTGCCTTTGATTACATGCCTCTTCTTTTTATAGGGTGTCAGATTTTTGTTTGACTTGTGACTGATATATTTAATTTTGTTGTAGTGATTGTTTTAAATGCAGAGTGCTGTTATTAAACCTATTGCAAGAGTAACATGTTCACTTGTCTGTTCTAGACAATCGAGAGTGAAAGACCTATCAATATGGAGAACCTGCCAATCAACAATAACAATGGGCAATCTTACGGGTACACGTTATACAACACAATAATAAATAGTGGTGGAGTACTTCGTTCTGAGCAGAATGTCCGGGACAGAGCACAGGTAAACGAGAAGTCTTTTGTTGTTATATGAATTTGTTCCCTTGGGTCCTCTCGCATTCCAAAGATGTACAGGTAGGGAGATTAATAGGCCGCTGAAAGTTACCTGTAGTGTTGGTGGGTGGCAGGAGAATCGAGTAGCAGGAGTTGTGCAAACGTGAGGGGAAAATAGGTCACTGGGGGAAATAACTGGGGGACTGGGATGAAATCACACTGTCAGAGCTGTGATTTTTTTTTAAATTTTTTTTAATTAGGTGCAGGAGTAGGCCATTCGGCCCTACGAGCCTGCACCGCCATTCAATATGATCATGGCTGATCATCCAACTCGGTATCCTGTACCTGCCTTCTCTCCATACCCCCTGATCCCTTTAGCCACAAGGGCCACATCTAACTCCCTCTTAAATATAGCCAATGAACTGGCCTCAACTACCTTCTGTGGCAGAGACTTCCACAGATTCACCACTCTCTGTGTAAAAAATGATTTTCTCATCTCGGTCCTAAAAGACTTCCCCCTTATCCTTAAACTGTGACCCCTTGTCCTGGACTTCCCCAACATCGGGAACAATCTTCCTGCATCTAGCCTATCCAACCCCTTAAGAATTTTGTAAGTCTCTATGAGATCCCCCCTCAATCTTCTAAATTCCAGCGAGTACAAGCCGAGTCTATCCAGTCTTTCTTCATATGAAAGTCCTGCCATCCCAGGAATCAGTCTGGTGAACCTTTTCTGTACTCCCTCTATGGCAAGAATGTCTTTCCTCAGATTAGGAGACCAAAACTGTACGCAATACTCCAGGTGTGGCCTCACCAAGACCCTGTACAACTGCAGTAGAACCTCCCTGCTCTTGTACTCAAATCCTTTTGCTATGAATGGCAACATACCATTCGCTTTCTTCACAGCCTGCTGCACCTGCATGCCTACTTTCAATGACTGGTGTACCATGACACCCAGGTCTCGTTGCATCTCCCCTTTTCCTAATCGGTCACCATTCAAATAATAGTCTACTTTCTTGCTTTTGCCACCAAAGTGGATAACCTCACATTTAACCACAATTTTGTGCTAAATGACCTAAGGAAATATGAAAATTGTATGCAAAGAAGTAGCCTGAAGGTAAAAACATGAGCAGTAAAATGTCATTGTGGTTTTGCAGCTTTAGAATGCTCTTTTAGAAGTTGAATATGTTCAGCTTGCTCCTATAATTGCGGGCTGAGCCAGCATTTAATTGTCCATCCCTAGCTGCCCTTGAGAAGGAGCTGGTTAGCTGCTGTCTTGTACGGCGTCAGTCTATGAGGCGTGAGTATTCCCACTGTGCTGTTCGACAGAGCTCCAGGAATTTGACCCAGCAACAGTGAAGAAACAGTGATATATTTTCAAATCAGGACTGTGTGAGACTTGGAAGGATAATTTCTCAGTGGTGGTGTTCCCTCTGCTTTTGCGGCCCAGATCCTTCTAGCTGTTTGAGGTCATGGATTTGGAAGTTTGCTGGCTTGTGGCTCTGTGCTGATCCTGTTGGGAGTGTCTCATTCATGCCCAGCTCCCTGGCTTTTTATATTTGCAAAATTGAGTCTCTCTTGTATTTCAGGTGTTTGTTGGGGGTCAGTCCATTGGATTTCTGGACTATAAAAATACAGAATTGACTATTCCAGATATTAAGGTGAATGTCATTAAAATATCAAATTTGTAGATAATCGTGCAAACAATTATTATTGGTGCTTTTGAAGGTTGCAACCATGTTTTTATTGCCACAAGTTGCCTGACCCATTGAACTCCGGCAGCATTTTGTTTTTTGCCTGAGATTCCTGCCTTTGCAGTCTTGTCTCCATGCTTTTTTTCCACAATGCTTTTATGAAAATAATGACTATGATAAAATGTAATGTCAATTGGTACATTGTGCTTTTCATCCCTTGTGGTTATGCAAAATTTGCCCACCGAACACATTTCTACATACCTTGGCGCCTCAGACACTCTCCGTCGGCTCCGCGCATTCATTCTCCAGGCCCCCATCCTCTCATCTTTACCATGGACGTCCAGTCACTCTACACCTCCATCCCCCACCAGGACGGTCTCAAAGCCCTCTGGTTCTTCCTCGACCAGAGGAGCAACCCATACCCGTCCACTGACACCCTCCTCCGCCTAGCGGAGTTGGTCCTTACCCTCAATAACTTCTCTTTTGATTCCTCCCATTTCCTCCAAACACAGGGCGTAGCTATGGGCACACGCATGGGCCCCAGCTACGCTTGCCTCTTTGGTGCGTACGTCGAACAATCCTTGTTCTCGGCGTACCAGGGCCCCAACCCCGACCTCTACCTCCGTTACATCGATGACTGCTTTGGTGTCACCTCCTGCACCCACACACAACTGACTGACTTCATTCATTTCACCACCAACTTCCATCCGGCACTCAAATACACTTGGACCATTTCCGACATTTCCCTACCATTCCTTGACCTCACCATCTCTATTGCAGGTGATACACTCCTGACCGACATCCATTACAAACCAACTGACTCCCACAGCTACCTGGACTACTCTTCCTCCCACCCTGCTTCCTGTAAGGACTCCACCCCCTATTCCCAATTCCTCCGTCTACGCCGCATCTGCTCCCGGGATGAGGTGTTCCACACCAGGTCATCACAAATGGCCTCATTCTTCAGAGAACGGGGATTCCCCTCCCCCACTATTGATGAGGCTCGCAACAGGGTCTCCTCCATACCCCGCAACACTGCCCTCTCTCCCCATTCCCCCACTCGCAAACAGGGCAGAGTCCCCCTGGTCCTCACCTTTCTCCCCACCAGCCGGCAAATACAACACATAGTCCTCCGCCAGTTTCGCCACCTCCAATGTGACCCCTCCACTCGCCACATCTTCCCATCTCCCCCCCTGTCTGCCTTCCGCAAAGACCGCTCCCTCCGCAACTCCCTTGTCAATTCTTTCCTTCCCTCCCGCTCTACCCCTTACCCGGGCACTTTCCCTTGCAACCGCAAGAAATACTACACTTGTCCCTTCACCTCCCCCCTCCACTCCTTTCAGGGACCCAAGCAGTCCTTCCATGTCTGACAGAGGTTCACCTGCACCTCCAACCTCATCTACTGCATCCGCTGCTCCAGATGCCAGATGATCTATATCGGTGAGACCAAGCGGAGGTTTGGCGGTCGTTTCGCTGAACACCTCCGCTCGATCCACAATTCTTTTTTTTTTTTTTCAAAATATACTTTATTCAAATGATAAATATATACAATACATTAACCTTGCGGAAAATCCATCCGACATTTTCGGGGGCTGTACAAATTGATGAATACAGTTTAGACATTTTCTTTTTCCCAAGTTTCCACAAATCAGTCCCCCACTCATGCCACAATGGCGTGGGATACCTTCCCTTATTTTGAGGGGCGTCTCCACCATACCGTGCCCCCCATGTCCAGCGGCGGAAGGGCCTTAGACTGTGGCCGTCCCGAGGGCAGCACGTACTCCTGCAGTCTGCAGCGGGCCAGTCGGCAACATTCCCTGACGGACATCTCGCTCTGCTGGGTGGTGAACAATGCTCGGGCAGTCCAAAGGGCGTCTTTCACCGAGTTGATGACCCACCAGCAGCACTCGATGTCAGTCGCTGAATGTGTCCCTGGGAACAGTCCGTAAATCACCGAGTCCTCTGTGACGGAGCTGTTCGGGATAAAGCGTACCAGGGACCCTTGCATTTTTCTCCAGACTCTTTTAGCAAACCCACACTCTGTGAAGAGGTGGGCAACCGTCTCCTCGCCATAGCAGCCGTCCCGAGGGCAGCGTGCGCTGGCAGTGAGGTTCCGACGGTGCAGGAAGGATCTGACTGGGAGGGCTCTCCTCACCGCCAGCCAAGCCAGGTCTTGGTGCTTGTTGGTGAGTTCTGGCGATGAGGCATTTTGCCAGACGAGCGGGGCAGTCTGCTCAGGGAACCACGCCACCGGGTCCATAGAGTCCTTTCCCTGCAGTGCCTGCAGGACATTCTGTGCTGACCACTGCCCGATGGACATGTGGTCAAAGGTGTTGGTCCGGAAGAGCCCTTCCACCGACGACAGATGGGGCGGCAATGTCCAGCTGACTGGCACATTGCGTGGCACCTGCGCCAGGCCCATCCTTCTCAACACCGGGGACCGGTAGAACCTCAGCAGGTAGTGACACTTGGTGCCCAAGTGCCTTGGCTCTACACTCTGCCTGATGCAGCCACACACAAAGGTGGCCATCAGAATGAGGGCGACGTTGGGCACACTTTTACCCCCGTTGTCTGCTGACGTACATTGTGGCCCGTCGCACCCGGTCCATCCTCGACCCCCAGATGAAGTGGAAGATGGCCCGGGTGATCCCTGTGGCGTATGAGGGAGGGACAGGCCACACTTGTGCCAAGTACAGCAGCCCCGAGAGCACCTCACACCTGATGACCAAATTCTTTCCCGTTATGGAGAGGGAGCGTTGCCTCCACAGCTCCAGCTTCCTCCCCACCCTGGCTACCCGCTCCAGCCAATTTTTGTTACATGCCTCAGCCCCCCCGAACCAGATCCCCAGCACCTTCAAGAAGTCAGGCTTGATGGTGAAGGGGACGGAAGATCTGTCGGGCCAGTTGCAAAGAGCATGGCCTCGCTCTTCCTGCGGTTCACCCTGGCTCCCGTGGCCGACTCAAACTGGTCGCAGATACTAATCAGTCTGCGAACCGACCCTGGATCCGAGCAGAAGAGAGCGACATCGTCCATGTACAGGGAGGTCTTTACTTGAATGCCCCCACTGCCTGGCAATGTCACTCCTCTTATGCTCGCATCCTTCCTGATGGATTCGGCAAAAGGTTCAATACAGCAGACAAACAATACAGGAGAGAGAGGGCAACCCTGCCTGACTCCTGACCTTACAGGGAAACTGTCTGATTCCCACCCATTGATTTGGACTGCACTACGGATGTTGGTGTAGAGCAGTTTGATCCAATTCCTGATTCCCTCCCCAAAACCCATTTTGGAGAGCACGTCCCTCATGTACGTGTGCGAAATCCTGTCGGCCTTCTCCTGGTCCAAGCTGACTAGGCAGGCATCCACCCGTCTGCCCTACACATAGGCGATGATATCCCTCAGCTGTCTGAGATTTTCCTGCCAGGTACAGCACAGGTTTGGTCCGGGTGGATCACCTGTCCCAGAGCAGACTTGACCCGGTTGGCGATGGCCTTAGACAGGATCTTGTAGTCCACATTCAAGAGTGTTATGGGTCTCCACTGACCCGACCTCCCGGTGGCTCAGCACTTCAACTCCCCCTCCCATTCCGTATCCGACCTCTCGGTCCTGGGCCTCCTCCACGGCCAGAGTGAGCAACACCGCAAGTTGGAGGAACAGCACCTCATATTCCGCTTGGGGAGTCTGCATCCTCTGGGCTTGAACATTGAATTTTCTCAATTCTGTTAACCCTTGCTGTCTCCTCCCCTTCCCACCTCTCCCTCAGCCCTCGGGCATTCCCTCTATCTCTATCTCCCTCCCCCACCCTAGTCGCACTAGCTTCTCATTTTCACACCACAAACAGCTTACAATGGCTTGTTCCCTTTATCATCGATACTTTTTTGCATATCTTTAATTCATTGTTCTTTATCTCTCCACATCACCGTCTATATCTCTCGTTTCCCTGATCCCTGACCAGTCTGAAGAAGGGTCTCGACCTGAAACGTCACCTATCTCCTTCGCTCCTTAGATGTTGCTTCACCCGCTGAGTTTCTCCAGCCTTTTGTGTAACCCCCTGTTTGATAGCTTTACTTGTTTTACAAGCAAATCCACAAAAACATTTATGCAAACTAAATGACATTTCTCTGTCTTTACTGCACTTTAGTGTTAGCCCAGTATTTGCTCTAGCATGAGAAAGGTTTGGACCACAACTTATTATTTAGAAGGAATCATGCTGATTACTTCAGGAGCAAAACTGAAAAAAAAAATCTAAAACTTAGTTTGTAAAGTATTTGATATCTGAAAGAAGTGAATTTAAAACTGAATTTTTGTGTAAATGATAGCTTGATAATTGGAAATGAAAGTATGGGCGTAGTGAAGTTTTTAGTGGTACCCTCAGCAACCTTTGAGTTTAAAACTATAATAACCTAAAATACCGGGATTGCCCAATACTTCATGTAGTGAACAAAATGAAAGGCCAACAAGGGGAAGAATGAAATTGTCAAATCTGATTCTGATGCCTTGTAACTAAACGCATCATCCAATTTTGCAAGAGAGGTGCTAATACATTGCCTTAATTTGACCACCTTAGTAGAAGTTAGATGTCTTGCAGTCGACCCAGTTGGGATGTGTACATTACTTTATAGCCTCCAAAATCTAATGAGCCTTGTACACTGTCAGTGGCCTTTGGGGAAACTCTTCAATCTTTTGTACCATTGTGAAATTGTGGACATTATAACTACCGTTTAGTGATTCGTCCATCCGTATGTGAAGCTCCAGCAACATGAGATCTTAAAAAATGTCTCCAGTAGAGTTTCTCCAATGTCTCCACTCCTAAATGGTGGCACGGTGGTGTAACGGGAGAGTTGCTGCCTTGCAGCACTTTCAGCACCAGAGACCCGGGTTCGATCCCAACTACGGATGTTGTCTGTACGGAGTTTGTACGTTCTCCCCCGTGACCGTGCTGGTTTCCTCCCTCACTCCAAAGACGTACAGGTGTGTAGGTACAATTGGCTTGGTACAAGTGTAAATTGTCCCTAGTGTGTGTAGGATAGTGTTAATGTGTGGGGATTGTTGGTCAGTATGGACTCGGTGAGCTGAAGGGCCTGTTTCTGTGCTGTACCTCTAAACGAGAGTCACTGAGAGTTTGTGTTACAGGCACGTGCACCATTTCTATTCACTAGTTTACAATTGCTGATGTGCCTGCCTTATCTTGCCACTTGTTAAATTGTTCTTTTTCATTGTGTAGGCTACAATATTCCTAAAGTTACCCAGTTTCTTTACATCAGAATTTTTCTGAGTTATTTTATTACAGAGTTCTCTGGCATTTTTCCCCTTTATGAAAAGTGGATTATTTCTTTTTGTAGAGTAAACAAAATTTAAGCCTTTTGGTGGAGAATCGTGGTCGAGTGAACTATGGCACTAAACTCGATGAACAGCGCAAAGGTAATTTGATAAGATAGTGATTGACAAACATAGTCAGTGTTGTGCAGTGTATGGTTACTTAGTACGCGCAAACAATTAAATTGCTTCAGCTATTTGATTATTAAATTACTAGATAATATGCCAGTTAGAAGGATTTTCCTGTGATTATAAATGTCTTAACCAGGATAGTATTAAACTGATAAGTAATTATTTCCCACCTTCAGTTAAGGTGGTCAAATTTAGGGAATATTTCACATGATCATTTGCAAAATCTGGGTAATACAGGTTATACACCATTTTCCCCCATTTTTTTCTTTTTATTCCTCCCTCCCCCCCCCCCCCTTCCTTCCTGGCATCCTCTGTTCCTGAGCCTTTCTGGATTATCTCCTTTTCTGGACCAACCAAGGTCAAGTGATAATGAAATGACAATACACCCCTGGCCCGCTAAAGACCCCACCTCTTCTCTCTCTCCCCCCCGCCCACCCTGTGTCTGCAAAGCACCATGGAGTGCCACAAACATAAATCAAGTAAATTATTTAGTCAGAGGGTGGTGAATCTGTGGAATTATTTGCCACAGAAGGCAGTAGAGGCTAAGCCGGGGGATATATTTAAGGCAGAAATAGATTGTCAGAAGCAATGTGGAGAAGGCAGTAGAATGAGGTTGGGAGGGAGAGATAGATCAGCCATGATGAATGGCGGAATAGACATGATGGGCCGAATGATCTAATTCTACCCCTTTCTCTTATGGCCTTATGATAAAATGTCAACTGAATATGAATGAAATGACCTGCCGACTAATCCCCGGCTCTCACGTTTCCCTGGCCGTTTAGATCCCCGGCTTCCAACCCCGCTCCCGACTCGCGAAGTGCACCAACAAGCCCTTCTTCATTCCCTGTAAATTCTGGTGACACAGCTGTTGTTGCTGCTCACGTTGTAGCTCCTTGGGGACAGTGCTTTCTTCGAATCGCAGCTCCCTCCTTTTACTAAGCTTTTAGCTACGCTATTAAAATCACCTTTAGATTGGCAACCGATTTTTGATATTGTGAAGTTGTTTCTGTGTTAAAGGTGCTATATAAATGCCACTTTTAATAGTTTGCAACAAAAACAATTGATTGAAGTGGAGGATGTTCTGTTCCCTTGGAGTCACTTGTGAGTTTTGGTTCTGCAGGTCTCCTGGGAGATATCTTTCTGAATAAACAGCCTCTGAAGGGCTTTACAATTTACCCATTAGAGATGAAAACAAGTTTCATTGAGAGGTGAGGTTCTATGTGTGCATCTTGCTTACAAACTGTCCTGCCTCTGATTGCTTGATTTACTTTCGATACACTAAAGTCGGTTTATATTTTTGGAGGAGTTTGTGTTACATCATGAAATATTAGTATACGGTCAAATGAGGCCAGTTGTTATCTCGGGGAAGGTTCACATTTTTAGTGGGAGGTTTCTCCCCTTATTCCATCAAATATGATGAACATTTAGGGTGGCACGGTGGTGTAGTGGTAGAGATACTGCCTTACAGAGCCAGAGACACAGGTTCGATCCTGAATTAGGATGCGTGTCAGTACTTTGTATGTACATTCTCCCCATGACCTGCGTGGGTTTACTCCGAGATCTTCTGTTTCCTCCCACACTACAAAGACGTACTGTTTTGTAGGTTAATTGACTTGGTATAAATGTTTAAAAAAATGTAAACATTTTAGTGCGTGGATCACTGGTCGGCCTGGACTCGGAGGGCCGAAAGGACTGCTTCCGTGCAGTATCTCTAAACAAAATTAAACTAAACATTAATTGTCCCCCGTTAGGGTTATCATGGGTCAGCAGTTAATACAACCAATATATAAAATATCAATGTCTGGCCAAATGTATTGGATATTAATATTGTCATGGCTTTTGACATTTTTATTGCATTTGAAACAAAGTTCACCAACCTCACCAACCTCAAAATTCAATACATTTTAAATAGATATCTGAGTGATTGTAATTGTAGTTCAGATAGTAACTGAAATTGATCAAACAAAGCTATAGTCTTTACAATGGAGTTGCATCAGTCTGTTACTTGTGCCACTGATCTATTTTGGATTAACTTTGTATTCAACAGTGGGGATCTCTTTCTACCTTGGTTACACACTGTAAACATAAAACACTCAGCGTCCTTCGAAATGCACGGCTTCATAAATGCCAACCATTGTTCCCGTACACTGGCTCTGTGAATATTTGTTTTAATCTTCTCATGCCAGTGGTTCTCACATTAGTTAAATTGATTACCAGTTTTCTAACTAGCCTCTCTAGTTTCAAGCCAATATGTTGATTTGCGAGTTAAATTCTGAAGGGTCAGAGCTATAGGGAGAGGTTGAGTAGGTTGGGTCTCTATTTCTTGGCGTGCAGGAGGATGAGGGGTGATGTTATAGTGGCATATAAAATTATGAGAGGAATAATTCGGGCAGATGCACGGAATCTCTTCCCCATAGTAGGGGAATTGAGGAGCAGAGGACATAGGTTCAAGGTGAAGGGGAAAGATTTAACAGGAATCTGAAGGGCAGCTTTTTCCACACAAAGGGAGGTGGGTGTACGGAACAAGCTGCCAGAGGAGATAGTTGAAGCTGGGGCTGGAAAGCTGTGACTATCCCAACGTTTAAGAAACAGACAGGTACATGGATAGGACGACTTTGGAGGGATATGGACCAAACGCAGGCAGGTGGGACTAGTGTAGCTGGGACATGTTGGCCGGTGTGGGCAAGTTGGGCCGAAGGCACTGTTTCCACTCTGTGTCACTCTAATGAATCCAAATGCAAAGAAAATAAGAGTAATTTGCAGGTCCATTTTCATTCATATATTTGTTCTATAGGCATTAACCACTGTAACTGCACAGGATAATCACTGCCAGAGAATTAAAGATTATGACATTTGTTTAATGATATTTAATTACTAGCATTGGCTTTTTTGTTTTTGTTTCCCTGTGACTGAAGTTTCTCAGCTATCAAACTGAATTCTACTCGGAAAAACCCCGTTCTTCCAGCCTTCTTCTATGGCTCACTCTATGTGGATTCAATGCCCTACGATACTTTTATAAGTCTTAAGGTGAGGAAAATTTGTTTTATTCATTGTCGCCTCCTGCTTGGGACAGTACATTTTACATTGACGGTATAATTTGTATCCAGAGATGTGGGACTGAATGAGACTGTTGGAAAAGCACCCATCCATAAACCTCAAACTGCAATGAGTGGGGAAATTGAACAAAGTTGAACTTTTTATGTTGATGTTTCTCCTTTTAGAATAGCTGGCAGAGATGAACACATGAAGTAATAATGGACACAAAGTGCTTGTGTAACCCGGCGGGTCAGACAGCATCTCTGGAGAAAAAGGATGGGTGACGTTTTGGGTTACGATCCTTCCTGGAGGAGGGTCCGATCCGAAACAACGCCCATCCATTATCTCCTGAGATGCTGCCTGACCCACTGAGTAATCCAGCTCTTGGTGGAGTACTCGGAGTGCAAATTGTACACCAAATGGTATAAATATTGATTACTTTAACTTCAAATAACCTCTGCACTCCTTCTCTCTCCATCCCTCCCAATTTGCACCTGGCTCTCGTTCTCACTAGCAAAAAGGCTATCAATGGTCTGTTCCCTTTATCATCATTACTTTTTTGCATATCTTTTATTCACTTGTTCTATATCTCTCTACGTCACATATCTCTCATGTGCCTTTCTCCTGACTGGTCTGAAGAAGGCTCTCGACCCGAAATGTCAAAAATTCCGTCGCTCCAGAGATGCTGCCTGTCCCGCTGAGTTACTCCAGCATTTTGTGTCTATCTTTGGTTTAAACCAGCATCTGCAGTTCCATCCTAGAAACACAGCTAGGTATGTAGTGCAAGTCTTCAGTAGTGGAGCCAAGATGATTTCTGGTTCTAGAGTATTTTCTGTGTCCAGTTCTTTTGGCCGTTTCTTTAAATGGCATGGAGTAAATTGAATTGGCTCAAGATTTTGCTGAGTTGCGGGAGTTTGGTAGAAATCCAAGATGCACCTTCCACTTGGCGATTTGCTCTGAGTACGTATGCAAATGAAAAAAAAATGTAACTATGTTTTTATGCAATTTTTAGGGCTGGGAGAAAGGTGTGGTGTTTATCAATGGATTGAATTTAGGCCGTTACTGGAATATAGGACCACAAAGGACACTTTACTTACCCGCTCCGTGGATACAACATGGCAACAATGAGGTAAGAGAGACCGATGTTAACAAAACAATTCTAACTTCATTATTTTAGGCAACCATTAAAAAAAAATATGGAAACATAGAAAATAGGTGCAGTTGGCCACTCGGCCCTTCGAGCCAGCACCGCCATTCAATATGATCATGGCTGAGTATCCTAAATCACTACCCCATTCCTGCTTTCCCCATATCCCTTTGTTAAGCTGGTGGACCTGAATAATATGAAGTTGAAAAGTATGTCAAGATTCAGTGAACAGGTTAATCTTTCACTGAGAGATTAGCTGTCCCTGTGTCACATTAACCAAAACTAAAGCAGCAACGTTTAATTAAAAAGCTTCCAAATATTTTATTTTGCTAATTTATCATTTTCTAACCCAATTCCCTAAATCTTCAGATAATTTCAGACCACCTCCTTATATTTTGTTTTCTATGGAACGTTTTTTTTGGGGGGTGGGGGGAAAAGGCTTTGTGGTTAATTATTAATTGCTAATATGGATCGTAAATTCATGGTGCAGTTTACTTTGTCTTTGTTTTACCTATTGCTGGCAATACTGAGTGCCAGAAGCATTAGCTCAGTCGTAGCATGCTCATTTTTGAGTTGGAAGGTTTTTGCAGCCGAGTCTTAAAGAACACGAACCTGTACACCTTTATGGGGGGGAAACCGAAGATCTCGGAGAAAACCCACGCAGGTCACGGGGAGAACGTTCAAAGTCCTGTAATGTTCAGTAGGGTGCAACATACAAACAAAGACAAGTCGGAAGGAGCAGTTTAAAAGTGCAAATTCTCCTAGGCCTTTGCTCAATTGTCAGAGCCAGAGTTTGCAATCAGTCATAGCCAGTAATGGTTGCTGTTGAAAACAGACTGCTCTTCCTTGTCTTTGACATTCCTAAGGCTTGTCAGAGGGAAGGAAGCCAGATCTGTTGGACAGAAAATCTAATGTGCTTTTTCACTAAGAAGTGATGTGCTCTAATTATTTTCTATTTTTAAATCGCCATCGCAGCCTATGCTTTCCCCCTCATTTGTACGGCTTTCTTACACATTTCCTTTTCTTGTCAAATTAGATTGTAATATTTGAAGAGAGCAAAGCTGGAAAAACAATTGAGTTTATTAATCAGCCTGACCTTGGACAAGCTGAACATGTGTGAAGATAAGAGCAAAGACTTTTTTTTAAACTTTCCTATTAACTTTTTACATTCTGGTGAAGGAAAAGCAGCCAGTCGTACTGTGACTAACCAACACTACCTTTTGAATACTGAAATTAAATCATCTTTGAAATGTTTTGGATCAATTGATTTGAAATATAGAATTGTCTATATTTAAAGTTTAAACATGTTACGCTGTGGGTAAGTATATAGATGGCCATTATGCAATTTGAAATGTCTCTGCCCACATTTAATTAAGGCATTAACTTGTTTGAAATTAATAAATATTTCATTCACTGAATGAAAGGGTGAAACACTAAGAACAATAGTGTGAGATTTATTCATTTGTGTACAGTATTTAAGAAAAAAAACCTATTTAGTATGTTGGGCCTTTTAATTTTCCCAGACGTAATAATTTTACTTTTAACTCAATTTTTCCATTCACTGGACATGAATTTGTAAACTGAGAAGATTGCACTAAAGATATGAAAGTCAAAGTCAAGTCAAAGTCGTTTATTGTCACGTGTCCCTGACAGGACAATGAAATTCTTTCTTTGCATAGCACAACAGAACAGAAGGTGTAACATTTATAACTGCAAATTCCATAATGCTCTCAAAATATTGTAACTAATGGAAGATTGTACAATTGAACAAAACGTGGATATCAAAGAAAATTAAACCTCGCTCTTCCTTTGTTCCTGCTTGTTTGTGTTGTCAATGCTTTGCTGGGATGAGTGGCTGGATATTAACAGTAATCTTCCAGGACCTCTAAGGGACATGATGCTAAAATAAATGTTTTGGGATTCCTAATAAGACCCAAGGAACTGCAGATGCTGGTTTACAAAAACGACACAAGGCACTGGGCTAACTCAGTGGGTCAGGCAGCATTTCAGGCCCCATATCTGAGGTAGAATATGCCGGTGTTGGAGAGGGTTCAGAGAATGATAATCCCCAGGATGATTGGGATAATATATTGGAAATGTTTGAAGGCTCTAGACCTGTACTCGTTGGAGTTTGCAAGGGTGGAGGGGATCTCATTGAAAATTACCAAATAATGGTAAGACTGGATATGGAAAGGATTTTTCCAGTAGTGGGACTAGAGTGCACAGCCTCAGACAAAAAGGATGCACCTTTACAATGGAGAAAACAATTAATTTCTTTAGCCAGAGTGTGGTGAATCTCTGGAATTCATGGCCACAGATGGCGGTGGAGGCCATGTCATTGGGCATTTTTAAAGCAGAGGTTGATAGATTCTTGATTAGTAAAGTGCGTCAGTGGTTATGGGAAGAAGGCAGGAACATTGGGTTGAGGGAGAAACATAAATCAGCCATGATTGAAAGATGGAGCAGACTCGATGGGCCAAATGGCCTAGTTCTGCTCCTGTGTTTTATGGAGATCATGGATAGGCAATGTTTCGGGTCCAGACTGTTAGCTGTGTAAATGAATAAGTTATCTCTGTAGATCAGCATTCTTCATAAATTCTGCAGGGAGAACCAAAGAAGTTATTAAGCTACTTACTTCCTTTGGCAGAAAGGTCCAGATCAGGGGTGGGGTACCTGCGGCCTTGCATAGGTCATTAAGTGCAGCCTTTTGAATGAATCCAAATTTTGTAATTGGTCAAATACAAGATGTCACAAAATGGAGAATCTCTGTATTTGCAAAGCCTGCTTGGGCTCTTTCTGTGAAAGTTGCAAGCTGTGAGTCACAGCTCCAAGGAGTCTGGACCCTAGATGGAAGTTGAGGATTAGGTGAGGTCCAGATGTCCTTTTGTTAATATGTATGAGGGTTTTGTAGAAGAGCTGAGCAGGTTTGCAAATGCATGATTGGGATGAATTAGCCCTCAACGTAACAGAACAACTTCACGCAACACTCCAAATGGAAAATATATATCATTCAATCGCTTTGGATGAATCAACTGATACTACTGACGGCCCAGGTTTTATAATTCATCCGGGCCATAACAGAAGATTTTATTTGCTACAAAGAGTTGCTCGCTTTGGGCACTCTTACGGGTAGAACACGAGGAATAGATTTCTTCAACAACTTTCAAGATAAATGTCGTGAAGTTGGACTGGATTTGGTTAATTTAGTGAGTGTGTGTTCAGATGGTGCACCTTCCATGACAGGAAAACGTGAAGGGTTTATTGCACAGATAAAAAAGGTATTATCAGATCCAGATGCTCTAATATCTTTTCATTGTATCTTACATCAGCAAAATCTCTGTGCTAATTGTACGTGACACTTTGCAACAAGATATAAGTATTGTTAACTATATTCGTGCAATGCAACACGCATCGTCAGTTTCGTAATATGCTAAAGTTGGACGATTGTATTGTATTCAATTTATTGTATTCAATTTATTGTCATTATCTCATTTTAGAGACAACGAAATGGATTTTCCTTACAGTCAAGTAACATAAAAATAAATAATTAATAAATAAACATATTTTTAAAAAAAGCCCACAAAAAACGCTCTTAAAACATGACAACAAAACAAAAAGGTACCGGACTGAAGGCGGAGGCAGCTAGCAACAGCGCTACCGGATGTCCTCCAACGAGGCATTCAGTGTGGATTTGCCATTTCCTTGTAAAGTGCGTTGGCTATCGCAGGGACAGGTGTTAGCAAAATGTTTATCTTTGCGAGAACAGATAGTTAAATTACATGAAGAACAGAATCAGCAATGTGAATTATTGAAAGAAGATTTCTATAGAAATACTGCATTTCTGTGTGATATCATGTCAAAGCAAAATGACTTGAATGTTTCTTTGCAATGTAAAACTAAGTCTATATATGATATGTGGCAAAAAAATTCAAGCATCAAGCTACCTTTTTTCAAAACTCTTCTTCAAAATGAAATTTCGGATGAACATTTACCCCAGTTAGTGAAGGTCATTGATGAGCAGGCGGATTCATGCGAATTATCTGAAGAATACGCAGCTGTTGTAGACTTATTAATTAAAGAATACAATGAAAAGTTCACTGACTTTGAGAATCATGACATCACACTCAAATTAGCATTTCAACCTCACCCCGTTGATGTCTCCAACAAGGCTCCTAAAGAACTACAGATGGAATTGATTGAGCTCTCAGAAGATGACATTTTAAAGTCCTTATTGGATGCTAAGAAAGATCCGATTGAAATATGGAAAAATGCAGTCGAATACCCATGTCTTGGGCAACGTGCACGAAAAATGCTTTCTTGCTTTTCAACCACTTATTGCTGCAGATCTACATTCTCCAACCTAACCCAAATCAAGACGCCCTTAAGGTCACAAGTGACGGATACCCATCTAGGAAGATCAGCTGAAGCTGCGTACCTCCATGTTGCAACTAAATATTCAAATGCTTTCCCACAAAAAGCAGTCACAACAAAGTAGTTAAAAGGTTAGTTGACTTTAGAATTAACAAAATGTTTTCATTTTCTTGAAGTTAGTACATAGTAGTTTGTTACCCAGGGATCAGTGGTGAGTCTCTGGAACTCTCTGCCACAGAGGGTAGTTGAGGCCAGTTCATTGGCTATATTTAAGAGTGAGTTGGATGTGGCCCTTGTGGCTAAGGGGATCAGAGGGTATGGAGAGAAGGCAGGTACGGGATACTGAGTTGGATGATCAGCCATGATCATATTGAATGGCGGTGCAGGCTCGAAGGGCTGAATGGCCTACTCCTGCACCTAATTTCTATGTTTCTATGTTACAAAATAATGTACATTTTGAAGTGTATCTAATTGAGGTTTCTTGGATGCTGCCTTATTAAATTACAGTGAACTTAATGTGGCATTCCATCATGAAAAGGTTCCCCACCCCTGGTCCAGATCTTCTCGTGTGATGTGTTGGCGGGTTTTAGTTATAAAATTATGTGGGAGGAAACCAGAGCACCTGGAGGGAGCCCTTGCGATCACATAGAAACATAGAAAATAGGTGCAGGAGGAGGCCGTTCAGCCCTTCGAGCCAGCAGTACCATTCATTGTGATCATGGCTGATCGTCCCCAATCAATAACCTGTGCCTGCCTTCTCCCCATATCCCTTGACTCCACTAGCCCCTAGAGCTCTAACTCTCTCTTAAATCCATCCAGTGATTTGGCCTCCACTGCCCTCTGTTACAGGGAATTTCACAAATTCACTCCCCGGGTGAAAAGGTTTTTTCTCACCTCAGTATTAAATGGCCTCCCCTTTATTCTAAGACTGTGACTGCTGGTTCTGGACTCGCCCAATATTGGAAACATTTTTCCTGCATCTAGCTTGTCCAGTCCTTTTATACAATCGCCCCTCATCCTTCTAAACTCCAGTGAATACAAGCCGAGTCTTTTCAATCTTTCCTCAGATGACAGTCCTGCCATCCCAGGGATCAATCTCATGAACCTACGCTGCGCTGCCTCAATCATAAGGATGTCCTTCCTCAAATTAGGAGACCAAAACTGTACGCAATACCACAGATGTGGTCTTACCAGAGCCCTATACAACAGCAGAAGAACCTCTCTACTCCTATACTGAAACCCTCTTGTTATGAAGGCCAACATTCCATTAGCTTTCTTCACTGCCTGCTGTACCTGCACGCCAACTTTCAGTGACCAGTGTACAAGGACACCCAGGTCTCGATACACCTCCCCCTTGCCTAACCTAACCCCATTGAGATAATAATCTGCCCCCTTGTTTTTGCCACCAAAGTGCAGAGATGCCAAGTGTCCCTGATTCGCCGTATTTTGTCCCGGCGAAATAACCTTATTACGGTGTTCCGGCAGCCAAACGTGTTACGGAGAAAAATAATCAAAACAATAAACGGGAAGGGCGGGAGCGGGAACGAGCGGCGGTTGGACACGTGCAGCGGGAAGGGCGGGAACGAGCGGCGGTTGGACACGTGCAGCGGGAAGGGCGGGAACGGGAACGAGCGGCGGTTGGACACGTGCAACCTGGGAACTCACTCACCTGGGAAGGTGGAGCTCCACGTTGTAGCAGGCAGGCAGCGACGGGGCAGGGCACCAGTCTCCTCCCTCGGGCCCAGCCCCACCGCGGAAAGGCGTCAGGGAGATCACAGGCAAAGATCGCTGTAGGATCTTTGATCATAGCCACCGGCGAAGGAGGGAGGGAGGGAGAGGGACTTCATCGTTGTCCAGGTCGGGCGAACACCAGCGCACCTTTGACACACTTTCCTCGGGAGGGGAAAGAGCCAGCGAGAATGAACGCAGCGATGCAGGACGTTCACTTTCTCAAGTCCGCCTTGCCGTCGGACGCCCCGGTCTCCACCCTGGCCGTCCCGTCCGACCGACAGCTGGACCAGCGCAGCGAGCACCGGCAGGGCAGCCAGCAGAAGAGCATGAGGGTCCAGGAGCAGGTCCTCACCATGTTAAAGAGCAGCAGCAGGGCCAGCGCCAGCGCCTCGTCCTACGGCAGCTCCCTTCATGAAGGTAAGTGGAGCCCAGCTCGGCACCTCCTTCAAACCACTCCAAGAGTCAACAATGTTTTACCTTTGGGGGTACACAAAAGGCTTGGAGAAACTCAGCGGGTGCAGCAGCATTGAAGGAGCCAAGGAGATAGGCGGCGTTTCGGGTCGAGACCCTTCTTCAGACATTTACACAACGCTTTACCTTTGTCACGTACCTTTTAGGGGGGAGATGAGGAGGAATTTATTTAGTCCGAGGGCGGTGAATCTGGGGGAACCATTACCACAGAAGGCTGCGGAGGCCAAGTCAATGGGTATTTTTAAGGTGGAGAGTGACAGATTCTTGCTTGGATGTCAACGGTTATGAGAAGGCAGGAGAATGGGGTCCAGAGGGAAAGATAGATCAGCTACTATTGAATGACGGAATAGACTTGATAGGCTGAATGGCCTCACTGCTCCTATATCTTATGAACTTATGTGTCCTGAAAGGGAACAATGAAACTTACTTGCAGCAGTGCAACATATGTAAGCACAGTACTCTGTAAAACACATACTAAGCAACAAAACATTCATTGTATACACCTATGTACATAGTGTGTGCAGGAAGGAATTGCAGATGCTGGTTTACACTGAAGATAGACACAAAATGCCGGAGTAACTCAGTGGGGCAGGCAGCATCTTGGAGAAAATGAATAGGTGATGCTTTGGGTCGAGACCCCTTTTCAGACTAGAGTCAGGTGAGAAGGAAACTGAAAGTATGAAAAGGTTTGGTTTTGATATGTTCAGTACCTTTTCATACCTCAAGTTCCCCTTCCCCTGACTGAAGAAGGGTCTCAACCTGAAATATCACCTATTCCTTTTCTCAAATGATGCTGCCTGACCCGCTGAGTTACTTCTGCATGTTGTGTATACAGTGTGTTTCTATATATGTGTATATATATAAAACATACAATAATAGTCTAAAGACAAAAACAGTGCCCCCAAGTTGATATGGCTTATTTGGAGGTGATAGGTGATAGTGCCTGATGGTTGTAGGATAGTAGGTCCTGAACATTGTTTTACATTTCTCAGGCTCATATTCCTTCTTCCCACCCTTCACACCCGGCCCCATCTCTTTTCCCCGCTTCCCCCACCCTCCTGACTTTTTAATAATTGGTAACAAGTCTTACTGTTCAGACCAAAAAAGTCACTTATCCATGTTCTCCAGAGATGCTGGGTTACCCCAGCACTTTGTGTCTCTTTATACTGTAAAACAGCACCTGCAGTTCCATGTATCTTCCTTTTTAATGTTCTTCAAGTGTGTTGCGAGTATAACTAGACTTACTATTACTAGACTAGGGGGCAAAAAGGACGCGAGCACTTTTTTTTATGGCTTGACTTTTTGAAGTAAATAAAAATTGTGTGAAACTGTTTCTGTAAACGAAAGGTAGAGCGAAAACTAGCCAGGATAGAATTTGTGCTGAGTAGCTAGCTGCTAGTGAACTGGGCGTAGTCCTTTTGTATAAAGTTAAGGATTGAGGTGTTCTTAGTGTAAGTAGTTCTGTTGTTATTTGCAAAGGTGTTACTGGCAGGCAGAGATGCCAAGTGTCCCGGATTCGCCGTATTTTGTCCCGGCGAAATAACCTTATTACGGTGTTCCGGCAGCCAAACATGTTGTTACGGAGAAAAATAATCAAAACAATAAAAAAAAACAACAAGCAAATGCGTTGTCCGCTCCCGGAGTAATTGGGCGGGATCGTTGCTGTTTAAAAGCCGCGATAATTGTCTTCAAGTTGCAACGCACAAACGTCCGTATGCCATTGCACACGGCCAAGGTGCAGCGCCGCGTATTTTTGGCTATTTGTGACTGAAAAATCATTGCGAGCAGACTCACATGCTTGAATGTGTAAAACCAAGGACTCGCATGGCGGCGCATATTGCTATGCACGCACGTGCACAATGCTCGCTGAATCCTTGTTTAGTGACAATGCACTCCGCTGGTGGCCTGGATTATACTGTGCATGATTACCAACTTCATCCTGATTTGCAACTTTTGAAAATGTCCAGAATTTATATGCAGCTTTTGAAAATGTCCAGCATTGATATGCAACTTTTGAAGATATCCAGCATTGTTTATTTGCAACTGTTGAAAATGCCCAGCACTGATTTACAACTTTTGAAAATGTCAAGCATTGCTATGCAACTTTTGGAAATGTCCAGAACTGATATGCAACTTTTGAAGATGCCCAGCATTGGTTAGTTAATTTTGAAATGCCCAGCATTGATGATTGTTATGCAAGTATTGAAAATGCCCAGCATTGATTTGCTACTTTTGAAATTGTCCAGCATTGATATGCAACTTTTGAAAATGTCCAGCATAGATATGCAACTTTTGGAAATGTCCAGAACTGATATGCAACTTTTGAAGATGCCCAGCATTGATTATTTACTTTTGAAATGCCCAACATTGATATGCAATTTCTGAAAATGTGCAGCATTGTGATATTCAACTTTTGAAAAGGTGCAGCAATGATTTGCAACTTAAAATGTCCAGCACTTTTTCAAGCATTTTGACTAGACACAGTTTGAAATGAGTGACACTATGTCTGACACTTTTGTAACACCAGGTATGCGTCCTCTCTCATTCAGTGATTTGCAGCTTTATAACTGAATTGTGTTTAAACACAGTTTTGTTATTGTTAGCTGTGCCTGAAGGCTAAAGCATTCAAGACTCATCAAAAATATATATAAGTACATCTTTTAAGTGATACTGTGTATATTAAAGGATGTTTATGTGTGTTTAATGAGTTTGTATATAGTACTAGTTGAAAAAAGGAAGGTTGGATTCAAATTTTGGCAAATTTTGGGTCGTTGCCATGCATATTTCTGGTGCCGCAACATGTTACTGAGAGAAAGGAATTTACCCCCATTTGTTACTGACAAATGGGTTGAATGTTACTGTGAACTAAATTTAGGGTTGGCATCTCTGAAAGTGGATAACCTCACATTTATCTATATTATACTGCATCTGCTACGCATCTGCCCACTCACTCAACCTGTCCAGGTCACCCTGCAACCTCCTAACATCCTCTTCACTGTTCACACTGCCACCCAGCTTTGTGTCATCCGCAAACTTGCTGGTGTTGCTCCTAATTCCCTCTTCCAAATCATTAAAGTAAACAGTTGCGGCCCCAACATGTGCCTTGCGGCACTCCACTCGCCACTGTCTGCCATTCTGAAAAGGACCTGTTAACTCCTACTCTTTGCCATTCTGAAAAGGACCTGTTAACTCCTACTCTTTGCTTCCTGTCTGCCAACCAATTTTCCATCCACGTCAACACCCTACCCCCAATACCATGTGCTCTAATTTTAGTCACCTGTCTCCCGTGCGGGACCTTATCAAATACTTTCTGAGAATCTAGATACACTACATCCACTGGCTCCCCTTCATCCATTTTACTTGTCATATCCTCAAAAAATTCCAGAAGATTAGTCGAGCATGATTTTCCTTTCATAAATCCATGCTGACTTGGACTAATCCTTTTACTGCTATCCAAATGCCCCGTTATTACCTGTTTAATAATTGACTCCAGCATCTTTCCCACCACCGAAGTCAGGCTAACTGGTCTGTAATTCCCCGTTTTCTCTTGCTCCTTTCTTGAAAAGTGGGATAACATTAGCTATCCTCCAATCCACAGGAACTGATCCTGAATCTATTGAACATTGGAAAATGATCACCAATGCGTCCACTATTTCTAGAGCCACCTCCATGAGGACCCTGGGATGCAGACCATCAGGCCCTGGGGATTTATCATCCTTCAGTCCCATTAGCCTACCCAATACTATTTCTGGCCTAATGAAATTGTATTTCAGTTCCTCTACCCCCTTAGATCCTCTGTTCTCCGGTACCTATGGGAGATTGTTTGTGTCTTCCTTAGTGAAGACAGATCCGAAGTATCTGTTCAACTCTTCTGCCATTTCCTTGTTCCCCATAATAATTTCACCTGTGTCTGCCTTCAAGGGACCCACATTTGACTTTGCTATTCTTTTTCCCTTAACATATCTAAATAAGCTTTTACTGTCCTCCTTTACATACCTGGCCAGCTTCCCCTCGTACTTCATCTTTTCAGCCCGTATTGCCTGTTTTGTTTCGCTCCGTTGTTCTATGAAAGTTTCCCAATCCTCTGGCTTCCGGCTACTCTTTGCTGTGTTATACATCTTTTAGTTTTATTCTATCCCAAACATCTCTTGTCAGCCACAGTTGCCTCCTACTCCCCTTAGAATCGTTCTTCCTTTTTGGAATGAAATGATCCTGCTCTTCCGGATTATGCCCAGAAATTCCTGCCATTGCTGTTCCACCATCATTCCTGCTAGTATCCCTTTCCAGTCTACCTTGGCCAGCTCTTCTCTCATGCTTTCATAGTCCCCTTTGTTCAACTCCATCACTGCCACTTCCGATTTAACCTTCTCCTTCTCAAATTGCAGATTAAAATGAATCATATTATGATCACTAACTCTAAGCGGTTCCTTTACCTCGAGTTCTCTTTATCAAATCTGGTTCATTGGACAACACTAAATCCAGAATTGCCTTTTCTCTGGTAGATCCATTACAAGCTGCTCTACGAACAGGGAGAACCTCCAAATTCCACACAGACAGCATTTGACGTCAAGATCATATCCTGCTGTCTGGAGCTGGAGCTGTGAGACGGCATCTCTACCAGCTGCACCACTGTCCTGCCCTTAACTTCCAAAGGTAAAAAGTAAAACCACTGAATAGAATGCAAGTTTATATAATTTAATTTAAAAAATACCTACAGTCAATTCAAGTCAGTTAAAATATTCTGATAACTCAACCCCATATTTTGTTTGTGTTTAATCCAAGTTGTTTGCTTCAAAGAGAAGATCCTAAAATCTAGTTTGTCCAACAACTACGAAGATAACATACATTTTCTTCAGTTTTCTTTTTATTTAGGGTTCTCCTTTGAACTAAAATGACATGATGAGGAATTGTGTGCAATCAACGGTACATTAACATGCAAAACAAAAAGTGCAATCCCCACAGAGACGGATAATGTTGCAATCTATGGAGAAAGGAAATCAAATACATTTATTACATAGCAAGAAAGAAAACACATTCTGATGTTCGGACAGCCTTCTCACCATTTGAATTTTTAACAAAATGTTTGGGAACTAGCGGTTTTGGCAGCCTGGGTTTGAGGAATGCGTGGGAAAACATTTAGCAGTGACAACTGTGGGATTGGGACATGTAAAAATGAATTTGCCAATCAGTGTCTGTATGTGAGCAATTTGAAACTTAAAAAAAAAATCTCAATACACTCACTCGATTAGATGAAGTCTAGGGTTGTGCCAGTTTGGTAATATAGTTTTTGGGTACAACTAAAACAATTGCTGCACGGATCAAATCTCCTCATTTGCAGTTCTCGACTCGACAGAATGCTGATGTTCATGAAATCTCCAGCTTTTATGCAGTACTTCAAAAGAAGATTTGCAGCTCTAATTTAGCCTTGTCTCCAAAGCCGCCTTCTTGCTCTGCCACCTGCTGGTGTTGAAGCCAATGGCAGGGTAAACCTCTGTTTAATTTAGAAAGTTTTCAGCCCTTGCAGAAGCATAGAAATATCACAGTAGCAAAGGTCATTGGGCCTATCAAGTCTAAAAATTCCAATGGGGTACTCTCATTAGTCCCATTTTCCCTTTAGACCTGCAAATCTTTTTCATATTTCATTATTGTAATGGAGTCCATTCAGCCTATCAAGTCTATACTGGTACTCTGTATAATCCCATTAATTGCTTTCCTCTATTTCTTCCTTGCAAGCCCATTAACCCCTCTTATTCTCCTGGTAGTGGAGACAATTTACATGGCCATTTAACTTTGCCAAGAAGTGCATCTTTTCTAAGAGTTCAGAGCAGCTAAAGGAAACATAGTCCCAGGAAGAGTGCACAAACTCAACACAGACAGCACCGGGGGGGGGGGGGGGGGGGGGGGGGGGGGGGGGGGGGGGGGGGGGGGGGGGGGGGGGTCAAGATTGCCTCTGGCTAACGAGCTGTCGACAACACCCTGTCACTGTGCCAATCGGTAGCCTGCCCAGTTCTTTTTTGAAAGAATGAATCACTGGGTTTCCATCACCCCTTTCAAAGAAGTTCGAGGGCATAAAAATTGATTGTGTCAATTCCCCATGTATCTGGAGAGGGCAAATAACACAAGGAAAAACAATAAATGATAGATATTAAGACATGTGGAATAACATGGATAACTTTAAGCCAGCCTGGGAAAAGTAGTCATCCAACCAGTGACTTGGCAAAAATGGGTTATCAGAATCAAAATTTTAGTATGCCGAGAGGGAAAATTTGTTGCAAAAGGGGTTTTCTTACAAAAGGAAGTTCACTTACTGGCTTAAAGTAAGAAAGAAAATACAACGTGACCAACATATCAAAATGTGAGCGCTTGAAGATTTTGCAACAAAAATGGTGAAAAGGGGAAAACACTTGGTGATCACAGTGTAAAGGTGTCTTATAGAATTCATCAAATATTAGTTTGAATTTTTGGCAAGGTGAAAATGTCAGGGAATGATTTATTGATTTAAGTGTGGTGAGTCTCTGGAACTCTCTGCCACAGAGGGTAGTTGAGGCCAGTTCATTGGCTATATTTATGAGGGAGTTAGATGTGGCAATTGTGGCTAAGGGGATCAGAGGGTATGGAGAGAAGGCAGGTTCGGGATACTGAGTTGGATGATCAGCCATGATCATATTGAATGGCGGTGCAGGCTCGAAGGGCCGAATGGCCTACTCCTACACCTAATTTCTATGTTTCTATGTTTCTAAATGACTGCTGATATATTGCAGTTAGAGTCTGGTGTTTGTGGCTCTGAGTTCCCTTGGCTGTCATAACCTGTAAACTGCAATGAAGAGTGTGTCTACATGATGTAAATGTGAGCATGTTCTGTACAGATTGCAAATGTGAAATATAAATTAAGCGTCATCGTTTAATTAGGTGTCAGCTAGGATATAACTTAAATATTTTGAGAGACTGTAAAGGGAAACATCTGGGGAAAAAAAACTAGGGTAGCGTGTTATAAATGCCCTTCCCCATTCTCACCTCCTTGAAATATATTTATCTTTAATTTCTCCCAGTTGTGATGGAAGTTATTCAATTGTAATTGATGATTTGTTTCTCTGCACAGTTGCCGTCTAACGTGCTGAGGAATTCCAGCATTGTCTGTCTCAAGTTCAGATTCCGAGCATCTGCAGTTTTCTGTTTCAGTACGAGTGTTTAAAATGATTGTGATGAGGGAGCGCAGTAGAGGTTAATAAGGCTATATTCACTCGAATTTAGATGGATGATAGGGGATCTTATAGAAACATATAACATTCTTAAGGGATTGGATAGGCTAGGTGCAGGAACAATGTTTCCCATGTTGGGGTCACAGTTTAAGAATAAAGGATGTGCCATTTAGGACTGAGATGAAGAAAATCTCTTTCACCCAGAGAGTTGTGGAATTTTTTGCCATAGAGGCAGTGGAGGGCAATTCACTGGATGTATTCAAGTGAGAGTTAGACGTAGTTCTTGGGGGCAATGGAACCATGGGATATGGGGGGAAAAGCAGGAAAAGGGTAATGATTCTGGGTGATCAGCCATGATCATATTAAATGGCGGTGCCGGCTCGAAGGGCCAAATGGCCTACTCCTGCACCGACTTTCTATGTTTCCATGGTGGGACTAATTCATGAGACCCATAATATAAGGGCCATGCTCGAGGGGGTTAATCTGAAGAGTCACACAGTCAAATTGTATAGCAGACCCCCAAACTACAACTTGGCAGTGATAAGGGAACAGAAGGTTGCAAATTAAACGGTCTGGGTTCTAGTAATCTAAAAGTAAAATACAAAATACTGCAGATGCTGTAAATTGGAAAAAAAAAATTGGGGGATGTTCAGTAAGTGAGAACTGAGAAACTAGATTTAAAGTTTCAGGTCAATGATTTTCCATCAGAGGTTTTCGTCTCTCTCTACAGATACCACATGGTGAGCTTGATCCTGTATGTTTGTGTTCTTACTTCCTGACTACAGTCGTCTATTATCTAATTTGATGATAGACACAAAGCTGGAGTAACTCAGCGGGACAGGCAGCATCTCTGGAGAGAATGAATGGGTAACGTTTCAGGTCGAGACCCTTCTTCAGACAAAGTCATGGGAAATCGAAACGAGAGATATAGACGATGATGTATAGAAATAGAGAACAAATGAATGAAAGATATGTTCCATATGTCTCTACATCATCGTTTGTATCTCTCTTTTCCCTTTTCCGTGACTTTCAGTCTTAAGAAGGGTCTCAACCTGAAATGTCACTCATTCCTTCTCTCCAGAGATGCTGCCTGTCCCACTGTTACTCCAGTATTTTGCCTATCTTTAGTTTAAACCAGCATCTGCAGTTTCTTCCTACACATCTAATTTGATGAGGTGGGTGAGTGTGTATAATATGGAGAACTGCAGTCACGGTGGGCTATCTGGCAAGGCCAATGACAGTACAAGGGTGTATTGGTCCAATTTAGTCCTGTGTAGTTGTAAATTGAGGTTAATTAAATATATGTATGGTTTCAGGCTCTGCTAATGTCAGACCCATGTGTGATAAAGTTAATCACAAAAACCAGGATCTGCAACGGGTAAAATACATATTCCCTGCACCTTTAATGCGGTTGTATCTGTGTAAATATGAGCTCAAAGTAAAGTGGCCCTGGGGAAGCAGATAATGGTGGGTGGAGTGGAGTGGATCATGTTGTTTAACTGTTGAGTACTTTACAGTTATGTATCATGTACCAGATCTCTTGCAAACTAATAAAGACTGGCGTGAAGCATTGTGTGGCCTGCACAATGGTCTGGGCACTAACTTAGCCAATGTTTCAATAAACAAAAGGTAACTTTCAAGTCCATTCTCCCCACCCACTGTGTTCTGCTACACCAGTCTGAAGAAGGGTCTCGACCCAAAACATTACCCATTCCTTCTCTCCAGAGATGCTGCCTGTCCTGCTGAGTTACTCCAGCATTTTGTGTCTTCTGCTACGTCATCTCACTCGGCAGGCGCCGGGGGAGTTGGGGGGAGGGGCAGGTAACATCGTGAATGGATCAGACTTGGAGACACAAGAGGCTGTGGATGCTGGAATCTTCAGCAAAACAACAAAGTGCTGGAGGAACTGTGGAGTAGTATCTGTGGAGCGAAATGGGCAAATTACCTTTCTGTTTCGGACCCTTCTGAAGCATCCCAACCCAAAACCTCCATCGTCTGACCCGCTGAATTTCTAAGCACTTTTGTTTTTTGAAATGGATTATCCCTTCAGATCATTTTGAAATATTCTTCCAGGCAAGTAATCCAGTCTCACAAGCCACCTTTCGATCTGATGAGATCAACCCCATAATAACCCACTCTGTGTCACAAACATCAGAATCACCAGATCTAATTGACCTTTACCTGTGGAGCAAGGCATTGGGGAGTTGTGAATGGGTCAGAATGATCCTGGTCAAAAAGCCAGCACTAGCAGGTGTGATGCGCATCTCAACGCATGTGGTATAATATTTTAGGTTGTCTGCCGTACATATTCTTTATTTCCAAGGTCATCGGCAACAATATTGCGATGAATACATTCCAGCAGGAATCTCCCTTTTTCTCATTCACTGGGAGCCTATTGCTCACACCCACCACTGTGCAGAGACGGGTCCTGTTTAGTTTGGAACAGAATTGTTTTCCACTCATTCGTGATCTCCTACCCCCCCCCCCCCCCCCCCCACTCACACCTGGTCTGCACTAATGGCAGCTCGAAATGCTTTAGCCAGATATCCCTTCATTCCAAGGGAGCTCCCAGTTTTGTGAGCCTCTCTTCGTTAGCTGGAGCTCTACGTTTCTGGATTCAGCTTTATTTGCCAATGCCTTTGTACTTGTTATATCAAGTGCCTTCAATCTATATCTGGAAATTTGATTGATAACATAAACTGTACACTACTGCTGAATGTAGTCAATAGTTGCTGTTCCTCTCACACTTGCTGATGCACAATGTACCGTGTACTAATAATTAATATTTTCTTGTATCTCGTTTTAATCTGCTTTTGTCTGTGCCTTAATTGTCTGATCATGGCTGTAAAAAGAGCAAGGAAAGCATGGTGGATGACGTCACTCTAGGTAATGAACAAATTAGCAAACATTGGGTAAAGGTGCTGATAAATTGGCTCCTATACTTTTCAAATAGTAGCTAGCCCCATCACAGTGTCACTTGACAGTAAGTAACCCACTGTTCCAGAGTTAGCTCTGTCCCTGCTCAAGTGAACATGATCTTTGTGCTTAAACATACTGCAATGACAAATCCAATACATTAGAAATGATGTAGGAATCTTGTTACCACGAAAACAACTGTAAACTGGAAGGCTACTTTTAAACATTCAGCTGATTCCATTAATATAAATACATTTCAAATCAATTGGAAAGAAAGATCTTAGTAGAAGCTATAAATTATGCCATGAGTTCTCCCTTCTGTTTACTTCAATTGTTTGGATGAAGCACTGAAAGTTTGTTGATTTCCATTATCCTTTGTTAGGTTGATTTCCAGTGATGTCTCTTTGAAAGTTGCAGGTTACGTCGTCGTGTTTTAACCAGAGTGATGAAGCGATGTAGCAGAAAGGCGAAAAGTTGGCATTTGATGTTTGTCCAAGTTACTGTTGCCTTGATCTCTGATTTTTCTATATGACAGTGCAACAGTCAATAACGAAATCCTCTCGACCAATGTATTTTCAAGCACAGATTAGAATCACAAGGTAAAATAGTGTCATACTCCGATTTACCCTTTTTAAAAAAAAAATCATTAATCAATTTTCTTAAATTATAAATAGAAATAAATTAAACTGGGTAGCAAACAGCACGTGTTAGATAATTCTACAGAAAGTATAAAAAGAGAGAATTATTCTCTGTACTAACAGTTCATAGAGAATAGAAAAGAAAGTGTCATTTGTCAAGTGCTGAGGATTATGTCCAGTAAAATTGTGCTTCACATTTTTGATTTGATACCACAGCACTAACTGTAACAGGTTCTGCTGCTCTAGCTCCTCGGGAGGTGTGTAAACTTCAGTCACTGTAATGTCAAACTCTACCCATGGACACATTCCACTTATGATACAAGATCTTAGACTGTCTTCATTATTAGCAGAATTCATCCACAGAGCTGGGGTGGTCAATGTAATTAATTTCCTGTCATCCACAGCCCCTTCAGTCAATGTAAAGGATTTGCAAGATTGTCCTTCAATTGGGATGTTAGAATGCTTCTTCAGGAAGGGGCACCCTGCTACGCAAAACTGATGGACAACAGAAGCTGCTGACAGCTTAGGCACCATCTCTTCTGTTGGAAATGAGGTATCAACTAAGGATGGAAATAAGTGGTTTACATATTTATGCTAAATGTTCATAAAATTGTGACCTATCAGATGATAAGTTTTGAGGCGGGGAATTTGTGATTAATTTTCTTCAGATTGAGTAACATGTTCTGGTCGAACTCAAAATATCCTCTTTGAAGATGAATGTGGCAGCTAAAGCCAGCATTTATTGCTCATCGCTTGTTGCCCTTAGTGACATCAGTCAGAGTCAGCCTTACTCTAAGACTGGGGTCTTGCACAATTCAGGTCTTGTACAGACAGAAGGCTCCCTGTTCATTCGGCAGGATATTTTACAATTAATGTCCTGTAAGGTTTTAATTCTATAATTTCCCACCACTACTCTCATGGATTTCTTCCTCACACCTATTTTCCTTTTGGTTTTTCTTAGTAGGATATGATTGTAAGCAAGTATGTGCAGACATTGAAATTGATCAGCTTTAGGATGGACAAAATTATGTGGAAACTTAACACTTGCCCATCTGTCACCATATGAATTCCTGGTCTTCCAATCTACTACGTTGAGGCCCTTTCACTTTTCTTGTAGATGTAACACTATTCTGTACTCTTTTCTCTTAGCATTACCTGATGTTCTCATGTGTGGTATACTTTGCCTGGATAACACGCAAGACAGTTTGGATTGTATCTCAGTACACATGATAGTAATAAACCAGTGCCAATGTCAATATCATTTTAGATGATTATTGCTGATGGATGGGTATGATTACAAAAGTTATAGTTGATTGTCCCCTAATTAGTAAACTTGAGTGTTTAAATCTTCATCCTTCCAAGTTAATTCAGTTTAATGCTTTATTGCCTACTGGTGGCCTTGAGGAAGAGGGCGGTAGGGGAATGAAATTTTACAGTTGCCATTTTTCAGACAGCTTCGTGGAGATCGCAATTCTATTAAAAAAAAATCAAAACTTTGTTTTCACTTTTACTTCTCGAAAGTCTAATGAAAAATGTTGCGCGGGAGGACACCAGAACACTGGAGAGCAACCTATGCAGTCACAGGGAGAAAGTGCAAACCCCACAGAGCGCAGCAGAGGTCAGGTTTGAACTTTACTTATGAGATACGATGCGGAAACAGGCCGCCAACTAGTGATCCCCACACATTAACACTATCCTACACACATTAGGGACAATTTATTTACACATATGCCAAGCCAATTAAGCTACATGCCTGCATACCTGTGTGGGAGGAAACCGAAGATCTCGGAGAAAACCCACGCGGTCACGGGGAGAAGAATTTGCAATGGCTCTACCAGCAGCACCACTGTGAAATGTTTGAGATTTCAGCAATTGGCTAAAAGATTTTGTTAAAACTATCTTATTTGTTACATTGACTGAAGAGCTGAGATGTCTTGATCCTCAGTTATGTGTCTGAAGATTTGTCAGTACTAAAATATCCATACTTTTGAATTTGTGTGCTGTTGAGTTAATGCAGCTTATTATTCTAATCATCTTTACTATAACAGCAGAGCTCAGCAAGTTAGTTTACATGTCTTTGTCTTATACTATGAGGATACCCTTATATGGAAGAATATATTTCAGTTATTGAATTCTGCCAACTGGACATGGGAAGGTTTAAACCCGTCTCGCGGTGCGAGTTGGCCTATGAGTGACCCCGAGTTTTCACTCGTGGTGATCACATACCAGGAACGTAGCGGCAGCCTCGGAACTCGCGCAATCAACTTGTCCACTCGTGGCGCTAACGGCAGGTACCCGTGAAACTTGATAACTCATGAAAAAAATCAAACGTTTGATTTTTTTCCACGAGTCAAATTCACTGTTCAAGATAAAAATTGAAAAATTTTAACTCGTAATAACGGAGGGCCCGTGCGTTGACCTTAGTGTCTTGTGAGTCTAACGTGTTAACCCGTGGGCACTCTTAAATCGGTAGCTAGACAGAGTAAAAACCGGCCGAACCGCAGAATGCTTCATATTTCCTTTTGACACGGGACCTGTTCGGCACATCGAGTCTATGGTGACCTGGACCGGCCTTAGGAGGTGCGGGGCCCGTTTGGGGAAAAAATTTCGGATATATATAAATAAATAATTATAAATGAGTCGCGTGTCGTGAGTAACATGACAATTGGGGGGAGAGTTCCTTTCACAGCGTGTGGGGAGTCTAGCCAGGGGTAACGTTGCGAGGAGGGAAGGAGCGTTGAGAAGGAGAGGGTCGGGTTCATGCCTGTAACTCACTGCTGCCGCGGCGCTCCGGGCGTGGAGCTACTGCATTGTGGCCGGGGAGGGAAGCAGCTCGCGTGGCTACGAGCGGCCTCCATCACCGGACAGCGGAACCGACTGCCATCTCAGCGGCTTCTGCCGGCCCGCCCACCTCTGGCAGTGCTCTCCGTGTGAACCGTGAGGGGACAGTACAAGAACAAAGATCATAGAGCGGAGTGGGTCAGCGGGCGATGGATAACATCACAGCGGGCGGTGGAGCTTACTCCTGTGTCAGCGCGATCAAGGGATCAATTGAGGTTACTCGCACTGACATATGGAGTAAGCTCCACCGCCCGCTGTCCTGTTATCCATCGCCCGCTGACCCGTTCTTGAGCTGGATGACCCCCTCCCCAGAGTCCCTGCCCGTCCCGCTGAGCCACCACAGACAGGAAGTTGAACGAGACACAGGAGTCCACCTTCGACTTCAGAGCCAAACAAAAAACAGTGCTGGAGGAACTCAGCGGGCAAGGCAGCACCCGAGGGGGGAACATATCACTTATCAGGAGCCGCCACGGGCCAGGACACTTCCCCCCAAACAGAACGGAAGCGCAGATGCAGCCATCACTGTAGCATCTCTGTCCCTATCTTCCAATTCCCACTTTGAAATAAAATAAAACTTTCGACAAAAACTTCGCAATTGTTATGTACTGCATCTTTAAAAAAAAATGACATCAACCAGGTGTGAAAATTACACCGAATCGAACGATGATTGAAAATGCGTGGGAATCGTTGAATCGCGATCCTGCTGCGAAATGTTTAAGTCGAAAAATGTCTTTTATTTCAAAATGGGAATTTGAAGATAGGAACAGAGATGCTACACAGATTTTAAGCTCTTGGGTGAAGTCGCACAGTGGGGCAGGGCTTTAGGCAGCAGCTATGGAGTGACGGAAATAGCCGGGTCTGAAGAAGGGTTTCGACCCGAAACGTTGCATATTTCCTTCGCTCCATAGATGCTGCCTCACCCGCTAAGTTTCTCCAGCATTTTTGTGTATCACAAAACGTCAATGATTCCGGGAATGCCGAGAGAGCTAGAGAGAGAGGTGTGGAACGGGCGAGAGAGAGCGCGTGCGAGAGAGGGAGGGAGAGAGCAAAAGACGGAGAGACGCAACGTGGGTCGGTAGGTAAAGTGAATGACTAACCTGCACACCATGAACTTCACCATAAAAAAGTTCGTACTCGTGATGATGAGTTTTAAGAAATTCTCAATGTGTCATCAATGCATCAATCTACATTCCAGAGTAAAATGTAATTATGTTTTGAAGAAGTGTTAATGACGCCGCGTGAATTGTATTCAAAGGAACGCAGCGTCATTAATATGTCTAAAACACAATTACACATTTACTGAGGAATGTGGATCGATGCATTGTTGACGCATTGGATAACTACTTGTTAACTACTAGCTGTTAACACAATATTGGCTGTTAACACCACAGTAGTTAACACATTGCTTGTGTCTGATGACCGTACAGCGCTTGTATTCCATGTAAAAAAATCCGTATGGGGAATGTTTAAAAAAAAATCTCTATTTGACAAAGCAAATTGGTATTTCCATATGAAATACGGAAAATTAACGCGGGGCCCCCCTTGGGCGCGGGGCCCAATTTGGAAAAGTCGGTCCAATCGGCCTAGGACCGGCCCTGATGGTGGCTATCAGAGCAATCCTACCAATCTCACTCAAAACCCAAAATGTTGGAGGAACTCAGTGGGCCCGGCTAGAATATGGGCAGGAGACGTTTCGGACAATTCTTCAAATCTCAGATTTTTTTCTGAAGAAGGCTAATTGGCTTTGGTTGTAACTTGTCTAAAAATGTAACTAAAAATGAAAATTTTAGTAAATGTAAATGTAACTAAAAATGTTAATTGACCCTCGTGTGTAGGATGGTGCTAGTGTCGCTGGTCGGCGCGGACTTGGTGGGCCGAAGGGCCCGTTAGAAACACTGTCACTTTTCAGGAGAAGTTGTCAGCTCAAGAGTACGTCAGGAGACGTTGTCAGCTCGGGAGACGAACTTGGTTAACTCTGGAGACAAACTTGGAACATCACAGTAAACGGCAAAATACCATACCCGTGGGAACTCGGTTCAAACACTTGAACATCAACTTGGGATCTCGTGCACAACCACGAGTCTGTCACTCGGGGTCACTCGTGGGTCAACTCGCACCGTGAGACAGGGCCATTAGTTCCCACAGGAATTGTGCACATATGAATTGTAAATATTTTATCAAAGTCCAGAGATATCGTGCAATGGCATTTTTAAGGGAAATCAGATTTGCTCTGACAGCCAAAGGCAAAACTAAGACATGTTAATTTCTCTCTGTATAATTGCATGTTTTCTTTCAATGTAAACTGCTGCTTGTTTCTAACTACATTCTAAGCGATCCATACGCTATAGTCCTGGTGAGGGTTCTGGAATGCCAGAAATGCAGCTTGCAAATACATTACCAATTGCTATAATCAGTGGTGGAAATGATGTGTAATGTGTAGCATTCTGACAGACCCTGTCATTTTTGGAGGCACTAGAATGACAATATTGGAACGGAATCACCCTCTGTGGTCTCAATAGAAGGAAGAACTCAACATAACTTGCATTGTCGAACAAATGCTTGACATTTTCCTTGGGAACATATCCAACCATGTTAGCTTGGATGGCCTATTCCCACTAATGATATGACTTGCCACAATTCTCCACAGAAGCACTGGTCCTAGAGATGGTATGGACTTAAGTCAGCACTGGTATTTTTCCAGCTGCTACACAGCAGCTGTGGAATCCATACGTAGTTAAAATGGAACAACTTGAAGCAGCTGTTCGAATCCATACGTAGTTAAAATGGAACAACTTGAATTTTCACAGTATAATAAAAAGGAACTGCAGATGTTGGTTAATACAAAATATTGACACGGAATGGTGGAGTAACTCAGCAGGTCTGGCAGCCTCTCTGGAGAAAATGGATAGGTGCTATTGCATGTCGGGACCTTTCTTCAGACTGATTGTAGTTGAGAGAGTGGGGGGGGGGGAACTGGAAGCAAGGGAAAAACAGGATAAATCTGGGCTGACAGCATATAACTTCAGGCAAGGGGGTTCCCTTATAGGCTGATTGTTGGCTAGTGTGTGAGCCTAAGAGGGATACATTATTGTAAGGGGAGCGGGAGTGGGAACGGAGGTGTTTGTAGAAGTTACCCAAAATTGGAGAACTCAATGTTTATTCCATTGGGTTGGAAGCTAACCAAGCAAAATATGAGATCCTGTTCCTCCAATTGGAGGAGGCCCAGGACAGAAAGGTCAGTATGGGAAGGGGACTTAAAAAGGTTAACAACAGTATGGACTTTAAATTCTCCAATTTTATGTAACTTCTACAAACACCTCACTCCTTGCTCCCCCCTCCACAGCTCGACAGTTCACAACAATGTATTTCACTTGGGCTCACACCTATCTCTAACCAAATATCAGTCTATCAAGGGACCTCCTTTACTAAGGTCAACTGTTGCCGGCCATGATTTGTCTTTTTTTTCCCTCCCAGTTTTTTCCCCATTCTCCTTATTATAATCAGACTGATGATATGTCCCAACCTGAAACGTCACTGATCCATTTTCTCCAGAGATGCTGCCTGACTCGCTGAGCTACTCCAGCGTTCTGTGTTTATCTTATGAATTTCCACAGGTTACCCAGAACTCAGACTGGAGATCTGCACACCGAGCTAGCTACAGCTTAGACCTGCCACAAACACTGAAATCACTAATGAAATGAAGGGAAAATATAGGGAGAAAGATTTTATTATTTAACTAATATGGTCTAAATAATTTTCATTGATTTTTGTTTTTGTTTTGTTGTGTAGATTTTGGTACAGAAAGGGTACCTCAGAAAACCAAAATGATATGACGAGATTAACGTTACTCTGTGCATTATTTCTCACATCTTTTGTAGGGCACTTCCTGTACAGTCTATGAAGGTCAAATAACTGCTGATGTTGGAATCTTAAATAACAACAGAAAATGCAGAAAGCAGTTAGCGAGTGAGGCAGCATGTGGGGAAAGAGAAATGGTTAGTGCTTCAAGTTGAGATCCTTCAAAACAGTCATAGTCACTCTTTCCACAGATACTGCCTGTCGTGCTACTTGTTTCCAACATTTTTGGTTTTTAATGCAGCATAATTAAATTAAATTAAGTTGCTGAATGAATACACACAAAAACTTTACATTATGTGACTTAAGTTAACCTCTAATGATCTCTTGAATGAATTTTTGATATCTATCTTGGGTCAGTCCCACTGAATCATGATGTTGTGCCTTAGAATAAGAGTTTATTGAAGCAGATACTCTGCATTTCATAAGATTGAGAGGGAAAGAGAAGTAAAATGTGGATATGATGTTAGCTCGTGAAAACTTCGGAATCAGTGAGGAAGGAATGAAAAACATTTCCTCTCTCGATGACATCCACCCTTTAATTTCAGCACGTTACAGAAGTCAGAAGTAACTGAATACAAATTGATCAAAGCTGTAACCAGAAGGCATCAGAGGATAAATTAGAGGGGTTTTTTTGTAGGTGGGACAAATCATTAAATACTAGCCGGTTCCAAATTGGTATAATTTCTCAAGAATTTCCTTTATTTTTGGTTTCTAATTATCTTCCTATTTCTAGATATTTTTTCATAGTTATTAAATCATGGTTTAGATATCTTCTGCATTGTTTTTTTGCAAAGAAGGTAAAGCATGCTGCAAGCCCAGATTTGAATCATTTTTTCCTAAAGCAAAATATATCCTAGAGGCTCCAATCTTGTCCGCCCATCAGCATATTCAAAAGATATCATCAAACGTTCAGATTCTGCGAAAACCATGTTTTGTGCCATTAACCTACAAAAGATCAGTTAACCAAGTCTGGGTCATTTTCTTAAAACTAAAAATGGCAAGGAGATCAGTACCCTAAATGAATGGTAAAAGTGGGGTGATATCGCACAAGGTAGGAAGCACTTAATAAATAGCTTTGTTTTGGGTATTAGTACAAGTGTCACATCCACGAAGTTTAATATTCAACTTTAAATGGAGCATCTTTGTTGCATTCATTTCAATATTGCACTCCTTAATGAACTACTTGAGGCCCTCATTTTGTTCCTGTGCTAATTTTTTCCTTGGCTAATCAGCACAGATTATCAATACCATCATGGTTCTTGCACGCCTCCTAAGAATGCAGTTGTCCTCCGAATATGCACTGGATTAAAGGTGAAGAAATTAGTTTTTTTTCAGTAAGGGTCTGGTGACTGATAAGATCCAAAATCTCAAGGGAGCCCTTGCTAAAAAGGAGATGGACACTACAGTTTGTCAACTTTACACACCTCGTGGAAACTATTGAGTTCGAGTCGACATGGTCTGGATGAAGGTGGAATACAATACGTACACATGTAAAGAATAAACAACCAGTAGCAGGCTCACGAGGTCTGTAAACCAGAACATTCCATTCCTTAAACATCCTCGGGTAAATTGTAGAAAGGATTTCTTGGAGAAACTCGCTCCTACAAGCCAGTCTTCTTCACAGCTTTTCTGTACTTTACGGAAGCCTTTCAAGGTTGAGATTTATTTCTGGTTTGGAATTCACACTGAGTGCATGCATTCTCCCGTTCCATGCAACAGAACGCATTGCAATAGAGCCACCTTTACAGGGATGTACTCACACATACAAAGGAATCTAGTTTCCTTGGTCATAAGTCATAGAGCCTTGCCGAATGACATCCTGGATCACAGTCTCGCTTCAACCGGTATTGATCATTTCTCAGAGATCTCTTCTGTGCTTTATTCAATTGTCCAGTCATGTTAGGTACATCATCTGAAATTTTTGCTTTTGCTAAGAATAAACCGCTACCATTATATCCATTGTATGTGTGGTGAATGAATGGGGCAATCAGGCTTTAGCCAGGTTTACGGACATTTCATCTGCAAGAAAATAAAGGCAAATAAGTTGAACACAATTGATAGTGATCATTTAAGTTCTGTGGTCTAGTTCTATGATATAATACATTGATCTAAGTTCGTTATAGGAGTAGAATTAGGCCATTCGCCCCATCGAGTACTCTGCCATTCAATCATGGCTGATCTCTGCCTCCTAATCCCATTTTCCTGCCTTCTCCCCATAACTCTCGATTCCCTTTCTAATCAAGAATTTGTCTATCTCTGCCTTAAAAATATCTACTGACTTGGCCTCCACAGCCCTCTGTGGCAATCAGTTCCACAGATAAACTACCCTCTGAGTAAAGACATGAGTGATATGCGTAAAATATTTAATCTCGTGACAAAGTTACATATAAAATTGCCAAAATCGTGAACAGCAGGCATTCATTTTGTGCCACTCATTATGTTTTCCGCAGTGCTACTCATCCATAAACACAGTCCTTGCCGACCTATATCTGCATTCAAGCTTATACTGTGTAAGAAAGTACGAGCTTGAAGCTGAAATAAGCCTGCCAACCCTCAAGCTTGTTCTTCCTTTCTTTATTTCTGAACTTGCATCTCAACACCATTTTGCTGGCCGATCTCAAATCCCTTGATCCTTCTAACATCCACTTCCTGCTCTAAAGCATAACCAACGATAGAATCGCCAAAGCCATTTGAGGTGAGAATTCCAAAAAACCATAACCCTCTGTATGAAGAAATTTCTCCTCAAATTCTGAAATGTATTAACTACAGAGTTATGTTCATTGTTTAATCTTTTAATCGCACTTGGTCAATCATTCCTGTATTCATTCTCCTGAACACCTGGTCCTTTGGTTCTGACCTTCTCCACACTACCCTCATTTTGGCAGCTTCTGGAAGCTGATGCTAGGATCTGTGTTTCCCTCACTAACTTTTCGCCTTCTACTTCTTAAAAAACTTTTTCAGTGCCTGTTTCTGTTTCTTCAGTCAAAGCTTTGTTGAACTTGTCTACTATATCCCTCTTGTGTTGGGGATACCTTTTGATAATTGTGTATGAATGTGGGATAGACTGCCATTTGTTTTGCCATTGTGGCACAACATATCCAGTGTTATATGAATAATATGTATTTAAGAAAGGCTGCAAGGAAAAGCCTGGGAACGATAGATCAGTGAGCCTAACTACTGTCGTAGGCAAGTTACAGGAGATAATTTTGATGGAAAAGATGTAAATACATTTGATTAGGCGGGATGATTAAGGATAGTTAGCATGGTTTTGTACATGGGAGATCATGTCTTACGAATCTGAGTTTTTAGTCTCTAAATGTTTGGCCTTACAGACATCACTGGTTTCAATGGCTACACATCACTCATAACAGGGACTGCTGATCGAAGCTCTGTATCACAAACATTTCCAGCAAGCCAAGTGTTTGATGTATTCATGTCTGCCTACTGCTGTGACCAGCATGTGGCTCCCACAAAAAAGAAGAAATATTGTTTCCTGCTAAATAGTTTGTAAAGAAGAATGTTGAATTAATTGCGTGTTAGGAAGAAAATTTCAAGATTTTTGCTCCAGTTCGGGAACCAAATGCCACATCGCACGAGAGATTTGCAATTGTTGTTTATGGTACATCACATAAGCGTGGACTCCATTAAACCAGTAGAAACTTGTCTGTTATCAACCGTCTCACCATTGGAGTAACTGTACAATGTTTCTGGTATGGTGGTTCATGGAAAAATAGCTCCATCTCATCTATTAACCAAGATGAAAAGAACAAGATTCAGCAATCTCTCTCTGCCCCTCCATCTTCTTTAAGTCCTTAAAGCATCTCAGATCAAGCCTTTGACCTACCTTAATATTTCTGTATGCATTAGGCTTAGTTTATTTAATTTAGAGATACAGGTCCTTTGTTCACTGATGCCCGCTCATTAACACGATCCTACACTAGAAACAAGATTTACATTTGTACCAAGCCAATTAACCTGCAGACCTGTACGTCTTTGGAGTGTGAGAGAAAACCATAGTTCTCTGAGAAAACCCCTGAAGGCCACGGATAGAACATACAAACTCTGTACAGACAAGCACCCGTAGCCAGGATGGAACCCAGGCTTCTGGCACTGAAAGGCTGCAGCTCTACAGCTACACCAGCATGCCACCCGAAAGGCATCAAAGTTTGTTTGATAGCATCTTTTAGATGTTTTGCTCTGCTCAGGTCACTGTAGAAATACACTGTGTATTTCACTCCTATCATTTCACAATTCTGGGTCCAAGGAAGAAAGATGTGACTGTGTACTTTGTGCCGTCTTTATTACCTGTGCATCTATATTTCGACATTTGGATCGGTGAAACCTTTCTTCCCTTCATTCACCAGCACAGGTTTCTCAGTCCGTGTATGCCATGCTAATATCTGTTAGCAGCAAAAGAAAAAAAATAAAGTTTAAAATCTAGTAACTTCCATTAGAACCTAATGCCCAGTAAGAATTTGATCTTCAAAGCAACAATCACTTCTTATTACAGCCCATGCAGAATATTTGAGATGTGGTGGGTGGGCAGATTACATTAACTAAATTGTTTATGATACATTGTGTAAGTTTCTAAACATCAAAGATCCATTGAAAATGATGGTAATTAAATAATCTATTTACACTGCCCATTCTTACCTACTTTTTTCATTGCC
Source organism: Okamejei kenojei (assembly GCA_035221665.1). Taxonomy (NCBI): domain Eukaryota; kingdom Metazoa; phylum Chordata; class Chondrichthyes; order Rajiformes; family Rajidae; genus Okamejei; species Okamejei kenojei. The sequence continues at coordinate 20,098,369 of CM069159.1, forward strand.
TCAACTGTTTTTCTCCTTCACGCATATAACTAATTTTGTTTTGTACACAATTCTCTTTTGAAATTCACAATTGAAGCCATTTCCATCATTTCAGGCAGTACAATCTAGATCGTAATAACTTGTTGCCAGGTAGGGGCAAGATGAGTGTTGTAGAATAGAGGGACTTGAAGTACGTACAACGTTCCCTGACAGTGGCGTTACGGTCAACAGGGCATTGAGTGTAGAAGCTGGGACATTCTTTGCAGTTGTACAAGACATTGGTGAGGCCATTCTTGGAGTACTGTGTTCAGTTTTGGTCACCCTAAACTGAACATAGTAGAAATGATGCCATTGAGCTGGAAGGTTTGCAGAAAAGATTTATGAGAATTCCAAGGAACCGAGTAATAGGGAGAGGCTGGACAGGCTAGGGCTTTATTCCTTGGAGCACAGAAGACTGAGGGGTGATCTTATAGGCATGTGCAAAATCATGAGGGGCATATATAGGGTGAATGCCCCCACCCCCTCCCTCCCTAAGGATAATAACTAGTGGACAGGATTGTGGTGAAAGAGGAAAGATTTCAAATAAACCTGATGGGCAACATTTTCACACAAAGATTGGTACGTATATGGAACAAGCATTCAGAAGAAGCATTTGAGCTAGGTACAATTAAGGAACATTGGGACAGGTATATGGATAGGAAATGTTTAGAGGGATATGATCCAAAAACTGGTAAATGGGGCTAGCTTTGATGGTATTCTATGCTAGTTGGACTGAAGTGCCTCTTTGCTGCTGTCTTATTCAATGGTATTCTTTATGATTTTCTTTGCAACTTGTTTGGTGAATTTTTGCTAATTGTGTTAGATCTGTGTTGTCTGGTTATAGACTCAATGAAGTGATTTTAAGCATAGAATTTTTCAAAATCTGGAACTTTTTTTAAATTTATTAAAGATTGGATATGATGTTACAAAATTGAAATATTCAAATATTGAATCTTGCAGCAAAAAAAATAGCGTGGAAACCTGAAACAAATATAGAGAATACTGAAAATTCTTAGCAAGTCAGGTAGCATCTGCGGGGAAAGGATCGAAATTGACATTGAGCCAAACCGCTTTATCAGATCTGGAAAAGTGAGAAGCAAGGGAGGGGAGGTGGTGAGATGGACGATAAAGAGAGTTTATCTATTGTAGCATGCAGACTGAAAAAGCTACAAACCTCAGAAACCCGGGGTAATTCCCTTTTCTTCACACTTTTTTTTAAAATTTCAAAATATACTTTATTCGAATGATAAATATATACAATACATTAACCTTGCGGAAAATCCATCCGACATTTTCGGAGGCTGTACAATAGATCAATACAGTTTAGACATTTCTTTCCCCCAAATTTCCACAAATCAGTCCCCCACTCGTGCCACAGTGGCATGGGACATTTCATCCACATGTGACTTTTCTTCACACATGTGGATGGCCTTTGTTTCAAATTGCTTTCGTGCCGTTTGTTTTGTATGCTAGCTTTATAAAAGTAATTGTTGCCTTGACACCATTGGTTTGCACCTTATCGCAGAGACTCCCTTTTCTCCGTACCTCCCCCTCTCTTTTCTATTTTGATTGAAGGGCATGAACCAGCTACTCTGTTTCACTGATGTTTCTTGACTTACTGAGTGCTTCCTGCATTGTGTGTTAATTGGTTAATAGTTGAGGGCAGTTGCTTGCTGAACTAATGTGATGGTATTACATAATGGTAGGTTATTGGTTTATCCGCATGGCTGGGCCATCAATTGAAGAACTTGTGAAGGGAGTTCCTTCCTCTGCAGATAGACACAAAAAGCTGGAGTAACTCAGCGGGATAGGCAGCAGAAGGGTCTCGACCCAAAATGTCACACATTCCTTCTCTCCAGAGATGCTGCCTGTCCTGCTGAGTTATTCCAGCTTATTGCGACTATCTCGGGTTTAAACCAGCAATTGCAGTTCAATCCTACACATACTTCCTCTGCAGCCTCGGACGGCCAGAGAATCAAAGGCAAGAAAAATGTTAAAGCAGTTGGTAACAGAATGCCACATGCAGAGATTCATGGCCGGTTTTCAAGTAAGTTTCTTAAGTGATTATGTTGTTTTGATCTGAGTTGCTTTTGTGATCCAGTGTGGGAATAATTTAATTAATGATTGAAAGCAACAAAGAGTGCAGCACATCTCAACCACTGCTAACAAAACAGACCGTTGTAAAATCTTTTGTCTGCAATAGTAAGCTTCAAAGAAGTTGATATAAATTAATTAAGAGATGGTTAGATCAAATTATTGTCTCCACAGCTTGTTTACAACAGATAACAGCCAAGTTGCTTGGTGTCTTCCATACTTAGTGGACCATTTAACAGATATTTTAATCATAAAATGATCATAACTAACTACCACAAGTCTGGGACAAACCAGTCTGAAGAAGGGTCTTGACCCAAAACATCACCTATTCCTTTTCTCCAGAGATGCTGTCTGACCCGCTGAGTTACTCCAGCTATTTGTGTCTATCTTTGTTTTTAAACAGCATCTGCAGTTCCTAAACTATTTTTTTTAGATTATGCGATGGAAGGGGGGAATGAGAGAAATTCTGGTTCTCAAGGATTGCTTTCCAATGGCTTGTCTGTGTCTCAAGTCATCACTAGTGCCACCTGGTGACCATAGTATACACAAGTACATAATTCAACAGTTCACTTAAAGCACTCAGTTACAAATGTTTACAAAGGACATCAGTAACTGCTGAATGTCAGAATGCACTCACAGTTTCATTCATTATAATTATAAAAACATATAAAAGCAACTACTGTTTATTTTAAATTTGGATTTGCCCATTAATTATGTGGTCAGGAATTTGAACCATTCTGTTGGGTTCATTATCTTCTTGAGAATGGAACAAAATGGTCTCATGCAGCACAGAAACGGGCCCTTTGGCCCATTGCATCCATGCTGACCAAGATACCTTATCCAAGCTAGCCCTGCCTGGCTGTACATGGCTTATACGCCATTAAGCCTTTCTTATTCATGTACCCATCCATAGATGTTTTAAATGTTGTTATGCCTGCCTCAACTACTTCATCTGGTTCCATATATTCCCATCACCCTCTGTCCCCAGGTACCCATTACATCTTTCTCCTCTCACCTTAAACCCATGCCCTCTATCCTGGGAATTCACCCTAACTATTCTCTTCATGATCTAAGATCACCCCTTAGCCTCCTGCGCTACAAGGAATAAATTCCTAGCCTGCCCAAACTCTCCCTGTATCTCAGGCCCTTGAGTCCTGGCAACATCTCTTCATTCTTTCAAACCTAATGGCATCCTTCCTATAATAGCAAGGTGACCAAAGCTAAATGCAATATGCCAAATGCAACCTCACCAATGTTTTGTAATGCACCAAAGTAAATATGTATTTAAAATACATTGTCAAGGGATGGAAAGAAAACCAAAATGAAGTAAAAAGGAAAATTTTTGTTCTTATCCATGAAGAATCATTAGGTTAGCTTCAACAAAAAGCTAGATCAGATCTTCCTCTTGCAGAACTGAGCCGAGATACAGGCATCCAATTAAAAATTATCAATATTCCACTTCCCCACATATTTATCCCTGAAAACTGAATTATAGATTTGCCCTGTGTGTAGCTGATTCATTACATTAGACAAAACCATAGGAAGTTAACATATAGTTGAAATAAATGAATGAACACAATAAAAGCCAATGATGTAAGACAGACCAGTCTTTGACGAGTTCACAATTTGCTAGATCATTCCAACAGAACAGTCAATTAAAAATAATCTCTCTAACCTTATCAAGTATTTATCTCTAACAAGCTTTGAATATCTGTAGATCTTATATAAGATTGAACTTTAGTACTAAAATATGTTTAAACAGAATCACCATAATAGATGAGGGAAACTTGATGCTTAATATTGTAGGAAGAACGCTCGCACATGCAAAGTTAATTCAAAAGATTTCCACTGATGTCACCAGGCGCCCTCTAACACAAATGGAAATGCATTCATCCAATGAAGGGTTTCGACCCAAAACATCACTTATTCCTTTTCTCCAGAGATGCTTCCTGACCTACTGCATGTGTCTAAGTGCTTAACTTGTACTTTTGTTCGAACAAAATATGGGCATTGTCAGTTTGGAAAATTATAGAGTGAGGCAAGTAACAATCTTCTCGGCAACTGGGTTCCAATGGGTGGTGAGAGTGGGGCAGGTCAATGCACAGAAAAGTCACATATGCCTTGAGGGAAATACTGTTATTGAAAAATGAGTCAATGCGGAGAAATGATGGTGGATTGTACTGAAGCCATGATGCTGTGAGTTATGTTGTGTACTTAATACTTTAAATTGGCCACATGAATCACTGGGGTTTTGTTAAGATTTATATCACAGATGTGCACTGCAGAAATTGAATTTTACTGCCGTGCTTTACATAAATCTTTAAAATAGATAACATTTTCCACAGTTCATCGTTATGCAAGACCATCATAATTTATTTCCCGTGGCCTCTCCCCTCCCTTCAATATTATTATATTGTACTGAATTATACTTTCAGAACTGTGAGGTGAGCAGAGATTTAAAAACTTTCCGTCGGGGAAAGGAGGCTTTCTGACTGAATTGATCAAATGGGGATCTACAAGAATGAAGGCTACCTGAGCAACAGGGGCTGGGATATTTTATTTTTCTTCTTATCCTCCTCTCCATTTTCTAATCAGTTTTCTTCTCACAGAATCATAGAGTGATACAGTGTGGTAACAGTCCCTTCGGCCCAGCTTGTGCTCACCGGCCAACATGTCCCATCTAACTAGTTCCACCTGCCAGCATTTGGTCCATATCCTTCAACCCGTCCTATACATGTACCTGTCTTAACTGCTTCGTAAACGTCTCCTTAAGGCACAGAAATTTCTCGCTGAGCAGGGTATGTTTTTGCCAAAATGTCATTCTTCATAGGTGAGCCCTCACCTGCAGGAAACATCACTGCCAGACTTAACCCTTCCCAAATATGAACTTCTAACAAATTCCAATGGACAATGACATGGAATGGAAATCCTAGCCAACTTTCCAATGTTTAATCTGCTGGAGCCAATTATCAAAGGGCAGCTAACACAAAGCAGGTCGGCAGTAGGCTAAACCACTTCCTAAATTAAGCAGCAGCTTACAGCTAATATTTTATTGCGGTCATTTGTATTAAATACTGCTGGTCTTCACAATTTGGTCAAGCTCTACCATTGTGGAATTCATTGCTACAGATGGCTGTGGAGGCCATGTCAATGAATATTTTTAAGGCAGAGATTGACATATTCTTGATCAGTAAGGGTGTCGGGCATTATGGGGAGAAGGCAAGAGAATGTGGTTACGAGAGAAAGATAGATCAATTATGATTGAATGGCAGAGTGGACTTGATTGGCCGCATGGCCTAATTCTCAAGTCAAGTCAAGGTTTTTTGTCACATACACAAATACAGGAATTCTGTTCCTGCAACTTACGGACTTGAACATTCACAGGCATGGGTTGCTTTTGTTTTGATTTATTTGTCATTTTCCACAAGTAGAGGCGGCATCTAATACGTTTTGAAACTCTGATCTGTGAAGTATCGTACCTAGCAATGTAAATGGCTTCTTATGAAAAAAGACAGTGTAAGTCATCCATTGTTTCTGCTGGTAACAATATATTTTCACACAAAACCAAATGTTATTACTGTCATATCATAGTGTGAAGCCAGTTTCACTTGGCTATCTGCCCGTTGGCTGGTTGCCACTTTGAGATGCTTACAATGGATAACTGAGCAAAAGCTGACCATTCTCCCCAGGAGTCGGGCAGTAAGGATCAGCAGAGTCTTAGCAGAGGCAAAGCCTCAGCAGCTGCACTGCTGAAGCCATGTCCTCCCATTGTCTTCTGCCCAACACCTGACAAAGCTTGGAAGCACAGGATTTAAACGCCTCAGATATTCTGCAATATTACCCTGTTGCAAATTTTATGGCTGCACGCAAATGAATCCACACAACATTGAGACTTAAAAACAATTAAAACTGCTGCAGATATTTTTAAAAAAATGTTCAGCCATTTTTCAAAAAGAGATTTTTAAACAAAAAAAAAATTATAATGTCAATGGGACATATAAATAAACTTTTCTTCCTGATCTCCATGTCAGAAATAACCATTAGGTAGGACCTGTATTCTATGCCTGGATTTCCAAGCATACATTATGCTCAGTCGAGCCAAGATGTGCTGGTACAAGTTTTAGGCTTACAGTATTTATTGATATGTAGCGCAGCGCCCATATACAGCCGGTAAACATGACTGTTCTTCCACTTACTCTGTTCAATAAAAAGATTTGACAGACGTAATGAGATGGAGCCAAAGCAAAATGATTACAAGGTGAATTTATACATTATATAAATAAGCTTATATTCCTTCTGTCCAGTGATGCTTCCTGACCCGTTAAGTTACTCCAGCATTTTGTGTCTACTTTCAATTTAAATCAGCATCTGCAGTTCTTTCCCACACATATAAATAAGCTTATCATGATAGGAAGCACTTTGCAGCAATAAAGGTTTTCAATAAATACAATGACATGGAGAAAGGGAATTCCAGCATTCATTCCCTTTAGGTTCAGGAGAAGAATGGAACAATAGATAACTGACTTATCATGGTTTTGCTAAAATGAACAAATTTTCATTGCATTTTCTAAATTATGATTTTTGCATTTTGCTCTATAGTTTCCATCTTGCAAAGTTTTTTGGGATTCTGATGCCAAATTTACAGAACGATTATCAGCAGTTCTTTTTACTTTCTCACTCCCTCCACAGCCTGCTGTAGATTTCTTCATTATTTTTAAAAGTACATTGTCATTTTAGTTTTTTCAAGGGACCCTGGCGACGGAAGCTATCATTTCAAGATCCCTTTTTCAATCAATGTAATTGATTAAATTGAGTAAAAGTATACTGTCGAGGCACTTTCAATGAGGATGCATGCAAAGATTGTAAATAAATTATAAAGAAAATGGCAGACAGCTCTTCGATTTTTCCTTATCTGCAAATACAGTGAATGTTTGAAAGCAAAAACGTGTATAAAATCATGAGTGGAATAGATCGGGTAGATGCAGAGTCTCTTGTCCAGAATAGGGGAATCGACGACCAGAGGACGTAGGTTCAAGGTGAAGGGGAAAAGATTTAATAGGAAACTGAAGGGTAACTTTTTCACATAAAGGGAGGTGGGTGTATGGAACAAGCTGCCAGATGAGGTAGTTGAGGCTGGGACTATCCCAAAGTTAAAGAAACGGTTAAACAGGTACCTGGATAGGACAGGTTTGGAGGGATATGGACCAAGCGCAGGCAGGTGGGATGAGTGTAGCTGGGACATGTTGGCCGGTGTGGGCAAGTTGGGCAGAAGGGCCTGTTTCCGCACTGTATAACTCTATGACTATGACCTTCTTGCCTTGCAAACGGGGGGAAAAAGATTAGAATTCACCCATCTAGCATCTAACGAGAAAAGGAGGAAAATATGGTTCAAGAATGGAATCTGTTTTTTTTAATGCAATTTACACATAGCAAAATTCATTTTTTGTAGTCAGAGGCCACATGTATGGAAACATTTATAATAATAGTTAAAATCTCTTTAATTTATGTGAGTGTATTGACTTTTTATTATACTGAGACTAACTAATTTGTATGAAAGATTTATTAGATAAAACCACACAGGAAATACTTTAATAAAATTGATACGAGGCACCAGAGGTATATTAATCACTATCCAATTATATCACACTATATAACTTACAGAAAGTCGATTTTCAACAAGCACGTGGGATGAACTCCTTGGTGCTTTCTGTGTGGAGGAGAGGGTGCCACTTGGTACTTATCACTTTTGTTTTTTACATGGATTGAAATCCTGATCTACAACCTTAGCTGATCTTTTCTGAAAGATCAATAAAGAACTACTTATTATTAGAAGTACTTGCCTGGGCTACGTTATAGTTTTAGTTCATGAGTTTTAGTTTTTTGAGATACAGTGCGGAAACAGGCAGCTTAGTCCCACTGAGTCCGCACCAGCCAGCAATCCCCGCATATTAACACTATCCTACACAAACTAGGGACAATTTTCACTTGTACCAAGCCAATTAACCTACAAAATGTAAGTCTTTGGAGTGTGGGGGAAAACTGAAGATCTCAGAGAAAACCCACGGTCACAAAGTTCTGAAACATTTACCCAAAGCAACATAAATGAGTTTTCATTTCAATTGGCCAGAGTTGCACAAGCTATTCTGTCCAAAATCTTATTTTTTGTGATTTAAAAAAAAAAAAATGCAAATTTGTGAACTATTCCAAAGCATGAAGCAAAAAGAACTGTGAAGTAAAATGTTCTAACCAGTGATGGTTCATTGCAGATTTAGTGATAATTGAATGAATCTGATTGGAAATTTATGAAAGAAAAACAAAACAAAACACCTCAAAATTAACACAATATTAGTGCATTCTGTGTCTGGGTTGGTAATTGTGGACAAAATGGAAACTCTTCCCTATTTTCCTCTTGATCAAATGTAAAATCAAATCTGATCTCCATTGTTTGCATAAAAATCCCATGACTGACCAAAGAAGAAGGAACATTCTCCCTTTGACATTCGACATTGGATCAGAATTAGTTCATTCAGCCCATCGAGTCTGCGCTGCCATTTAATCATGACCGGTCTATTTTTCCTTCAACCCCATTCTCCTTCCTTCTCCCTGTAATCTTTGACACCTTTATTAATCAAGAACCTAGCAATCTCTGCTCTAAAAAATTGTAAGAACATGGATTGAAATTCTGATCTTTGGCAAGTAAGGTGAAAGTAAATCCAAAGGGTTTCTACAGCTATATTAATAGCAAAAGGATAACGAGGGATAAAATTGGTCCATTAGAGAGTCAGAGTGGACAGCTATCTGCAGAGCCAAAAGAGATGGGGGTGATATTGAACAATTTATTTTCTTTGGTATTCACCAAGGAGAAGGACATTGAATTATGTGAGGTAAGGGAAACAAGTAGAGTAGCTATGGAAACTATGAGGATCAAAGAAGAGGAAGTACTGACACTTTTGAAAAATATTAAAGTGGATAAGTCTCCAGGTCCTGACAGGATGTTCCCTGGGACATTGAGGGAAGTTAGTGTCGAAATAGCAGGGGCTATGACAGAAATATTTCAAAAGTAATTAGAAACGGGAATGGTGCCGGAGGATTGGCGTACTGCGCATTTTGTTCCATTGTTTAAAAAGGGTTCTAAGAGTAAACCTAGCAAATATAGACCTGTTAGTTTGACGTCAGTGGTGGGAAAATAAGTGGAAAGGATACTTAGAGATAATATATATAATCATCTGAATAAACAGGGTCTGATTAGGAACAGTCAACATGCATTTGTGCCTGGAAGGTCATGTTTGATTAATCTTCTTGAATTTTTTGAAGAGGTTACTAGGGAAATTGATGAGGGTAAAGCGGTGGATGTTTTCTATATGGACTTCAGTAAGGCCTTTGACAAGGTTCTACATGGATGGTTGGTTAAGAAGGTTCAATCGTTGGGTATTAATAGTGGAGTAGCAAGATGGATTCAACAGTGGCTGAATGGGAGATACCAGAGAGTGATGGTGGATAACTTTTGTCAGGTTGGAGGCCGGTGACTAGTGGGGTGCCTCAGGGATCTGTGTTGGGTCCACTGTTGTTTGTCATATGCATCAATGATCTGGATGATGGTGTGGTAAATTGGATTAGTAAGTATGCAGATGATACTAAGATAGGTGGTGTTGTGGATAATGAAGTAGATTTTCAAAATATACAGAGAGATTTAGGCCATTTGGAAGAGTGGGCTGAAAGATGGCAGATGGAGTTTAATGCTGATAAGTGTGAGGTGCTACATCTTGGCAGGACAAATCAAAATAGGACGTACATGGTAAATGGTAGCGAATTGAGGAATGTAGTTGAACAGGGGGATCTAGGAATAACTGCATAGTTCCCTGAAGGTGGAATCTCATGTAGATAGGGTAGTAAAGAAAGCTTTTGGTGTGCTGGCCTTTATAAATCAGAGCATTGAGTATAGAATGTTAAAATTGTACAAGGCATTGGTGAGGCCAATTCTGGAGTATGGTGTACAATTTTTGGTCGCCAAATTATAGGAAAGATGTCAACAAAATAGAGAGAGTACAGAGGAGATTTACTAGAACGTTGCCTGGGTTTCAGCACTTAAGTTACAGAGAAAGGTTGAACAAGTTAGGTCTTTATTCTTTGGAGTGCAGAAGGTTAAGGGGGGACTTGATTGAGGTCTTTAAAATTGTGAGAGGGATAGACAGAGTTGACGTGAATAAGCTTTTTCCATTGAGAGTAGGGAAAATTCAAATAAGAGGACATGATTTGAGAATTAAGGGACAGAAGTTTAGGGGTAACATGAGGGGGAACTTCTTTACTCAGAGAATGGTAGCAGTGAGCTTCCAGTGGAAATGGTGGAGGCAGGTTCGATTTTATCATTTAAAAATGAATTGGATAGGTATATGGACGGGAAAGGAATGGAGCGTTATGGTCTGAGTACAGGTAGATGGGACTAGGTGAGAGTAAGTGTTCGGCACGGACTAGAAGGGTCGAGATGATCTGTTTCCGTGCTATAATTGTTATATGGTTATATGGTTATAAAAACAGCTAATTACATGGTGTCCACAGCCATCTGTGACGATGAATTCCACAGATTCACCACCCTCTGGCTCAAGAAATTCCTCCATGTCCATTCTAAAGGTACATCCTTTTATTTTGAGGCTTTGTCCCCTGCTCCCAAACACGCCCACTACTGGAAACATCCTCTCCACATCCACTCTATTTTGGGGCCCTTCATTACATGGTAGGTTTCAATAAAATCCCCCACATCTTTCTAAACTCCAGTGAGTATAGGCCCAGAACCATCAAACACTCCTCACACATTAACCTAATAATTCCCGGGATCATTCTTGTAAACCTTCTCTGGATCCCTCAAAGCCAGTGTATCCCTCCTCGAATATGGAACCCTAAACTGCTCTCATGACAAAGGTTTGTCCCTCTATCAACACTTCAAGATTCAGAGCTAACTAGTTATTTATAATAGTGTTCTCTATTTTAAGACTTGAAAGGATTTACAGTACCTTTCGAATAGAGATAAGGAGGAATTTATTTGGCCAGATAATGATGAATGTGTGGAATTCATTGCCACAGACGGCCAAATCATTGAGTATGTTTAAAGCAGAGATTGATAGGTTTTAATTAGTGAGGGTGTCAAAGGCTATTCAGAAGAAGGCATAATAATTCAAGCTGGAAGTGTACAGAGAAGATTTATGAGGATGTTGCCAGGGCTAGAGGGTCTGAGATTCAGTAGGCTGGGACTCTATTCCTTGGAGCGCAGGAGGATGGGGGGGTAATCTTTTTGAAATGTATAAAATCGTGAGAGGAATAGAATGGGTAGATGCACAATGTCTCTTGCCCAGAGGATGGGAATCGAGGACCAGACAACATAGGTTTAAGGTGAAGGGAAAAATATTTAATCGGAATCTGAGGAGTAACCTTTTCACACAAAGGGTGATGGGGGTATGGAACAAGCTGCCAGAGGGGGTAGTTGAGGCTGGGACTATCCTAATGTTTAAGAAAGTTAGACAGGTATATGGTAGGACAGATTTGGAGTGATATGGGCCAAACGCTGGCAGGTGGGACTAGTGTCGCTGGGACATGTTGGCTGTTGTGGGCAAGATGGACAGAAGGGCCTGTTTCCACACTGTGTCACTCTATGACTCTGAGTCTATGACTCTAATGGGGTTGAGGGGAAAAATAGGCCATTCCTTCTCTCCAGAGATGCTGCCTGTCCCGCTGAGTTACTCTAGCATTTTGTGTCTACCTTCGATCTAAACCAGCATCTGCAGTTCTTTCTTTTATACATTTAGCCGTAATTGAATGGTGGAGTAGTCTTGATGGGCCAAATGGCCTAATTCTGCTCCTATATCTTGTGGCCTTATATAGTACTTGTTATAAATTGACATTTTGTTTTTGTCCATAAAACAATTCTTGTAGTCATCATTTGGCTAAGGTAACAACCTGTGGATGAGAATGGTCCAATTTAAATATTAGATAGACACAAAATGCTGGAATCTCAGCAGGTAACTTGAAGTTACTTGCTTTCCCTCTTTCTTCCATCCCCATCCCCTTCCCAGTTCTCCATATTTGGACCAGTCTTACTGTCCCTGACTACATTTTATCTCTGTATCACCCACTCCCCTGACATCAGTCTGAAGAAGGGTCTCGACCCGAAACGTCACCCATTCCTTCTCTCCAGATGCTGCCTGTCCCACTGAGTTACTCCAGCATATTGTGTCTATCTTCGATTTAAACCAGCATCTGCAGTTCTTTCCTACCGATATAAATATTGTTGCCATGTTTTGGATTTAAAAAAAATAGATCTACCTTAGTGCAATTGGCTGCTTTAGGTTCCAGGTCATTGAGTGTCACCAGTTCTCGAAGAAGGCTACTTTCTTGATAACCTCCCTTGACTCCACGCAGCTTAAAGTAAGCTTGAGGTCTCTGCAGAATTAACCGGAGATTTATTGCAAAACCAGCCATATCAATAGCAAATGGTCTGTGCGGATCAAACACTGTTTTCCATCCGTAAACCTTTCCTGCTGCATTCACTTTCGGGGATTCGTATCGAAGTCCACCCACAAAGGCAACAGGCCAGACTGAAACTTTCCTTGTAGTCCGCATCTGAAGGGAGTGGAAAAGAAAATGTTTTATTCTTTTGAACCATAAATCGATTAACAAAAAAAAATGCATCTCGAAGATTGATCCAATCTATATTTTACAAGGATTTTACAAACTATCAAAAAAAATCTTCCTTCATATTTGACACGTTTGTATAGTCAACATGGATAGAAAATGTGAACCAAAGGCCATATTTGGATCTTCTTGTGTTTGGAGCTGGCTGCCTGACCATTCAATGGAAGTAGTTATTCTCCATCAAAGTGTTGAACAGAAGTCTGAAGAAGGGTCTCGACCCAAAACGTCACCCATTCCTTCTATTCAGAGATGCTGCCTGTCCCGCTGAGTTACTCCAGCATTTTGTGTCTATCTAGATATCCAGCATCTCTCTTTCATCTAAACACTAAAAGCTACAAAGACTGGATTCTCCAGTGAAGAATGCTACACTAAAATGAACTTAGCAAACTCATGTGGCAGAATCAGCAACCATTTTTGTGTGACCTTTGACAGCACTGGGCCTATACACGCTGGAGTTTAGAAGGATGAGGTGGCACCTTATTGAAACTTACTGAATATTGAAAGGCTTGGATAGAGTGGATGTAGTGAGGATGTTTCCACTAGTGGGAAAGTCTAGGACTGGAGGTCATCGCCTCAGAATTAAAACCCTTTCCTTTCGGAAGGAGATGAGGAGGAATTTCTTTAGTCAGAAGGTGGTGAATCTATGGAATTCTGCCACAGAAGGCTGTGGAGGCCATCAATTGATTATTTTAAGGCAGAGATAGAGATAGATAGATTTGTGTGTCAGGGCTTATGGGGCGAAGGCAGGTGAATGTTAGGAGGGAAAGATAGATCAGCCATAGTTGAATGGCAGAGCAAACTTGATGAGCCGAATGGCCTAATTCTTCTCCATTCACTTATTTGAAGTCCCTCCAACTGTTGCACAGTTATTATATTGAGCTTTAATGTCCTATTTGTTTTTCTCTTGTGTAAAAGATTTATAACATGAGCACTTTCCTCATTCAGCAGGTCAATTATTTCCTTTTATTGAAAAGATAAATTCATTGTTGCATTCTCTCTGTCTAAATTGATATGGAAATTTGAAAAAAAATAAGGTAACACGATTGATTTTCTTTGCATTAATGCACTTTTGCTTTATTTTTAATATTTAATATTTCTATCCCTTAATGTTATTCCCCTCATCTTTATTTCAGCATTTTATTTGGAAAGATCAAGTCCTCCTTCAACTTCTTAAATTACTGTCTTACAAAGCTGTTGTTAAGCGCATGTATTGCATTTGTAGAACCCACAAGAGACTGTGGCATGGGTCCATCAGAATCACACCGCTTTAATTCTATCACAATTGATGTTTAACGAGACTCCTTTGGCAACTTAAAATCACATACATTTCATTGCCTATGCATGTTCTCCCTCACCCACTCACAAACATGCATATACAACAGCTAACTACATGGACATCTACACATTCCTTCAACACTCATACTCTTGCATGCATGTGGATTTTCAGAGAACAAGCGTTGTAATAATTTACTAGATGTGTGGTTTCTTTAACAATTGTGAAAGATCCATCTACTGGTAAATCAATAACTTCCATGAATATTAAATTGTTCCCTCTCTCCATCCAACATCTAAGGTATTGTTGCAAAGTTCCTGATCGAAGCTGGTGAAGTGCTCCATCGGTGTTAATTACTAGGGAGAATTCTTTTGTAATTGGAAACTGTTTCTTCAGTGGTGGAACAAGATCAAGAGAAACGTAAGAAGTGACAAGTATTTCTTCTGCATCTTCCTACTTTATGTTGATGACATTTGCGGCGTGCTTCCTTCAGAAATATTTTTTTGTTTGACTACTTGCATGATTTTCTGCTTTGAAATCTTTATTCAGACCGTCTCTTCAGGATAAACTCACAGAGTTGAAGATCACAGTTCATCCATGCCAACAATGGTGTCGATCCGTGCTATTCCCATTTGCCTACATTAGGTCTGTATCCCTCTACACATTTCCCGTACAGGTACACGTCCAAATGTCTTTAACATGCTGTTATTGTATCTGCCTCCAACACTTCCTCTGGCAACTCTATGTTCTCTAGAGAATCCCTTCTTGTGAATAAAATGTTTTGTCATCTCCCATCTGTAGTGGACCCAACCAGTGTTCCCAATAAATGAAGATCTTTCCAGCCACAGGCAATGCTCTCCAGGATCACTGGTTGGTTCCGGGACTGGCTTCTTTAAGAGGTCGATCTCATAGTTCGCTTGGGCAGCTTACAGTATGAATGGCAGCTTTCTGTAGACCTGGTGAGACAGCTGAAGTTCCCACAGCACATTGCCACGACCACCCTGAGGCCAAATATCCTCCTGGTCTCAGAGGCGACCAAAAACATCGTCTTGTTGGAACTGACAGTGCCGTGGGAGGACCGTCTGGAGGAGGCCCACGAGAGGAAGATGACAAAGTATGAAGAGCTGGTCATAGACTGCCGTAAGCAGGGCTGGAAGGCAAGGTGTATGCCCATCGAGGTTGGCTGCAGAGGTTTTGCAGGGCAATCGCTCTACAAAGCCTTGAGTGCACTGGGCATCAACGGAGAGGTGAGGAGAAGAGCCATCAAGAACACCACAGAGGCAGCGGAGAAGGCCTCAAGATGGCTCTGGATCAGGAGAGGAGGTCCATGGGGAGGAGTGAATGCCACCTGAACACAAGTCGTGGTCTGATCAACCACGGCTGGGTCGCCTCGGTGAGGGTGTCTGATGCTGAAAGACCCGAAACACTCAATGTCCCCAGGTTACATCACTGAAGATGTGTTCAGGAGCATCAATAGATGTATTTTTATCAATTGATTTATCTAACTTGAACCCCGGCATTCACTCTCTCTCCATCCCTCCCACCCGTCGCACCAGCTTCTAGTTTTCACCCAACAAACAGCTGACAATGGCCTGTTTCCTTTATCATTGTTACTTTTTTGCATATCTTTCATTCATTGTTCTTTATCTCTCTACATCTTCGTCTATATCTCTCGTTTCCCTTTCCCCTGACTAATCTAAAGAAGGGTCACGGCCCAGAACGTTGCTCATTCCTTCTCTCCAGAGTTGCTGCCTGTCCCCACTGAGTTACAACAGATTTTTGTTTCTATCTTCAGTAGATCTCTGACTATATTTTTATAGGACCCCAAGTCGTTGCAAGTATTGCTCCTTGTATCAGATCTCACGGGAGCATTTGGCAGTTTGTAAGCAAAGGCCCCACACTCTTTCATCACCCTTACCCCTCCAATTTTCCTGCCGCTCCTGGGTATTGTTGTCTGCCCATTTCCCCTCCTTTTTCCAGAGCCTTTTGCAAAAGTATTTATTTGTACAAGTAGCAGCATGTTCTTGCAGCAGAGCTGTTTATCATTGCCTGATGTCTTTAATGCCACTGTTTCTCAATAGGATACTGAACTAAACAGGCCTTCCAGACCACATTGACCATCAACCACCTTTTCTTGCTAATCTTACATTAATCCAATTAATAATAATTTTTCCTCAAATTAATTCATCATTCTCACACTAATCTGTAATTTTACCTTCCCAGATTCTACCATTCACCTACACACTACAGGCAGTTTACAGAATTAAACTACCAATTAACCTACCAAGGAGCTCGTCTTGAGGATGTGAGGGGAAAACAGAGCACCCGGAGGAAATTCACATAGTCACATGGAGAATGTGCAAATTCCACACAGACAGCACCCAGAGTTAGGATTAAACCTGTGTGTGTGTGTGTGTGTGTGGTGCAGTGAGGCAGCAGCTCTGCTACCTGTGCCAGTGTGCTGTCTTAAGTGTATTTCTTACAAACTGGCTACTTGCCAACAGTCTCTCATCATTGAGCTACTAATGGAGGTGGTGAGGGGCGAGGCGAACCTTGCTGCTAAATGGCTGGCTTTCCATGTGTGATTAACACATGGCATTAACTGGATTAATACAGCTTAATTTGTCAAGGGTGGCATCAAATCAACATGGAGACTGGTCCCTACCAACTCTGTAATGCTCATTGCTGCTTTTAACAATTTGCCAGGTAGCACATGTCGTTTTAAAATTTCACGATCTAAACTGGAAGCAAATTGGTGCCTAGGCCACCAGAATACTGACACAGTGAACACTGCTGCGTACAGTTCTAATTGCCACACTGCAAGAATGATAAGGTTATGCTGGAGCGGATGCACAAGGAATTTCCAAAGATGCGGCAAGAATGGAAGTGATTGTTTGGGGATTTAATCGAGGACTATAAAATTACGAGAGGTCTACATAGAGCAAATAGGAAGAACCTATTTCACTTCGTTGAAAAGTAAAAACAATCAGACTTTTGCTGGCAAGATTATGTTTTCTTATGATAGAATGGATCGGCTGGGCTAGTATACTCTGGAATTTAGAGGGATGAGAGGGGATTTTATTGAAACATATAGGATTATTAAAGGTTTGTCTACATTAGACGCAGGAAACATGTTCCTGATGTTGGGGAAGTCCAGAACCAGGGGCCACAGTTTAAGAATAAGGGGCAAGCCATTTAGAACGGAGATGAGGAAAATCTTTTTCACACAGAGTCGTGAGTCTGTGCCTCAGAAGGCGGTGGAGGTATGCTTTCAAGAGAGAATTGCATAGAGCTCTTAAAGGTAGCGGAGTCAGGGGATATGGGGGAAAAGGCAGGAACGGGGTACTGAGTGTGGATGATCAGCCATGATTGCAGTGAATGGCGGTGCTGGCTCAAAGGGCCGAATGGCCTACTCCTGCACCTATTGTCTATTGATATAGGGTGGCATGGTGGCGCAGTGGTAGAGTTGCTGCTTTACAGCGCCAGAGACCCGGGTTTGATCCAGACTAAGGGTGCTGTCTGTTCGGAGTTTGTACGTTAATGTGCAGGGATTGCTGGTCTGCATGGACTCGGTGGGCCAAAGGGCCTGTTTCCACACTGTACCTATAAACTAAACTAAAGAAAGCCGTGGGGCCCATCGACATCAGGCTGGCATTTAGAAGAGTCCCATCCATCCACTTATTTCCCAGGAACATGTTCTCTTTCACATGCCCATGAAATGCACCACAAATCTCCTGTTGCCCACCTATGCTGGGGGAATTCTGCAGCGACCATTTAACCTACGGACTAATATGTATTTGTCAGGCAATTGGAGCACCAAAGGGGAAGCCACATAGTCACAGGGAGAAGTTGCAAACTGCACACAGTGGTCAGAATTAAACTCTGGTCACTGAGAATTGAGTCAGCCACACTTCCTGCTGCACCACTCTGCCAACCATTTGATTTGATTTTATTACTTGTCATTCAAACCTCAGAGAGGCTCGAACGAAACTCCGTTTCTACAAGCCATACAAACAAACAAACTAGAACAATTCATAAAAAAACACGCAAACCATTCGAGTGGAGCGGCAGATATTTTTAATCCAGAGGGTTCTGGAGAACAGTGGCTGAAGGAGTAATTAGGCCAGAATGCTCCATACCGATTAAACAGTGCAAGGACATATAGAGTCATACAGCACGGAAACCAGCCCTTCGGTCCAACTCGTCCCTGCTGACCAAGACGACCCATCTAAGCTAGTCCCATTTGTAGAGTACAATGTTAGAGCTGCAGGTCGTGTGAAGGCGAGGTCAGGCTGGGGAGCTCTTTCTCTGCAAAAACAGACACAATGGGCCGAAGGGCCTCCACCTTGCAGATATTTTCTAAGACCCTACAATCTTCGGCAAAGATCGTACAGTTGTTCAGAATTCCTTATGACATCCTATCTGCCAGGTTATTATAGATCACCAAAATAACCATGCTGCCATAATGCTTGAAGGAGCATGAATAACTGTCAGAGATGCAAAGTTAAATGAAAAGCTTGTGAAAGATAAATGGTAGAAATGTGTTTCATCTGTCACTGTCTCATTATCATATTTATCATTAATCTGTCACTGCGGGCTATCAGGCATTGTGATTTATGCAAGTTATGTTACATACTGTTACTATTCTAATGGGCTGAACATTGTTTTTCAAGTTGAGGCATAATGGGCCATGTAAGAGTGAAAGTCAACTTGGGAAAAAATTGCCCTGGGGTGATATCACTGAGTTCCACCTTTCCAATGAGTTAAGGCACTGCTCGGAGTCATCATAATTCGGGACATTTAAAAGTTGCTTGCAATGAACCAAAACATGACCATTTGAATCAAGAATTCGCTGACAGAGACTGCAATTCAGAAGATTGATTTATGTGGCAGAGTGTAGGATTGGGCTGGAACATACATTTTTTATCATGACCTTCTGTGGATGCTACATAAGGCTGTCGCCAATACAGTAATACATTTTGTCCTTTCATGGAGAAATCTGGGTGGATATTAATGGCCAAGAATATCAGGGACAAAAAAATGGGAATTTATTCCTGGAGTCCGAGGAAATGGGTGAGGTACTAAAAGAATATTTTGTATTGGTATTCACCCAGGAGAAGGAATGGAGAATAGTGAGATCAGGAAGGGTTAGGTGATATTCTAGGCTCTAGGGCATGTTGATATCAGAGTAGAGAGAATACAGAAGAGGTTCACAATGAAGTTTGCTTGGATTAGAGAGGATAGGTTTGGCCAAACCTGTATAGGAAAGAACTGCAGATGTTTTTTTAAATCGAAGATGGACACACAATGCTGACGTAACTCAGCGGGACAGGCAGCATCTCCGGAGAGAAGGAATGGGTGACGTTTCGGGTTGAGACCCTGAGACTGATGTCAGTGGAGTGGGTGGTACCGAGATAAAAGTCGGAGACAGTAAGAATGGTCGGAGAACTGGGAAGAGGGAGGGGATGGAGAGAGAGAGGGAAAGCAAGGGCTGCTTGAATGTGTGGCCAACTTGTCTTTTTTTTTCTTGGAGCTTCAGAGGCTGAGGGGCAAATTGATGGAAGTATATAAGACTGTTGGAGGCAGAGACAGGTTAGATAGCCGGTCTTCCTAGAGGTGGACATGTCTAATATTTTAGGGAATAGCTTTAAGGTGAGAGGGTAAAGTTTTACGGCGATACATGTCAGGTTTTTCCTTTTTGCACGGAGTGTGGTAGGGGCTTGGAATGTGCTGCCAGGGGAAGTAGTGGAGGCAGATCCAATATGTTGTTTGGAAGCCAGTCGCATTCTTTATGGTAGTTAGTGAGGCTCATTCACTTTCAGCTGGTTCATCATCTACCATTTGGTTATAAATAGGTATGTTACTGATGCAGCTCCTCAGGTAATGAAGCATTCATGCAATAAAGACCCAGGCATCGTTTACATTTGAGTAATAAGTGCCATTGTATAACAAAAGTGCCAGAGGAAGACCATGTTCAACAAGCAAGAATTTCACTATTTCACTGGGTCACTCACCATCAGAATTCTCAGTGATTTCATTGATCAGAAAGAAATACCATGTATTACAGTTAGAGGAGGAAGGGTCTCAACCCGAAACGTCACCCATTCCTTCTCTCCAGAGATGTTACCTGTCCCGCTGAGTCACGCATAATTTATGTGTCTAACTACAGTTAGAGGTGTTGGACATTCTGCTTATTCTGCAGAAGTCATAGTATTACAGCATGGAAACAGGCCCTTCTGCGCTAACTTGTCCCATCTACACTAGTCCCACCTTCCTGCGTTTGGCCAATATCCCTCTAAACCTGTCCTGTCCAGAAGTTGACCCTTTTCCTGGTGTCCCAAATGTTTTCAACCAGCAGACAAAAAATATGATGGAATAGCATCAACTTGCCTCTTGTATCAAGTGCAGTTCTGATAGCATTCAGGAAGCCCAGCATTATCCAGGCCAAAGCAACTCCTTGGGTTAAAACTCAATCCACAAAAACTAAACATTCACTCAGTTCACCAGCAGCAGTATGAAATATCTACAAGATGCTTTGCAGCAATTCACCGATGTTTCCTTAGAAGTACCGCACAAACCTAAGAATGCTATAATGTAAAAAAAAACAACTGCAGCATGGAAATGGCAAAACTGCTGTACAACGCTTTGACCTTTGACCAAGCTGTACAACACTTTGACCGTTTCATATGTATTTGTGCCTTCAGTGATGATTGATAAAGTCATGCAAATCCATTGGTACCAGCATTGTGGAACATCACCACCACAAACACTGGTGTCTCAAGAAGGCAAACAATCTCCCAAAAGTACTGGAGGACAGAGGATATAAGGGGGTAGAGGAACTGAAATAAAGTTTCATCAGGCAAGAAATAGTATTGGGTAGGCTAATGGGACTGAAGGATGATAAATCCCTTGGGCCTGATGGTCTGCATCCCAGGGTCCTCAGTGATGTGGCTCTAGAAATAGTGGATGCATTGGTGATCATTTTCCAATGTTCAATAGATTCAGGATCAGTTCCTGTGGATTGGAGGATAGCTAATGTTATCCCACTTTTCAAGAAAGGAGCGAGAGAGAAAACGGGGAATTACAGACCAGTTAACCTGACTTTGGTGGTGGGAAAGATAGCAGTGGATAGCAGTAAAAGGATTAGTCCAAGTCAGCACGGATTTATGAAAGGGAAATCATGCTTGACCAATCTTCTGGAATTTGTTGAGGATGTGACAAGTAAAATGGATGAAGGGGTGCCAGTGGATGTAGTGTATCTAGACTTTCAGAAAGCCTTTGATAAGGTCCCGCACGGGAGACTGGTGACTAAAATTAGAGCACATGGTATTGGGGGTAGGGTGTTGACGTGGATCGAAAATTGGTTGGCTGACAAAAAGCAAAGAGTAGGAGTGAACGGGTCCTTCTCAGAATGGCAGGCAGCGGCGAGTGGAGTGCCGCAAAGGCTCGGTGTTGGGGCCGCAACTGTTTACCATAAATATTAATGATTTGGAAGAAGGAATTAGGAGCAACACTAGCAAGTTTGCAGATGACACAAAGCTGGGTGGCAGTGTGAACTGTGAAAAGGATGTTAGGAGGTTGCAGGGGGACCTGGACAGTTTGAGTGAGTGGGCAGATGCGTGGCAGATGCGGTATAATATAGATAAATGTGAGGTTATCCACTTTGGTGGCAAAAACAAGCGGGCAGATTATTCTCTCAATGGGGTTAGGTTAGGTAAAGGGGAGGTACAGCGAGACCTGGGTGTCCTTGTACACCAGTCACTGAAAGATGTCATGCAGGTACAGCAGGCAGTGAAGAAAGCTAATGGTATGTTGGCCTTCATAACAAGAGCATTTCAGTATAGGAGTAAAGAGGTTCTTCTGCAGTTGTATAGGGCTCTGGTAAGACCACATCTGGAGTATTGTGTACAGTTTTAGTCTCCTAATTTGAGGAAGGACATCCTTGTGATTGAGGCAGTGCAGCGTAGGTTCACGAGATTGATCCCTGGGATGGCGGGACTGTCATATGAGGAAAGATTGAAAAGACTAGGCTTGTATTCACTGGAGTTTAGAAAGATAAGGGGATATCTTAGAGAAACATATAAAATTAAAAAAGGACTGGACAAACTAGAGGCAGGAAAAATGTTCCCAATGTTGGGCGAGTCCAGAACCAGGGGCCACAGTATAAGAATAAAGGGGAGGCCATTTAAGACAGAGGTGAGAAAAAACCTTTTCACCCAGACAGTTGTGAATTTGTGGAATTCCTTGCCACAGAGGGCAGTGGAGGCCAAATCACTGGATGGATTTAAGAGAGAGCTAGAGCTCTAGAGTCTAGTGGAATCAAGGGATATGGGGAGAAGGCAGGCACGGGTTAATGATTGGGGACAATCAGCCATGATCACAATGAATGGTAGTGCTGGCTCGAAGGGCTGAATGGCCTCCTCCTGCACCTATTTTCTTTGTTTCTAAGGTAAGGGGTTAGTTTGTTCTTAAGGGTAAGGGATATAGGCAGTAAATACTGGTCTTTGCAGCAGTATCCAATATCCTGTAAATGTCATCCCTATGTGTACATTCCCTTCTTAATTATTAATAGACAATAGACAATAGACAATAGGTGCAGGAATAGGCCATTTGGCCCTTCGAGCCAATACCGCCATTCAATGTGATCATGGCTGATCATCTCCAATCAGTACCCCGTTCCTGCCTTATCCCCATATCATCGGACTCCGCTATCTTTAAGAGCCCTATCCAGTTGTCTCTTGAAAGCATCCAGAGAACCTGCCTCTAAGGCAGAGAATTCCACACTCACCACTCTCTGTGAGAAAAAGTGTTTCCTCGTCTCCATTCTAAATGGCTTACTCCTTATTCTTAAACTGTGGCCCCTGGTTCTGGACTCCCCCAACATCGGGAACATGTTTCCTGCCTCTAGTGTGTACAAGCCCTTAACAATCTTATATGTTTCAATGAGATTCCCTCTCATCCTTCTAAACTCCAGAGTGTACAAGCCCAGCTGCTCCATTCTCTCAACATATGACAGTCCCACCATCCCAGGAATTAATCTTGTAAACCTACACTGCACTCCCTCAATAGCAAAAATGTCCTTCCTCAAATTAGGGGACCAAAACTACACGCAATACCCCAGGTGTGGTCTCACTAGGGCTCAGTACAACTGCAGAAGTACCTCTTTGCTCCTATACTCAACGCCTCTTGTTATAAAGGTCAACATGCTATTTGCTTTCTTCACTGCCTGCTGTATCTGCATGCTTACTTTCATAGACTGATGAACTAGGACCCCTAGATCCCGTTGTATCCCCTTTTCCCAACTTGATGCCATTTAGATAGTAATCTGCCCTCCTGTTTTAGATACCAAAGTGGAGAACCTCACATTTATCCACATTAAACTTCATCTGCCATTCTCCTTAATGTTTCATTCTGACTATATCTGGTTTGCAACGTCCTATTACTCCGTAATTACTATTCATCCTGATTTAAAATGGGCTACTCTGTTAATCAAATCCTTATTTTAAAGCTTTTCCCTTTACTTTCAAATTCCTCAATAGCTTCATCCCTGTCTTTGTTACACATCACTTCTCACAGCAATATCTTGGACATCTCCCACACTAATTACTCCATCATTAGTATGGAGTAATTAGCCCTTGCGTTCCTACTCTGATCCACTCCACCACTCTTTTCTCCTTTCAGATACTTCCTACAACTCGTTTCTTTGACTAGGTGGGAAGTTCAGTTTCACAGCCCACTCTGGAATGCTTTATTGCATTAAGCGTGCAAGTAAGCACTACTGTAATCTTTAACCTCTATGCTGTGTTATAGACAAAACATCTGCACTCCCTCCATCTCCAGACCCCAAACTACAAATTCAATTTTCAAGTGAAATTCTCCTTTGGTTCTTTGGTTACCACCATTAAAAACGTACTGAAAAGTACCCTTGAAGGGAAGAAAGGATGTAAAGATTTGAGGTTATGGCAATTTGAGGTTAAGCAATTCTTTGAAGAATGAATTGGTGATGAACAAATCTTAACCACATGTTGTGTCACACTCTTAAATGTACAGGTTCAGTATGATCTAATTCCTCTGAGGTACTCAATTAAAATTGATTGTTGTAACTCATTCCATTAATGTTTATGACTTGCTCTTTATTCTGTTTCATTCATTCATCTTTATTACAATAAACTTTCCTAATTATAACAAAACCATAAAACATCAAGTATTTTACAAGGACGTGAGATTCCGGACCGAGATGAGGTGTCTCTTGGCAAGTATTTCTGTTCACAAACCATTTGATTATTCCAATACCCACTGGGAGTTGTGGAGTGGAAAATTAGGTGTATATTATTTCTTCTAAGAATTATAAATATTATTCTTACATCATCTGTTTCACACCTCATTTACTCATATATTCTATAATTTTGAAAAATGTATCATGCCTTCCTCTTAAATTTTGGTAATGGAATTTTTAAATTCTCTATCCTATATGAATTGTATGTAATATTCCAGATCCAGTTTCACAATCAATCTGCACAATATTGGTATAACTGGTTCTGATGAACAACAAACTGCCTTGCAGAAATGGTGAATTACCAGTCTAGTTTATAGATAATTATTTCAGGCACCCCAGAGATTTTCAGATTGTTTGCAGATTGTTTGTTCATACTATGCACATCGACTGTTCTCTGCTCACTTTTATATTGTTGTTATCTATATAAGATCTTGTTTGTTTCTATGTATGTCTGTGTGCGTGTATGTGATGAGTGTGATCCTGAAATTATGCCAAAACGGTATACGATAGTGCAACAACTTTGGCCCACCTTACTCACCATTGTCCTGTGGTGTGCTGTATCAAGTTTTGTTCAGATTGATGGTGTATATAACACGTTGTTCACATTTTAAACTTTACAAAAACCACTTTGGCAAAAATCTCTTCCATCTGCACTGGCAGTTAGCAGCGTATGATGTTACAATGGGATCTCATTTACATAAACTGCCCACCAGCAGTGTTCCACCTCACAATGGCATCACAATGGGATCACATTTACATTAAAAACAACGTTTTAAAATGCACAGCAGCTTCCACCTCACAAGGGGGTTTGGTAGGGGAGAGGGGTTATGAAGGGAGGGAGGGAGCGGGGGAGGGGAGGAGGAGAGGGGAAAGAAGAGGGTGGGTGAAGAGGTGTGATAGGAAATGCTGGGGGGTGAGGGGGAATGGAGGAGGATAGGGGTAGGAAGAGGGATGGCGAGGCACACTTGGGGAGGTTTGTCACAATGGGGATCACTGGAATCACAAAGGGAACACGTCAGCAGCGCCTGCGCAGTTTGGGGCTATGGGTGAGTGGTGGAATATTGCGTTTGGTGGAATATTGCATTGGGAACCAGCCCTCCCATGTGACAGGGACCCAATGAGTTCCACTTTGTCTAGTTTATCATATTTTTCAGCTTGCCTCTCTGGGTAGAATCATTTCTTTGTCTCTTTGTTCCCAATTTAGATCATTTTGGATCACCTGCAATATTACTTTCTTACTTTAGTCCTTAACATACATTAATATTCTGGACAAGGGCAGTTCCCTGTGCCATCATATTAGTCGTTTTGATGAATTAGAAACATAGAAACATAGAAATATAGAAAATTGGTGCAGGAGTAGGCCATTCGGCCCTTCGAGCCATTCAAAATGATCATGGCTGATCATCCAACTCAGTATCATCCAACTCAGAATTAGTATCAGTATCAGTATTAGTATCAGTCTTTGTTGATTATTGTCAACCAGTTCTTAGCACATCCCGATAATTTAGCGTGAGCATTGGCAATCAACACAGTTATCATTGGGTGCTGTGCTTTCATTGTAAACTGGGGAGGAATTTAACATTGGAGTTCATGTAAAATGTGGAGTAATTTTTAAAATACACATACCTGGCTTGATATTGCCACGGAAAAGAATGCAAATGCAATCACTGCTATAGTAGTGCATATAGAGAGCTGCATTACCGACAGCGTTGCTGTGCTGGGAACCTGTGGTGAACCCATACCTTCCTATTACTGTGCCAGGAACGTGGCACAGGAATACTGTGCTAGGAACTTGGGGCAAGGATTCAGCCCTCCATTGACACTCCTACCACATGACAGGGTTAAAATGATCTCATCACCTCTTGGCTCAGTATGGAGTGAACCAATTTGCAATGGTTGACTGTGAAGTCTGATGCTGGATACGCTGGATTGAGCAGTGTGGCAGTTGAGTACTGACACACCAAGCTTACAGATGCACGCTGGCTGGCACAGTGCATGTGGGCATTGAAAGGGGACAGGTAGCACCTAATCCATGTGTTAGTAGACCACCCGGACCTATGGTCATCTCATTATCTCTTGGTGTGATAAAAAAACATCCCCTCTCTTCCTTTATCTGCACAGCTGCCAGAGATTTCTCCATGCTGACTAGCTCAACCGAGAGATCAGTGGTGAAACCACTGCCTCACTGTTGTCAGAGTGTCAGATCCTTCACTCAACAGTGCGCAGTGGGCCATTATCTTCTTTAATGGTTGGCAGAAAATGCAACTGTGAGTACACCATATCCAGGACCAGGAAAGCCACAATGGATCAGCGTTTGCAGGGTAGTGCTAGACGGGGTATCACTGTGTGCATTGTCACTGCAGAAACATGCCCCACATTGAGAAACCTTCTTCAATTCAATAGGTTCTCTGGCCCACCATTGTTTGCACAGAGGCCCGCAACCCAGGCTAAGTGTGCATAGAGAAGAATGCACCACTGCAGGATAATTACCCTATTAACACAATGCCCACTTAGTATTTGTTGACTTCATGTTTGCATGCAAGAATCACAATCACAATTATACTTTATTAGCCAAGTATGTTTTAGCTCTCCCATGATCGGGGGCCTCAAACCCTCCATTGACGGATCTTGACTCCCGTAACCAGCGGCGTTTGGGCCCTCCCCATCAGGGTGTCAGCTCCCCCACGCCGGCGATCGGACCCCACATCGGGGCTGGTCGAGCCTCTGCGTCATTGGAGCTCCTGACTAGCCTCTCCGGAGACTGCAAGCCCTCGATGGTAAGTCCGCAGGCCAAGGTTGGAGTGATCCCAGGCAAGGGATCGGCTCTGATGTTAAGTCCATGCCCCGCACTGGGGCACAAAGTCAGTACAAGGAGGCCTCCAGCTCTTTGATGGTCGCCCACAGATCGGCCATGGCCGGAGATGCAACCTAGAAAACAATCGCATCTCCAGCAAGGTAAGAAACTGAAAAAAAGTTTACCCGACCCCCCATCCCCACATAAAACAAACCGGAGAACATTTACACAGACTTTTAACACACACTAAAAAAAAGATGGAAAAACAGGCTATCAATCGTGCAGCACCCCTGGAGAGTGGGTAAACAAATAGAGATCTCAAAATACAAACTTTGTAGGTTATTGAAGAGAATACAAACAGGATGTTCAAGCACATTATTGGAGAGTTCATATAGTGCTTCTGAATGCCACTATTTCTGACCATCAATGTGAACTCATTGGTCAGTGAACAATCTTGATGGAGGATGACGGCTGTCTCATAATCCACCCAATTATGTGAACATCACAACTAATGTCATCAACTTGGCAACCAAATGTCATGAAAATCACTCCTGATCAATGCAACATTTGACCATAACCATTAGGGTCCAGTGGCACAAACACTTGGTCTTTGGGAAAATAATCTATCAATTTAATATTGAAGGTCTATCTAGAGCAAGGGCTTATCTAAGCTGTGTTTACTAATAACATCATCAATATTCTCACAATGCAAGTAACCCGCACCCCCAATGATGACCAAGTGTAACAGTGCAAGTTCAGGTAGCATTCTTATTACTTGTCACCCATTTTAGATATGACCTACCTCTTCAAACAACTCTAAACTGTAGGTGTTGTCGTCATCTGCAAAATACACGATTCCTTGTTGGGTGTTGTTCATGTTGAACATTTCCCTCAGCCACCTCAACGCCAGGTTTCTCTGCATGGTGCCGCGCGGAAACCGAGGATCGCGAATGTCCCCTCTCAGCTTGTAACTGCGAGGTGTCTCTACATTCAAGTGCGTGTAGTTAAGGCCCATCTCTTTGAGGAGCCGGGTCACCAGTGTGGTTCTTCTCTGGGCGTCCTCCACCAC
The DNA here is from genome assembly GCA_035221665.1 of Okamejei kenojei. Lineage (NCBI taxonomy): Eukaryota > Metazoa > Chordata > Chondrichthyes > Rajiformes > Rajidae > Okamejei > Okamejei kenojei. Next base: position 20,126,576 of record CM069159.1, read on the forward strand.
TATCCAGTGGAGGTTGGGCACATGGAGCAGGGTGTTGGCAACTCTCGTCAGTTCTGCCTTCTGTACAGGCCTGCTGTAAGTTGGAGTGATGACGTGAATTGTTGGCAGGATGTCCGACCATGGAGGGGGTCGTGTGTAAACATACTCTGTCCTGATCACCTCCACAATATCCTTATCTGGCGGGCAATACTCCTTGGAGTCTGTTGACTGACCAAAATCTCGACGGCTGCCAACCTCACTCCCATCGTCTGCAAGAAAAATGACAAAAGTTCAGCAAAATAAATTTACAGTGAGTGACTCTGCTCTTGGCTTCAACGTTCATTGCTTGTGAAATGGAGCTCTCCCTTTAGCACTAGATGGCACTCCATACTGCTCCATTGTATCTAAAATCTATGGCAGGCCATTGTGCAGATGATATAACAGTATTGAATACAATTGGATTTATATGGCATTTAACTGAGCAAAAGTCTATCAGGGTACTGTATTTAGTTGATTATTATCAATATCTAGTTACCCATAGAAGTTCCTATTGTGTACAAAGGAAAACATTTTGATACAGTGATGACTCCAGTTACACTGGGAAATCCACGCTTTCCTTTTCATAATTCCATAGGATCTGCAACAACTACCCAGCCAAATTGTCCGGTTCTTTTCTTAATAACACATCAAGGACAGTACTCCTGACTGCATAGTGCGGTCAATATTATGGTGCAGAGATAGCTGAGATGACGAGCTCAACATGCGTGCAGGGCTGAAGGCATAATTATCTGACCCAGAAGCAAGAAAGTTAGCAGCTGAGCCATGCTGGCATTCAGTCAAGTGTCTAATGCATTCACAGTCCAATGAAATAAAAGTTATATTCAGCCAGAACATTCAGCATGGATTCACTGTCACCATTTTGCAATCAGAGCTCATTTCTGACAGTTTTACTTTCCAGGCAAGGGGATTGACTGGAGATTGAGAAATACCCTAAATGAGTAAAATGATTCATCTGAAGAAGGGTCTCGACCCGAAATGTAACCCATTCCTTGTCTCCGGAGATGCTGCCTGTCCCGCAGAGTTACTCCAGCTTTTTGTGTTTATAAAAGGATTAAAGATATAGGTCATCAACTTGGGAACGTGGGCTGCGTGCATCGCACAGAGACTAATTACAGGGCATAGAAACATAGAAATTAGGTGCAGGAGTAGGCCATTCAGCCCTTCGAGCCTGCACCGCCATTCAATATGATCATGGCTGATCATCCAACTCAGTATCCCGTACCTGCCTTCTCTCCATACCCTCTGATCCCCTTAGCCACAAGGGCCACATCCAACTCACTCTTAAATATAGCAAATGAACTGGCCTCAACTACCCTCTGTGGCAGAGAGTTCCAGAGACTCACCACTCTCTGTGTGAAAAAAGTCCTTCTCATCTCGGTCTTAAAGGATTTCCCCCTTATCCTTAAGCTGTGACCCCTTGTCCTGGACTTCCCCAACATCGGGAACAATCTTCCTGCATCTAGCCTGTCCAACCCCTTAAGAATTTTGTAAGTTTCTATAAGATCCCCTCTCAATCTCCTAAATTCCAGAGAGTATAAACCGAGTCTATCCAGTCTTTCTTCATAAGACAGTCCTGACATCCCAGGAATCAGTCTGGTGAACCTTCTCTGCACTCCCTCTATGGCAATAATGTCCTTCCTCAGATTTGGAGACCAAAACTGTACGCAATACTCCAGGTGTGGTCTCACCAAGACCCTGTACAACTGAAGTAGAACCTCCCTGCTCCTGTACTCAAATCCTTTTGCTATGAAAGCTAACATACCATTCGCTTTTTTCACTGCCTGCTGCACCTGCATGCCTACTTTCAATGACTGGTGTACCATGACACCCAGGTCTCGCTGCATCTCCCCTTTTCCTAATCGGCCACCATTTAAATAATAGTCTGCTTTCCTGTTTTTGCCACCAAAGTGGATAACCTCACATTTATCCACATTATACTGCATCTGCCAAACATTTGCCCACTCACCCAGCCTATCCAAGTCACCTTGCAGTCTCCTAGCATCCTCCTCACAGCTAACACTGCCCCCCAGCTTAGTGTCATCCGCAAACTTGGAGATATTGCCTTCAATTCCCTCATCCAGATCATTAATATATATTGTAAATAGCTGGGGTCCCAGCACTGAGCCCTGCAGTACCCCACTAGTTAATGCCTGCCATTGTGAAAAGGACCCGTTTACTCCTACTCTTTGCTTCCTGTTTGCCAGCCAGTTCTCTATCCACCTCAATACTGAACCCCTAATACCGTATGCTTTAAGTTTGTATACTAATCTCTTATGTGGGACCTTGTCGAAAGCCTTCTGGAAGTCCAGATATACCACATCCACTGGTTCTCCCTTATCCACGCTACTAGTTACATCCTCGAAAAATTCCACAAGATTCGTCAGACATGATTTACCTTTTGTAAATCCATGCTGACTTTGTCCAATGATTTCACCACTTTCCAAATGTGCTGCTATCCCATCTTTAATAACTGACTCTAGTGTAACAACACTCAGGAATAAGTTTGACCACGGAACACGAGTAAGCTGAAAATGGAGTAAGAAATTATTTGTTTCTTAAAGCACAAATATGTTCAAAATTTATAAACTTATTGGTGCATCCTGTTTACCCTAATTCTACGAAAGACAAAAAGCATTTCTGCACACGTTATACAGTAAGTGTCCAAAAGATACAGCTGCTCATTCAACACCAACACCAGTTGTCAACTGTCCAGTGCACTCAGATAATTATAAGTTACTCAGCTTTAATGTGCTAGTTGCGGGTGTGGGTTTAGTTTCGTTTATTGCCACGTGTACAGAGGTACAGTGAAAAGCTTTTGTTGCCTTCTAACCAGTCAGCAGAAAGACGATACATGATTACAATCGATCCATTTACAGTGCATAGATACATGATCAGGGAATGTGTAAGAAGGAACTACAGATGCTGGTTTTAACTGATGATAGACACAAAAACTCATCCCTTCACTTCCCACCCAAACCACCTCCTCCCCAGGTACCTTCCCCTGCAACCGCAGAAGATGCAACACTTGTTGCTCTACCTCTGCCCTTGACTCTGTCCAGGGACCCTGACAGTCCTTTCAGGTTAGGCAGAGGTTCAGTTGCACCTCATCTACTGTATCCATTGTTCAAGATGTGGACTTATATATCGGCGAGACCAAACATAGACTGGGTGATCGTTTCTCGGAACACCTTCTCTCAGCCTGCCTGAACCTACTTGATTTCCCGGTTGCTGGACATTTTAATTCTCCTTCCCATTCCTACATAGACCTTTCTGTCCTAGGTCTCCTCCATTGGCCGAGTGAGGCTAAAAGTAAATTGGAGGAACAGCATCTCATATTTTGTTTGGGCAGCTTACAGCCCAGTGGTATGAATATTGATTTCTCTCACTTCAGGTGGCCCCAGTATTCCCTCTCTCTCTATCTCTCCCCCACCCAAATCGCACTAGCTTCTCATTTTCACCTTAAAAAATAGCCAACAATGGCCTGTTTCCTTTATCATTATTACTATTTTGCACATCTTTCATTAATTGCTCTTTATCATTCCACATCACTGTCAATATCTCTCGTTTCCCTTATCCCTAACCACTGAAGAAGGGTCTCGAGCAGAAACATCACCCATTCCTTCTCTCAAGAGATGCTGCCTGTTTTGTGTCTATCATGATCAGGGAATAACGTTTGGTGCAAGGTAAAGCCAGCAAAGTCCGTTTAAGGATGGTCTGAAGGTCATCAAACAGGTAGATAGTAGTTCTGCAGTTGCCTGACAACAGCTGGGAAGAAACTGTCCCTGGATCTGGTGGTCTCGACCCGAAACGTCGCCTATTCCTTCTCTCCATAGATGCTGCCTCACCCGTCGAGTTCCTCCAGCATTTTTGTCTACCCTGAATCTGGTGGTGTGCATTTTCACACTTCCATGCCTGAGTCACCCTGTCCCAGGCAGGTTTCAAGTCCCTTTGCTCAACTTCGCGATAAGGTATAGGAAAGTTTCAGATTGGAGTGATGTGGATTTACAGGTTGGAGTCTTGTTCCAATATTGCAGCGGGTCCAATATTGAGTATCTTAGAAACATTTAGACTTTATTGATTGAAGGGTTAATTCACATGTAAATAAAGAATGATGACTTTTAAATATTATGTAGAATGAGTACTAGGATCAGGGAATTATAGACCCCTTTGTTCCAACCCATTCAAGCTGGCCAAGATGTCTATGTCAACTAGTCCCATTTACGTGGGGTTGGCCCATATCCCTCTAAATTTGTCTATCCATGAAACTGTCCAAATGTTGCAATTGTATCTGCCTCTACAACTTCTTCTGGCAGCTCGTTCCATATTGACTCCACCCTTTGTGAGGAAAAATAACCTGCCTCACAGGTCCCCTTCCCATCTCTATTTATATCTAAACCCTTTAATTTTAAACTCCCCTACCCTGGGGAAAATATCTATGACTATCCATCTACTCCCCTCATCGTTTTATCTATAAGGTTGCCCTTTGGAGCACTGACCAGCAGTTGGGACATTATGTAGGAAACTGTATAAGTCTTTGGTGAGACCACACCGGTTCTGATCATCCAGCAATAGAAGTTGGATTGTTCCAAAGAAAATACTCAGCCTATCCAGCCTCTCTTTATATCTCAAACTCTCAGGTAATGGTAACAATGTTATGAATCTTTTCGGCACCTTTTTAGTTTAATGCCATCCTTCTTATGGCTGGATGACCAGAACTACTGTGGTCTCACCAATGACTTACACAGTTTGCTACATCATTTCCTAACTCCTGTACTCAGTGCTTTGACCAATGAAGGCAAGAACGCAAAACTCCTTCATCGCGCTGTTTACCTGGGCTGCTAATTTCAGGTAAGTAAGCATTTAATTTTTCTCTAAATGAATTGTAAGCAATGTGTTGGCCCCATGTATTCTTAAACGAGGTGAGTTTCACACATGACGCATGGATATGGTGAAATTTATAAGATTAACAGAGTGGCCGAGAAGTGATTGAAATATCATTACTTATAATCAGTGGTAGTAGAAACATGGAACTTCAGATGCTGGTTAATACCAAAGACAGACACAAAGTGCTGGAGTAACTCAGCAGGTGAGGCATTATTATCTCTGGAGAAAAAGATGGGTGATGTTTTGGGATGGGGCCCTTTTTCGGACCCTAATTACTGCCAGCCCATTGATGCCTGCTTGATAGTCAGTCCATTGATAATCAGTCCATTGATGCCGGTTTGGGTATCGCAAGAAACACTCGGCTCCACACTCCCTCACAGCTTTGATCAAAACGTAAATCAAAGACTTAATGTCCAGAGGGGAGATCAGAGTGACCTTCCTCTCCAGCACTTTATTAAGTACAGCATCACTGTACCTTGAAAAAACTGAAGTCAATAGGCATCAAGGTGAAAGTACATGCATCAACAGTGGAGTGTGTGAATAGTTGTGGATGGGATGTCTATCAAGCAGGTTACTATGTCCATATATAGATACAACTGTTATATTTAGACAAACATCCTTTAAAATGGTGCATAGTGAAATGCTACAAGGCATTAATCCATTTTCAGATCAAATCTCTGGAATCAGAGATCCTAGCTTCTAAGGTCCCTGCATTTGCAGGTCATTGTGGAAAATTACACTTTCAAGCATCCTTTTAAAATCGCTTTGTCCATTTTGGTCAGGTCAACACTTACCCTTTCGCAGAGTCAACAGCGGTGAGATGGTGTTCTGGTGCCAGACGGTAATGAGCAGAGTCCACGGTAAAACAATCAACACAATTGCGAGGATGTCTCGTCTCTTCGGCATCTCCAGGGCTAGTCCAACATTTCTAATCACCTACCACAAAAACCAAAGGGTCAGAGGCACATGACATTCAATAGATATTGCACACAAGATATTCCTATTTCATACATGTATTGTGAGACGCAGGTAGACAAGATCCGACTGTCTACCTGGCTGGTGAAATACGATTTCCTCGAGTTTAGAGACAAAGAGCAGCAGTATAATGGGATTTGGGAATATATTCCACCCACTTCCTTTTGTTAAATGCTTGCTTTTGGGTGCTTTGTGTAAACCAAGCAAGTGAGCAAAAAGAAACTTTGTGTTTACTGAAAAAGCCAGTGATTGTTCACTCTCATATTCTTGTCTGCTGGTTAGATATCTAGCCAAATATTATCAGGGCAACAGAAAGCTGGTACATGGATTTCAGTCGTGCAAAGTGGGAGAATTGATTGGGCGAGATTAAAACGAGGGGATAGAAAATAAATGGTAGGGAGTGCACATCCATGGATAGACACAAAATGCTGGAGTAACTCAGCGGGACATGCAGCATCTCTGGAGAGAAGGAATGGGTGATGTTTCAGGTCGATACCCTTCTTCAGGCTCATATCCATGGATCCCTGAAAGCAGATAGCGTGGTTACGAAGGCATAATTGGATACTTGCTGAGACATAGAGCAGGGAGGTCATGCTGGAAAATTAAGATTATAGAACGCAAAATGTGTTTTCCCCATGAAATCTGTGTCAACTATGATATCAAATTAAACTAACCTCATCTGCCTGCACATGACCCACGTCGCCCCATTTCCTATATGTCTGGGTGTCTGTCTGAATTCCTGTACACTCTAGATGGCTCTATTCTAATCATGTATTGTCTTTCCACTAGCTGGTTAGCACGCAACAAAAGATTTTCACTGTACCTCGGTACATGTGATAATAAATCAAACTCAACTAAATTAAGAGAGACCGAAATGGAGTGAACCAGTTTTCTTTAGCAAGGAAATCATAAATTTAGAGGAAACGATTTAAAGCAAAAAAAAGATTTGAGGAAAGATTTGTTTTTTCAGTCAATGACTGTGGCGGGCGGGTGCAGGGGGTCCGTTAAACACTATGTGAAGGGAAGTGAGGTTAGAATCTCCTTCACAACGTACTAGGATGAGCACATGAAGTCTCTGAGCCTTGTTAACCATGGACTAAGAGCCTACAAGTGGGATTAATATCGCTAGGTGTATGAAGGAACTGCAGATGCTGGTTATACGCTGAAGACACAAAATGCTGGAGTAACTCTGCATAACTGGCACCATCTCTGGAGAAGGAATGGGTGACGTTTCGGTCGAGACCCTTCTTCAGACTGAAAGTCAGGGGAGAGGGAGTCTAAAGATATGGAAGGGTAAGGTGTGAAAATTATAGATCAAAGCAGATGCTGATTAGGAAATGTAGAATGATTCATTGTTAGCTGAGGGGAAGATGACTAGCAGGCATACAATCCGTAAAATTAATCAGAAGGACAGTGAAACTAGTCGGAGAACTAGGGTGAGAGGAGGGATGGAGAGAGAGGGAAAGCAAAGATTACTTGAAGTTGGAGAAAATCAAAATTCATACCACTGGGTTGTAAGCTGCCTAAAGCGAAACATGAGGTGTTGTTCCTCCAATTTGCATTGGGCCTCATTCTGATAGTGGTGGAGGCCCAGGACAATTTTCTTTTAACTAGTGAGGTGAAAAATGGGCGTATATAACCTTTATCTGCAACATGAGTTATTCTAAATCATGACACTCTAATACAACAATGCCAGGTCAAACTGTGAGGCAGACTCAGCCTTTGAATATTCAAACCCCAAACCAGTGCAGCCATGAATTGGTAACTCGGGAGGCTGCCATTAGGACAATGTTATTCTTAAATTTTAAAAAGTGTGCTTGAATATTATTTTTTCTTAATTGTGTAAAGTAACATACATACCTTATGTGTATGGTGCATGGAAGTAAGACTCAGAGACCAATAAGCTGTAATTGTGGAATTATATAAATTATATAAATTGGGCGGCACGGAGGCGCTGCGGTAGGTTTGCTGCCTTACAGCACCAGAGACCCGGGTTCGATCCCGACAATGGGCGCTGTCTGTACATAGTTTGTACATTCGCCCCGTGACCGCATGGGTTTTCTCCGGGATCTTCGGTTTCCTCCCGCACTCCACAAGGGAGTACAGGTTGTAGATTCGTTGACTTGGTGTAAATGTAAATTGTCCCTTGTGTATGTCGGATAGTGTTACTGTGTGGGGATTGCAGGTCAGTGCGGACTGGGTAGGCTGAAGCGCCTGTTTCCGTGCTGTATCTCTAAACTAAACTACATGACATCTCATTAGACACTGCATTACATCTGGTGTCACCACACTGTAGCTGTGTATAAATGGGCTTAATTATGATAAAAATCAAATTCAAGGTCAAGATCTATTCATTTCTGCTTCTTTTCAGCGTCAATTAGTTGAAAAAGAATTCCAGCGTCAATTAGTTGGAGTAAAATTTAATGCACTGATTAGCTGGACACTATGCTTTCATGTCTGACTCTGATGTTATTGCATTACAAACAGATATTTAATAGCACCACACCACAGATGAATTTAATCAGGCTGACTTAAAAAAAATTACCATTCAGAGTTTCAAAGGAATACTGTCCATATGTACTTTACTGCTTGATGTGATTAGATAGGAACTCAAAGTAACAGTTGGCTCATTTACAATACCTGCCACAATCCCACTTAATGATATTCAGCAGTTTGCCTGTTAACGCTCAAATAATAATGATCAGGGCTGCCTGTTTGCTGCAACCACCACACGATCAAATAGATTGCTTTCACTAACCCAGCTGGAAACCTTTTCACTTTGCACTGGGCTGCAGTTATAAAATGAGATAAAACTAATAGCTGGAGGTGAATCTCCTTCTCAATTCTGCCAAATTTTGTCCAAATGCACTCTTTGAGCTCATCTACAGCATAATTGCAGCATGCAGTTTCTGCTCCACATCAATACCACTCTGGTGTAGCTGACCAGTGCCTGTCGTTTTCTTCCCTCTGTGCTCTGTGTGTGTTTATTTAAAAAAAAAAAAAATATTGTAAAACTGCAGGCCACACACACAGGAATTATTTCCACCAACAGCAGACTTCATTCCAAGGCACTCCAGATATTATTCTGAACAATATTATCCGAATGCAGGATACTTTTATCCCAGGTCACATATATTTTGGAATACTTTTTGAAGAAGTGTGGTAATTACTATTAATTACATATTCTGTCATTGAGGAGAAACATTAAATAAAGTCCTCCATTTCCTCAATTCACACAAATTTATGTACATCCCACTCATTAATACGTGTGGACAGACATAGGCACATAGCTGCATACACATGCAAACATTTTACAATCACATTCATGTAATTAATTTCTCACACACATGTGCACACTCATGCTCACACACACTCTGAATGTGAACAGGTCATAAGTTGTGAAAGTCAGTTACAAGTCTTCACTGGTCATGAATCCTTGCCTTATGGACATACGGTACATGTGGTTGACTGACATGTCGGACACCAGCAGGGTGAATGGGAATGGATTTGTCAGGTGCTGCAGATATCATCGGATGGGTGTGAGAGGAGCATTTCTGCAAGCCTTCACTCCCTGCAACCCATCCTATTCAGACGGCAACAATCTGGGGGTCTGACCAGAGCTGGGAGCACCAAGCAGACTTCACTCGCTGAAATATGTAATTATGTTCTCGACAGCATGCAAGTAAATATAAAAAGTTGACTGTCACATTTATTTCTGCAGACCAGAAACAACGTAATTAATACATAAATGATGGAGCAGCAGCATAACAGATATGGCTTAGTCAAGGTTTAAAATTCACCAGTTTTAATCTGGTTGACAATAGAAACACATTCACAGCCTCCTAGGGTAGGGTTAGGAAATGGGGAACTCCAGGCAGTTCACTGGAGGATGGATTTTATCAGCATTGGTGATTGTTGTGCTAACCTCACACTGAATAAATTTTGCAGAGAGTAAAATGTAATGTCAAGTTTCATTTGGTAGGTTGTGTTTAATTCAATGTTAATTGACACCTGCCAGTGAACAGAGGACTCTGGGTGAGCTGTTCATTACGGGACCAGAACTAAGCAATTGAATTAATGCATGGATTTTTCAGTTATTATTGTCTTTCAGGCTGTGTCAACGATTACAATTTTTGTTATAATGAGCCAAGCAATGGGGAGGGGAAAGTTCCCCGATCCGAATACTCTACAATGACACAGGTTTGAACCAGGCACGTGCCGTCAGGGTAGACAAGGTAGGCACTGCCTACCCTGACTAAAATTATAACATAGTAATTTCTAAATATAAATAGTAAAGGCAGGGGAGAATGATGCCAATGTAAGAGATCGATCTGTTAGGTAGGCATCATTCTCCGTGCCTTTCATCCGCAGCGCTTGTAACCCTTGAAGGTGTGTGCAGCCCACGGGCCGTCAGCGCTGCTTCAAGCCGTCAATCTCAAGCGGGGCTGAAGGCAGCTGAAACTCTGCCTCTGCAGCAGCCTACTGCACATGCGCAGCGCTAGTTTCTTGGCGGGGTTTTCAAATATGGTTGTCATTATTTTAAGTGTATCTTAGGAAACAGAGAGAGAAGAATGGAATTTGTGTACCAAGTACATTTCTTGGTGTTTTTTTTTTAAATACCGTATTTCCCGGGTGTGGGGGTGGGGGGAGAGTTCCTTTCATAGCGTTTGGGAGTCTGGCGGGTAAAGTTGCGGGGAGGGCACAAATGTTGTGAAGGAGGGGATCGGGATAATGCCATTTGCGATGCTCCTTGCATGGAGCCACTGCATTGAGGATGGGAAGAAGCAGCTCGGGTGGCTTTGAGCGGCAGTCGGGCCGGACAGCGGAACCGGCCGCCACCTCAGCGCCTTCTGCCGCCCCCCGCTCACCTCTGGCAGCTCTCCATCTAAAACCCTCTCTCCTGCCGCTCACCAGCCTCACTCATGCCCCGCAAATCCTTAAATTCCAACAGCACGATTGAGGTTACTCAGCTGCGGGAATTTAAGAATTTGCGGGAAGAGGATGACATGAGCGAAGTCGGCGAGCGGCTGATGAGAGGTGTTCCGACGGAGAGCACTGCCAGAGGTGAGCGGGCCGGCAGAAGGTGCTGAAGTGGTAGCCAGTTCTGCTGTCAGCTCCCGGCGGCCGCTCGCAGCTGCCCGATCTGCTTCTATCCCCGGCTACAACACGTGGCTTCGCGCCCGGAGAGCTGCGGCAGCGGTGAGTGAGTGAGTGAGTGAGTTACTGCCATTATCCCCGACCCCCTCCTTCTCAACACTCCTGCCCTCCCCGCAACTTTACCCTGGCACATACGCTGTGAAAGGAACACTCCCCCCAATTGGTCCCTTGAGCAAGTGTTGTCATTTAATAAGATGACAACTGATTCAACTTTTCCCTGTGCTCCCGTTTTTTTCCCACCATCTCTACACCTGCAGTCACCCATTTGTTAATTAAGAATAAAGGAGACTAGGAAGCCTTGGGCAAATTGAATTGTTACGGTTTTTATTTTTATTTGTTATTTTTACGGAGTGAACAATCTGCGCGTGCGGTTTCATTTGTTTATAAAGCCGACTGAGTGCCTACCCTGAGTAATTACTCACGGCACGTGCCTGGTTTGAACTTAAGCATAGAGCAGAGAACAGTCCAGCACAGGAACAGGTCGTTCAGCCCACAATGTCTGTGCCAAAAATAATACCAAGCTAAACTAATGTCTGCCAGGACACAGCCTGAAAAACCATCTACCGACTGATAGGCTGTGAAATGGGTGGCAGGTCAAAATAATTGATTGGGGCATTACCAGTCATTGAAACCTCCATTATCAATATGTTGGGGGAGAGGTGATACCACTGACCAGAAACTGACTAGGCAACTCGAGTAGGTTGCAGACTAAGAAATCTGTGGCGTATAATGCACCTCATAACCCCCCAAAGTATATCCAGCATCTACAAGGCTTGAGTCAGCAGTGTGATGGAATTCCCTGCACAAACCTGGATGAGTGAAGCTTCAATCAGGCAGCCAAACTATCCAACCAACAACTAGAGAGCAGCCTAGAGCTGCTATCTACCTCATTGGAGACCCTTGGACTATCTTTGATCAGTCTTTACCGGACTTTTTCTTGCATTAAAAGTTATTCACATTATTCCCATTATCCCCTTTATTATGTATCTACACCGTGAATGGCTCATTTGCAAATATATTGTCTGAGCGCTGACACGTTAGCATGCAACAAATGCGATTTTCACTTTACCTCAGTACACGTGGCACGAAACTACACTAAATAACATTCAGGAATCACGACACCATACAGGACACATGACCCACTTGATAGGCACCTCATCCACAATTGTTCATTCACTTCACCACCGATGTACTGTGGCAGCTTCTGAGACACCTTCTAAACCCAGGACCACTACCAGCTGGAAGAACAAGAGCAGCAAGAGCATGGGAACGCCACCACTTGGAAGTTGCCCTCCAAACACCAACCCATCCTGACTTGGAAATATATCCCCATTCCTTCACCCTCGCTGGGTCATAACCCTGGAACTCTTCTCAGAGCATTGTGAGTAGGGCCACTTCTGATGGATTGCAGCGATTCAAGAAGGTCATTTACCACTGCCCTCTCAAGGACAATTTCCCCTTCGGGATAGACAATTCAGTGCTGGCTCAGCTTGCTGAGCCCGTGTCCTTTGAATGAATGAATGAACAACTAGAACTTCGGGAAAGTCTGAATCATGATTAATTCACAAAGCTCACCCACCAGAGTCCTGGCCTTTACTGTTTAGTTCAGTTTCGAGATACAGCACAGAAACAGGCCCTTCAGCCCACCGAGTCTGTGCCGACCAGCGATCTCTGCACATTAACACTATCCTACACACTGGGGACAATTTACAATTTTACCAAGCCAATTAACCTACAAACCTGTACGGAGTGTGGTAGGAAACCGGAGCACACGGAGAACACCCATGCAGGTTGCAGGGGGATCGTACAATCTCAGTACAGACAGCACCAGTAGTCAGGATCGAACCCGGGTGTCCTGTACTGTAAGGCAGCAACTCTACCGCCGCGACACTGTGCCACCCAACTGACAAGGCCTTTAGTGAAAATGGGCCTTTTAACAAAAAGAATAAGGTTTATCCAAGATCATCACATTTATTTGATAGACAGGAACACGCTTGTTGATATAGTGATAATCAGGTGCTGATTTATACGGAGAGAGTAGAGAGAATATTTGTGAGTAGAGAGAGAAATCAATGAGATTTTTTTGCCAGTTTGTTCAGATTTTGCTCCAAATCAAAATATGTTCACAGAAAGCAATTTCAAAATACCTTCTTGGTGGAAACATTCTCATGGTTTTAAAACCACAGGTGACTTACCTCCTGAACTTTATTTGCCTTCTTTCCCCCCCCCCCACCTAACCTTACTGAAACACATAGAACACAAAGTGCTGGAGTAACTCACAGGTCAGGCAGTTCCTCAGGAGGACATGGATAGGCGATGTTTTCATTCGGGACTCTTACTGAAACAGATAAGTTGGCCATTATCACATTGACCATCAACGGGGCTAGCTGTGCACATGGGTTCGGTATTTTGGTCATTACGACAGTGACTATACCCAAGGAAAGAGTATTTCAAAGATTTGAAAGTGCCTTGGGATATTCTGAAAATGATTTGAAAGGCATTTTCGAAATGCAATCTTTTTCTGGATGGAGGTCCAACAACGAAACCATGTGTGGAATTTTACAGCAGTTTGGAGGGAAATCTAGGACATCAATAATTCTGAGCTTTTGCCCAGAGCTGCTGTTAACAAAATGGATGGATGTTGCAAACGCATATTCCAGATCAGGAATTTTAACATGTGGGAGTGCATTTAGGAAAAAATTGGTCATTATAATTAATGGATGGGGAGTAGGTCTGGTATCTCCTTCTCATACAGCTGATAGACAAAGCAGAGTGAGCAAAGCATGCGTTAAGAAACTCACTATCTTCAGAGCCATCAGTTCAGCAACCCCACCATCTTGCATAACAGTTTCTTCAGGGCAATGGGGTGGCATAGTGTTCAGCTGGTAGTGCTGCTGCCTCACAGCGCCACAGACCTGAGTTCGATCCTGACCTTCGGATCCTGTCTGTGTGGAATTTGCACGTTTCCCTGTGACCACGTGGATTTCTCCCGGGTGCTCCAGTTTCCTCACACATTCCAAAGACGTGCTGGTTTGTAGGTTAATTAGCCTCTGTTAATCGCTCCTAATGTGCAGGGAGTGGATGAGAAAGTGGGAGAACATAGAACTTGTGTGTAGGGGTGGTGGATAGTCGGTATGGACCCGATGGGCTGAAAGTCTTGTTTCCATGCTGTATCTCTAAATTAAACTAAACATGAGTGCAGAAAGCAGGAACATTTGTTTGCCTCTCACTAACGACCCAACCCCCACCTCAGCCATTTGCTTGGGCCTCCTGCCTTCAGTCCATATGTAGCACAGATGGGTAGGTGGCTGTTCGGTGGAATCACATTACCCTTCTGCAGAAGTGCTTTTTTTCCAGTCCATTGAAAACTGAAAGAATGTAGAGGCATTTTGCATTGAGCTGAGGATTCTAGATTTATAACTGCAAAGTAAGTACAGTAAGATGAATGCTTTAAATCTGTGCTTCTTACCATAAGAGCACTCCTGTGTTTCAGCAGTTCAATGGATTTCATTCGTATCCTTCTCATTTCTAATGATAGATGAAACCCAATCAAACCATGCTCAATTATACACAACTGATCCTGTTCAAAAATAGATCACCTTTCACATCTCTCCCAGCTATGCTAGTATTCTGTATAGTCCTCTGAGAGTAACAATTGGGTCTTTTTAATAAAAATCTTTATAACATATATCACTATTAGGGAAAGGAATAAATGTTTCATTCTGTGTTCCAAATCTGGATTTAAGTGCTTCTACCTTAAGTGTAACACGGAACCTATCTACAGTGGAGAGGTTACATAGTCATTCTCCCCTCTCTCCACCCTTTGAAGGAAGGGAAAACTGAGGTAAGAGCTTGATATTTGAAGCTTTCTGCTTCCAATATTTATCCAATTCTCTTTTAATTCAAACATTATGACAGAATTGAACAGCAAGACGCGTGTGTTTCCTCCAGGTACTCCGGTTTCCTCCCACATCCCCAAGACGTACAGAAAATTGTAAATTTTCCCTAGTGTGTAAGATAGCGCTGGTGTTCGGGGATCACTTTTCTGCGCAGGCTGAAGGGCAAGATTCCGCATTGCATCTCTAAATTCTAAAGTCTAAAATTTAAAGAAACCCACATTTTAATATATATCATCACATAATTTGGGTTTGTACGTTAATTAAGGACGATTTACAATTTTACCTGTACGCCTTTGGGATGTGGGAAGAAACCGGAGTACCTGGAGGTAAAGGGGAGAATGTACAAACTCCGTACAGACAGTACCCGTATTCAAGGCGCCACTATGCCTCCCTTGTTATTACAATGTTATAAGAATTTCAGTGTTCGTACAGAGCTATACAACATGGAAATTGGCCCCTCAGCCCAACCTGTCCATGCTGACCAAGATGCCCATCTAAGCTAGCCCCACCTGCTCACCTTTTGCCCATATCCCTTTAAACCTTCCATTGTTATATAACCATATAAAAATTACAGCACGGAAACAGGCCCTCTTGGCCCTTCCAGTCCGTGCCGAACATTTGTTTTCCCCTAGTCCCATCTACCTGCACTCAGACCATACCCCTCCATTCCCTTCACGTCCATATACCTATCCACTTTACTTTTAAATGTTAAAATCGATCCTGCCTCCACCACTTCTGCTGGAAGCTCATTCCACACAGCCACCACCCTCTGAGTAAAGAAGTTCCCCCTCACGTTACCCCTAAACTTCTGTTCCTTAATTCTCATGTCATGCCCTCTTGTTTGAATCTTCCCTACCCTCAATGGGAAAAGCTTATCCACGTCAACTCTGTCTAACCCTTTCATCATTTTAAAGACCTCAATCAACTCCCCCCTTAACCTTCTGCGCTCCAAAGAATAAAGACCTAACTTGTTCAACCTTTCTCTGTAACTGGAACCCAGGCAACATTCTAGTAAATCTCCTCTGTACTCTCTCTATTTTGTTGACATCCTTCCTATAATTAGGCGACCAAAATTGTACACCATACTCCAGAATTGGTCTTACCAATGCCTTGTACAATTTTAACATTACTTCCCTACTCCTATATTCAATGCTCTGATTTATAAAGGCCAGCACACCAAAGGCTTTCTTTACCACCCTATCTACATGCGATTCCACCTTCAGGGAACTATGCACAGTTATTCCTATATCCCTCTGTTCCACAGCATTCCTCTATTCCCTACCATTTACCATGTACGTCCTATTTTGATTTGTCCTGCCAAGATGTAGCACTTCACACTTAACAGCGTTAATGTTATGTACTTGTCCAAATGTATTTTAAATGCTCTAGTACCTGCCTCAACTACCTCCTCTGGCTGCTTGTTCCATATACCCACCACCATTTGTGTAAAAACATTGCCCCTCAGGTTCCTGTAAATCTTTCATCTGCTTGCAGATGGGCACAGCCTATCTGCATTCTATGGATTTATTGTGAAAGTGCCGCATAAAAATTATCTCTGTTTACAAAGGAGTTACAAAACAAATCAATCTGTTCAGAAATAGAGAATGCTGAAAATGCTCATTACATCAGGCAGGATCTGACAAGAGAGAAACCGAGTTCCTGGGCAGCAAACCACTGTCAGAATATTTGCTGCTGCTGATTTGATGAACGTAGAGCTAACTGGGAACATTTTTAAAAGCTGAAACAGACACGACATCCATTCCTATACCATCCACAGGAACAGACTTGAACCTGGTGCACAAGCCCAAAGTCTCGATGATACTCAAAGGAAATCTCTCAGGAGGTTAACATCCTTTCTTTAAGGGCAACACCGTGGTACATAATGCCAGAGACCTGAGTTTGATCGTGACCTCGGGTACTCTTCTGTGTGGAGTTCGCTAGTTCTCCCTATGACCGTGTGAGTTTACTTTGGGTGTTCTGGTTTCCTCCCACATGCCAAAGACATGCTGGTTTGTAGGTTAATTGACTGCTGTAAATTGCTCCTAGTGTGTAGGGAGCGAATGAGAATGTGGGATAACATAGAACTAGTGCGAATGGGTGATGGCTGGTTGGCACGGACTCGGTGGGCCAAGGGGCATGTTTCCACGCTGTACCTCTAAGTCTACATCCAATCTTCCATTAGTCAACGTAACTCTCAGCAGCCAACAGAATAGGCTTTATTCAGTAAATACTACATGGATTTTGTCAGAGATAGACACAAAAAGCTGGAGTCATTCAGCAGGACAGGCAGCATCTCTGGAGAGAAGGAATGGGTGACGTTTCGGGTCGAGACCCTTCTTCTGTGGCATTTCTTCCACAGCTGGGCTATGCAGACATATTTGATTATCCTGTGTGTGAATCAAAAAATTGGACATTTGTCCTGCCAAAGCTGACTCTGCCAAAAATGTTTGACTGTATGGGTTCCCATGGCAACACTCCTGTGCAACATAAAATTCCACCCTGAAGGAGGCACCTTTTTCTTAGCAATAGAACAATCAGATCAAAGAGTTCCAGCTTCTCTACTGGGTACTCCATTGAACCTTGCCGTCTTGGTGACCATTTGTGTCATATCTGTCCCAATAATATAGTGCTTTTGTGACATCTCTGAGGTTTAATACGAATTTCTTATGCACTTGCATAATTGCACAATACCATGATATGGTTGGAATTCAATCCCCATTCTATTCTCTTCCTCTGTGTAATTATCATGCATGACAGGTCACAATGGAATGATGTTCAGTATCAAGATTTGTTTTATTGATAATAGGATTAATTTTATTATATTTCAAAATGTATTATATTTTCATTGACATTTTCAAACAATTGTACGGTTTAGAGTAATATATTCTGGAATACAGCTCGACAAATGTTCAGTCTCTGAAATGTAAACTTTGAAATACTTGTCTCCTCCAGTAGCTCAGCTGTCTACAATATTGAATATCCTTGTTTAGGAAATCTATTGTATGGAGTTATTTTTTGGGTTGAAATTGTGTGGCTGAGGAGTTCAATTGGATTCTACACTGATCTATATTGCAAGTGTTCAATGGCATGGTATTTCTCTCCTTTATCCTTTTCTCATATTTTTTACTTAGAATACAAATCTAATTCTAGCATCTGTGGTTGGGATGCAGAGTTGCTCTGCAACCATGTTGCAAGCTAAAGAGGAAAGAAAGAACCTTCTGGAATGTTTTGATACATTTTTTTCATGATTCAATGTTGAACATCCACACCCAAGTCAAGAGGTTATCTGCTTCCTCTGATTCATTAATTTATTATTCCTCCCATTTATTATATTGTTTACAGCAGGGGTTCTCTACCAGGGGGGAATTCCCCCCAGGGGGGGATTTCAGGTTTTCAGGGGGGGAATTGGGACCACAGATTAGCAAACTCAAACTGTTAGAATGTTGATCTTTTTATTGCCTTTGCATATTATTTGGAATGCACTTTTTGAGGCAGACAATCTTGGAAAGGAGGGGGGAAATGACATTCTGACATATGGTGAAAGGGGTGCATGGGGCAAACAAGGTTGAGAACCACTGGTTTACAGTGTACTATGTTTACATATTCTGTTGTGCTGCTGCAAGTAAGAGCTTCATTGTTCTGTCTGGGACACATGACAATAAAACACTCTTGACTCTCTTGATACTGGGTGACTCAGAATCCTGACTATCCTGATATTTGAGTTATTTCAATAATTCTCATTTCTGGCATCTACACTTTTTTTAAAATTGTTCTTGTTTTGGTGAAAAATCTTCTTGAACCTTCCACAGATCCTTTGTATCTGCATTGCATCAGCTAGAGAGCGGTCTTGACCTCCCATCTAGCTCGCTAAAGATCTTTGAACTATATTTAATTAGACTTTATCAGATTTCAATTTTATATCTCATACCAAATGTTGTTCCCTTTATCCTTTATCTGTGCACTGTGGACAACTTGATTGGATTCATGGGTACACAAAAAGCTGGAGAAACTCAGCGGGTGCAGCAGCATCTAAGGAGCGAAGGAGATAGGCGACGTTTCGGGTCGAGACCCTTCTTCAGACTGCTACGCCTTGTGTTTGGAGGAAATGGGAGGAATCAAAAGAGAAGTTATTGAGGGTGAGGACCAACTCTGCTAGGCGGAGGAGGGTGTCAGTGGACGGGTATGGGTTGCTCCTCTGGTCGAGGAAGAACCGGAGGGCTTTGAGACCGTCCTGGTGGGGGATGGAGGTGTAGAGTGACTGGACGTCCATGGTAAAGATGAGAGGATGGGGGCCTGGAGAATGGAATGCACGGAGCTGACGGAGAGTGTCTGAGGTGTCTTGAACATAGGTGGGGAGGGATTTAACAAAGGGGGATAGGATGGCGTCAAGGTATGTGGAAATGTGTTCGGTGGGGCACGAACAGGCAGAGACAATGGGTCTGCCAGGGCAGTCGGGTTTGTGGATTTTGGGGAGAAGGTAAAATTGATTGTATTCATGTTTAGTCTTTTCTTTGACCGCAGAGATTATCACTGTACCTCTGTACATGTGACTATAATAAACTCAACTAAACTAAACTAGAGCTTTGGCTAGAGGAGGCTCAGGTATTTCTGCAGAGATTCATTAAAGACCATGTTTACAATTTAGAAACTATTAATGATTTTCTTTGGCTTGTGATGTGATATAAAAACTAAAAATACTTAAATCACTCAGCAGGTCAGGCAACATCTAATAAAAAATAAAATTAGTTAACCTTTTAGGTTGAAAGGTACCCTTCACCAGAATTATTTTTCTTGCAGGGCACGTGCACCCATTTTCCAGCAAGATGAGAGCCTTTTTTCCACTTATGGTCTTATGTGTTATGATCTTGAAAGCTATGGTTGAAACTCTGGTGACAGCAATAACTTCAGTAATAACTTCCAGAAGAGAATTGGATGATTGTTTGGTAAAATATTGCCTAGGTGTAAGGAAAGTGTACCGAAATGCAGGTAATTTAAGTGCTCTCAGAGAAAAGTACAGGTATAGTGGATTGATTTTTTTTCTCTAATGTATCATTATGTATGATGTACTGATCTCCAAGTTGCGAGGTACAATCTAATACCAGGTATAATGTGGAAACTGCTATTTACTCTCAGTTGCTTTTAGATCTACATTTCCAAGAGAGCTTTTGATAGATATAAATCTATAAATAATTTATAGAAGAAGACATACATTGCTGGAGTAATTCAGTGTGTCAGACCACATCTCTGGAGCACATGGATAGGTGATGTTTCATGTCAGGACCCTTCTTCAGACTCTCGGACATATCCTCCAGAGATTCTGCCTGACCCGCTGAGCTACTCCGGCAGTTTGTGTTTTCCTTTGTAAACCAGCATCAGAAGTTCCTTGTTTCTAAATAATTTAAAAGATAATGCGATGAAAATAATAGGCAGGGAGAGGGAAAGTGAAATGTATTATTTTGGAAAGGAAAGAGTAAAGAATGAATTTTATTTTTGAAGATTAAAATTCACAGAAATGCTCATATCTTTGTCAAAATGTAATGCATTTGAATTGTAAGTGAGGTGGATGTCTAATTATTTTCCTTTATGCTTTTCCTTTAGCAGTCCCAAACACTGGGCAAGGTGCTGAGGCATCTCAATGTTACATCCACAAAATTAAAGAAAACAAAAACAGCTTTATTCAGTTAATGACCTCAGTTAATAACAGATTAATGACCTTGCAGCAAGCATTGATGTAGTTCTTTTCAACTGCTGATAATGTTCTTCACATTGCTGACCGGTGAAGAGTTATGATATCATCTGACCCATGTTTTTATTACCTATAACTGACATAACCACATTACTCACTGCTCATTTTTGAATCAATATAATCATGAATAAGTAATGACAAGATAAAATTAATAACTGGATCTAAGGGGTGATCTTTTCCTCTTAAAATTCATCTGAAAACCTCATTCACACTGGTTGTATTAGAAAACAAAACTCATTGATTAGTTTAGTTTATTATTGTCTCGTATACCGAGCTACAGTGAAAAGCTTTTGTTTGTGCACTATCCAGTCAAAGAAAAGACTATCCATGACAATTTTACCATCTTTGGGATGATGGAGGAAATCAAGCCATCCACAGTGTACCAATAAAGGATAAAGGGTACGACATTTGTGCAAGGTAAAGTTGATTGATTCAAATCTATTAAATAAATTACATTCATCGCCATTTCTATTTATTTTAAACTAAGATGGAACTTTCCGTTAGATATCTACTTTTAATATACTGCATCTGAGCACCATGTAATCATATTCAAGAAGTTCAATTAATAAACTATAAATGGTGCAGATCTGAATTTAAAATCATAAATATCATAAAATTATAGCGGGTTTGCCAGAATCTGTGACACAAAGTAAAAATAACAGCTGTCATGCAAATGCTTGAGCAAATTTGACAAATCGGTCTATGCAAGAAATGTTAATCTGTCTTTTCTCTTGAATGACTGACATGTTTTGTTTTTTAGTGCTTTGCAGATTGTTTCTGAGATACAGTAGTTTCCTCTCTTTCATAACTGCGAAATGGCTGAAAAGGCCACAGTCAAAATTCTTATTTTGGCACAGAGGGGTACATACGGGTACACAGGGACATAGGAGAGAGGAAATGGGGCAAATAGGTTGCTACCCTGGGAGCTGATATCGTCTCAAATGAGAGAATGGCCTTCTTCTGTGTCATTACAAGTATACAATAAGTATAGTGGAGACACAAGAAACTTTAAATATTGCTTTACAAAGAAAGACACAAAGTGCTGGAGTAACTCAGTACCCTCTTGCACCTTCTCCTTGTGGCCGTGTGAATTTTCTCCGGCTGCTCCAGTTTCCCACACTCCAAAGACACCCAGGTTTCTCTGTTAATTCACCTCTGTAAAACTGCCTCAGGTATGTAGTGTATAAGTGATCGTTGGCCAACGCAGAATCAGTGGCCATGGGGCTTGTTTCTCTAACCTCTGTATCTCTAACCTCTAAACTAAACTAAACCAAACTCAATGGGTCAGGCAGCATCTCTGGAGAGCATGGAAAGCTGAGGTTTTGGATCAGGGGACAATAGTGTGCTTTTGTGACCACTATTTTGAACTCTGCTTCTGAAAATCACTTTCATAGATTTTATACATTACCAGTCTGAAGAATAGTTCTGACCCAAGAGGTTGTCTGTTCATTTCCCTTCACCAATTGAGATCCTTCAGCGGATTGTTTTTTCAACAAGAAACCAGCATCTGCACAGACGCTGGAAACTGGAGGGAAAAAAAACTGCTGGGGAAACTAAATGGGTCGGGTAGGATATGTGGAGGAAATGAACAGACAACATCGTGGATCAGGATCCTGCATCAGACTGGAAATATATGAAGCCTACATTGTGGAACTGATTGTTTTTTCATACGTCACTACACTGTGGGTTGAATGCAGAAAAAAAGGTGTTTCTGTATGTGTCACAAATAGCGTAATATGGAGATGTGGCTGCTGTGAAACAACACCATGGACCTTGCTCTGATACTGACCAAGGGTGTTGTCTACTATGTTCCCTCCTTGATTGCTTGGGCTTCCATCGGGTGCTCTGATTTCCTCCCACGTCCCATAGATGTGCTGGTATGTTAATTGCTACGGTAAATTGCTGTTTAATGCAGGTTAATGTCAAAAAGAATCAGAGGGATGTTGAGAGCCCAGCAGGGGTACAGGGAAATAAGCAGAGAGGAAATAGGATGGATAGGATTGCTCCCACGAGAGCTGGCGTATACACAGAGGGGTGAATGACTTCCATCTGTGTGTCATTTTGGGATGTGAATAAGGTGCTATTTTGATGAAAAATTACTTGCCAGTTTGATAGGCTGCACCATGGTCCTGGCTATATATTACCCAAATAGAAGTGAATAATGACTATTGTGTAGCTCCAGCTATAATCAGTCACTTTTTAATGTGTCAGCGGTCGTGTAAAATATTCTGTGACTTCTTCTCTAAAAATCTGGATCACTGCATACAAGAGCCGCTGAGGACAATTTGGACTGTGAGTTGGATGATTCAAATAAACAGAAACTGGCCATCCTGGGAACGATGATTTGTAACATTAGCAAGTACACGTAAATCTATGAAACTGCAAGACATATTACTCTTTCTGCCCCATGTTCAGGCCTAAGGCAATGGATAAATGAGCTTTAAAAAAACTCTTTACTATATCAGTGGTAATGATGATGAAAACATTGTTCAGTATATCTTAGTGCAATTTCTGTGGTAAAGAATCTTATAATGATTCTAAGGGGATGATCAGCCATGATCACGTTGAATGGGGGTGCTGACTCCAAGGGCCGAATGGCCTACTCCTACACCTATTGTCTAATTGCTTCACCGTTTCACTCATAAATTGGAGATTCATAGCACACATTTCAATGATATTCAGAGAGCAGCATCCTGACCAATGTTAACCAGTTTATGAAAGGATTATTTATTGAATTCTCATGAGCAGATGGTCTATGTTTCCACTTTCACTCTGACATTCTGTTATACTATGACATCTCTTGTGCAAAATATATTCCACCCAGGTTCCTCACAATATGGAGAAGATCAACATTCTCAAGCTTGCCCATCACAAACTTATTTTCAGTTGCCAAAGATGGCAATAAGAATGGACGCAAAGTGCTGGAGCAACTCAGTGGGTCAGGCATCATCTCTTGAAAACATGGATAGGTGAGGTTTTGGGTTGAGACCCTTCTTTAGACATATTAAAGGGACTCTAAGACTATATATTTCTGCAACACAAGGCAGCTACATTTTTAATCAAAGGCGCCATTGGATTATTCTTGTACAATTATCTTCTCTATAAAGATCATGTTTAACAAATGGAATTTAAGCAGTAATGGGCCTGTCCCATTTAGGCGACATTTTAGTTGGTTGCAGGAGGGTATGCAGTCGCCACATGGTCGCCGCATGTTCGCGGGTGGTTGCCGGTGAGTCGCTTTCATGGTCGTGAGGAGTTCCTGCATTCTGGGAACTAGTCACGGCCTCATTATGGTCGCCGCAAATTTTTCACTAGAATGAAGCCGCCATGGAGAATTAGTGAGAATTCTCATGCTGTAGGTGGGTCGCCAGGAGGTCCTAGTGGGTTGCCAGGAGGTCCGAGTGGGTTGCCAGGAGGTCGAAGGCTCTCTTAGGTTCTCGTAGGATGTAGCCGGTGAGATTTAATTGGCTCATTGGGAAAAAAAGTTAAGCAGTAGTTTTCAGAACCAAGGATAACCGACCGGTAATGTTAATGTCCGCCGAGCTTCACAGCCGTGTACCTCTGGCTTCTTAAAAGTTGTCTCCACTCCTTCTCCCCCCTTCTCCCCCTTCTCCCCCCCCCCCCCCCCACCCACTTTTAAAGGACTTACCGTACACTGTGCTTTTTAACTTCTTAATTACAGCGCCAACCTTCCTGTTCATCGCTGCGTGTGTCTATGTCACCTTGGCTTAGCACCATGTGAATTTCACTAAGACAGCGCTCCCCCGCTTGCCCTGTCCCCGCCTGCATAACAGGCTGGTGAAGGGGCAAGGGGGGGGGGGGGGGGAGGGGTGGTGTGTGTGTGTGTGTGTGTGTGTGTGTGTGTGTGTGTGTGTGTGTGTGTGTGTGTGTGTGTGTGTGCACACAGCAGGATAAAATTTAGAGAAGGAAACTATGACTTTTCATACAAAGCTTTAGAATTCCTATGTTATTTAGGGCTGCACTTCCACGACATCTTCCACTGGCAAATACTGTTCGGGCTCCAGTAAAACAGGATTCTTTGCATATCTCCCTCTGGGGGCAGAAGCATAAAATCTTTCATTTTTATAACACCTTTTACAAACTCTGGATTCCCAAAAGATTTTTATGTCAAGTACTTCTAAAACGTGTTTATTGCTGTAATATAGGAGAGGGAGCTCCATTTACACCCTTTATGTCCCATCATTAACATTGTGATAATAAAAGGTAATGTGTTTTTCAGTGATAATTTATTGATTGGAAGAAGGATTCCAACCCGAAACGCCACCTATTCCTTTTCTCCAGAGATGCTGCCTGACCCACTGAGTTACTCCAGCATTTTGTGTCTATCTTTGATTGATTAATATTAGCTAAGACTCCAGAAATGACTGAAATTGAGACATTTTGGATCTGAAAGGCAACAACATCAGCAAGATTCCTTCAGTTTGCACTAGAATGCCCAACAGATCTTAGAAGCAGGGATGAGGCCACACCATGTCGACACACAAGTGGGTGCTATGAACGGAGCCAGAGTTATCCCTTCCAGAATCCCATAGGTCATACTGCGTTGGTTTACAGGTAAAGGATCCCTCATGCAGTAGTTACAATTTTAAAAGTTTTGAGGTGGACTCTCTGTGTGAAAATTAAGGCTTTCATCAAGTGGATTTCAATTGATTTTCAATCAGTGATGTCAGACTGATATTTAGCCTCCATTCAGTGGTGATGGGATACAATCTGAGATTATAGAGCCCAGCGAGAAACATAGCACTTCTTGTGAGAGTTAGGTTACTGCACTAAATATGTCACATAAATATATCACAGACCTTAGGAAAACAAATGCCCAGAAATCAGAAATCAGAAGGGATTATGCAGTGGTCTTCTTGGTGACATTGAGGAAATGGTAGAATTGGAGTGGATGGCCAGGTCTATATGAAAGGTCATCGACTGAAACATGATCTCTGTTTTGTTCTCCACAGATGCTGCCTGGTCTTCTGGTATTTCCAGCCTTTTCTTTGCTTTTTATTTCAGATATCTAGTTTATTTACTTTTCCCTTCAGTTCATAGCAATTTCTGCCTCAAAGGAAGGTAATGTACTAAGTTCATCGGCTAGGTTGATGTGGCAATGATAGGTCAACTGAGGAAGGAAACTTTGTAGGGTCTGAGTAATAGTGTGTGTGCGTGCGTGTGCCACTGTGTGCGTGTGTGTGAATACATAGGCAAGAGTGTAGATGTATATATGTATACATGTGTGCATGTGCATCCTTTAAACAACAGTATCTATAGTGCTGTCAAAGTCACCTAGTGACGCGTTGCGTATTTTACACCATTGCTCAATTGTGCACTCGTGTTTTCTCTTGGTAGTATCTCATTCACCGGAACATCAGTGTCTGACTAAGAAAATCTCATTACACTGTCCTGCAGCCGCTCTCTCCTGCACGACGATCATAACGTGTGTTTCTGCTGTCTGGCTGTCAGAAGGAGTATGTTTTACTGCCAATGCCCTCCTTTGATTGCTACTCAGGAAATTGGCAGCCGTAATAACTGGGAGTGTCCCTTCGGGGCTCATTCAGGTCAGAACTTGAACCATATTTCTTATGTGGAAACTGCACTATCACTGTTACATACTAGCCTGCAGCCAATTTTCTTTTCTTTTGGGGAGGGGGGAAGAGAATCACAGCACATTCATTCATCAAGTAGCAAAATACATCTGCAAAGATGAAAGGTGAGTTCAGGACATTATTTAGATTTCATGTTGAGGTGGATATTTCTGAAGAAAGGAAGACTTGCACTTATAGAGCATCCGTCAGATCTCTTTGAGGAATTTTTACGGGTGCACCGGTGGCGCAGCGGTAGTTGCTGCCTGACAGTGCCAGAGACCCAGGTTCGATTCTGACCACGGGTGCTGACTGTATGGGGTTTGTATGTTCTCCCTGTGATCTACGAGGGTTTTCTCCGGGTGCTCCGGTTTCCTTCGACACTCCAAAGACGTACAGGTTTGTAGGCCGATTGGTTTGGTAAAATTGTAAATTATCCCTAAGTGTGTGTAGGATAGGGCTAGTGTGCGGGGATCGCTGGTCGGCACCGGTCGGTGGGCCAAAAGGCCTGTTTCCGTGTTGTATCTCTAAATTAAACTAAACTAAACTAAACTAAATCTTGCAAAGTTTAATGGCCGCAGCATGGTGGCACAACTACCAGCCATGGCTACCTCACAGGTCCGGCGACTTGAGTTCGATTCTGACCAATGTTGCTGTCAGAGGCAAAGACGACAAAAAGTAGTAAACACTGCCCAGTCCATCATCGGCTCTGACCTTCCTTCCATCGGGGGGGATCTACCACAGTCGCTGCCTCAAAAAGGCTGGCAGCATCATCAAGGACCCACACCACCCTGGCCACACACTCATCCCCCTGCTACCTTCGGGTAGAAGGTACAGGAGCCTGAGGACTGCAACTACTGCAACTCAGGAATAGCTACTTCCCCACAGCCATCAGGCTATTAAACTTGGCTCGGACAAAACTCTGAACATTAATACCCCTCCGTCTGTTATTTGCACTTTATCAATTTATTCATTCATGTGTGTATTTACGTATATAATGCCTACTATGTTCTGTTGTGCTATGCAAAGAAAGAATTTCATTGTCCTGTCAGGGACACATGACAATAAACTCTTTTGACTCTGACTCTTTGTCAATCTAGAGTTTGCACATTTCTCCTGATGCTGTATGGGTCTTCTCGAGGTGCTCAGGTTTTTTCCCACAAGGGATGGTAGGTTAAATGGCCACTGTAAATTACTCCTGGGGTGTGGGTGAGTGGTAGAATTTGAGGGGTGTTAACGATAATGTAAAATTTATTATCGATAATGTACAAAATAATTAAGTTGGTGTGGGAATTGTGTGAATGGGTGATTGATGATCAGTGCAGACTTGGTGGGCTGAAGGTCCTATTTTCATGTGTAGTTGCTGGTTTAAACCGAAGATAGACACAAAAAGCTGGAATATCTCTGCGGGACAGGCAGCATCTCTGGAGAGAAGGAATGGGTGACGTTTCGGCTCGGGACCCTTCCTATTTTCATGCTGTATAACTATGATGCTTTGACATTTTCAAAGTGTAACCTGTATTATAATGCAGGAATATACATTACATTCATAATACACAATGCGTAAATTTATTATTCACTACTATATGTAATATTTTTGAACAGTGTTGTTTTTTGACATTTCTGGTAGTGCTTGCTGATTTTAATTAGCATTTTGCAGTTAAGGCTGCAGGGGTAAAAAACATGCAGTATCAAATTTGACAGGAAATGTCAAGTGAATGAAGCAAATGATAGTACAATAGTTCGAGGTCAGGTCTGCGGGACCTATATTTTTCCTGAGGTGATTAAATATGTCAAGTTGAGTCTGAACATCATCCACGAGAGGAATGGATTTATTTCTTATTTCGTTGTTTTTTAATGTTGTTAAGTTCACATCATTTAAGATCTTTTCGGGGAACTTTGTACTCGTGGAATCAGGCAAGAGGCAGTCATTCGGGTGGCACAGTGGTAGAGCTGCTGCCTCACATCGCTTACAGCACCAGAGACCCGGGTTCGATCCCGACGATGGGTGCTGCCTGTACGGAGTTTGTACGTTCTCCCCGTGACCCGCGGGGGTTTTCTCCAAGATCTTCGGTTTCCTCCCACATTCCAAAAGTACAGGTTTGTAGGTTATTTGACTTGGTATAAGTATAAATTGTCCCTAGTGTGTGTAGGATAGTGTTAATATGTGGGGATCACTGGTCAGATTCGGTAGGCCAAAGGGTTTGTTTCCATGCTGTATCTCTAAACTAAACTAAATTCAGGAAATAGTATGATTTGCTGGATTTGCTGCCTTGTAGGAAACCTTGTTCAGCAGAATTTCAGGGATGTGCTCCGTAGTTACTTCCAGACATTAATTTTAGCTGTTCTGGTTCTAGCCATTTCAGCTCATGTTGAGCTTTCAGGTGCAGAATGGATTTCCCG
Organism: Okamejei kenojei; assembly: GCA_035221665.1. Classification (NCBI taxonomy): domain Eukaryota; kingdom Metazoa; phylum Chordata; class Chondrichthyes; order Rajiformes; family Rajidae; genus Okamejei; species Okamejei kenojei. The sequence continues at coordinate 20,155,270 of CM069159.1, forward strand.
TTCAATAACATTGATCTGGACCTTCAAATCTCCACTTGGCAAAAAAGATTTGCCAGGCCTCTTTGATTGTCCTTGAGTTCTCAGGAGTTAAAGATTAATCACCCATCCAACGGAGTGAGCAACTGAGAAGGAAGATAATCCTGAGCCATAAAACAACATATCGGAAATGGGGAAGATGAATGTTTGACTGAAGTGAGAATTGGCTAATTATAAGGCAAGGTTTGCAATTGGCGTGGTAGGGATGGAAGAGCAATGACAGTGGAGTAATGACAAGAGCCAGGGGCTCTTGAGAGTGGGATTGGATTTTTGTGGGATATTTCCAGCTCAAGTTAGTAGATTGAAAATCAAAGTGGAAGATGGACCCTTGTCCATCTCGGATGTCAGACAAACCACATGGTAAACATCAGGCAATTGTCAAAACTGCATTCATAGATTTTTAGTCCACATTCCTCTTTTGGAATTTATTCATAACAAATTATTTTCCAACCACACTCTCAACACTTTACATTTTGTTACACAACTATGAGGGTAATCTTTTTTTCTCGGAAAAGGGGCTATGAGGAGAAAGCTGTACTGACTGTAGATGATCAGCCATGATCACATTGAATGGCAGTGCTGGCATGAAGGGTCAAATGGCCTACTCCTACACCTATTTTCTATGTTTCTCAAGGTGGAACCATCAAAGACTAGATGGCATCGGTTTAAGCAAGAGATGGAAAGTTTAAAGGAGATGTGTGTTGCAACTTTTTTTAACATAGAGAGTGGCGGTGCCTGGAACCCTCTGCCAAGGGCGGTGGTGGGAGCAGATATGAGAGTGACATTTAAGATACATTGTCAGTCTACACTCTACTATTTGCCATTTTGAAGGTGAGGTAGTTTTCTTTCACAATTTATTGTTTAACTCACGGTGCAAACTGATTATTCTCCCGCCTTTGAAAGTCAAAGATTAAAGATATAACTATCACCCTGAAGAATGGTCCCACCCCAAAACATCACCTATCCATGTTCTCCGGAGATTCTGCCTCACCCGCAGAGTTACCCTAGCAATTTTTACTTTGTGAATCAGCATCTACAGTTTCTTGTATCCATAAGATATAATAATTGCTTTATTTTTCAGTTGATCCCTGGAAAAATTCTAAATTAGCCAACTAGTAGGCAGCTCAAACTACTGAGGTTACTTGGAAGGCTCATCAATTAAAAGTAGTTGAAAATACAACATTTTAAACAAACGTTATCTAGAAAAAATCTGCATTAACATAAAATTCATATTTATCGGTTCTGAAAATCTCCAAGATGAAATTCCAACAAAGCGACACAAGTGAGATCACAATCAAACTACAATCGTAATGCTGAAAAATCCTACAGGAGTAATGAGCCAAAAGGTTATGTTTACTGGTTAAACATGTAGACTACTAAGTTATCAGCAGCTCCATTTTGAATTCATGAAACAGAAGTTGACAAAGTGGGATAATTATTGTGAAGTGCCATATGCCAGAATGTTAAGCACTATCTGGCTGCTACTGTTCACTGTTTAACTGCTTCACTGACACTCATTGGACAAAGTCTCCATCCTTGATATGAAGGAGCCTTACAGATCAGTGGGATCACTGGTGCGTAATGAGATGGGATGTGGCAGGAAAACTGACTGTGGTTGTCGTAACTGATCTAAATGCCTAGGCACACCTTCAGGGATACAGAGCAGGATTCTTGTCCAGGATCATGATGATATGTGATATTCGGACAGGCTCGCATCTGAGTTAGTTATCTGCACTGGTTCATGACTGGTTCATGGGGTGTCATGGTGGCTCAGCAGTAGACCTGCCTCCTTACTGTGCCAGAGACCCGGGCTCGATCCTGAATACGGTTGCTGTCTGTATGGGCTTCGTACGTTTTCCCCGTGACCTGCATGGGTTTTCTCCAGGTGCTCCCATACTCCAAAGACATACAGGTTTGCAGGTTAATTGGCTTCAATAAACATGTAAATTGTCCCTTGGGCATGTAGAATAGCGTTAGTGTGCAGGGATCGCTGGTCAGCATGGACTCGGTGGGCCGAAGGGACTGTTTCCACACTGTATCTCTAAACTAAACTAAACTAAATAGAATCAAGTCTTACATATACTGGATCGGTATCTGTGATACTTAATTCTATTCCTCATGCAAGGAGAAAAATCACCTGGGCAGAGTCAGGGGTAACCTTCAGCATAGCTGGCAAAGAAGGGTGGAAGAGTGATATCAGTACTTAGCACAGACTGAATTCACCATTACTAAAATTGATTTTCAGAAAATAAATCCATGCTGAATTTTAAGTAATTAAGGCCTAAGAAGACATACCACCCCCACCAACTCCCCCATCCCTCCCCACCACCTTGGCCACAGATTCAACTGAACCAAACAGAAAAAAGATAATATTGAAACAATCATGGGGAGGCAGTTTAAATGTTTAAAGCCGTTTTGAAACCATAAAACCAAGATCGATTAATTTAATTGCCAGCTGCTCCACACACCAGTAATAACCTTTCAAAAAAATTGTTCCTTTTCTAAAATGTCATTCCTGGCTTAGCCCTTGAAGCACTCTTAGGTCTCACTTTGTCACTACTTCAGAATACTGATAGTATGATCTAATGTGATTCTGCAGTACTGAGGAGAGCTTCCTTGTTGGAATAACCCTTCTGGGCAACAGTGAGCTCATTCAATATTCTCAGGTGGACATCAACAGTTGCATTGCACGATTTGAAGGGGAGAGCAGATATCACTGACATAGAATCCTTTAATCAACAGCAATACAATGGATTGTCGGATTGTTATTACATTGTTGTTCGATGACCCTCTAGTGTGTAAACCTTGCTGGCGTGCTTCCTACATTACAAAAGGGATTGCCTCTATAAATATATCTGCGACTGCCAAATGCTAAGGGACAAGCAAAAGTCATAAGGGCATTGTATGAGATCAAGTTTTACTACATCGAGTCAAGTCCAGTTTATTGTCAAATGCACAAGTTCCGGGTGGCGCTACAGGTCCCTCCGTTGCCGGACCAGCAGGTTCAGGAACAGCTTCTTCCCTGTGGTTGTTACAATACTTAACTCTGCACCTCGGTGATTGCCAGTCACCACCCCCGGCCACTCCTTCCCGCAGTATAATTGCACTACTGATACTGTTTGTACATATATATATTTTTTACTGTTCATTATTCTACGTTCGCTCTTCTGGGGAGGTGCTAACTGCATTTCGTTGTCTCAGTACTGTACACTGCACAATGACAATTAAAGATTGAATTGAATTGAATTGAAGTTCAGCGAGGTTACAGGTATAATGGAAATGTTGCTTGTAACCGCATCGCAGGTGCATAAACTCAGACAACGCACGCAATTATACATAAATTATACAAAACAGTGAAAATAAAAATAAATACAGTCCAAAACAAGACATTGGTGCAAAACACAATAGGAAGTCCACAGGTAATGCAAAGAATGGTCCATAGTGTTTTGTTGCCGTGGTAGGATTGGGGATGTGTATGTTTGTTCATGAACCTGATTGTTGAAGGAAAGTAGCAGTTCCTGTACCTGCTAATGTGGGGAATGTGGGACTTCAGTCTTCTGTATCGCCTGGCTGGTGCTAACAGTGAGCAAAGATCATAGACAAAATGGTGGCAATCCCTGATAATAGATGCCACGTTCTTGGGTTTTAGTGACAGGCCGGGCTGTGTCCTCCACTCTCTGAAGCCCCGTGACACCATGGAGCTGTTTTCTTATTGTGTTTAGTCCTCATGTCTTGTTTTTGAACAGTCTCTTTCCCTGTTCACAGTCTTGTAGCACATATATTTTACATTGCACATTGCTTATCATACCATCTCTACACAATTTCACCTGTTCATGGATTATATTCCTGAAATGGAAATGGGGATTACTTGGAAAAGATTAGTATTTCTATTAATATAACATTATTATTGGATATTATCAGTACAAAGCATATGCTTGTAATTCAGATTGTGGAATAAATATCTTTATGTTATTTGTGAGATTATAAAAATCTGAAATTTCAAGTATTCCATCAGCAATGCAGTGGTTAAGGTGAAGAATCACTCCCAAAGACATCATAATTTGATTCATTTAAATTCAAGCACTCTTATCTAAGTGACAAGTGGGTGTAAGAGACAAGCTGCACAAGGTGTCAAACAGGCTGTACAAGATGCAACAACTCAGCAAGCCTTGATGTGAGCTGAAATTCCTTCTGCCAGAGGATAGGGAATCTTTGGATTCACTCACGATGGTTGTTCACACTCAGTCCTTGAGTCTATTCAAGACCGGGCAGCCAAGTGTCGCAGCTGGTAAAACTTTTGTCTCCCAGCGCCAGACACCAAGGCTCGATCCTGACTTTTAGTATTGCATGCGCTCCCTGTGACTGCGTAGGTTTTCACTGGGTGCTCCCACTGACGTGCGGATTTGTAGGTTAATTGGCATTTGTAAAATTGCTCCTAATGTGCAGCGAGTGGATGAGAATGTGGGATAATGTCGATCTAGTGCAAATGGGTGAACGAACGTCAGCTGGGACGGTGCTGCATCTCTGAACTAAACAAAGATCAGTAAGAATCAAGGAATATAGGGTTAGGGCATAAATGTCATAAATTATTCAAGGGTGTAGCAGGCTCAAGGAGATTTTTTAAATGTCTGAAATATTTGACTATATGCAAATTTTCTACGGTAATACACAAAAGGTATTTGAAATGGTTAAATAGGGTTGTTGTTGCACATGTATGGTTTTGGGTAGAGACTGCTTCTTAGGTGGTAATATTTAAACCTGCATGTAAACAAACTTTATACAAATGCTAATATATTTGTGTCACCTTGATAAGCAAAGTATTAATTCCATCTTCCCCTCAAAAAGGATCAGTTCCAAATGCAATTGTTTTCCAGTGAGTCTGTTACTATGTAGCCTCTCTGCCAAATGTGGCACAGTAATGCTCCAGTCAGGTTGGTAATCTCTACAAGTATGAGCTATGAGAAGGAAGTTATCACTGTAAAACATCTCAAGAATAATTCTATCTAACCGTTATAAAAACTATTTTACTGCTATATGGTGGAACGGACTTGACGACAGCAGACTTAAATTGTTGAAATTCTCAGTTCAGATTCTGTTTTGCTTTGCTTTGGTTTTAGTTATTTTATTTTAATTTTATTTTTTTTCCCTTTCTTTCTTTCTTTCTTTAGTTTAGGGGGGTTTTGTTTCTTCCTTTTTTCCTCTTTTTTAATCTTTTTATTTTTGTGTTTTTTTTCCACATATATACGTTTTCTTTTAAATATTTAACTATATTTACATAGAGACCAGGAGGTCTATATTCAATGTGTATTTTGACTGAACTCATATTAGGTTATACGTGTTATTAATGTAATCCTGATCCCTATGGATCAATATCATTGTTATGTTTATCTTTTTTTTTTGCTCTGTTTTTTATGTTTTGTTTTTTTTTGGAAAAAAAATAATAAAAAGATTTTAAAAGAAAGAAAGAAAGAGAATAATTTTATCTAGCACCATATAATTGAATAAAGTTTAATTTTTTTTCATTAAGATTAAATAGAAGAATTTCTTCCTTTCTAAAAATCCAAGTGTTATTGATATTCTAACTAGAACGTGGACGTATTTAGCTCTGAAGTCTGAAGAAGGGTCTTGACCTGAAATGTCACCTATTCCTTTTCTCCGGAGATGCTGTCTGACCCATTGAGTAACTCCAGCTTTTTGTGCCTATCTTCGGAAATATTTATTTATCTATATTCAGACCTCCACTTTGTCACAGTACAGTGCAGTTGTCAGTAAATCCACTGGTTGAATCTTTTAATGACAAAGCAGTACTTGCAATATAGTGAAGCATATGCTTTCCATTTGAAATCAGTAGTTTTTTGGAAACATTAATCTTTTTTTAATTGAAATATAATTATTTTTCATATGCTAATTTATTAAAGAATCAGCCAATGAACGTTGCATTTTATATATAAGATTATTGAAATGTTTTAAAAATAAATTGTTTATAGAATTCTTCAATGTAATTGATATAATGCAAAAGCAATTAGTTAATAGTCTGTAAACACACAGTGTACAATGGAATGCCTGAACATACAATGCAAAGCTTGGATAATTAAATGTCCACTTGATATCAGTCCAACATTTTATCTTCTATCAAAGTCGCAATGAACATTTAAAATTAGATTATAAATGATATATGTTGGTGAATCAAATGCATTTATTTGTGGGACTTACACAGAAATTTCATTTTTATTTTAGCTTCAATTCACCAGGCCTCCAGGGAGATACAGACCCTGTTCTGCCAATGGTAATTGCATTGAATTTATACACTATGAATATTTGTAATGTGTCAGCAATATAATTCCTTGCATTGTCATTTCCAGTCCTTGGATTTCTTAGCCTTCAGCATTTTTTAAATGATCTTGCTGTATAAATTACAGGGAATTAAATAGTACAATGGAGTTTCTCAGCCCATTTGAAACCTAGATTGAATTCTGATTTCAGCACTTTATTGGAAATAGATACGGAAAAGATCTAAAGATCTAATACAGAGCTTTTATCCTTGTCCTTGTCTATCCTTCCTCATGGGAATCTTATCAATAGAGGATTGTGTTTTTCTTAATTTTCAAGGAACTGGAGGTTATGACAACATTTGTAGAACCAATTAAATGCATTAAAATGTGATAGATTCCAACTAGTTCATTTGTTCATTGAATTTTGGGAATGAGAAGAAGAGATTCTGGAAGAAATAAATTCTGATTCAAATGGATTACTTTTCAACTCAAGTGTTCCCTAAAGATATGTGCAAGCAGAATAACAAGAGTCAGGAAATTCACCAGATATTAATCCAGTCTGATCTTCACTGATTCTTCTTTTCATATCCACTCCAGCACGATTAGATGTAGAATGGCGTAGTGGTAGCTGGTTGACACAGGGCAAGGCTGGTTGGGGTGGGTCACAGAAACTTCATTCTGAGACAGATGTGAATAGAGTAGGAGTATACACAAACCAGGCTGGGGGCATTCTGATTGCAATTTCCTTTTCATTGGATATGCACTAAATGCAATTCACCCCCAGGAAACTTTGCACTCAAGACTGCTACTGATTGGCAATCTAGTTGGTGTAAATACATAGATTTATGGTGTGGCACAGCGGTGCAGCGGTGGAGTTGCTGCCTTACAGCGCCAGAGACGCGGGTTCGATCCTGACTATGGGTGCTGTCTGTACAGAGTTTGCATAGTTTTCTCATGACCACGTGGCCTTTCCCCCGGTGCTCTGGTTTCCTTCCACACTCCAAAGACGTACAGGTTTGTAGGTTAATTGGCTTTAGTAAAGATTGTAAATTATTCCTAGTGCGTTGGATAGTGCTTGTGTACGTGCGATCATTGGTCAGCGCAGACATGGTGGGCCAAAGGGCCTGTTTCCGCGCTGTATCACCATACTAAACTAAATACATTCATTTCAAAACATGTTGTATGGATCTGGTAAGTAGAGGAAAATGCCTTTAAATCTCATACTAATTTCCTCGGCAAAGTCTAGCATTGTGGCTTCAATCTTGACCTTCACTGCTAGCTGCGTGGAGTTTGTCCATTCTCCCTGCGATGGGTTCCGTCTGTGCTCCAGTTCCCACCCTCATGCCAAAGATGCATGGGTATTTGGCCACAGTAAATGAATGGTAGAGGCTGGTTGGCAGAAGGAGTTGATGAGAATTCGGGGGAATAGAGTGGGGTGAATATATCATTATAGTGTAAAAAAAAAAGCTTGATTAGAAAGGGTGTTGAGTACAAAAATTGGGACATCATCATATGTACAATTGTGCAGCTTTACAATTCATTAGTGAGACCACTCTTGGAATACTGTGTGCAGCTATAGGAAGGATATCTTTAATTTGGAAATAATATGGAAGAGATGCACCAGGATGTTACCCTCGACTTGCGGGCTTCAAGAGTCAAGAGTCAAGAGTATTTTATTGTCAAATGTCCCAGAAAGGACAATTAAATTCTTACTTGCTGAAGCACAACAGAATATGTAAACATAGTACATAACGGGATAAAAGAATTTCAGCTAGGCTGGGACTGTGTTAGCTGAGTGATGACCTTATTGAAGTATATAAAACCATGAGGGGCTAGGATAGAGGGAATGCTCAAAGTGTCAGCGTAGCGGGCATATTTTAAATAGGAGGGGAGAGAGCTAATAGAAACATCTGGTACAATATTTCCTCTTAGTGGAAGCTATAGAGGGGAGAGAGAGCATGCGACAGAGATTAGGAGAGAGTGGGAAAGAGAGAAAGACAGAGAGAGAGAGAGAGAGAGAGAGAGAGAGAGAGAGAGATTGAGAGGGAGAGAGATTGAGAGGGAGAGAGATTAGGGAGTATGAGAGAGAGCCAGAAATGGAGAGAGAAAGAGGGAGGTTAGGAGAGAAAAAGAGAATGCATAAGTTGAGTGAATGAGCGAAAAGTTGCTGCGTGATGTTATCTATATTGGAATAATTTTGACTTCTAACCTTCAGAAGAAATTTGATGCAACATGAAAGATTCTACTACTTTAAGTGAAACAAATATGCAAGGGAAGATACATGTAAGAGAAAACCCAAGCAGTCACAGGGAGAACATACAAACTCCATACAGCCATCACTCATTGTCAGGATTGAATCCGATCTCTGGCGCTGTGAGGCAGAAACTCTACCACTGTGCCAATGTGCCCCTCTTAATCCATACCAGAATGTTTTGTTCTACATTGAAAAGCAAAAATCCTTCATGTCTGAGGGATAACTTATTGCTGAGACAAAGGATGTACAAGCAATATGAACTCACTCTACTGCATAGGTTACATTTTTTATCAATAACAATTACCATTAAAATTAATGGAGAACAAGGGTTAAAGTATCATCAAAAGTTGACATGAACTAAATTATCAATTTAATTGCATGATTCAAAGATTAACGTGTAATATTTTTGCTAGACTTTCATTTGAAACATTACCTATTCACACGAAAGCTCTATGATTATTTCAATTCAAACCAGCAAATTTGGTTGCTTTCTAGATCTGCAACACATAACTTATCCAATATAAATTGGTAACCAGGTTGAATGTTGACACCCTGAATCTTGTTGCAATATCATTGTGTATGTGACAATGTTGTGATCATCATTCAAATAACTACTCTTCATGAAAAATATATAAAGTTGGACATAAATCGAGAGAAACAAGAGATTGCAGATGCTGGAATCTGAAGGAAAAACAAAATTTATCTTGGCCAGAAATACAGGATGAACAGGAAAATAAAATAGTGCGAAACTACATGACTAGTTGTGTATGAAGGAACTGCAGATGCTGGTTTAAACCAAAGATAGACACAAAAAGCTGGAATTTACTTGGAGCATCTCTGGAGAAAATAAATAGTTGATGTTTCTGGTTGAGACCCTTCCTCACATTAACATGACTAGTTAGTTGTTATTTTGCCTTGTATGTTAAAACCCAGGTCTATAACCAGCTGAGCCCCAGTAAGCAACATGATAAATTTCAACAACTATGGAGGGTATTATTGGTGATTCTGAACTTTTCTCAGCTTGTTATTAGGTGGGCTCTTCAGCAACAGTTTAGCAGTTCGGCGCAAGGGTTTATATCCCTTTCTTTGGTCAGGGACAGACAGTATTTTGTCTAAATACAGATTGCGCACTTGCTACCATTCTCAAACTGCCAGAATGTTGAAAGGAAGCTCAATATATTTACTTCTATGTCTGGTCCATATCTTTATGTAAGCACATAACTTCGCCAATTCGTCAAAAGGAAAGTTGCAGAAACATTAAAAGATCCAATAATGAAATAATACAAAAAAAATACACAAAGTGCTGGAGTAACCCAACGGGTCATGCAGCATCTCTGGAGGACATTGATTGGCAACATTTTGAGACGGGATCTATTGAATCATTTGGGACCCCCCATTTTAATAACTGGTATCATTCAAAATATCCTGATGCTGGTGGAATGTGATAGAGCCAAATGCATATTTGAAGCTGGCAAGGTATCTTACATTTGACACATTAAAGGAACTAATTTTCATGGTTGATTATATGAAAGTAGCTTTGCACATTGACAAAGTATGCAATCTACAGAGCATGATAGCATGAGAAACAAAATTGAAAAGAATTATTGGAGATGCTGAGCTTTACAGAATAATTGCAATTTCCCTGATGGGCTTGTATTTTGTCATTTTGAATTAGCATCTGAGTAGTTTATATAAATGTTATTTAATCATCAAAATGCCAGAAACTTTAAAGAGAATTGTGCTATTAATAAAACATTTGGCAATTTTGTTTTTAACATTTGTTTTCAAATGGAGTTTTAACATGAAATAAATGGAGGAATCCAGATTGAAATAATGGACATGTGTCACTTGCAGCAACACTGGAAATGTGTCTTCAGGAAATCCTACAGAGGGGTTTAGACACAAAATGCTGGAGTAACTCAATGGGTCAAGCAGCATGTCTGGAGAAAAAAGATTGTGACATTTTGGGTTTGGAGCCTTCTTCAGACTGACAGTTCAGACACTTCAGACAGTGTCTATCTTTGGTATAAATCAGTCCAGGATTTGATGGAATAGTAAACCTTTGTGCTTTTATATTTTCTACATCAGTAATATTAACTTACATTAGTTAGAGAGAGATTGTGTGTGTGTGTGTGTGCCTGCCTGTGTGTGTCTGTCAGGACGAGTCTGTCCATGTGCCTGTGTATGTTTAACTGCATACCTCCGTGCTGGATGAGGATATTAACCATTGGCTTGCTTGAAAAGAATCTGGAGGGTTTTGTAGAGGAGGCATTGGTGATGACTTTCTAGAGCCATGAGGTGCTGACATAAGTAGTCTATGTTTGAGAAGTAGATGGGGCATCAGGGATCACTGGAGTCTGACAGACCATGAGAGAACTAATACCTATTTTCTCATAGACCAAAGCTACACATATGAATTTCATCATTGATGGATCCTTTGCTGAGAGGTTGTTCCATGCCTGTCACCACACTCACAAAATGAGCATTCTATTCCAAGCAGTCTCACAAGAAATGGTTAGCAGAGAGGAAGATGGCACAGTGACACAGATTGTAGAGCCGCTGAACTCGGGTGCTGTTTGTGTGAAGTTTGCAGGTTCACCCTGGAATCCATATGCTTCCTCTGGGTTCTCCAGTTTTCTCTCACACCCCAAAGACCTAGGCATTCGTAGATTAATTGTCCCAAAATGTGTCTAGTGTGTAGGGAACAGATTTGAAAGTGAGATAACATTAACCTAGTGTAAATGGGTGATCAATGGTAAGCATTGACTCATTGGACTGAGGGCCAGTTTTCATGCTCTAATCTAAACTAAAAACAAAGATATACTGAAGCCTCCTGGTAAAAATGTTGATCCCTCCGATTATTGGGAATTTCTCAAAATGGTAAATGAGCCCTGATGATGGTCTTGCTAAACTTGGAATTTGTGCATTGGGAGTGCACAGAATTCCTTTGTAAATGGCTCACTCACAAACTCCCACACATTTGCCCTGGCAGGGATCACTGCCACATTAGTGGAAGAGTCTGCGGTTTTCACATTGATATAACCAGCAGCCTCAGGAACCACAACATTGTAGCGGTTCATAAATTCTTAAATCAAGGGAGCAGAATTAGGCCATTCAGCCCATCAAGTCTGCTCCGCCATTCAATCATGGCTGATCTATCTTCCCCTCAACCCCATTCTCCTGCCTTCGCCCCATAAGCCTTGACACCCTTGCTAATCAAGAATCTGTCAATCTCCACATTAAAAATATCCATTGACTTGGCTTCCTTAGGAGTGATAAACTGGGTTCACATTTACTTGGTTGCATTAAAGATGCGCTCAGATACTACAGTTGTGCGAATGTCCGATCGATCTCCCATTATCAAATTGTGATCTACATTACAACCATGTCTATGGCGGTTTGCACCTAAAATCATCCACTAAAATAGTAAGATTAAACAAGAACTTACCAAGTTTGAAGGTTGATCTGTATTTTACGAGGAGTCGCGGTGAGGGATTTCGTGAAGACCCCGCCAGCACGCATGCGCGGCATCCTTCAAAGCAGCGGTGTGGAATCACAGATACAAAACATGACTAAAAATAGTAAGATGAAAAACGCAGAACTTCCGGGTTGACCTTATGATAGAGGGTGGGAGCGGTGGGCACGAAATCCCTCACTGCGACTCGTAAAATACAGATCGACCTTCAAACTTGGTAAGTTCTCGTTTAATCTTACTATTTTACTTCGGAGTCACGTGAGTGACTTCGTGAAGATTTCAAAGCTCTGTGATTTCACGCCCTGGACAACGTCCATGCTTATCACACTGCCGCCAGTCTGATGGAGGAAGGCTGTTGATGGAGTTCAGTCGAAACTGGCTGAAAAATCAACACAATTTATTAATCAAATAAACAACAAATAACCCCTAATTCGGGGACAGACATTCACTGAGCGGTTCCCAGGATAGCTTCTGCGAATGTCGCAGGGGTGACCAGTGGCTAGAACCGTTGAAAGGTTTCTTCACTGGCCCAGCCCGCGGTGGCAAGAATGTGGTCCATGGGCACCTCCATGGCCCTCGCCGCTGATGTGGATGCAGCCCTGGTGGAATGAGACTTAGAAATGTCAGTAGCAACTCCTGCTGCATCCAACTCCTCTCTGAGCCACCTGGCGATAGTCTGTGTAGTCACCCGATGATGCGGAGGTTTATGACTGATGAGGAGCCCCTGTTCCTTCATCCTGATAACTCCAGTAACTCGGATGTAGTGGTGGAGATGGGTGACTATGCAGAGAGCGGCATCTACAGGGTACGCTCGAAATTCCAACTGCAGCCCATGCGCCCCTGGCCTGTCCTGCTTCAATAATTCTTTGACCAAGAAATTTATTTGACCAGGGCTGGCCACCATGCTGTCCAGTTGCAGTTTTTGTAATGTCTGGACTCGTTGGGCTGTAGTCAGTGCCATCAGCATCACCACCTTGAGGGTGAGCTGTTTCAGTGGTAGCTCATTCATTGGAGCCCAGCTCCTTAGTAGGGTCAGCACGATCCCCACATCCCACGTTACTGTATATCTGGGTCGCGGAGGGTTGGTGTTGAACACTCCCCTCATTAGTTTAGACACCAGGTGGTTGGAGCTGATACCTATATCCAGGTATGAGGACAGCGCACTCCTGGCGCTGTTAATGGCACTGTAGCTGAGGCCAGCATCGAAATGGAGGCCCGCTAGAAACTCCAGGACATCAGGTATTGTTGCCGAGTTTGAAGACTTGTTGGTCCGGGCACAGAATGCCTCCCACTTTCTGATTTGGGTGAGGTACTGTTTCCGAGTTGATTCTCGGCATGATGCGGCGATAAGGTCTATGGCTCGTGAAGAGATGCCTGCCCGGATGAGTGGTCTTTTCAGAACCTGCAAGCCAACAAGTTTAAATGACCATGGCAAGGATGACTAACCCCCGTAATGGGGTGAGTAATCAATTTGGGGTGTTTCCCAATCGCCATCCATGGTTGTTTTAAAATTTTAACGACCATCAGGTACCATGGCTGTGTAGGCCAGTCGGGAATGATCAATATGCCAGTTGCAGAGTCTAATTTAATTTTCTGCAATACCCGACTGATGAGGCAAAATGGGGGAAATGCGTAGCAAAACCATTTCCCCCAATGGATAGAAAACGCATCCATTGCTATTGCCCCAGGGTCTGGTTCCCATGACACATACGTTGGTATCTGATGGTTCAGCCTGGACGCAGATAGGTCAATAACTGGTGTCCCAAAATGAGCTATAATATCTCCAAAAATTTGGGGGTTCAACATCCACTCGATGTTGTCATTGAAGACTCGTGACCTGGTGTCCGCCACTGTATTAAGCTTCCCAGGCAAATAGGTCGCAGTAATCCAAATATTTCTTTCAATGCACCAGTGCCAAATTGTATTAGCCAATTCATCACAAGATAGCGACCTGATACCACCCATATGATTGATGTAAGCCACCACTGTAGTATTATCTATTTGAAGGCGGACATGTAAATCCCGTGAATTAGTACAGTAAGCCCGCAGTCCATGAAATGCCCCCAGCATTTCTATATAGTTTATCCCATGTGACTCCAGGAAGGTAGCCTCATGAGAGTTCCATCTGCCACCACAACTGGACATCATATCAGTTGCTCCCCAGCCTGGTGCGCTTGCGTCAGATAGTAGCACAACATCAGGTTGCTCACTATGATGGGTCTATGACACTCTCTAATATTGTCAACCCACCATTGTAGCTCGTTTCTAGTTTCCGGTGGTAACCGAATTGGCCGATCAAAGTGCGCAGCATTTGTTTTTAATGCGGTGATTTTTGATCTTTGTAAATTTCGGTAGTGTAGCAGCCCGAATCGTGCAGCTGGGAATGTAGCTACCAATTTGCCTATAACTTTTGCTGTTTGCCGAATGGTCGGTACCCTGGCGCAAGCAAGATTGTGGCACTCTTCTATTATAGCAGTAGCTTTATTAGTTGGGATGGTAATCTTCATTAAATTGGTGTCTAGGGTGAACCCCAAATAATCCATAACCCGTACCGGGTGCAGTTTTGATTTGTCTGGATGGATTACAACCCCAGCTTCTCGAACAGAGCCTTGGTTGCAGCCACTCCTTGAATTGCCAATTGGAGGGTCTGACCCACTATAAGGATATCATCCAAATATGCCATTACCATATAATTTTGTTGTCGGAGAAGAGCCAATATAGGTTTTACCAATTTGGTAAACAGCCTAGGGGCTGTGGTGATTCCATTGGGCAATGCCTTGTACTCCCATAATTGACCCTTCCAGACAAACTTCAGAAATTCCCTGGGAGCCTCAGCGATGGGCACCGTATAGTATGCATCTTTCAAATCGATGCATGCCATAAACTACCCTGGGTAAAGCATCTGCCTAGATGTTTCAAAAGTATCCATTTTGAAATGGGTATATTGTACAAAAGTGTTCAACTCAGTTAAGTCTATTATAATCCGACATCCCCCATCTTTTTTAATTCTGGTGAAGATGTTAGACACAAACTCAACAGGTTCATGCTTGGTTTTGCCAATTACCCCTTTTGCTGCTAGCCGTATAATTTCAGCATGTCCTGCCTCTACCTCTTTTTGGGATAGAGAAAAATTCCTATGAGGCGAATGCTGAGTAGGGGGATTTATACCTCCAATAAATTCTATAACATACCCTTGAACACTTTATAAAATATACTCATCTGTGGTGACAGTTTTCCATATGTCCAAGAAAGCCCGCAATCGCCCACCTATTCGTGCAGGAGGGGATGCTACGGCGTGAGAGGAACCAGACCCCCTTACCTCCATGGTTAACGGCGGTTCCGTACGTACGGTGTTTTGGGTGGACGTTGTGGAGGTTGACGGGGCGGCGGCTGCATTTTCCATGCAGGCCGCTCTTGGCCTTGCCCTAAAAAAGGTCGTTGTGTTTGATGAGATGGAGGTAGGTAGGATCTTTGTGCCCTGTCCGGCAGCCGTGGTTTCCAAGTTGTATTAGGCCGTTGCCGGTGATATGGGTGAAGTCTGGCCGACGGAGGTTTCATGAGGCCCGCTGTTTTGGCCTCCTCGTCCAGTTCCTTCACCTGTTTGGACAGGTCTTCGAATAACTGATGCGGCGGTGGTGCGGTTGATGGTCGGCACAACCCCTCGAATTTGGGGTTGAGTGTGGGCTTTATGGAGCTCTTACGCAGGCAGTTTATCTCATATTGGGCATTGCATAGGAGTGCCAGTGCATCTTGCTGTTCACTGGACACATTATCCCCGTCCAGGGTCCTAGCAAACACCGTTATGCCCGTGGAGAGAACCTTTAAGATACGCTGGAGGCGGACATCCTGCATCCTGGTGGCCGTACTCAAGTGTCCCCAGATCTGGGCATTAACCAAGGGCACACTGAGGTTGATGCAGTTCTCGGGCAGTTTTATTTTCTCCAAGGTATCATTGAGAACCTGACACTGAAGTTGGTGCGTAGTGAGGTAATCAATGGTGCCCGCCAATTTGTGGTGCAGAGGTTCACCTGTCTGGGTGGTAGCGGCAAACTTACCCACCACATCCAGCATATCCTCCTCATGCTCTGGCTCAGCGGTCACTGGCTGTCCCGGGTCGTCTTCAAACACAGCAGCTGGGCAACGGCTAGTGGATGCCCGCGAGTCCCGCTCTTCTCGTTCCCGGTCCCGTTGGAGGAGTTGCTCCACTAAGAGCTCCAACCGCTCAATGCGACCGTCCCTGCTATCTGCAGCGGACAAGCCGACTTCCCCAGGCCCTGCGAACTCACTGGGGCTTCCACCATCGGACCACACCCCCTTAGGGTGCTGTCTAGGGTCCAATGGCAGGTTGTCGTGACCTACAGCCCAAGTAGGATCATACGACTCCCGCACGGACTCTCCGCTAGTCTGTCTTCTCCCAGACTGTGGCGGCCCACCTGGCTGATAAGAAGGCAGGTGAGTTGAATCGGCGCCGGCCCCCGGAACCTGGCTCCCCGGAGTCCGTGCAGGCTTACCTCCACACTTGCCCATCTTTTGGCGTGGAGGCACATGGTCGGCCGCTCCCAGAGCTGAGCTGACCGACCGCCTCCTGCTGCCACCTCCGCCCTTGACCGCAGCCTGACGGGGTGTGTTGTCGGCGGTATCTGCTCCAGCAGGCCTACTCGACGCAGCAGTGGAGTTGCCAGACTGCACTACGGCAGATCTCCCTGGCAGCGGTACGTTTTGCACATTTGCAGGGCTCCCCTGTCGTGCAGCTGTCCCCCGGCCCAGCCCCCTCGGGTCTTCTGGAGCTCGGGGAGGGGTTGCTTGTAGAAAGCGAGACCCCTTGCCACGTACCTGCTTTCCCCCTCTTTTCTTGGGGGAAGGGGGCTCGAAGTCTGGTTCCGTATCCAGCTCCGGAGCGGTAAACCACTCGGGTGAGTCGGTCCCTAAATCAGCGGGAGCTCCCGACTTCCGCATTCCTGCCCCCACACGCCTCGAAGCTGCCGGTGCTGCTTGCAGCTCCGGGGACAAGGGCCTTTGGCTGGTCGAAGCTCGGCTCCTCGACAGCGTCGCCTTCCTCTTGCCCTTGTCCATCCTGTGGAGTAAAGGTAAGTACTTACCTGCCGGCCTTATGAAGGAGCCGGAGGAGAGAGCGCACTCCCCCCCTCAGCCTGCCGAATGCGTGCGACGATATGCCGCGCATGCGTGCTGGCGGGGTGTTCACGAAGTCACTCACGTGACTCCGAAGTAAAATAGACCTGAACTGTTTGCAATAAGAGTTTTATAAGCAACCCTTGACCTCCTTGTCTTTGCTGGAAAGAATGCTCAATCTTAAATGAACGCTTCTCACAGCAGACACAGAACAACAGAAATGGCTGTCACGTATATAGAGGTACAGTGAAAAGTTTTATTTGCTGCGTGCTATCTGTTCAATGGAAAGACTATACATTATTACAATCAAGCAGCCCACAGTGTATAGATAAGTGTTGTTGGAGCATCTGTGGGACAAAAGGAATTGTTACGTTTTCACATCGAGACCTTTTATCAGGACTGAGAGTGGAGAGGGTAAATAGCTAGTGTAAAAGAGAAAAGTAGTGTACTTCTTGTTTTAAAAAAAACGCAAAGCACTAGAGTAACTCAGCAGGTCAGGCAGCATCTCTGGAGAACATGGATAGGTGATGTTTCATAGAAACATAGAAAATAGGTGCAGGAAGAGGCCCTTCGAGCGAGCACCGCCATTCATTGTGATCATGGCTGATCGTCCCCTATCAATAACCCGTGCCTGCCTTCTCCCCATATCCCTTGACTCCACTAGCCCCTAGAGCTCTATCCAACTCTCTCTTACAGGTCAGGACTCTTCTTCAGATGGCCTGACTTGCTGAGTTACTCCAGCATTTAGTTTTTTTTTAAATGTAAAGCAACATCTGCAGTTCCTTGTGTCCATGTGGTTGTTTTTATTTTGCGTCTGTTTCGGTAAAGTTTCTAGATTGCACCCAGAAGCTACAATTTTAATTTGTGTGGGAGGAAACAGCAGGTATAACATATGACGCAATTTACACCTAACACTGGAAAAACATAATGCGTGCTAAAATGAACAGCACATGGAATGCCCAGGTCAGACTCCTGCTGGGCTTTTAGTACAATTTGTGCATGTAATAGACACAGATGGGCCAGTTTCTAAACTGTTAGGATGCTTTCGTATTTTGTTCATCCAAACACTGAAAATTCATATTACTGTACATCAGTGGGTGGAGAGGACGATTTGCATGTTTCATGACTGAATGGCACTCAGAATTTATCTGCTAATCACTTTCAGGGAGTAACAACAATTTGGCATTTGTTGCATAATGGCGCTAAAAGAATTATGCTCAGTAATGTGGTGATGATGTAGGAAAAGTCACGGGAAGTTATGAGATTCACCAATATGTTGGTATATCTCAGCACCCGAGACACAGAGGTGGTCGGGCGGGTAGAGGGACGTTGGGTCGCGGGCTGAAGCAGCCTGGGGCCTCCCTAGATCGGGGACGCTCCAGTACATCCGGACCTTGGACCTTGGACATTGGACCATTGGAGAGGATGTTTCCACAAGTGGGAGAGTCTAGGACTAGAGGTCATAGCCTCAGAATCAAAGGGCATTCTTTTAGGAAGGAGATGAAGATAAATGTCTTTAGTCAGAGGGTGATGAATCTGTGGAATTGTTTGCCACAGAAGGCTGTGGAGGCAAAAACAGTGGATATTTCTAAGGCAGAGATAGATAGATTCTTGATTAGTACAGGTGTCCGAGGTTATGGGGAGAAGGCAGGAGAATGTGATTAGGACAGCCATGATTGAATGGTGAAGTAGACTTGATGGGCCGAATGGCCTAATTCTACTCTTATCACTTATGACCTTAGGACTTATGACCTTGGACTTTGGACTTATGCTTTGTAAATGGCACCAAAATATGGTACCTGTGCCTTTGTAGGTTGTGCAAAAAAAGTCACTGTGCTGTGCAAACAATAAGAAACCGTTGAACACAGCTAGACTCTTCCTCCCTGCTGAAACAGAGGGCTCAGGTAATCTTTCCTGCAAAGAATAAAACTATTTTGCTCAGTTGAGTTATTCCACAGAAAGATTAATTGGGTCGATTTTCCATACCTTTTCCCTGGGCAATGCCTATTATGCAGTAACGAAAGATGGTTAATCTGAATAAAGCTTGGGGGAATCTTGATGTATATAAATTGAATGCCCCATTTCCCTACAATAGTGACAGTCATGCCAAGTTATTTCATTGCTTATGCAATTTTTAATGACTTGAGAATGTAAAGATGTTTTATAAATTGTAAGCTTGTCTTTAGCAAATACTACACTCAAACACTCATTGGAAAGGCCCTATCCACATTGCAGGTATTACAACTCTTGATATTTGTTATATTGTTGGTCTAGAATTTGCCTTGGACAGGATGAAGTTACATGCAAAAAGCCTTGATCAGTGGAACCGACATCTAAAATTGACAATTTACATCATTCTCAGTGCTCCTGACGCATGTATATTCTGATCTTAGTTTAATTAAAAAAACACAGATGGCATTTTTTGATCCCAGATCAGTTTGGAATACTGAGTTAATTTGCAAATAACTTCATCATGGTAAATACATTGGCATTCTCTAATTTGGGTGAATTCACTGTGATTCCAATGTGCATGTGCGACTACTTCTTGCTGTTTTCTCCGGGTGCTCTGCTTTTGAATTGAAAATTAAATAATTTTGGAATAAAAAACTGCCAATCATCATGGCTGCTTTGAAACGTTTGGATTATCACAAAAGCTTCACAAGTGCCATTGAAAGCCTGGGATAAACTAACCATGATCACATGGAGAGGCAGGGCATGTTTGAGAGGCCAGGTGGCTTACTCTCGTTCTTATTTACTTGAATCCTTGTGTTCTTCAGTTTATGACAATACCATAAGTGCTGGCTTCCTCCCAATTGTCTAATCCCATGAATACAAAACCAATATAGAATCGGAAGGAACCAATGCAATTATATACAGACGAGAAAAAATATGCGATTACTTTCTGGAAGAATATATAAAAACTGTAATTACTGTAGACTGAATTTAATAACTTCAGTTAACATGGTGGTATTGGGCAAGTGTTATTGTTTTGCATTTCCTATGCTTTATGACCAGAATCTGTTTCTAAGATTCCTAAATAAAGAAAGCTGAAGTATAATAGAGCTTAGAATATAATTTAATAGATCTTTCTCTGAGTAGAGCAGGAATAACAAATTCAATTCTGAACGAGTTGTAGTTTCAGGATTAGATGGGTGTTTGTGTAGGTTCCGTTTACAACCAAGTCTTTGCCATCAGCTCAATCATTACCCAGCAATTCTGCCAAAGAATTTGCAGATTTATTCAAACATCAATTATAACGTCGGATTAAACGTATTTCTGAAGCATATTCCGTGGCAGTGGTTTGATCATGAGTGGGTACTGAAGCAACAAAGAACATATTTCTGGAAAGCTGTATCGCTGCAGCGTTTCTATGGTGACACTACAGTATTTTTGCAATGCTTCTACAGTGATTCTAATGTAGTTCAGTGGTATCACTATGGTGATTTAGTAGAATCTCTGTAAAGGGCCTGTCCCACTTACAGGATTTTTTCCATGACTTGTCGGCACCCATCATAGTCGCAGCAGGTGGCCAAAAATTTTCAAAATGTTGAAAATCCAGCTGCGACCAGAAAACGGTACGACTATTTGGGTAACTACTCAAAATCATACAGACATGTTTGGTCGTGAGTAGTCACCCAAAGAGTCGTAACTTTTTCTGGCTGCCGCTGGATTTTCAACATTTTGAAAATTTTCGGCGACCTGCTGCGACTATGTCGGTAAGTCAACGACAAAATCACGTAAGTGGGACAGGCCCTTAAGAGACTAAATTAGGTTTGCAGAGGTCCCCTTAAAACTGGCTTCCCAAAGACAGGCATGAAGAAAGTGTATTTGCAGTTATGACAGGAAAAGTATGCTTCCTTACAGTGATCCTAAACAAGTCAAAGACCTGCAGAGAATATAAAAAAGGACCTCCCTGCAATTGAGATGAATAGGCTAAGTACAGTTTTATTGTTAGTTCATTGTGGCATTCAGGAAACCTAATTTGCATAAGGAATACTTTCCCAACATGTGTATGAGAAAGACTAATTTTAGCAAAAGTAGTTTGCAGTCCAGTTCCATTCAGTTTAAGATTATACATTTACAGAAGGGGTGCATTCAGCCTATTGAGTCTATGCCAGCTCCCAATAGAGCAACCCTTTCCATCTAATTCCTGCTCATTTGCCTGTGGCTTTCCAACTTATTCTCTCTTACATACCCACATATTCTCATTTGATTATTTTTGCGACTTAACTGCGAAATATATAATTCATGGTAGCTTGTTAACCAACTAGCATGTCTTTAGAACATGCTAGTAGGTAAACTGGGCAATACAGACACAAGGGGTATCAAGTGATATGAAGTCAATGCAGGAATGTGGTAAGAAAGAAAAGGATTAACCACGATCTTATTTGATGGCAGAGCAAGCATGTGACCAAATGGCCAACCCTGCCTCTATTCTTATGTCCCTATAGTGGTGCTTGTTCAATGTTCTTGTTATTTTTTTAAAGTTTGGATTATTTACTTCAATTAAGATATATCTTGGACAATGATTACAATGTCATGCATGAATGCAGAGACTGGTATTTAACATTTCCTGATCTCACTAGCATTTGTTTTTCCAAATGAAGTCAACTCAATCTTCTGGAACTAAAAATATTCAAATTCTAGTTTAGTTATAGTTTAGTTTAGAGATACATTGTGGAAACAGGCCAGTTGGCCTACCAAGTCCATGCCGACTAATTGTATGCTAGTTCTATCCTACACACTCTGGATAATTTACAGAAGCTAATTAACCTACAAACCTGCATCTCTTTGGGATGTAGGAGGAACCTGGAGTGCATGGACAAAACCAACACGCTTAGGGAGAATTTCCAAACTCTGTACAGCATCCGTAGTCATGATCAAACCCGGGTCCCTTGCGCTGTAAGGCTGCAACCCTATCGCTGCACCACTCTGCCACCCCAGTCGAGAATGGATAGATAACATTTCCCTAAATTAATCACATCCCAGCCTAAATAAAAGGAAACATTCACGATACTTATGAATCATGTTAAATCAGAAACCCAAAATGAATACAATAAATATTTAGGTAAATTTATGATATTACAAGATCTCTGATCTACTTGTATTATAATTACTTTCTCTGGCTATCCGTTTATATTCTAAGAGAGTTTCAACAAAGTGAAAATACATTATTTAACCTTAAATTATATTGACTTAGGTAGTTCTAAGTTTTCTTCTGATGGCTGTTCTATACTGTACTGCATGTGCCTGTCCAACTGATCAATTTTATTTCTGTCTTTTTAATTTAGCAGATGTCCTTAAAAAAACACTATCACCATTGCTGATTGTCATTGTTCTGTAAGTACTGGCAATAAGCCTTGAAATAAAACTAAAATATAAACTTACATATTCAAACATTACAATATTTCATTGTTATAAGGGAATTTTGACTATAATATACTTCATGGCTTTATATAATGTCGGTATTGAGAGAGACATTGAGCCATAAGACAACATTTTCTTGTTTTAACGGCAGATGTCACAGTAGAACATTTACTATTACATTTAAAAATTATCCATCTAGGGAAATGAAGCAAATGCCAAACTGCTGGAGGATCTCAATGGGTCGATCAGCATCTGTAGAGGTAAAGAGATGGTCAGTATTTATGATTGGGGCAGGACATCAGGACATCAGGACTGTGTCTCTCTGATTTAATCTCCTTGTGATCATTTATTTATAGCAAATGCCTACAGGTTCTGAAAAATACCTTAAATGTAAGAAGATCCATGACCTTCAAGGAAAAAATGGCAATTAGATGAACATTATTATTTATTACGTTAATTCAAAGTAAAAGCATGATAAAAATATTCAAAATATTTGTTCCATCAGTGACAGGAAAGTGCAATGTATCAGTTGGTTGAGACTTCAGTCAATGAAGAACAGTCAACTGTCCTTTTAGGTCCCTGATGAAGCATATCACCATGAGATTTTTATATTCTCTAACCTTTCAACATTGCCAGAAATTGACCAAAATGGTGATCTGCTGAGTACATTTTTAGCTATTTAGAGAAGATTTTCACATATTCGTGACTGTATCCTACTTCAATATAGTAACAAATGTAAAATCCGCCCCTAAAAGGGAAGAGTTAAAAGAAATTGAAGTATTTATCGATACATTAGAAAATAATGTGAGAAACAAAGACATATTTGTACTTTCAGATCAAAAGTTTTCAGCGGGATAGAATACTGCAGATCATACTTTGTAATACCGGATCGGTCTTTGTTCTGCCAGGTTCTTTTTCCTTTGTCAACACTTTTGTTGTTTATTTGGGCAAATAACTATCATGCGAATATTTAAGGTATTTATATATTTTAATACATTAAGCAATTGTTAATTATTCCCTTGCTACTGATGCAAGCCTGGATACAACGATTATCCCCCCAGTTAGGGTGAATTGCTAAACTACATTCTCCCATTTCAGTAAATGAGAAATGCCACAACAATGAACCATAGCATTTAGGCTGCTACTAATTGCATTTACGGACAATCATAAAATAATTTACAAGGAAACAAACAATGTCTCAAACACCCTAATATTTTTACTTTTAGACTTCAGAGTTACAGCGCGGAAGCAGTCCCTTCAGCCCACCGAGTCTGCCCCGGCCATCAATTACCCCGTACATGAGCACTATCCAACACTCCAGGGATAATTTACAATTTTACTGAAGCCAATTAACCTACAAACCAGTACGTCTTTGGAATGCGGGAGGAAACTGGAACACCCTGAGTAAACTCGTGTAGTCACAGGGAGAACGTTCAAGCTCCGTACAGAGAGACTTTAAAGGGGGAATTGAAATCTACATATAAAGGTCCTGTATATATCTTCAAGGTACCATCTGGAAAAGATCCGTCAAAGCACATCTAAATGGTACAGATTTGTTTGGCAAAAAGTATATATGTTTCATCTTATAGCTTTGTAAGAGGTAAGGATTCCTGCAGACTGGTTTCAGGGCAGCACTAAAGCTCAGCAGCCAGAATGGGCCCATCCATCTTGTTGAAAGATGGCAAGCGGACAAGATGTTGGGATAATGCACTTCTTCCCACATTTTAATGAGACCATGACAACAAGCTGTAAGTGCAAGTTAATATGATGAATGCAGCGTCCGTTAGATTTTAATTATGCTACGCTCATCAAAAGGAATCCTTCAGCAGCTAATTCGCCGGCACACAATCATGCCAGGGTCAAATTTTCACATTCTCTGATTAATGAGCTTTTAGGGGCAATAATGGCCTGGATCTTTTTCATTGTTCCAAGCGCTTGTGCATGGAGTAATGGAACTTTCTGATCTTCTCATCTCATAGCAGATGAACTTTTAAACATTTCCCTTCATATCTTTTCTTCTCATCAAGCTAATCCTCCTTTGTGCAAAAGCTTCGGTTCATTTTCGGAAACCTGTATTCCTATTACGCTGGAGACTCGAGACTGTAATCTGGAGCAAAAATCAAAAATGCTGGGAGAACTCAGACGGATAGTGTTGCGGGAAAGTGATGGTCGACATTTCAGGACGAGACACTGCATCAGGTCTGAGACAGTAGAGGTGAGGTTAGCCATGCAGTCCACCTTTGTTATTACGGACCTCTTTATAATGGATTTTGGTTATAGCGGACGAAGTGTCCCCACACTATTCAGACACCACTGTCTCTTTAAGAACACAGGATGCTAGTTATACTGCAGGAGGACATTGAAATTGACAAGCAATTGTTTCAGTCAACACTTGCAATGATTCTCTATTAAACAATGTAACACACATACTTTAGTATTTTTAGATTGCAGTAAAGGCCTGTCCCACTTAGGCTATATTTTAGGTGACTACAGGCGACTAGGCTGCCGGGGTGTAGCCTGTATAGTCGTGAGTGGTCTCCTCAGTCGCCCAAAGGGTCGTAGCGTCTTTCTGGTCGCTGCTGGATTTTAAACAAGTTCAAAAATTGTCAGCGACAGTGGGTTGATGCCAATGAGCGTAGCTTGACTTCTCCAGATATCGTAGGTGCTGTCGTAGGTTGTCGCCAGCTGACGTAGGTTGTCTCCGGTGCTGACTTCAGTTAATACTTTAGACTTACTGTTCATTTCACACCCAGATTTAATCTCGGAAGTTTCATCGTGTGCAGGAATTAGTGATCATTATATTATCCAAGCAAAATTGCGCTTAAAGCTTAAAGTCCCTTCAAAACCACCGCGAAAAATTTCCCTCTGGAAAAAAGTGAACAGCGAGGAATTTAAAGGCTTAGCTAAAAAACTGGCAAAAGATTTCTTCAACCTGCAACCAGATAATAGATCCGTAGAAGACAACTGGGTGTGGCTGAAAAACTCTTTAAATAATATTGTCACAAATCATGTCCCTCAAAAACTAATCAAGGGCCGTATGCGTCCTCCTTGGTTTTCGGCAAAACTGAAACGTCTCTGCAGTAAGAAAGAGAAGTTTTATATCCGTGCCAAAAAAGTCAATGAAAAGGCCAAATGTGCCTCGGATAGCAAAAGAATTTGCTATATATGAAGGAAGTGGTGAGGCTATGGAAGAAAACCTAGCTGCCAACATTAATATATGGTATCTCACCAACTTCATGATTTTGTGATGATTGAGACATCAGAATTATAAATGTCAAGGAAATATTATTGTACTGCACAGCCCAATACTTACCCGAATTCGGGGAAAAGGAGATCACCACGCTCATATGGAGAGGTATTAAAGACTTGTTCTATCCTTAAAGAAACTGCGGATTAATCTCCAGTTGGAGGGAGATTACAAAAGTTTTATAAAGACTGGCTTACTATTACTTCTGATCGGTTTATTTTTACAAGCAGTTTCAGGAGCCACTATTACATTTAAAGAAGGGGTTAATCCTCCAGTACAGATAAACCTGCCTATGCTTTCGTGTTTACTGCAATTGGAAAAGCAGAGATTAATGTGGAAATTGACAAATTATCTGAAAAGGGGTTATTGGAAAAAACTTATGAACACGAGCATCAATTGTGTCTAAGATATTTCAAAAGACATAAAAAGATGGTGATTGCAGAATTATTCTGGACCTTACAGATCTAAATAAGTGGTAGAATACAAACTTTTAAATGGAAACATTTAATACTGCAAGATATTTAATATCAGCAGGTTGTTATATGGCTACGATTGATTTGAAAATGCCTATTATTCTGTACCAATACATCAGTTTCTGGAGGTACTTAAAATTTAATTGGCTGGGACAATTATGGCAGTTTAAAGCTTTGCCAAATGGTTTGAGTTCAGCTCCCAGGCTCTTTACTAAACTGTTGAAACCAGTTTTAGCCCAATTAAGAGTACAAAAACACATCATTATGGCTCATCTCGATGACATTCTAATCATTTATGGCAATCAAGAGTCAGCTGAGAATTAGTTTCAGTACAAAGCTTTGTTAAAGCTAGGGTTCTTGATTCATCCAATTAAATCCCAGCTGCAGCCAGCACAATCAATTAACTATTTGGAGTTTGTAATTAACTCAGAAACTATGTTAATACTTTACCAACAAAGATAAAGTTGATGATTTTTTTGGTGACTTGTAATAATCTCATTCACAAACTTATCCTTCCATCCGAGAAGTAGCGAAAACTATTGGTAAACTAGTAGCAGCATTTCCTGCAGTAGAATTTGGTCCATTACATTATCAAAATCTTCAAAGGGACAAAATAAGAGCTCTCAAAGAGAGGGCAGGCCACTTTGATAGGCCTATGCAATTAACAAAAGAAGTTTGTTGGAATTACCATGGTGGGATAAAAATGTCCCACAAGCTGCTAAAAACATTCTGATTAAACAGCCTGAAATTGTTTATAAATAGATGCTAATGCTCTCGGATGGGGGGGGGGGGGGGGGTAACAGATTCATCCTCCAGTTGTGGAGGTAGATGGAAAGTCCAAGAAGAAACGTTTCTTCAAACTTATGGTATTAACTATTTAGAGTTATTGGGTGCTTTCTATGGTCTAAAAGCATATTGCTGTTCAAAAAAGGGTCTACATGTATTAATACAGTTAGACAATAAAACGGCTGTTGCATATATTAATCACATGGGGGGAGTCAGATCAGTATCATGTGATTGTCTGGTCAATGAAATATGGCAATGGTGTATTGATCGCCAAAATTTGGATTTCAGCAAACTACATTCCAGGTAAAGACAATGTGGTGGCAGATAAAAGATCAAGGATATTTAAAGATAACACAGAATGGATGCTTAATCCAGCAATATTTAAGAATATTGTAACTCAATTTGGTTTACCAGAAATTGATTTGTCTGCATCAAGGCTTAATCATCAATTGCCTAAATATGTGTCTTGGGAACACGATCCAGATGCAGTAGCAGTAGATGCTTTTTCATTGAACTGGGGGAATATGTTCTTTTATGCTTTTCCACCTTTTGCTTTGGTTCAGCAATGTCTGAAGGAAATAGAACAAGATTCTGCCACAGGATTGTTGGTAGTTCCAAATTGGCCAACACAACCTTGGTTCCCATTAATGCTGAATATGATTAAAGAACCATATATGTCAATTCCTAACTGTAGTGATATTTTGATTAATCCAGTAACCAAAGAAATTTATCCATTATATGCATATATGAATTTATTAATCTGCAGGTTTTGACCAGACCACTACAGGAGCTGGGATTGTCGGACAAAACTATGGAAGTTATAGTCGCATCATGGCGAGATAACACACAAAAACAATATATGACACATATTAAGAAATGGGAAGAATTTTGCACACAGTCAAATATTTCTTATGATACTGTGAATATTGCATGTTTGATATTGTGATACTGTGATATTGCATGAAAAATGTATTGGAGCTCCTTGCTAAATTGCATTTTGAGGAACATTTAAGTTACAGTGCCACTAACACTGCACACAGTGCTTTATCATCTTATTTAGGACTTACGCTGGCAAACGGCATACTTCAAAGCAGCGGCATGAAAAACACAGAACACCAAATAGCCGAAGTAACATAGTAAGGCTCATAATAGACTTAGAACTACCAGATGATCATTTATTTTATGAGGGTGGGAGTGGAGGGCACGTTATCCCTCATCGTAACTCCTCATAAAATAACGATCAAACTTCGAACTGGTAAGTTCTCGTTTAATCTTACTATTTTACTTCGGAGTCACGTGAGTGACTACGTGAAGATTTTAAAGCTTTCTGTGTTTTTTATGTCGTAGAATTAATCAGTACGACAGTCCGGCTAAGTAAATACATACATGAGAAACCAGACTAATATTAGTTCTTTCCATAATTAACTTTTTAATGGTTTAAAGAACATATAATAACCCTCCTTATATCCGAGGGAATAATTACAAGTGATAAAAGATATAAGTGACTACATAACTGGTTATAGTAATCAATAGTATACAAAGCAGGTGACTATATTGATCCCAACACCGCGTGGCCAACGCTTGTCATAGTGTGAACAGGTTTATTGTAGAACTTTGAAAAAGTTTCTTCTTTACTCCACCCTGCGATTTTTAAAATATGCTCGAGTGGTACGTCCCGCACCTTCGCCGCGGACGTAGTTGCAGCCCTGGTGGAGTGAGATTTGAACACATCAGTGTCTACTCCTGCTAAAAGCAACACCTGTTTCAACCATTTTGAGATAGTTTGAACTGAAGCTTTTGTGTGTGGCTTTTTATGCGTAATCATTAACGTTTTTTCATTTCCTCGAAGAGTTTCAGTAACTTTAACATATTGATTCAAATGTTTTAACCACACACAAAGTAGGATCAATAGGATAAGCTTGAAAGGTTACCTTAGCTCCAGATCTCCCTGGTCTGCTTTGTTTGATCAGATCGTAAACATAGAACACAATGTTATCTGTAGTCACATGCATACAGTCTAAACGCAACATTTGTAAAGTTTGCACTCTTTGAGCTGAAACCAATGACATTAACATTATTAATTTCAATGTTAATCTTTCCAATGACAATCCTTCAATTGGAGTCCATTGCCTAAGTAAGGTAAGTACAATGCTCACATCCCAAATCTCTGTGTACCTTGGTTTGGGTGGATTGATGTTAAAGATTCCTTTCATGAATCTAGATATTAATGGATGTGATCCAATTGATTTCTGGTCAGACATTAGTCCTAAATAAGATGATAAGGCACTGCGTGCAGTGTTAATGGCACTGTAACTTAAATGTTGCTCAAAATGCAATTTGGCAAGGAACTCCAAAACATTTGCAATATTCACAGTATCATAAGAAATATTTGACTGTGTGCAAAATTCTTCCCATTTCTTTATATGTGTCATATATTGTTTTTTGTGTGCTATCTCGCCATGATGCGACTATAACTTCCATAGTTTTGTCCGACAATCCCAGCTCCTGTAGTGGTCTGGTCAAAACCTGCAGATTAATAAATTCATATATGCATATAATGGATAAATTTCTTTAGTTACTGGATTAATCAAAATATCACTACAGTTAGGAATTGACATATATGGTTCTTTAATCATATTCAGCATTAATGGGAACCAAGGTTGTGTTGGCCAATTTGGAACTACCAACAATCCAGTGGCAGAATCTTGTTCTATTTTCTTCAGACATTTCTGAATCAAAGCAAATGGTGGAAAAGCATAAAAGAACATATTCCCCCAGCTCAATGAAAAAGCATCTACTGCTACTGCATCTGGATCGTGTTCCCAAGACACATATTTAGGCAATTGATGATTAAGCCTTGATGCAAACAGATCAATTTCTGGTAAACCAAATTGGGTTACAATATTCTTAAATATTGCTGGATTAAGCATCCATTCTGTGTTATCTTTAAATATCCTTGATCTTTTATCTGCCACCACATTGTCTTTACCTGGAATGTAGTTTGCTGAAATCCAAATTTGGCGGTCAATACACCATTACCATATTTCATTGACCAGACATTCATTTTCAAGTTCAAGTCGATCATGCAATTAGGAGTGCTCATAGACAACATGTTTCCTCTATTCTTGGGGGAGAACATCCCAAGAATTTTTGGAGATATGTGAAATCCAGACGGACAGACAACACTGGTGTCCAGCTGCTAAAAGTGAACAACTGCCTGATCACTGAGGACCAGGCGAAAGCGGAAGCTCTTGCGAACCAATTCCAACACGTTTTCACGCAGGAAGATGTGGAGCCTTCATCATTTCCAGTCCTTCCGCCCAGCCCATATGCTGATATGCCTGCTATTAAAATTGAGGTTGAAGGTGTCAAGAAGTTATTGTTCAACATTAATACCACAAAAGCAATTGGACCAGATAAGATACAAAATCAAGCCCTCAAGATTGCAGCCGAAGAACTGGCTCCAGTTTTACAGTTCATTTCTCAACAATCGCTTGACCCGGGCGATGTACCGCTGGATTGGAGGAAGGCCAACATCACTCCTCTCTTTAAGAAGGGTTTAACCACCAACCCAGCGCATTATCGTCCTGTTTCACTGACAAGTACTTGCTGTAAATTGCTGGAGCATATCATTGATAGTAATCTGATGCGTCACGTGAGCAAACATAATATTCTTGCCGACAAACAACATGCGTTTAGGAGGCATAGATCATGCGCGTCTCAGCTTATCCTGACAACAAATGACCTGGCCAAGCACCTTGACAGTAACGTCATCATGGATTTAGTTGTACTGGACTTTTCTAAAGCATTTGATGTCATCCCACACCAGAGACTGCTTCGGAAGCTTGACTTCTACGGTATTCGTTCCAGCACGATACGTTGGATTTCCAGTTTCCTGACAAAACGCCTTCAGCGTGTGCGTGTGAACGGAAAGAGCTCCAATTGGCACCCAGTGTTGAGTGGAACACCCCAGGGCACAGTACTTGGCCCACACCTATTTTTGCTTTACATCAATGACATCCATGGAAAAGTCGCAAGTACGACCTGACTATTTGCTGATGATTGTTTGCTGTACCGTCCAATTAAGTCAGCTGATGATGAAGATGCTCTCCAAAAAGATCTCGATACTATGGTCGGGTAGTCACAACAATGGGGCGTGCAGTTCAACCCGTCCAAATGTGAAACCAACCAGGCGTCACATCTTACAACATACTTGGTGTCACCCTTGAAGAATCCAAACAAACCAAGTATATTGGCATCAAATTGCAGAATGAATGAACAGTCAGACTCATCATGCAACAGCGAAAGCAACAGGTGTCCTAAACTTCCTGAGGCACAACTTCCATCATTGTTCAGCTTCTGTCAAGGAGAAGCTGTATTTCACCCTCGTTAGACCTCATCTGGACTACGCAGTTGCAGCTTGGGACCCATACACAGATAAAAACATTTCATCCATCGAGCGTGTCCAAAGACAGGCCGTTCGATTTGTACTAACACCTACGAGAGAGAAGCGAGTGTCACCAAACTTATGAATTCTCTGGGGTGGAACCCTCTCCAAGACAGACGTGAAGCTCACCGTTTGACCTGTTTTTGCAAAATGTTAAATGTTCAGCTAGACATTGATCACAAGACCTACACCAACCCCAAACCAATTAGGAGCAGACGAGGGCATTCGATCCAATTTGTGGTCCCAGCCACAAAGACAGATGTGTACAGCAATTCGTTCTTCCCACGCACTATTAGAGCATGGAATAATCTCCACCAAACCACGCTTGCCCAGCCAGATGCAACTAAATTTAAAGTGGCACTTTCTTCCCAATAACCCTCTCTGGCTTAAACCCCTCCCTTCACCACCTCCAGTTTAAATTCCAGTTGGAATATTTTGGAGGACCAAGTAACCAAGAACCAAGAACCAAGAATTCCATTGGCGACTACCTACGTCAACCTACGTCAACAGGTGACAGGTACCAGCGACTAAATTGTCTTCAGTTGTCTTCAGTGTCGCCAACAGGTTTGTAGCTTGTCGCAGGTGGATGTAGGTTGACCGGTTGTCGTAGGTTGATGCCTGTGTGGTTGTAGGTTGTCGTAGGTGTGGTCGTAGTGGACTTCCTAATGGGTCGCCGGTTGTCGGTAGCTTGCCGTAGCTTGTGGTCGACTAGGTGGTAGGTTGTTGTAGCTTGTTGTAGACATTGTTGTAGCGGGGGCCCAGTCGCCGGTTTTTCGGCGACCTGCTACGACTATGACAATCGCCTAAAAAATCACCTAAGTGGGACAGGCCATTATCATACATCTTTAGCTGTTGGAAAGAATCTTGTATTTGAAAACAACTCGTTGCTTCAAGGAGCGACCACTGTTGGTTGGAGAGAATCCTTATGGCGGTCAATCAGCAATAGTGGACACCATACCCCCCCCCCCCCCCCCACTCGCCCACTCCTCTGTGGTCCTTTATAACAACGGCTATCTATATATAGAAGCGAGAGGGAGGGTTGAGATGGATACTGGTGGGCGGTAGGGGGAACCAGATGTGGAGAGAACAATGGGCAGATGGAACCAGGTGAGGAAGATAGGAAAGGGGAACATGCATTAGATTTTTATTTAATGTTACTTCAATTTCCATGTTATATTTCCTTTTTCTAGTGTATGAAAGGCTAACACTAGTATCTACCCTTTGCATAATTTCTTTCATGATGACTGAAAAGTCAAGTCAAAAGTCAAAAAGTCAAACAAACTTTATTGTCATTTAGAAATACATCGATATATGCAATTCCAAACAAAATTCCGTTGCATTTGGCTCCCCGTGCAACACAATAATTAACAGAAGGATAAAATGGATAAAAATGGATAACAGGATAAATAGGCAATGGTGGCAGCCCATTACATGGCATTCAGGAGTCTGATGGCTCGTGGGAAGAAGCTGCTGCAGAACCTTGATGTTCTGCTCCTTATGCTACGATATCTTTTGCCCGAGGGCAGCAGAGTGAACAGTCCGTGTTGGAGATGTGTGGGGTCTTTTATAATACTGCTGGCCTTAGACATGCAACGTTTGGTTGCAATGTCCCCGATTGAGGGGAGAGAAGTCCCGATGATTTTTTCCGCCGTCCTCACCACTCTCTGCACGGACTTCCAGTCGGAGGCTTCACAGTCCCCAAACCAGACAGAGATACAGCTGGTCAAAATACTCTCTATGGTGCCCCTGTAGGAAGTGGTGAGGATGGGATGGGGGAGGTGAGCTCTTCTCATCCGGCGCAGAAAGTGCAACCGCTGCTGCGCTCTCTTAACTGTTGATGAGATGTTATTTGGCCAGGTCAGACTGTTAGTGAGCTGCACCCCCAGGAACCTAGTGCTAGTGACCACCTCCACATCGCTGTCATTGATGTGAAGTGGTGTGGGATTATGCCGGCTTTTCCTGAAGTCGACGATGACCTCCTTTGTTTTTTCGACATTCAGGATCAGGTTGGTCGTTTTGCACCAGTCCACCAGTTGTTTCACCTCCTCCCTGTAAGCCAGCTCATTGTCGTCCCGGATGAGGCCCACCACTGTTGTGTCATCTGCGTACTTCATGATGTGGTTTGTACTAAACCTGGCACAACAGTCGTGGGTCATCAGGGTAAACAGCAGTGGACTCAGGACACAGCCCTGAGGGAAGCCGCCGGTGCTCAGAGAGATGATGTTAGAGATGTTATTTCCAACCCTCACTGACTGGGGTCCGTCAGTGAGGAAGTTCGGTAGCCAGTTACACATGGGGGTGCTGAGGCCCAATGGAACCAGTTTGCTTATCAGGTGCTGAGGGATTGAATGTGAATTGTGTTGAATTTGAATTGATTGAATTGTGTTGAATGCTGAACTAAAACCCACGAACAGCATTCGCACATAAGTGTTCTTCTCCTCTAGATGTTCCAGGCTCAGATGGAGTACGGAGGATATAGTGTCCTCTGTGGAGCGGTTTGGCCTGTAAGCAAACTGGTATGGGTCAAGTGTGGAGGGGAGTCTGGAGGTAATATGGTCCCTGACCAGCCTCTCGAAGCACTTCATCATTATGGGAGTGAGTGCTACAGGGCGGTAATCGTTGAGACATTGTATATTGGATTTTATTTGGCACTGGTATGATGGTGGCAGTCTTGAAACACGATGGGACGACACCCTGGTTCAGCGAGGTGTTGAAGATGTCCGTAAGGACACGTGCCAGCTGATCAGCACATTCCCTGAGCACCCGCCCTGGTATGTTATCAGGGCCTGCCGCCTTTCGTGCGTTCACTCCTTTTAGGGTCTTCCGTACATCCATTATGTCAAGACTGAGTGCCTGTTCATCACAGTGAGGAATACCTTTTTTCGCAGGTGTGTTATTTGATGCCTCGAACCGTCCAAAATAGTTGTTGAGTTCATTGAGGAACTCAATGTTGTCCTCACAGGGTGGTGGAGCAGTCTTATAGTCCGTGATTGTTTTGATTCCAAAAGATCTCCAAAAGATGGAGATCTCATGTGGAGAGATTGCCAAGAGATTGATTGCATAATATTCAATGATTATTGAACATTTGATGGCACTGGGCCTGTACTCACTGGAGTTTATAAGGATGATTGGGGGACGTCAGTGAAATGCACCAAATAGTGAAAGGCTTGGATAGAGTGGATGTGGAGAGGAGTCAGGGGTTATGAGGAGATGGCAGGAGAATGGGGTTAGGAGGGAGAGATAGATCAGCCATGATTGAATGGCAGAGTAGACTTGATGGGCCGAATGGCCTAATTCTGCTCATATCATTTATGACATTATCTAATCCTTGGCAATCACTGAGGTTATACAATGGAGCACTGTCCCCCCAGTGTACTCAGTTGTAACTATACCTTTACATCCTCTTCTTCTTCACCTTACCCTCACTGTGAAATCATTTTGTTTTATTCTTTCTTCTATCTCATACCGTAGAATCCTTTATCTCCTTCAAACATACCTTTCCATTGCAATTATATTCATTTTCAAAACGTAGTTTCGGAGTTGTGGGTACTTTCGGATCACTTTATTCATTGGCCCATTGACCCTGGAGATATCCTTCTTTATGAAACTTGTTTTTTCCTGGGAACCCTTGTTTTCATTTAAGGAAATTATTCTTTCTATATATTGTGTTTATTATATTAAAGGGCCTGCCCCACTTGGACGACCTAATTCACGAGTTTAGAAGACCCTAGACGAGTTAAAAAGCATGTCATGGTCGTGTTGACTCGCTGAAGTAAAAGACCTCATACGACCTCCTATGACTATGTCTACGACCTCCTACGACTATGTCTATGACCTCCTACGACTAAGTCTACGACCTCCTACGATTCCCCTCGACAGTCTTCCACACCTAAGACCAACTACGACTAGCTACGAGTAGAAAATGATCACATGATAAAATGATGTAATGTTTGCATTTTTTTTCTCGGGACAGTTACCGACCTATGACTACCTATGACTATCTACGACTACCTACAACTACCATCACGACCTTCTACAACCTACCTACGAGTAAAAAGTATCAATTTTTTGCAACCTTTTTTTTAACTCGTGGACATTTTTTATCAGGCTGGAAAAAACGGCGCGACCTACTTGAGGCCATGAGTACACGGAGACCACTCACGAGCATGAGGAAGTGTTATGAAGACCTCCTACGACCTTGTGCGAGTATGAGTCAAGGGCAAACTCAGCAGAGGTCGCCAATTAGGTTGTGAAAGTGGGACAGGGGCTTAAGGCATTATTCATCACATACAAACTATATTATTATGTGTACATTAATATGTAATAAAACAGATATTAGGGGAAACACTTAGCAAGTCAGGCAGCATCTGAAGAAAAAAATGTAATTTCTGGTGTTATTTAGTTCCAGCATTAGGAGCTTCATTGATTTTCATAGAACTTAGAAAAGTACACCACAAGAACAGGCCTTTCCGCCCACAAAGTCTGTGCTGAACATGATGCCAAGACCAACTCTTATCTGCCTGCACATGATCAATATCCCCCCTTTAACCTTCAATAAGGATGCAATGCTTATATAATATCCTATTGGACTTTACCTTTTGATTTAGCCAAGCTAAAGCAGTCTGAGTGGTGGTAAACTATAGCTCTAAAGATACAAAACAAAACTTCAAATTACATAGGTGATACTTATGCACAGCATGATCATTTAGAGATAACCTTGCGTGCTATTGAAGTAAAATAACACCTCAGCTAATTATGCTTTTATCATAAACTCTGAGCGGAACCATTAACATTTCCAAAGAAAGTGTGATCAGAATGCATTAGCAAAGCATTAATATTTGTGTGATGACATGATTCCTAATAGTTATGCCTCAAATTGTGCAGCAATATATTCATAACGTGCCAGAAAGAAAAGAGTGCAGGAAGTTATAACTCAACATGAAGCAACACATTCTGCAGATTAGAGACAAAATGATAGCAGGAGGGAGAAAAAAGTCAGTGGAATGCATGGTAGTCAGTTATAGCCATGTTTGTAAGTAGACACTATATCAGTGTGTCACTGGATAAAACAAAGGGATGGTCACTTTTCAGATACCCACTTCTTGTCTGAATCAGCAGCTGAAAACAGCACAATTAACTCAGCTCCCCATTTAGAAGACAGTTTGAAGTTGCTTTAATTTATGCTGACCCTGTAGGATTATGGATTGAAGATCACAGAATGGTAGACAAAAGGATTAATTGTCCTTAGTTCTATGGCCGTACTAGCTATCAAACCAAGTGCTGGCAAAAAGACACACAAAGTCCTTTTACACAATGTATCAGGGAGGGTTAGGTTCATCAAATTGATCCTGTTTAAAATTGAAAAGTAGCCTCAATTGAAATGCTTTTGTAGAAAGATCATAGTTTTGACACTGTTCAGAATAAATTACGTAAATATTGATTTAAAAAAAATTGTAGTTACTGAAAACCTGAAATGACAAAATGCTGAGTATTCTCAGCAGGTCAGGATTAACGTGGAATTGCAACATAAAGCATGTTGTAAGCAGGTTCATAAAATAGTTAAAATATTATGAATAATTAAAAACTTTGAACTTACTCAAATTATAAAAGGCAGTTGCCAGCTCCTTTGCCTCATTCTGATCGTCCTACAATTTCCATTAAAATCAATGGAGTCACAGATCGGTCACCCCTTGTATAGCTGGACATAGGATCTAAGAGCCAATTCTTGGGCTGGAAGATTGCAACCTTCAAGTGGTCCGCCCTGTTTCGACGAATGCAATCAACCCAGCGTGCACAATCAATTAAGATCAAATAGAACAAGTTGTCCTACAACTTTAGGCTGTGCATACCATACGCAAGAAGAAGAAGCCAATTCTCCATCGTCAATAATGGGGAACTTCAGCAAAAGTGAGTTGTTCTAACTGGAGACCATTTGGAGTTCTGTTTCGACACACAGATGCTGTGTCCACAATTGCAAAGCCAACTTAGGGTTTTTGCATTTGGTTACATCATGCAGGATTTTCCAGTCTGGCTGGCATTTACCTGCAAAACTCCCATCAAAAATCTTTTATAATTGTAAAAACATTTACCAGGTATCCGATTTGTTTTCTCTTTCTTTATTTAATCAAAGTAAAGAAATCACTCACTCATCATTTTATGATGTTGGACACTTCAATCTCTATAAATCTTTCTGCACAATCTCAGGTTGATCTTTTTTTTATAGTCAGAAACTGCACAAGATACTCTCTGTGATTTAAGCAAAGTTATCAAGCCAAATTAAAATGTATCAACTTGACATTATCTATCATTCTATTCCTTTGGAAATAAACACCAGTACTTAGGTTACATTATTGATGAGCGTACTAAGTTTTGTTGAAATTTTTAAAGATCCATGAAGTTTTGGAAAAATCTTTGATCTTTTATTTAATTTAGGATCTCACCTCCTTACTTCTTTAACTAAAATAATTCACTTTACAATTGAACTTCTGAAGTTTCTATAATCACTACTATATCATGGTGTGGGTCCTCTGCAATGGTTGCATCTGATCTGCCATTTCCCACGTACAAAATTATATTAATTGTAAATATCACCATATCTCCAGTTTCCAATACATTTATTTGTATGGTAAGCAAGCATCCCTGCAGAACAAATCTTTCCTATCAATTAGCCTGAAATGTCTCCTTAGCTTATGCTCTGCATTTTCTGATTTCTATCAGTCAGTTAAACTGCTCTGTTATCTATTCTGACTCCACACACCTTGACCTTTGGTTCTCATGCTTTTTTTTTTGGCGTGTGTTATCTTATTGAACAGTTTCTGGAAGTCCATATAATCCACATCCAGTGCAATGTTCCTGTTGATCCTGTTTCCAAATCCATTGGACAATTCCATTCTACAAGCAGACTTCAGTGCATATTGCAAATAGCTCAACTGATTCTACATCCCCTGTTAGACCGCTCTTTAAAGTAACTGAAATCCCGCATTATTATGATCCAATGACAGAAATTTTGGTGTTTGTGTCTTGCATGGGGTGTTGCGTGTGTGTGTTTGTGAGTGTGCGCGCGAGTGTGCACATGTGTGTATGTGTGCTTGTGCGTGTGTTTGTGTTCATGTGTGCAATGAGAAATTGGCTTGATGGGCTGGTTTTGGGATACAGACTGGTCCTCATGTCGGAGAAATCAGTAGACTGGACCAGGAGGAATGCGATAGGAGAAGGAAATCAGAGGAGTGCAGCCTTAATTGGGGGAGGCCATCATGGGATCAGGCCATCAGAGTTTCAGATTCTTGGTGATCAGGTGAGGCAATTGAGGGGGTTGAGACTGGTTGGTCTGTGGTGGATTCAGGAAAGTTGTGGAGAGTGGGGTTGAGTCAGCTGTCCAGAAGAAAGAAGCTGACTTTGATACTTTGATACTTTGTTCTTGGGATCCCAGTCCAGCAATAAAAACATGATTGATCTTGGTGCGACCATCAAAGGTTAGCGTACCGGGATAACAATAACATCTTGTTATGAGTATTCTGGGAAAAGTAAGGTTTGTTTGAAGGGAGAACAAAGATACCTGACAAAAATTTTTTTTAAAAGCAGAAGTAATAAAAGATAACATTGTTTAAGGAGCATTGGACTGATTTGTTGATGTGTTTAGCACTGAAATTGGATCAGATGTAATCGCAACTCAAGGAGGGAAGTGCCGAGTTGAATTTATAGTGACCTGAAACTGCCTGGAAATGGTTA
The DNA here is from genome assembly GCA_035221665.1 of Okamejei kenojei. Classification (NCBI taxonomy): domain Eukaryota; kingdom Metazoa; phylum Chordata; class Chondrichthyes; order Rajiformes; family Rajidae; genus Okamejei; species Okamejei kenojei. The sequence continues at coordinate 20,194,485 of CM069159.1, forward strand.
TTCCTTCATCTCACTTTATCCAAAGTGTTGGTTCAATTGAGTAATGCTGGAAGAAAGTGCTTCACAATTAGATTTCCAGGTCCATGTGCTTTATTCACTTTTAAGAGCCCTCTAAGTCTTAATAATTTATAGTATATTCACAACTCTGTGATCAAATCCTTCCTATCCTTTATTGTGGCACATGCAGGTTCTAGCTCTATTTTACTAATTATGTCCAGTCTTACGACCATCAATCTACTTTTCTCATTAACATGCCCAGTCCGTTTCCTTTTCTTCCTTTCCTATCATTTTTTAAAAATATCATATTTCACTGTCCTTCCTGAACTTAATCTTCATCTTTTTGTCAGACACTCCCCTGGGAATGAGGATGACTTACATTCAATCTGTCTCTCTAAGTTCCAAGCTGATTAATGAGAGCAATGTGTGATCCACAGACTCTTCCACAGATGGGGCAGGAGATTCCTTACAGGGTTGAGAGGTGGTCCACTCCTTCCAATGCTTACACAAGGCTTCTCCATGCTCCTGATGCAAAGCTTCCCTGTGCTTTGACACATGGCCCTGTAACTCTGATTTCCTTCACCTATCTTAATTCCTTTTGGTCCAGCACTGATTGTTCCCACTGAGACTTCACCATAACCCAATCCTAGCCCATCAGCCCAATTCCCAATAGCTCCAGGCCATCTCAACGGTTCCTTCTCCATTTAAACTAGTCATGGACCAGAACTTTCCAGGAGTCATTGCTTTCATTCATTCAAGAAATAGCACATAGCAGCTGCTGAAATACGATATGATACGATAAAACTTTATTCATCTCCAGAGGGAAATTAGGAAAGATGTATTATATTCTAAGATTCCAAAACAGGTTAAATCGGAAAAGTCTGGAGAAACTCAGCGGGTGAGGCTGCATCTCTGGAGCGAAGGAATAAGGAGTAAGCCATTTAGAACGGAAACGAGGAAACACTTTTTCTCACAGGGAGTGGTGAGTCTGTGGAATTCTCTGCCTCAGTGGGTGGTGGAGGCAGGTTCTCTGGATGCTTTCAAGAGAGAACTAGATAGGGCTCTTAAAAATAGCAGAGTCAGGGGATATGGGGAGAAGACAGGAACGGGGTGCTGATTGGGGATGATCAGCCATGATCACATTGAATGGCAGTGCTGGCTCGAAGGGCCAAATGGCCTGCTTCTGCACCTATTGTCTATTGTCTATTGCAGGCTGCATTTCTTCAAGCAAGTTTTATTTTGATCCTTGAATCTTTTCCTCTGTTGGGCTGATCATTCCATCCCTATTACAAAACTCTGAATAGAGTGTCTAAGATATATCCTGCCATGCTTTTATTATTAATTATGCATTATTAACTCCTCTCTACCATTGTGTCGAATTAAAAGTCAAAAGAAGGTTCTCGACCCGAAACGTCACCCATTCTTTTTCCCCAGAGATGCTGCCTGTCCTGCTGAGTTACTCCAGCATTTTGTGCCTAACCTGTCAAATCATTCCATTTACATGTGCTGATACATTGTTTATTACCATGGTGACAATTTAACAATTTTATATTTATTACCCCAGCTTTAATTTTATCTTATTTTTATTATTCTTTCCATAATTTTCCATTATTTTCACCTCAGTAATCTTGTTGTTTTTATCCCTTTGCAGGTTGTCCACTAGGTTATGGCAAGGTTCCATGAGTGTGAACGGTCTGTAAACCAAACAGTTCACAAGTCAGAGATAGACACAAAGAGCTGGAGTAAATCAACAGGTCAGGCAACATCTTTGGAGAAAAAGAATAAGTGTTGTTTCGGGTCGAGACCGTTTTTCAGTCTGTATAGTAAACACTACAACCTCCAAATAAGTCTATGTGATTCAGATCTTATTTGAAGGTTGAAGTGTTTAAAAGCCTGATAGTTGTAAGGGTGAAGCTGTTCCTGAACCTGGAAGTTAGTTTACAGGCTCGTATACCTTCTTCCCGATGACAGAGGTAAATGAGAGTGTGGCCAGGATGGTGTGGGTGTCTGATGAAGCTGACTGCCTTTTTGAGGCAGTGACTCTTCTAGATCTCTTCGATGGTGGGGAGATCAGTTCCCCTTGATGGACTGATGAAAAGTATGCAACATTTATTGAAACTTCTTCATTCCTGAGTGTTCGAGTTGCTGAACCAAGCCGTGATGCAACCAGTCCATATGCTCTGTAATGTACACCTGTAGAAGTTCAAGGGAGTATTCTTTGACATTCCAAACCTTCTCAATCTTCTAAAGACGTAGAGGCATTGATGAGCTTTCTTTAGGATGGCATCATGTTCTGGGCCTTCAGAGATATGTTCGCCCAGGAATTTAGAGTTTTTGATAATCCTTCTAGAAATTAACTTCAGGCTGTGTGCCCTACTTATTATTGCTCTATCAAAGGGAATAGACTTTTGCTTTGTTAAAGAAGGAACTGCAGATGCTGGAAAATCGAAGGGTGACAAATTCTGGAGAAACTCAGCGGGTGAGGCAGCATCTATGGAGCGAAGGAAATAGGCAACGTTTCGGTCTGAAACGTTGCCTATTTCCTTCGCTCCATAGATGCTGTCCCACCCGCTGAATTTCTTCAGACTTTTGCTATTTAACCTGTTTTGGAATCTTAGAATATAATACATCTTTCCCAATTTCCCACTGGAGATGAATAAGGTTTTATCGTATCGTATTTCAGCAGCTGCTATGTGTTATTTCTTGAATGAATGAAAGCACTGGCTCTCGGGCTGTTTATTTTTCCTAATTGTTGGCAAATGACATTTGTTCAGCACAGGTTCTGCCATTGAGGCAGTTGGGAACCTTCCTTAAGGATGCATTCAGTCTCGAGGAAGATAATTTTGAATAATTTAACATCTAAATTGTCCTTCATATTGTTATTATCTTGCCCAAATATTTTGATGACCAGCACCCATGCCACAAAGATGATTTACTCTGTTCTTTGTGTAATTCACTCCAACATGCTTGAAGACAGATAGCACAGAATGCAGTAGCAGTTCTACTTAACAGACCAAAACCTTCAGGCCAACATCAATTGACTGAAAGTAATATGTTCAAGAGTTAAAAACAAAGTTTTTGATTGGATAGTGCAGTGTACTTCATCCCAATGATAGACACAAAAAAACTGGAGTAACTCAACAGGTCAGGCAGCATCTCAGTAGCAGTCAGGCTGCATCTCTGGAGAAAAGGAATAGATGATGTTTTGGGTTGAGGCCCTTTACTCGAAATGTCACCTATTTCTTTTCTCCAGAGATGCTGCCTGACCTGTTGAATCGATTGGAATGGGTGTCAGGGTTTATAGGGAGAAGGCAGAAGAATGGGGTTAGGAAGGGAAGATACATCAGCCATGATTGAATGGCAGAGTTGTGTCGAATGGCCTAATTCTGCTCCTATTAATTATGATCTCATGACCTTTCTCCATGCCTCATCCATTCCGTCTCTCCAGAGATACTGCCTGTCACGCTCAGTTACTCCAGCATTTTGTGCCTATCTTTGGTGTAAACCAGCATCTGCAGTTCCTTCTTATATGTAGGAAAGCAGCTAAAGGATAAGATCCCAAACCAATGTCTCCACTTAGGATCCTTTGTTCTCTACGTGGGCCTATCCCACTTGGTTATTTTTTAGGCAACTGCCGGCAATCATAACAGGTCGCCGAAAAACCGGCGACAAGCTACGTCATCCTGGCGACAACCTACAACAGCACCTACGTCAGGAGAAGTCAAGCTACGCTCATTGGTGTCAAACCCACTGTCGCCGAAAGATTTTCAACATGTTTAAAATTTAATGACAACCAGAAAGACGCCACGACTTTTGGAGCGACTGCAGAGACTACTCCCGGCGAACACCGGTGAACATGTGGCGGCAAATTAGTCACCTGTAGTTGCCTAAAAAATCGTCAAAGTGGGACAGGTCCATAAAGGAATCGCTTTGGTCTTTGAATTAATTTGCTAGCGTCATCTGCACAGAGAGATCAAAAACAGTTTAGAGTAGTTGTCCGTCAGTCACTGAACGCAGCTATTGATTGCTAGAGAGTGATCACTGGTGCATTCCTGTCACAACACCCTGCTGTTGTGTTCTTTTTCTCCTGAGCTAAATGAAACAGAAAATATTTTACTTTAAAGCTTGCCTTTTGATGCATAAAACAAAGAAAAAAAGAAATCCTGCTGTTAAATGTATGAATAAAAAAAAAGGTTCTGTGTATGAAAGTACAAAACAAACCACTTAGTTTGGGCTAGCGTTTAATGGGTTCTTTCAGGAAGAATTATTCCTTCTTCTCATCTCTCCCCACCCCCATCTATCAGAAACTCATATTGCCACCACACTTGAGCAATTTTATATCTCCAGTTTTGGCTCAGTTTGGCATCCGACCAAATGATTTCAGCTGAAGTTTTGTTTCTCCGGTGGTATTATCATGAGGAACAGCTAGGCATTCAATATAAGGGAAGATTTATGGTCCTTGTACAGAGTGTAAAGCTGCTATCCATTGCAGAATCATTGCAAGCATCTGTTGTCTTTATGTCTGACAGAGCAGATTAGAAACTGAAACATATTCAAGTGGGTCAGAGAGTTTCAGATCGATTACCAGCTAAGATTTGGATTGAAATCTGAAATCCAATTCCTCTTCGACGCTTTGCAACTAATGAGACCTGAAAATCTTCACATTCAGCATGCTTTGGTTCACAACAAGTGAATGGGGGAGTGGTGCATAATGCGAGACAATAAATTATCATGTTGTAAAATGTATGCAATAACAATGAGGCGGATTTTCTAATGTGCTGCTGTATGTAATTGCAGTACAAAGACCCTGGAGTAAGTAGGGCTTAGAAAATGATTATTGTGTTTTCCCTCATAAGATTTTAGTTTATTTTAGTGTACGGATACAGCATGAAAACAGGCCCTTAGGCCCATCGAATCAATGCTGATGATCGATTCCCCAATCACCCCAGTTCTATGTTATCCCACTTTCCCACCCACTCCCTACACACCAGGAAAAATTTAGACAGGCCAATTAACCTACAAACCTGTATGTCTTTGGGTTGTGGGTGGAACCCGGAGAGCCTGCAAACTCCACACATACAGCACCTGAGGTCAGGATCGAACCCTGGCCACTGGTGCTGTGTGGCAGCAACCGTCCTGCTATGCCACTGCGCCGCGCTCTGCTACACATTGAATATTCCAGGTTAAATGTATTGGTTAAAGATTAAAACCTATTCTACAACATCATAAAATAAGAGATTAAACGAGTACAAACATCAGGAATTACAAATATTAGGCTTTCTTGCAACTAGATTTTTAATCTCAAAGGTTTCATAGGTATTTTATTGTCACATGTACCAGTTAAGGGTCAGTGGTATGTGAATTGCCACACGAAAAAAAGCAAGACACACAACTACATTAAAGGTATCATAAACATCCACCACAGTGGATTCCCCATATTCCTCACTGTGATGATATAACCGTTGAGGTAAGATATTGGAAAAAGTTTTCCCCAACCCACGCCCCCCCCCCCCACGTAAAACAGGCTAAAGAATACTAAACCATACATTCAGCACATACTATTAAAGCACAAAGGAGGAAGGGACAGGCAGACTGTTGGCAGGGCAGCCAATGCTGGCAACATCCGGCATATTATATTGGGAATTCTGAATGAAAACAAATGGATTTAGTTTAAAATTAATGATAATTCATAAGCAGCTTATCATTGTTTATACTCAAATGACACTGCAACTTCTGGTGAACATATTTGCATAGCTAAATGTGCCAATCTGGAAGTAAAGGGCCTGTCCCACTTTCACGACCTAATTCACGACCTCTGCCGAGTTTGCCCTTGACTCATACTCGCAGCATGGTCGTCACGAGGTCGTAGGAGGTCGTGGGAGGCCGTAGGTAGGTCATACCAGGCCGTGACGCTAGTCGTAGGTACTCGTGGCATCAAGTAGGTCAGGACGTTTTTTTCTAGCATGATGAAAAATGTCCACGAGTAAAAAAAGGTTGCGAATTAGGTCGTGAAAGTGGGACAGGCCCTTAACTACTGAGATGTGATGCTCAACACGAAACTATGAAAAAATAGCATCTCATCCCTGACTTCCCAATCTATTGTTAGAAGGGTGTCCAAGTCCTCTGATCAGAAGCTATAGATATGGGCTAAACTCATCAATTAATGAATGTACTCTTTGTCTGAAAAAGAGTCTCGACCTGAAACGTCACCTACTCCTTTTCTCCAGAGATGTTGCCTGACCCTCTGAGTTACTCCAGCATTTTGTGCCTATCTTCGCAGTATCTGCATTTCCTTCCTACAGAAGGGCATGTCCATCCCAATGAGCGAAATGACATGATTACTGCCAAACCACCTCTCCAGCATTAAACAAAACTTTTATCTCTATGGAATATTGCCTTTCTTCAGATTTTAATTGATTTACATTAGTTTTTCTTTTTTTCCTTTTTTCCGAATCAATGCTTTTGTCCCCTCCATTACATTTCCTGAGAACATGATTTGTCAATGAATGTGCTGCTCATGAACAAATCTTCAGTCTATTTACCAGAGGAGATATGTGGTGCTTTGAAGGTGCTAAATCTTCATTGTATACAACTTGCAACAATTTAACATGGAAATTAAATGGCAAGATTAAGTCTCACTAGTTGCAGTAAATTCTCATCCTACGTTATTATTGCAGTCATCACAGTGCCATTGAGGTAATATAATATTGATTTTAGATTAGCATGTAAATTGGAACTTCAAATGCCAGCTTGGACCTATTTTCATTGATGTCACTAATTGCTTCACGAACGCTTTGTGTGATTGATCTCAGCCAATAGTCAATCATTGTCATTTGTCAGTCTGAAGAAGGGTCTCGACCGTCACCCGTTCCTTCTCTCCAGAGATGCTGCCTGTCCCGCTGAGTTCCTCCAGCATTTAGTGTCTACCATTGTCATTTGTTATACAGGCAACAGCCAGCTCTTTTGAAAAAACTAGTGCAAGACAACAAAAAGCATCAGCGGGGAAAGAAGATTATGATCTCACGGAGTGCATTTCCAGTCTGCCTGTCAGTGTCACATGTGGGAATTGTGCGGAATCCACAATAACTGACCTCTCAGAGATCAAAGCAAAGCAAAGATCTTCGTCTGTATGATATCCAGTCCATCAGCTTTCTCTGCTGATCTCATTCACATCTTGTTATGTCTTTCCAATGTAACAGTCGAGGACTCCACAATACATTTCTCTTAATTTCTTAATGTCGGTCAACCATATGGGTGGCACAGTGGCGCAGCGGTAGAGTTGCTGCCTTACAATGCCAGAGACTCTAGTCCAATCCTCACTACAGGTGCTGTCTGTACAGAGTTTGTACATTCTTCCATGACCTGCGTGGGTTTTCTCCAAGCGCTCTGGTTTCCTTCCACACTGCAAAGAAGTACAGGTTTGCAGGCAAATTGGCTTGAATTTGTAAATTTGTAAAGTGTGTGTAGGATAGCATTAATGTGTAGGGATTGCTGGTCAGCGCAGACTCTGTCGGCTAAAGGGCTTGTTTCTATGCTGTATCTCTAAAACTAAAACTACATGTCCGAAAACATTTTGTTTTGTTTGGCTGGTTTATATTTGTTCAGTGACTATTATATTCAACTGATGTTATTCCCTTCAAGATGTTCATGGCAGATGTCAATAAATTACCTGTCAGAGTGATGGAGTAGTAGACCACAAACGGTGCTGGAGTAACTCAACGGATTACACAGCATCTCTAAAGGACTGGATAGGTAATGTTTAGGGTCAGGACAGCTCAAATGCTCTTCTGCACTTGAATAATTTCAAATTCCAAGGCTCCATTTCCTCATCTTTACCATGGATGTCCAGTCCCTTTACAACATCAGTCCCCACCAGGAAGGAGTCTGGGCTCTTTGATTCTCCTTTGAAACATTAGCAGTTTTTGTAAACTAGCATCTGCAGTTCCTTATCTCTTCAGAGTGATATAACCAGTGGATATATCCCTGTGCGTCTTTAGTTTGTAGTCATTCTGTGCACTACTCAATATTCCACTAGTCTTTGATTTGCTGTTTAATTTCCTGAATCTCACATGATGTCCGCTGTAATGCAAATACCTTGCGCTACAACACTATAGAGCGACAAGATCTGTGTTCAACTAATGTTTTAAGAAAGAACTACAGATGCTGGAATAATCGAAGGTAAACAAAAATGCTGGTGAAATTCAGCGGGTGAGGCAGCATCTATGGAGCGAAGGAATAGGTGACGTTTCGGGTCGCGACCCTTCTTCAGACTGTCACCTATTCCTTCGCTCCATAGATGCTGCCTCACCTGCCGTGTTCAACTAATTATGTATTAAGCTGATCTGAATTGAAAAAAAAAATGGGGAGAATTGGACAGCTACAGGGAAAGGAAAGGATTGGTGGAAAATGGGCCAAATGTGGGCAGGTGGTACTAGCGTAGTTGGGTTATCTTGGGCAGCATGGAAAAATTAGGCCAACGGGCCTGTTTACATGTTGCATGACTATGACATCTAGGTTGAAGATGTATAGAGAGTAAGATTGTGAGCTGAGTCATAAAATGTTTTAATTCTTAGCACATGGGTGCTTATTGAAAGTCTCTTACTGAGCTGACCAGGTAACAGAATGATTCACTAAGGGTGCCAGAGGTTTCATTGATCTGAACCTCTTTTGCAACATTGGTCACATTATATCTGGATGACATAAAGGGGGATTGAGGAATGCATAGTGAGTGAGCAGTACCACTGTTGGAAGGAAACAAGGCACAGGCCTACATCACTGCTGCCTCCTATACTGAACAAGTCACACTCCAAGGGAATAGAATGCTGGATTGTTTGATGTGAAGATGTGTACATCCAACCATGAGCATGTAGTGTGTTAAACCCTGGACCCGAGGGAGCCTTATATTAGGGTCAAATCACAATACTCACTCTTCTTGTTTCTACTCGGGAAAATAGATACATTTGTAAATAGGGCGTGTATGGAGTGCCAGATCAATCCTGCACTGCAAACTGACTGATGCTGCTGGAAGCATTTTGTAGCCATGGTATATTGTTTTTTAGTTTTAGCGATACGGCGCTGAAACAGGCCCTCCAGCTCATTGAGTCCATGCCGACCAGCGATCCCCGCACACTAACACTATCCTACACACATTAAGGACAATTTACAATTATACCAAGCCAATTAGACTACAAATCTGGGTGTCTTTGAGGTACTCAGGATGAGAGGGGGTGTTATTGAAACATAAGATTATTAAGGGATTGGACATGCTAGAGGCAGGAAACATGTTCCCGATGTTGGGGAAATTCAGAACCAGGGGCCACAATTAAGAATAAGGGGTAGGCCATTTAGAATGGAGAAGAGGAAAAACATTTTCAACCAGAGAGTTGTGAATCTGTGGAATTCTCTGCCTCAGAAGGCAGTGGAGGCCAATTCTCTCGATGCTTTCAAGAGAGAGTTAGATAGAGCTCTTAAAGGTAGTGGAGTCAGGGATATAGCGAGAAGGCAGGAACGGGGTACTGATTGTGGATGATCAGCCATGATCATATTAAATGGCGGTGCAGGCACGAAGGGCCGGATGGCCTACTCCTGCACCTATTGTCTATTGTCTATTCACAGGGCCAATATTTCCCTGCTGTGAGCACTAGGTCCCATTTTTTTAATTTAAAAAAATATATATATTTTTATTAGAAGCAGTGTACAAAATTATAAACCACAGCATATGACATAATACATTTATTGTATAGCTTCAATTTTAATTTTTAGCAAAAATGAAATAGAAAAAGGGAGAAAAAGCAAAAAGAGAGAAAATGAAAGAAAAAGTGAATGTGTAAGAATAGAACCCCTAGACTAGCAAATAGGTGTAGTCAAAGAGTGAGTAAATAAAATAAATTAGAAAAACGTAGGAAAATAAAAAAACAAAAACAAAAAGAAAAACAAAAAGTGATGATATACCTGCTTCATATCTCTCCACATCACCCAACCCGTAAGTCGGTTTAATTCCAAAGTTGTGTTGCACCATACTATCCTTGTAATGAATCAATGAATGGAATCCATGTCTTCAAAATTTTCTCTGGTTTTTCTGCTAAGACAAGTCTCATATTTTCAAGATGTAGAGTCTCAGACATGTTTGTAATCCACATTTTAAGAGTAGGGACAGATGTATTTTTCCAAAATTTAAGTATTCGTTTTTTTGCCGTTATCAGGCCATAATTAAGGAAACGTCTTTGAAATATTGATAGCTCAGGGCAGGCTTCTGATGTTCCGAAAATAATCAGTTCCGTATGGGGGTCCAGTTTTGTTAATGTTTTTGAGAACATTTCAAAAATTCCTTTCCAAAAGTTATGTAGTTTTATGCAAGAGGCAAAGGAATGTGTTATAGTTGCTTCTTGAAAGAGACATTTGTCAAAAATAGGAGATACATTTGATCACCATCTTCTAACAAGCATCTCCTGCTCTTGGCTGCTCTATCTCCAATGCCTGAGCTTGGCAACATTCCCAGAAGAAGAACATTTTCTTGACCTTCACAAACTCAAGTCTAGTTAAAGTATGTAATAAGCATTATGTCAACCTTTGGCACAAAAAACACAGATATAACTCAAAGGCAGTGAAAATCATTTTTAAAATGTGCATCAGAAAATGGCTTTCTGATTATTCCTAGCACAATTCATAGGTATGCATCGACTCATAAGGCTAAAGAAAAGGCCCTGATTTGGAACCAGTGGCCGACCCAAACAGTTTCAAGATTCATCCCCAGTGAGTAAGAAGAGAAGGGATAGTCAGTACAGAATATAGACCAGATCATCAGAGAAGGTGGAGGTGGATGGCTGCATGTTGTGTGGGTTCTGGGTGGTTGGGGGAGTGTTGAGCTGATGATCAAGGGAGGGTAATGTCAGTTAGGTGATCAATTGAGATGCTTACGCAGATGATTTGGTGATTCATTGCACAAATCAGGCAGGTAGTCTTGTGGTATCAGGGAGCTGTGGAGTTAGGATTCGAACAACGATGGAGGGGTTGGTGCGGATTTTATTAGGAGTGGTGGTTGATCGATTGACTGGGGAATTGACTGCAGACGGAGGTGGGTTGATCATCAAGGCCAGGCAGATGGTTGGCAAAGTGATGGTCAGGCAAGTTATCGAGATGGATGAAAGACAGATGATGGGAGTGGGTTGGTGGTCAGACACTTGTGACACTTGTGCTGATCAGAGGGTTATGGGCACTTAGCATGTGATTGGAGAGATGTTGATTAAACCATTTGATGAGATTCCCAGGATGTTTGGTTGAGATGTTCAAACAGATTTCAGGAGGATGGTACGAAGTGGGTTGATGGGAGGTTTCTGTCTTATTGGTGACACAAGGATCCCAACCTGAAAAGTCGCTTATCCATGTTTCCCAGAGATGTACCTGATCTGCTGAGTTACTCCAGCACTTTGTGCCTTTGTTTGACATATGTTGTTGGGCTTATCTGCACATGGTGGGGATGGGTTTGGATAGGAGAGATAACTTAAGCGAGATAGTTAACTAGATTGGGGGTAGACGAGGTGGCCCTGGGTATAGTGCATTAGGCTGAAGGTGATAGAGGGTCATTTGGTCATTTGAGAGGTCGTGATCAAATAGAAAATGTGTGTTGATGGGACCAAATGTACAATAACACAAATTTGAGTATGTCCATAACATCCTGTTTCCACGATGTCACCAGGATCGAAGGTGGTCGCAAAATGCTGGAGTAACTCCGCGGGACAGGCAGCATCTCTGGAGAGAAAGTATGGGTGATGTTTCGGGTCGAGGCCCTTCTTCAGACATGTCACCAGGATCATCAAGAACTACAGAAATCAAAATGACATTATAGCCAATTCGTGCACTCCTCTGCTCAATTTAAAATTGCATCATTTACCACTTCTAACGAAAGGTAGCCAGTGTGAAGTGTTATCTCTGTTTCTCTCTCCGCATATGCTGCCTAACCTAATGAATATATCCAGATTTATCGTTTTCCATTGCGGACTTTCAGCATCTGCACCATTTTGCTTTTGTTTTACTTCATCGTGGCATTGAGGAACTGTTTCATGGTCAGAGATGCTGATGCTGCTGGGGTGGAGGTCAAAGATCCGTGACATGCCGACTTGAGCGTGTTTCCAGTTATTCCTCGATGAACCCCTCAACACAGGTCATTTATCTCATGCTGCTTGCGAGGGCTTGCTGTGTATAAATTAATGACAGGTCTACCCTGACAAACAATGGCAAAAAACATTTGAACATGAGATGTTGAACAGAATGACAAACCATATTATCTTAATTCAATCAGCAGCACTTTCTTTCAAAACAGTTTTGATATGGGTCAGTCATGAGTTGTCCTTCTAAACATCCATCGTATGAACTAATTATCAGGAGCAGTTGTGTGGTGATTAATTGATATGCCATGTGCAAGGGCATGAAAGATACTTGCTATAAATGCAAGCTCTTTTTAATCTGTGGTTTTGGCAGAGTTTGATATTGTGAGGATGTTTCTTTTTGTGGGTGAATCTAGAGCCAAGAGTCACTGATCCTCATGTTAACCCCAAACCATTTACATAAAAGAAGATGTCCATTCAAAAAAAGAGATGCCATGAAAATGTTTCTGTCAGAGGCTCATGCATCTTTGAAACTCTCTTGCTCAAATGGTGTCAGAAGCAGATTTTTTTTGAGTACTTTAAGGCAAAACTAGATAAAGTCTTGAAAGGAGTAACAGATAGACACATAATGTTTGAGTAACTCAGCGGGACAGGCAGTATCTCTGGAGAAAGGAAATAGGTGACGGGTCTTGACCCGATACACCACCTATTTCTTTTCTCCAGAAATGCTGCCTGACCTGCTGAGTTACTCCAGCATTTCGTGTCTATCTTCTAGAGATAAAGTCTACTTAAGAGAAGGGAATTAAGGTTTACCAGGTGTCTGCAGGAATGCGGAGTGGAGATCTGTTCAGCCACGATCTAATTGAATGATGGAACAGGGCCGATGGACCAAATGGCTTACTCTTATTCTAAGTTATATGTTTGAAAGTTTAAATGTCTTGAAACTCCAATTGAAACTTTCAGCAGCATTTTAGTATTTAAAAGCTAATATCAAAATAGGCCAATTTGAAGCCAGTAGGTGGAGCCCCTTCTCTAGAAGGAGTCCCTTCTCATTTAATTTTTTTCCCCCTAATATAAAATTCACAATATGTTGAGATTTTCACACTCATAACTTCAAAGTTGAGAATAGACATTGAAATTGCCTTTATATTAATGTGGGCTTTAAAATTTTCATTTTATCCTCAAAATCTATTAAAATCTGAACTAATTTATCAGGAAAATGCTATTTTTTGTTAAATAGAGAGAAAACTAAGTGGAAGGGGAGGAGACATTCAACAGTATGATGATTATGTTCATTAAACTAGCAGTATTTTCTTTCAAAACAGTTTTGATATGGGTCATCATGAACTGTATTTCTAAATGCCCATCACCTCAACAATAATTATCTGTTGCATATTTATATTGCTCCTGCATGCATTTTAACATGGGATGTTAATTGAAAGGAAGAACAAAAAAACATTCCCTTGCTGCAGTCATTATGGTGCTTCATAGAAGATAAACACCAAATGCTGGAGTAACTCAAAGGGTCAGGCAATCTAGAGGTATGAAAGGGAGACCACCTTTTCTTGGTCATCCGTGGTGGCTCCGATTTGTTTAGAACCTTTTCATAGCTCTAGTTTTCCAGGCCCCCTGACTCTTAGTACGAAGACGGGTTTCAACTCGAAATGCCACCTATTCCTTTTCTCCAGTGATGCTGCCTGACCCGCTGAGTTACTCCAGCATTTTGTGTCTATTTTCGGTACAAACCAGCATCAGCAGTTCCTTCCTACACATGGTGCTTCATGGGGCTGCCGGGTGTGTAGATTGAGGGGTGGTGCAACCTAAACCCACCCCCCCACCCCCTCCCCTCCCTCCGTCTTCCTTGCCTCCGCCATTTACCCTGGACTTCCCAACGCATGGAGTTGAAGTTGTCTATGCCGTTCTGAAAACCACTACATTGCTTTGAGCAATTATAGAGTCAGGGGTCGGTGACAAAAGTGTACATCTTCAAGGAGGCTTTGAGTACACCCTTGATTCACTACCTATGTCCACCTCATCATTTCTAAGTGTGTCAAAGCTCATAAAAGCCTGTCCATTTCTGGAGAGCCTGTGTCCAAAACGGTGGCCTGCCCAGCTAAGTGCAATGAGGACCTCAGTGTACCGAAGAACCGACTGAGCACCACATGGAGCTGTCCCCATTATTCACACAGTGAGCTGTGCTTACATTCTTATGATAATTTGGCAGCTAGCTAGTAACTTTACTTCACATTCCTCTCTGCATCGCCTCCCAGCCAGTTACAGAGAATCACCTCAGGAGGTCAAGGAGTGGGTTGCTTCAGTCAAACAATAGCTGGATTGGTGATGATGGAAATGGAAGGGAAGACATTTTCCAGCCTCTAAAGGTCAGTAAGTTGATTCAGAAATCAAAAATGTACCCAAAATGAGAACTATTGAAATAGACAACAGTTGACAGAGGTTAATGGCTGGAAATTAAATGATTTGAAGTTTAAATGATAATTAGCTAATTTTTTACATCAAAATTTCCAGGAGGCCTCCATGCTCCTTATTCTTACATATCGCAATTGAATATCTAATAATTAATAGCTGAATTATACTTTTGTAAATCTTTATCAGTTAATTCATGTTACACTATTTTTCTCATATATTAAAAAAAAATCAAAGTTCAACATTAATATTACATTTTATTTCACAAGCATTTGTTTGAAGAGCTGAAACACAAGAAATGCTCATCTCCATTTGCTCCTTTTGTTGAACTTTGTGTCTGGAATGGGTCCTTAAGATGTTGATAAGTATAGAACAAAAAAACATTGAGATGTAGATTACCATCTGATCCAGCTTAATCCATCTGGTTTACTTGTAATGTCACCCTAGATGTCAAACTACTGGAATACTATTGAAGAAATGGATACTATGATTTGGTTAAAGTGTAGCAAACAAATTTCAATATGATTAAATGTGAGGCCATCCACTTTGGCTATAAAATGGGTATTCCGGAGTATTTTAAATTATAAAAAATTAGAAGTAACAATGACCAAGGAGACTTGGGAGACCTGTGTGTGGCACAGTGGTGCAGCGGTAGGGTTGCTGCCTTAGTGCGCCAGAGACCAGAGTTCAATCCTGACCACTGCTGCTGGCTGTATGGAGTTTGCACGTTCTTCCTGTGACCATATAGGTTTTCACCGGGTGTTCCGGTTTCCTCCCACATTCCAAAGACCAGTAGGATTGTGGGTTAATTGGCTTCTGTAAATTGTCCCTCGAGTGTAGGAAGGAGCTAGTGATTGGGGTGATTGTTGGTCGGAGCGGAATCAGTGGTCCGAAGGGCCTGTTTCCACGCTGTAAGTCTAAACTAAACAAAACCCACATGCACAAATAATCTAAATATCATGAACAAGTATAACAAATATTCAAAAGCTCTAATGGAAAACTGCCCTATACATCTGGAGGACAACCCACACAGTAATGCAATAGCTGTCAAAATCCCTGGATATATGATATTAGGGGTACATAGAACATTTAGGCACCTTAAGTTATGAAGGATAGATTAGGCTTGAAGCGATGGATTTAGGAGAATGGAGTCCAAGGGTTTATTTGTATGCAGTGATTATACAAATAGGAACTCTGGGATTTTCAAGTTTAACCAAATTTACTATCAATAATAGGGAAATAATGGAATGGCTGGAGGGAAACAATTTCTGTTGGTCATGGTCTAACGGAATCAAGGGTTATGGGGAGAAAGCAGGAATGGGGTACTGATTTTGGATGATCAGCCATAATCATATTGAATGGCAGTGCTGGCTCGAAGGGCCAAATGGCCTTCTCCTGCACCTATTTCTGTGTTTCTATGTTTTTTTGCTTTCACAAATGCTGCTTGACCCACGGAGTTCCTGCAGCATTTTGTTTTTTGGTCCAGATTCCAGCATCTCCAGTCTGTGTCTCCATTAATTTTAACTCTTGGATTTATTGATTTTGCTTGTCTTAATTTGGGGAATCAAGGGATATGGCACGTATACTTATAGTACGGTCACAGATTAGCACTGATCCCATTGACTGGTGGAACAGTCCTAAAGAGCCAAATTGCCTTCTGTTCCTACAATTCTTTGTTCCAACAACAATGAATTACAAACAAAAAGAAAAAGAAAAATTACACTTCAGGTATTGATTAAACTATTTATAGATATAGCTTCTATTGCAAATGCACGGGCTCTGTTCTTTAAAATCACATCTTGGGTATTATCTCCAAAGACCTACAGAACTGCATGAGATTTGCAGCAACTCGTTGATCATTAAAAATAATTTAAGAATTTGCACTCACACTGTATTAGTGTTATTTAAAAATATTATTTCCATACTGCCAAAATATTCCATTGTAATTATGAACATTAATTCAACTCTAAATGGTGGCAGTAAAATTATGAAATCTTTTTTTATTTTACATTGTAAGATGATATATCAGCCTATGCATTTAAATTTATAGTTTAAAACAAAAATACTTAATTTAAACTGCATGTAATGCATATAATGACAAGATAGACACCATTGTATGCAGATGCTCTGGCTGAACAACTTCTAATGTGCAGTAATGTAGAATTCTGTAATGTGCAGTGTCGTAGAACTGAAAGAGTTCATGGATTGCAAATCAGTAGTTGCTGGCCATAGCAATAAACTGCCCCAAATCAAAGTGTAATAACACAAGTAGACACAAAGTGTTGGAGTGACTCAATGGGTCAGCCAGCATCTCTGGAAAACATGGATAGGTGATGTTTTGGGTTGGGGCCCTTCTTCAGACTCAAGAAGGTCCCAAACCAAAACGTCACCTATCCATGTTATCCAGAATTGCTGTATGACGCACAAGTTAACATACAAGTTATCCAGCACTTTGTGTCTTCTTTTGTAAACCAGCATCTGCAGTTTCCTTGTTTCTAATCTTGTAATACCATTAAATAGAAAGCCAATTGCCTTTATCTTTTAAAGGCTTGAGTTTGAAACCCAATCAATGGAAGGCACTTCATTCACAATGTTTTGTTTTTCTTTCTGGTTCTTGATATCTTTACTTCCAGATTCATATCTCCAAGAGATACCATCCCCTGTCACTGCAGTTCAGTGTCATTGGGGCTCCTTGTTATACCGTAGACTGCTTGATTGTTTTACTCCAGACATCAGGACTGTAGATTATGTCAGATTTCCCTTCCCTGATTGTATTTCACTGCAACTTCCTCCAGATTTTATCACTCTTCGCATATTACAAAGGACAAAGTTTGTATAATTTAGTGCTGAAGCAAACCCATTTTTCAATGAACACCTAAATATACCGCTTTGTGGTCTTAATAACACAAGGAAAAGGACTGGTATGTCATTAGCATTTAATTGTAATACTTATAGTAACTTGCTTAAATATTGCCAAAGAAACATGCAATGGCCACTTCTGTAATTTCTCTTCTTCATGATACCTCATAATCCAAATCATTTATTTTATTGCATCATTTATCCTATATTAATCCATGCAAGGCTGCTCAAAGATCCACACCAGAGACTTGAATGGATACATCTAATCTGGAACGGCAATATAACTCTAGTGAATGCTGCATTGACAGGGGGTGAATTTATTTGTGAGGTGAAACTAAAGGCTTTATCACCTCTCTAATATGGATGTAAATAAAACCCCAACACTATTTTTGAGAAGGGGTCAAGGAAAGAATGTTCACGTTGCGGCCTGTTTCAACCAATCTTTCCACCATCATGCACAAGAAGCGACAAGATAGACACCATTGTATGCAGATGCTCTGGCTGAACAACTTCTAATGTTGTGTGTGGACTCACTAAGAAGATTTTTGAGAACCAAAAAAAAATGCGCTTAAGAAACTCAGCAATCCAGATAGCATCTGTAGAGGGACAAGGACATTTTGAGTCTGAAGAAGGTTCCTGACCAGAAATGGCATCTGTCCATTTCCCTCCACAGACGTTGCCTGACCTACTGAGTTCTACCAGCACACTGTTTATGCTCCAGATTCCAGCATCTACAATCTCTTGTGTCTTCATCAATAAAAATCAGATTATCTGATTGTAAGCACATTGCTGTTTGTGGGAACTTGCAGTGTTTCCTAAATTACAAGAAGAAGAAGAACAGTTCATCAACCAGAACATTCTTTTGAATGTCCAAAGGTTTTGAAAGGTGTTCTGTAAATGCATTTTTTCAATCTTTTTTTAAAACATCAGTTTCGATCAATATTTGGAAATTAACAACTATGGTACAGCACTTCATATTTGTTAGATAGATTTGAAAATTGATCCCAAAATGTTTGTCACATTTGCTCATATTTAAGGGTGAACTTTGTGATCGCTACAGTAATGAACGTCAGTGTTGGAACTGAAAAGCTTTGGTCTATTTATCACCTCGTCTCATCACTGCAGTATTCACAGGTTCTGGAATGTAAAAGAAACCTCAAAGTAAAGCTCCCTTACATTGTTCCAACTAAAGATGCTAACACAAGCCTCAGCACAACATCCTCCTCAACAGAAGATAGACTCAAAAAACTGGAGTAACTCAGCGGGACAGGCATCATCTCTGGAGAGAAGGAATGGGTGACGTTTTGTGTTGAGACCTTTCTTCAGATCCGTCTTGACCCGAAACGTCACCCATTCCTCCTTTCCAGAGATGCTGCCTGTCCAGCTGGGTTACTCCAGCTTTTTCTGTCTATCTTCGGTTTAAACCAGCATCTGCAGTTCCTTGACACGACGTGGGGGGACCGCTGTGAGGGAGGTGGGGGGGAGGACAAAAGGAAAAGTTGGCGTGCTTTGTAACTTTGTCTCGCAGTAGGTGGCTGCTATCTGTCTACATTCGGCATGCAAGCAAAGTATTACACTGTGCCCAGTCACATGTGACAATAAAGTATTCCATTCCATTCCATTCTTACGCATCCTCCTCAACAGAACATGGTAAAGGAATTCAGGAGAGTGATCAGAGAGTGGGACACACCACCATGGATTAATTGATGTGAATGACATCTATGCATTTACAGGAAGCTAGAGATGCAAAAGAGCAATACAGGAACAATATGGTTATACCTATCTAACTTAGCATTAGACAATAGGATCCCATTGGCAATAGGATCCCAGAGTAATCACAACTGTCCCATTCCCACTGTAACTCTGCAACTTATTCCTTATGTTTCACCTATAATTTTTTCTTTGGTTCTTTTGCAATATGTTTCCAATAATTCATTGCAGCCAATTAACCCACCAGTACATTATTGGGATGTGGGAAGAAACAACTTCTAGGGAAAATGAGCAAATTGCACACAAACAGGACTGGAGGTCAGGCTTGAACACTGCAAGACACTAGCACCAATGGCTAGAGGGAGTTTGCATGGAGCAACAACAATAATATTGACTGGCTGGTCTAACTACCCTGCACATGGACTGTATGTTCGAGGGAATTCTAATCCAAACCACAGCTTATGACAGGGGAAATTGAAGGCTTGAAAATGGTTATTTTTAGGATGATTGATTCATTGATTCATTGGTGGATAAACTCTGAAGAAGGATGTCAGAGGCTGTCAGTTCCACAACTAGAAGTGCATGTGAATTCACATGGATGTATTTAATGGGAGTAACATTCAACTGTGAAATGGCACAGACTGTCACTGCAATACAGTCTGCGCAATTTTCCTCATCATTGATTTCACTGGAGAGGCAAATCAGGTGATTCATATAACAGTCAATCTATTACTGCCAAAATTAAATATTATGCTGGTAATTGGCATAGAAAACTTCACATGGTCCATGATGAATAACTGCCGTTTGAGAAAAATTCTATTTCTCAACTCAGGCATACCTCTGGCCTTGATTGAGAAGTTGATAATCATCCCCAATCAAACATCCTTTTGTACCATGGCTACACTTCCATTTGGAAATTAACCCTTTTTTAAAAATTAAAACATATAATCTAGACAAAATAAACAATAACATGATCAGAGCAGTAATTTAATATTTTGCTGTTCCACTGTTGATCATAAATAATCAATCTATAGTATTCACAGATTCAGTTCCATAAATTATGGTCTGATAACTCTCTGCCAATCATTCATTTTTCTCTAATTATTTATGGCACCCTCACTACCTCAGTGTGCATAAAAACTTCCATTGTTCAGGAGAACAGCATTACTATTTTTCCTCCCAGTTAAGAAAGAATTTAACAGTGTCTTGTTCATGATATCTGTCCCATTAAGGCTTCAAACCTTGCAATTGTTTTCATCTACCCATTGCAGGCTTATTGATTTCAATGGTTACAAGCTTCAATGTGTTTGGTTTCAGGTTGCTGATATTTTGGATATGTTCTTTGCTATTGAATAGGAAATGGAAGCTGGGCTATACAACACTAGAGCGTCTTAATACCTTAAGCAGTTCCCTCTTTGAGGCTACAATGCCATCATGGCACTTAGGTTTCCATCTTACATTTCTGCTTTGCTCACTACTTGGTGCCAAGGAACAGCAAACACAAGAGCTCTACACACAAATAAACTGCTCCCAATTAACACTACCGATGGGCCCCAAGCTGTCTGAAACAAGTGAACCTTTTAGCTGAATAATTCAGGATACAATAAAACAAATAAACCTTTCTTGCACTGAAACATATCTGTTCAAATTCTGTTTCTTGGTTCTCCCAACTCAGTTCTTTCAGAACAACATCCTTTCTTTTTGGCACTTTGAAATGTTACATATTTGACATTGCTGTGCGAGCTTTCTATCTTCAACAACTGTTGTGCACCCTGAATTAAGTCATTGTAAGCACTTTTCCTAAATTTGGAACGCAAACATTTAAACTTATATACATGGGCCAGGCTATGCCCAAATGCCCAGCAGAGATCACTGCAGCATTTCTGATATCACCTGAAGCCAAATTAAATAGCCCTCAAACACCCCTGATGGAAGGTAAAGCCGGGATGGACTCCTGTCTCCATTAGATTTTAACAGTAAATATATCAGGAAATGTAAAATCCATTGAAACTGAAGGAAATAAAACAAATATTTTTTTAAAATTGGTAAATGAATTGAAAGATATAAAAGCTCCTAGAAATAATTTTTAAAAAAAACTGTAAATTAAAACTAAATAATTAAAAAATAATGTTGTTGCCTCTGTGCCCAAAATCAGTTGCCTGTAACCCCATCGAAAACAGATCTGACCTGGCAAAGAAGTGCAAATTCTCTAGGGTAATATTCTGGAATTCCAACAAAACTGGGTCCAGCTATTGAGACCCCCCCCTCCCAAACTGTCAGCATCTCCTGGACATATACATCTGCCAACATGTGTGTATCAGCCCAGGAATAACCAGTTTGACTTGCTGAATGGCGGTGGTTTCATGTAGAACCACTGGCCACAGCCAGCAGGTTCTTGCTCACAATTACACAGAGTCTCAGCACTTCTTGGAGTATCTTAATAACCATATCTGTCATGCACTTTCACCTTGATTCAGCAATCAATGAGAGACAACTTACTCTCACAGAAGGCCCTGATCAAATCAGCAGATTAGTATTGATCTCTGTGCATGCCTACTGATACCTTAAGCAATCAAGCAGCTGGGCTCATTACATGACGATACTGTAAATCAAAAAGGTTGAGATTTCCAGTTATTTTGTTAAAATATTCTTCAACTCTCTGGTATTTAGGGAATGACTGCACATTTACAAAATACAGTTTCAGTTCTAACAAGGAAATTACAATGATGTTAATTACAAATATTGACTGTTCCAATTAATGTTCTGATGATCTTATTTTTTTCAATAAATGAAGATGCTAACAAATAGTAATCTCAAAACTTTGCGTTCATAACTTCATAAAGTTCAACAAATGTAGCCTGCAGTAATGTTTGTGAATTTTATGAAGTTGTCATGAGACTCTGATTTAGTGAGTTCAAATTGTTTCCATTGCTATGGAGAATCAATTAGAACTCACTGAATCATATCCGTGCAGGGCATAAAAGAGTACACCTTAGTTGCACAATTTTCTTCATTCCTACAGATACTTCCCTCTCTGTGTTGCACAGAAGCAGAAAGATTATGACACTTCAACAGGCTCAGAGCCGCTGATTTTCTTGCCTCAGGACTTTTTTATGTGTAGGACATCTCCTGGCTGAATCTTATCCTATGTGACATGATAAGGAAATGCAAGTGTAGCATTAGGCTTGTTGCTTGCCAAGTTACTCTCCGTCTGGAAAGGAACCTCAAACACCAGCTGAGGTATATCGGCTAGAGGTCCTGAAGTCTAAATATCCCTTGGAAATGAAAAAAAATCTGCACTTCAGTGAATCTCAGTCTTCAGACACTCGATATTGCCTGAAAGTAGTCATCCATTTTCTCCAGAGAAGGTGTTATAGAGACACAAGGGACTGCAATGCTGGAAGCTTGTGCAAAACACAAAGTGCTGGAGGAGCTCAGGAAGACGTGTCCTGACCTGAAACGCCATCTGTCCATTTCCTCCACTGATGCTGAATGATTTGCTGAGTTCCTCCAATATATTTAGTATTTGAAGGCTGGGTTGAATACACAAGTATTTAGTATTTTTAGTATTAGAGCTGGGTTGAATACACAACTGATTTATAGTGTCACGGGTACAGGTCTCTCTCCCTCCATTTATACTTCTTATTCATGCATGGGAACTTCAGAAATTCTGGACCCAAAAAGGCCAGGTGGTTCTCTGTCCTCACATCCAGATCTCTGAATCAAATATGATTATTACCTAAATGGATATTAATAGTCGTAGATTTTTCATATAGTGGAATGCGGAAACCATCAACGAGCTATGATTCGGTTAGGTGATAAAGCTGAAAGTAATACCAAGTGAGAGTAAAGTAGACAAAGGTTCCTGAGCAAACACAAAAGCCTGTTGAATGGCTTTTTCAGGTGTAAATGCAATGTTAGTATAAGAGCATTGAGCATGTACAAATGCAATGATGTGGAGTTAATACCATATACTGAGCAAATGATTGTGCATGGTATAAAGATCCAACCAATGTACTGTGGTCACAGCAGAGCTGAGACAAATCAATTCTCACCGTAAAGATCAATCACAGGTTTGTGAGATAGCGAGGGTGAACAAAAAGCTTCAGATTTCAAATTAAAATTAGTTTGGAGCGAATTAAATTATTCTCAGTGTATCACTCTAATTAATTTAAATTTGCTTTCTTGCATCATAAGATCTTATAATGCCATTATGTATGTTATGAATACGGCCTAAAAGCTCAATATAACACAAACCTTTGTTGTCACTACTACAGTTATTCTAGTTTTCAAATATTTACTCGGTATTCAAATGGTCCACTATGACTGGGTGAATTTTGATAAATGTACAGAATTTTTTATAATGGCGGCAATAGGCTATCCAAAAGAAGGTGCCATTAATAATGGAGATATGATAGATTGCAAATGTGGATTATTTGGTGTGCTGGAGGAACTCAGTGGGTCAGGCAACATTTGCTGAAAGAAATGGACAGATGACATTTCAGGTTGATTCCCTTCTCAATATTAGCATTGTTCCTTCCTTTCTCATTAAACTTCTTCTCTTCCATTCTTTTTTCTATCACGTGCTTAACCAGCTTGAATGAATCAAAGAATGAATTACATGCTGGTAACAAATTCCACATCTCAAGCAGAATACCCTATCGGATTTATCAATGGCTACCTTACATTCATGAGCCCTGTTTTTTGGACTTTATCTTACATGTGAAGCATTGTCATTGCCTTAATCTTTGCAAACACCTGCATCAGGTCACTTCTCTTTTCCATGGAATACTTTCACAGTTTAATGAATAAAGAGTACATATATTACTGCATTCAATTACATACTCGAAGGAATTACATAGACTATTCAAAGTCCTTAGATCTCCATGAAATGTAAGTACACAATCATTAGTATATGCAGAGTGCCATAGAAGGAAGGATGAAATTATAACAAACGAGGCTAATATGACTCAAATATCAGGCAGCATCTTTTTCAGAAATTATAATTTACCAATCATTATTTTCAAATGCTTTTTTGTTCTTTCCTGTTTTAGGTATAGCAGTGTAGACAAGAGTTTGGAATGTATCAGAACAAATTTACTCTGACTAGGAATATTGAAGATGAGAACATTTTCAGCCATCTAGTATGTGGGCTACAATTACCATCAAACAAATTAGTTAGTACATTGTGGCGCTAGGGTGGTTGAAACCCAATTTGCTACTTTCCTTCCCTTCCTCATGTTGGTGACCTTGTCCTGACAAACTCTTGAGTCCAAATCCCCACTGACTTGGGCATCAAATTTGCAAATTGTCCGAAGCTCAGATGACAAATAGCGGATGCTATCAGGATTTACTCAGTCCTTTTCCACCCCTAGAAAATGTAAACTAGAATATTGTAGGAACACAATAAGGTTAAACTACCAAATTTACAATTTTTTGTTCATTTTCAATATACTAAAAAGTAAGTCACAATCTGACCCGCTGAGTTACTCCAGCTTTGTGTGTCTATCTTCGGTTTAAACCAGAATCTGCAGTTCCTTCCTTCACAATTTCAATATATTTTAAGAAGAAACACAAGATATTCACAGAGAAAATGGAGAAACAAAGAACTGCAAATGCTGGTTTATACCAAAACTAGTTACAAAGTGCTGGAGTAACTTAGTGGGACAAACAGGATCTCTGGAGAAAAAGGATGGGTAACGTTTTGGGACGGGACTCTTCTTTAGTCTGAAGAACAAGAAGCTGAGTTACTCCAGCACTTTGCATCTATCTTAGATACAAAATATTAACACTCTCACTCATACTTTGAAGATCATCTGACTGTAAGTGGAATTAGATAACTTTAAGTGTGTTTGGAAACAAACTTGCTTCAATCTGTTAATATCGTTATATAGCAACATTGTCAAGTTTTCACATGTCAATTTCTTCCTCTTTCTCATTGATCACATTCATAATATAGTTTAGTTCAGCAATTCTGCTTTAAGGGAGCATGACAAATATCTCTAACAAAAACCATTAGATTATTAAAAAAATAAGTGTTCTTTAGTGAAGGACATCTCACAATGAAGACCAAGGTGTGGTCGGAGTGAGGAAAGTGAAAATAGAACCAGTGAGAAGAGCGAGAAATTTTGAATAACGAGGTTGAAAAATATTGTTGAAGCAATCAATTCTAACTGTGATATACTTGCAACATTTGTCTGACACTAGCTATGTAATTATCCATTCTCCAAGACCTAATGACACCCCAGTGAACACAACAATGGCAAGAAAGTCAGTAATCAAGGATCACAGACAGTTCTCTCATATGATTCAAGGACATGTCTGTCGGACCAGCGGTAAAGAATAGAATGCTTTCAGAGAGGATCGATGTTTTAACAGGCACCCAGTGGTCAGACGAAGGTTGAAAAAATATTTCTGATGTTAAAACTAGAGGGAGAAAAGAAAGGGGTGCACTGAGATCATACAGCAAAAACATTGTATAAATAATATTGTCAGAATCTGGAGTTACGAATACAAAATATTAGGAAAGCAGGCCAGGTTACGACACTCTTCTCAGTTACAACAGGCAGCATGTAACAAATTACTTCCTAAGCGATAAAAAACCCTTGAAATATTCTATTTCAGATATAGAATTACGCAAGTGCTCTAAGCACTTATTCTGTCATAGAAACTCAACTATTAAACGTGATCTGTGCTTATAATGCTTTTTGAGTGGTCCAATGAATGAAAGATTGACAGAATTATCTTTGCAACAGCTTAAGTGGAACCATTTTATCAAACATGCAAAGGATTTTCCAAATTAGTTTGTTTGCTTCAGACCCTCTACTGGCATGGGAGCAATAAGTGTTGAATTATGTTGAGCCTCTTTTTGTTTTATTTGGAAGTGATTTGATTTGTTTGGAGAATATAAATGTGCAAATGTTTATCTCTATGATGTTACTTTTCTAGCTGACTCATGGAGGGTTATCTAGGGATCTGTTTCAAGACCTCCAATTACTTTAAAAGCAATATTTCAGTGTGATTGGGTGACATATTGTGTCTTCTTGAAGAATCTTTACCAGACACTATTCAACGTTAAAGAATAAGCAGTTTCCACAGCTTTCCTGAAGAATTTGCTATACTTCCAAATATCTTCACTTCCTTGCTAAGATATAGTATATTATCCTTAATAATCAGTGTGGCATTAATGTGTGGCATTAATGTAAAAGGAGATGGAGTGTATATTTCTCATCGGTAATTACCAGTGAGAAGGATATGGAAGTAAGGGAATTATGTTATCTTATCAATCCAATTTCCTCCGTTAATTCCTTGCAAACCATTCCCTCTCACATTTGCCCATCTTTTCCCTCCCGGATCACCTATCACCCACCCACATGTGGGATAATTTCCAATCCCAATTAGCCCTAACAACCAGGATGTCAATGGGATGGGGACAAAACTGGATCACAATTTTAGCTATGACAAGGACAACCTGCAAACTGTTCACAGAGAGCATTTGAGGTCAGAATTAATTCCAAGTCACTGGAGCTAAGAACCAGCTTGACGACAGGTGGCCCAACTGAGCCTCTCTACTTTGAGGTGCTGGTGGCATTGCGGGCACGAGAGTGGGCCAGCCTGCAGACTTTCCGTGAGTGCCAACAATCATTGACCCCTGCCATGCGCACATAAAAATTCCCCCAAATAACCCAATTCTTTCCTTAACAGGAATCATTACCGCCCCCCGCCTTTTCTGATGTGAATCATGAGAAGTGTTCCTTGATCATTTACGTCCCGTTTTTGGTGAATGCACAGGCACCTTTGTGGCCAGGAGCACCAAACTGCCAGCATTGCCATATGGATGAA
Source organism: Okamejei kenojei (assembly GCA_035221665.1). Classification (NCBI taxonomy): domain Eukaryota; kingdom Metazoa; phylum Chordata; class Chondrichthyes; order Rajiformes; family Rajidae; genus Okamejei; species Okamejei kenojei. The sequence continues at coordinate 20,221,421 of CM069159.1, forward strand.
CCCTGGGGGATAAAGACTACTTCCAAGTCCATAGTCCTCAATCTAATGTACTTTCCAAATGCAGCTGTTGTAGTTGGGCTCCAAAAGCACATGTACCAACATTATAATGGTAGATACAAATGCTGGAGAAACTCAGCGGGTGAGGCAACATCTATGGAGTGAAGGAATAGGTGATGTTACTGGTCGAGACCCTTCTTCAGACTCCATAGACACTGCCTCACCCACTGAGTTTCTCCAGCATTTTTATCTACCTTTGATTTTTCCAGCATCTGCAGTTCCTTCTTAAACATTATAATGGTAGTCCTGCCGTTGTGTCAAAATAAGGTTCTGCAATGAATCAAGTGGGAATGTCCTGGAGTTTTACATCCTGCAGCCACAGAGTTTTCCTGCCTCTCTGTTGTGCAATGCTCTGTTTGCCAAGTCCAGATTACACACATCGTCAGATGAAGAACAGCATGGACACAAAATCTTGGAGTGTCTCAGTGGGACAGGCATCATCTCTGGAGAGAAGGAATGGGTGACGTCTCGGGTCAAGACCCTTCTTTAGACTGAGCTGCAGTTCTTCAGAAGAACAGCATGGAACAGCAGGAACACAAGTCCGTGTCCAAAAAGCAGGAAGGGGTACAGGAGCAAGAGGATGGAGAAAACTATCAGGCAGTCATTGCAGAACATCAGCCTCATCTCCTGTACTCCTGAGGAGAGAGGCAATGATGACATGGGCAATAAGGAACTCCCAGAGAGAAGACCCTGCTGTCTTCAATCCAGACAATGGACCAAATCCATAATGCAGTCCTTAATAACCACATAGCTCATCAATAATCAGAGAGCGAGACCAGATGATGCATATACTTCCAACTCCTTTGCACAGTCACCTGCACTGGTCCTAACACACCAGTCAATTAATTCCTAATCTAATCATATGCAACAATTGTCATTGCTGGTGTGAGATGATCATGATATTTCTTGTGAGGATTAGCAATTTATTTTTGCTTTGCTTAAATGCGTTTGGATTCTCACAGCTGGAGAGAACATCTGGAACCATTTCCTGCCAGGAACTTCCCACTGGATCGTCTTGGTACACAGACTCTCCCTCAGGACATGCATCTCAGTTCTTTGGACATCAATGCCTCTTTCCATGTAAACTCCCTCTCTCTCTGCTCCATGGTGGTTTTAATGCTAGTTGTTGGTATCTGGCTGGAAAGGTAAATGTGTCATTTAGGGCTGATGCCTGTCTTAGGTTGCTATGCAGTAGGTGTTTAAATGATCCCCATCCTGGTCAGAACCACAGAATTAAAGGTTCCATTTTAGTAGACGCTACTAGGCAGAGACTGCGCCAATATTTTTCATTTCCTTTTTAGTTAATTGCGCTAAATTTCACATGGGACCCAGTTCAGTGTAACCTGAAATGCAAAGACTGTTTAACATGCTAAAATTCCGTTTTTGGGTATTAGGTAGCTAATGAAGTACTTTCACAGGAAGTGGATAATTTATAAGAAAAGCTTCAATGAAATCAGTGCATTAACAGTTAAAACAGCAGGGAATGGAGGGATATGGATCAGGTGCAGGCTGATGAGATTAGATGAATTTAGCATCACGTTTGGAACAGATATTGTGGGCTGAAGAGCCTGTTCCTATTCTGTACATTTCTATATTCTATTTTCTTATAATGATCAGATTATTTGTATTTAACAGTGATAAAAGAAGGATGAATTTTGGGTGATAACAACAAAGTGAACACCCTATTTAATTTTCCCAAACAGTGTTTTAGGATTAAAAAAAAACCCAAAGTGCTGGAAAAGCTCAGCAGGTCTGACAGCAACTCTGGAGAACCTGGATAGGGACATTTCAGGTTGGGCCCCGTCTTCAGACTCAAAATATCAACAATCCATGTCCTCCAGAGATGCTGCTTGATCTGCCGAGTAACTACAGCACTTTGTGTTTTTTTTTGTGTAGACCGGCATCTGTAGTTCATTTTGTCACCTTAAGATATTTTATATCTCCTTAGGTGATAGAACAGACCAGAGATTTACATCCCAACCATATGATAATGCAGAATGTCTCAATACTGTACCAGAAAGTCAGCCTGGATGATGTGTGCAAATCTCAGGGCAGGGAATTAATCATAATATTTGACTCAGAATTGATCACGAAAGCTGAAGTTTGAGTCATGCTGACAAGAAGTGAACTGCGGACATTCCTGATTTGAACGGTTCACCATCACATGGGGCTTTTATCTGAACCACCTGTGAATTTAGTTCATGGAAAGTATGCATAGTGCTTTATTTCAAAGAAAACAGAAAACTCAGGAGTTAAAATATTTGAAAAACCTGAAGAGCTCTCAATGGAAAAATAAGAAAGAAGTGCTGATTTTATTTCTAGGTTGAAATTTCCTAAGAACTGTGCAGTGAAATTATAGCTGCTCTCCTCGGGTAACAGCGAGTTTCCCGACAGTCAGGAAAACAGACGCAATATTGTCTGCCTCACGCAAAATAATCCTGTTACCAAAAATGTATGTAACTGAGAAGACACAGGAGACCAGTAACATTTGGCCTTTAAGGATCAGTTCAATTAGTACCAACTTTCTCTTGCAAATTGAAGTGTGATATGATCTTTTCCACATTGCCATCTTTCTCAGGCAAACCCAATCTTTGGTGATCTTCTCAGATCCCTACTGAATAGAAATACTTTCTTCAGGAAGAAGGGAAGATGCAAATAACTCCAGGCGAAGACTGCTATATTGTTGAGGGATAGGCACTGGAGGCCCAAATGTGTCATCGATACTGTTGCCCGGCTTTTGTAGAAACATTGAAATTCAATTAATTGTGGTCCAGAAAGTTGAGAAGAGATATGGCAAACACAATGGTTGTAAATGGAGCTGACAAACCTGGAAATTAGGCCAAAAAGTGAGACAGCGGGAGCCTGAAAGCACTGGCTGAAACATTGCTGCAATTATTGATTAACATTGCATGAACCCTTGAGAGAAAAGTTACAGGAGCAAGGAAAGGGCACAGCAAAGATACACAGCAAAGAAAGCACAGATGATAAAATTTGTTCTCATTGCACTGAAACAGAAAAGGTTAAGTTAGGTTTTCAAATATAAAAATGTTTTGCAAGGGTAAATACCGGAGGGATATTTGCAAAGATAGCAAATAATCTGAACTGAGATCCAAAAGAAAATAGAAGCCTGAGGAAATTTTAGGATGAAAAGTTATTAAAACACTGAATATTTTATTACATGTAGCTATGAAAGCAGATATTGGAATATAATATAGAAGGTAGCAATTAACAGGAGAAAATATACAATAAAACCAATAATGAGGTGAATAATAGTTAATCAACAACTGACGGCACATCTGGTGAAATTGAATGATATTGCAAATCTCATGACTTGTTGACACAACCCTTTGAAATTTCTGCTTTAAGGGTTTTTTTTTGTCCTTTGTCAAGCTTACCACCCACTGCCACAGCAGATGTAATACAGATTTACTGATTGTAAATCTATTGTGTTAAGTGAGAATAAGATATATACTGGTAAATTTGCAGTTCATTTCATGATTAAAATAAGTGTTATGAGAACATTTATTTAAAGGGGTAAATTACAAAAAGAGCGTAATATAAATATCATCCTAGTAATGCACCCACACATTTTGAGATAATTTACAGAGACCAGCTTGATGTCCAGCATACTCATCAGTGGGAATGGTGAATTATGGCCACAGTTTCTGATTTCTCATTGTAAGGGTAAGGTCCCCATTAGGGATATGGATTCAACTCATTACATATCACAACTTGAAGGTCCAAACATCAAGAGCACCCAGGGAGTTCATCTTTTCACATTATTTTGCCAGATCCCCTGATTGTGCTGGTTTGCAAGTTACTATTTGGCTGTGATGTCAGTGACAGACTGTTAGATTAAAGGCAATAAACATTCAAGAGTCAAGATTAATCAAAAGTGTTTTATTGTCATATGTCCAGAAATGGAACAATTAAATTCTCACTTGCAGCAGCACAACATATGTCAGGGCTTATGGGGAGAAGGTAGAGAATGGGGTTAGGACAGAGAGGCAGAGTAGACTTGATGGGCCGAATGACCTAAGTCTGTTCCTATCACTGAAGACATGTAAACATAGCACTTTGTAAAACCCATAATAAATTACGAAAAATGCTCAGGATATAAATATATAATTATAAAACAAACAAACAAACAAAAATAGTGCAAAGTCAAAAATAATGCCACCAAGTCTATGTTATTCAGAGTCTACTTGAAGGCTGTTAGGCTGATGGTTGTTAGGAAAAAGCTGCTCCTGAACCTGACCAATACAGTTTTTAGGCTCCTATACCTTCTTCCCAATGGCAGGAGTAAAAATTGAGATATAAATATTGTCCTTCCAGAAATGTTTCTGTTCTTAATCATTATTTCAGAATTGCTGCAAAAAGCTCAATTAGCATAATGCAATACTAAAGTGGCAAATGTAATTTGCAACCAGTAAGAAACATGGGAATTTTGTCAGTTCTCTTCTGTACATTGTCACGCTCTTGTACTTTTCAGAATGGGTTTTGTAGACTAAGAATACAGTGTTCATGCAAAGGTGAAGAAGATATACCAGATATTAATTTAATGATTTGGTCTGTCCCCTGAACTTTTGAAATGTAATTGTAATTGCGCTATAGTGTAATTAGATAAATATAGGAAGTAAGGACTGAAGCCAGAGCCTATAGGTGAATGTTCAGTCATCTGGTCCCTGCCATTTTATTTTCTGCTGATGCTGAATTTAATGAGTAAAGCTCTTTATGACAGTGAAGAAGAGAAAAGAAGCGTTCGTGTTCTCAAAGGAATTTGAATCTGATCGGTATCTGAATTACATTTGCAAATTTCTCCCTTAGCCAACACAGAAACCAGACTGTCATCAGAACCAGATTTCAGTTCCATTCTTGTGCCAGAGAAAAATAATTGTAAAGAGGTAAGTTAAAGCAACCAGAGAAGATGGGAAACGAATAGACTACGAGAGGATAAAGTAAAGGATTGAGAAATATAGACCGCTGGGCTTTGGAAACAGCTGAAAAAATATTTCATCTGATCTGGGGAAAATTTTCCTTGGTCTGCGTCCAGGACATAGGATTGTCTCAGTGAAGTGTAAACCAGTGGACTGGACAGTCCAGGTTCTTAGGTTAAAGTAATAGATACAATATTTCCTCATGTAAGTTACTAAGGTGGAGATCTTTACAATCACAAAATTGGGATCGAAATAGAATTAGATACATTTATTGTTGTAAAGAAATGCTGCAGGGGTTAGGGTTCATGATTAACCCATTGTCTTGACTTCAGTTGCAGGCAATAAATTGGTGCTGCCTCCTGATATCTTGGACTTGGGTGCAATCTTTCATTGACAGGACCTTTACCAGTCTGAAGAAAGGTCTCAATCCAAAACGTTGCCCATTCCTTCTATCCAGAGATGCTGCCTGTCCCGCTGAGTTATTCCCAGCATTTTGTGTCTATCTTCTGGACATTTACCCACAGACAATTCATCATGATTGGATCACTCCCCTTAAAGTGCTGGGGCAATCTAGATGCAGACAGTGGTGGCGATGACATCTTCATTACAGACTCTATCTTTGTTTAGATGAGGTGAGCAAAAAACAAGTGTTCCAGGTGACCTCACCAACACCCTGTACAACCATAACAAAATCTCCCTGTTCTTAAACTCCATCTCCCTGACTAGAGCCAAACAAACCATTTGTATTCTTAAGTCTTAAGCACCTGCCGACAAACTTTTTGTGATTCATGCAGAAGAACCTCTATATCTCTCTAAACATCGCTCATTTTCAGTATCTTTCTGTTTAGGTAATAATCTTATTTTCCAGAACTCTTATCAAGGTCCATAACCTCACTTCCTCAGAATCAACATCATTTGCCACGTTTTTGCCCAATCACTCAATCTATCTATGTCTCTTTGTAGAATCATAATGTCCTCATCACACCAAGCCATACTTTTCTAAATCTCTGGCCCTACATTTTTTTAAATCTCAGATACACTTGGTAATAGAGTCATAGAGTCATATTGTGTGGAAACAGGCCCTTCCACCCAACCTGCCCACACCGACCAACATGTCCCATCCACAGTCGTCCCACTTGCCTGTGTTTGGCCCATATCCCTCTAAACCTGTCCTATCTATGAAGAAGGGTCTCGACCCGAAACGTCAGCCCTTCCTTCTCTCCAGAGATGCTGCCTGTTCCGCTGAGTTACACCAGCATTTTGTGTCTACCTTTGATTCAAACCAGCATCTGCAATTCTTTCCTACACTATCTATGTACCTGTCTAATTGCTTCTTAAACATTGCAATAGTTCCTACCTCAACTACCTCCTCTGGCAGCTCGTTCCATACACCCACCACCCTTTGTATGAAAAAGTTACCCCTCAGATGCTTATAGAATCTTTCCTCACCTTAAACCTATGCCCTTTGGTTCTCAATGTCCCTTTTCTGGACAAGAGACTCTATGTTTCTACCCGATCTATTCCTCTCATGATTTTATACACCTCCATAAGATTACCCCTCCACTTTCTTCTATGATACCCTTGGCAATTTGATTCATCCAGTCAATATGTGGATTAAAATGTCTCATGAATATTGCATGAATATTGCAGTTCCTTGCAAACAGGTCCTAGACATCTCCCCATTTATGCTCTACCCTATCGAAAGGTATTTCCTTTCCACTTATTCATGATTTCAACTACAACCAATTCTATATTGCTATTCACCACCTCCATTACATAATACAAAACAATTCCGATACCTCTCTTGATAACAACACTATCCCACCTCCTTTCCCCTTTGGGAACATTGTTCTTTGGAAACATTATACAGCCTGGAATATTGAGCTAGTGGTCTTCCAGCTACTGTCCCTATAATGACTATTAAATCATATACACACGGTGCTATCTGTGCTGTCAATTCATCTTCCTTATTGCAAATGCTACATGCATTAAAATAAAGACCACAAAGGTTCTATTTTTTTCACTGCCTTCCAATTCTTTGCTATTTTTCAATATTATTCCCAATCGCCTCCAAGGAGAAAAGGTACACGACAGAGAAATCTGCATTGTTTTTGCAATATGCAGCTATCATGTTTGAATATCTGATACCGTGTGCCAGCTTCAGTTGTACGTTAAAGATTTGCAGCAGTATAATTGTCAGATGTTCAGCCACAGATGATGTGTCTAAGCTCTTGAAAGATGCGAGGCCACAACACCAAACTTATGGCAGGCAAAGATCATCGCCAATGTGACCTTCGTACACCTGGATCATCTGTTCGAGCCAAAAGCCAAAACCTGCAGTCTGTAATGAAGATGTCATTGACCTTCATAGTGCATAAAGATAGTCTTGTCCCATTCTCTTGTGTCATAGAGTACCAAGTGAGCATGGGTTGCAGAGACTGAAGACTTCTCCTGTGTAACTGCATACATACTGCCGATGAATACTTCATCTGGGAAAGATCACTTTTATGTAGGGAAAGATTTCACTAATGATTCCTTTATTCTCTAGCAGTCATACTGTCAATAACATTGCATGGTCGCACAGCTGGTAAAGCTGCTTCTTCACAGCACCAGAGACCCGGGTTCGATCTTGACATCAGGTACTGCCTGATTGCTGTTTGCATGTTCTCCCTATGACTGCATTGACCATCCAGGTGCTCTGGTTTCCTCCCATATCCCAAAGACATGTGAGTTTTTAGGTTAATTGGCCACTATAAAATGTGTAGGAAGTGGATAAAAAAGGATAACATATAACTGGCATAAACGGGTGACCAATGGTTGATGTAGACTTGGTGGGCTGAGGCCCTGTTTCCATTAAAAACCCATTGCAGTGAGCCACTAGATGACTGACTGCTGATAAGAGTTTACTGACAAAGCTCTTAAATCAGATTCACAGGAGCACAACAGGCCAACGAGGAAAGTTTTGCTGCCACAAAGGCCAATATGCTACTGACATCCACAAACAACACTTCCATGGGCTGCATCATTCTCCTCAACGCAACAGGTATGAAGACCTCTAGCAGTATGTTAGTTGCTGTCCACCAGGTAGGCGTAATGCTGCTCAGCACAAGTTAGAAGAGCAGAAGGAATTGATGGAGTAGGAGAAATTATCACAGTAAGTGACGGGCATGGCAGCATCTCTGGAGAGAAGGAATGGGCGACGTTTCTGGGCGAGACCCATCTTCTCGACCCAAAACGTCGCCCATTCCTTCTCTCTCAGCCACACTTGCTGAGTCACTCCAGCATTTTGTGTCTCCCTTCGATTTAAACCAGCATCTGCAGTTCTTTCTTACACAGTAGGTGGCGGCATGGGAAGGGGATTGGAAGTGCAAGCTGTAGCCTCTTTAATCCCATTCTCAAATAATTTAAAAGCAAAACTCCCCCATAACCTTTGATTCGCCATCAGTGCTGCATGACTTACCTTTTCTCGATCTCGCCAAAACCTTTGCAAAGTCACATTCAGAAAAAAAAGCCCAGAAAGTACCTAATCCAATCAGTCTTCATAAATCCAATTATTATAAATGCACACAAAATAATAATTAACCTTGGGACCGTCCTCAGTATCTGTCCTCTGTGAGCTTTTGGTTCCGACTATTCTGAGGTTTCCTGATGACCAGGAGACCAGATAAAGTCCAAGTATTCCTGACCACCTGATCCCACTGCTTCAAGAGCAGTCCGAGAACACTCGCCCAACAACCTGCAGCAGTCACACGGATATTCTGCCTGTGTCTTGAACCACAACCTCTAACGCATTGTCAAAAAATGTTAATGTTGCCTCGGCCTCCTCTATGGTTCAACCATGCCTCTATTATGTTGCAGTCCAGACTCAAAATACTCCTGCCATTATTTGCAGTCACGATACATTTCCCCTTTTAAGAGGTGTGGATTATCTTACGGTAGTGCCAACCAGTCAAGTATTTGGCCCATTGTTCATTGATGCTGGCCATCAGCAGCTCATCCATGGGGAACAAGTTTGCATTTTAGATCCTTGAGCTTCCTCTTCCTTACTGCAGAGGAAATGTTATCAGTGAATATCCTGCATCGTAATGAATGGACATGGGCTAATCTTGCACTGTATAATGGAGTTAGCCAATGTAACCACTGTTAGATGTATTTTACTTTGGTTTGCGGTGGCTGCTTGAAGTAATTCGACAAGGAAGCATAATTTTATCAGATAATAACAGTGATATCTTGATAACTAATATTGGATTATTATTTACCATGAGACTTATATTGATAATGTCACAACTGCATGCCTTAAATTATCTTATGAGCACCAAACTAGATTAGATAGTGGCACTTAGAGAAGTAATAGGTTCACGCCTTACTGCATGGATCTATCTTGAGCGTGAGGAGTTTTCCCAGTGGATTAGCTAATGTTCTGCACACAACCAACAACATCAAAATCAGATTAAATAGTACTTTATCCAGTTGCTGTTCAAGCAACCTAGCAAATGCACTGCAGTGTCTGTCTACAAAGGCACTTTGCTCCCCTCATTGTAGGCGAAATGTTCTGACACGCCTAGCCTATTCAATATTTTTCTCATAATTCAAGGCCTCTGATCCGGGGCCACATTGTAGTGAATCTCCTCTGCACTCTCGAGAGAGAAAAAAAGTCATATCCTCCATATAGTGTGGTAACCAGAACTCCAGTCAATACTCCAAGTGCAGTCTAACCAATGTTCTGTAAAGATGCAAGATAATGTCCCAACTTTTATATTCTATGCCTTGACTTATGAAGAGAAGCATGACAATGACTTCTTCACCACCCAATCTATCTGTGTTGATACATTCTAGCAACTATAGACTTGAACCCCCAAGATTCTTCTGTTCATCAACAGTCCTGAGTCATATAGTAAATATACATAAATACATATTTACAACATGCATAATATTGATATAGTATATAAATGTTACCTCTGCCACATTTCCTGCATAAAATAACAATATTAGGTAAAATCCAATCTTGTTAATAAAGATGCAAAACTCTACTTCTCGGCCCCAGCTATCTCGGTCCCTTGCAACTCTCATAGCAACCTGGGATAACATAGATTACATCAACCTGATTAACTCAACCTGCATTCAAAAATAGCTTAACTAAAAGTACACAAATTACATTCCACACTCCACTTGCACTTTGTCTATTTTATTTCTGGCATGTATTCGGCTAAACCTACAGCTTGCTTGTTTAGTGGCAATTTGTAGTAAACATCGGTCAATTCCATGTTGCACATTAGTGTCCACTAGGCACTTGATGAATTATATAAAACCTGGAATCCTAGAAAGATTCTTATATAAACACCAATACTTCAAAGAATCAGAGTGATAACGGCACAATTTCAGCAACTCAGCCCTTTGTCTTTCCTGGCTCTTTGCAATAATAAGAGTTAAGCATGTTTTATTGTCATGTGTCCCAGATAGAACAATGAAGTTCTTACTTGCAGCAGCACTACAAATACCACACCTGTATCTTTGCAATGTGTGAGCATTGCTGGTAAGGTCAGCATTTACTAACCCGCCTGCACAATATGCATCCCAAATCACCCTTGAGCTGTAGCAATCCTTTTGATGAAGATACTCAAGCTATACTGTTTTTGTTTAGTTCGGTTTAGAGATACATTGTGGAAACAGGCCATTCGGTCCACCAAGTTCATCACCCACACACTGGTTCTATCCAACACACCGGGGACAATTTACAGAAGACAATTCATCTACAAATCTGCACATCTTTGGAATGTGGGGGAAAACCGGGGCACCTGGAGAAAACTCATGTAGTTTAAAGTGAGAATGTACAAATTCTGTACAGACAGCACCCATAATCAGGATCAAACCCAGGTCTCTAGAGGGTCAAACCCAGGTCCGAAGAGGGTCTCGACCCGAAATGTCACCTATTTATTTTCGCCACAGATGCTGTCTGACCCGCTGAGTTACTCCAGCTTTTTTTGTTTATCTCCAAGTCTCTGGCGCCGTTAGGCAGCAGCTCTATCGCTGTGCCACTGTGTTGGGCAAAGATTTACAACGCCTAGACTTAGTGCAGAAATATGGATATTGCCAGTCCTGCAATTATGTTGCTTTCTAGTGAATTGCTTCATTTTCTATACACATGTCCATCTTCTGCAGGCAGAAGAACTGTGAGTGAAACCCACACCTTCCACTAAATGTATGAGAAAGAAGAAAATGTCATTGCCCTTTCCAAAGGATGGGGTCGACTTTAACTGGGCCATTGGGAAAATAGATGTAGGCATCATATTTAAATCTTGCCTTGAATGTGCAGCTGTTTAAGTTGGCCCATATTAATATGGGTCTCAATAAAATGTTAATGCCCCTGCTTCATATTAATGCGAGTGAAACACTCATATTTCACATCAAACAGTAATAATTCATGGCGTGGGTTTGCATAACTGGAAGCTGATGCTTATGGAATATTGTACCTCTGCGGTTTTCAATGTTCTCTATTAGTGGCATGTGAAATATGTTGAATTTCTAATATTCTGAATAATTTTTCTTTACAGCTGCAAAATAAGGACCACTGAGCAATAAAGCAGTTTGACTATTTAATCATATAACCACCTGACAAATGAACAACTCATTTTCGTGAATCCACTTGAAACTTCTTGAAACCTATGTCCATGACTAGAAAATATATGTGGGGGAAAGCCAGTTCGAAATATATGTCTTAAAGACAAACACATAACTTAATGTGACTTGACCAAAATGAGTCATTGCCAATCACCAACCTTGAGAAGAATTTTGGCATCACAACCTATAAGAATAAAGTTTTGTCAGTTGTTCATGGTATTCTAGTGAACACATTACTTTCAAGTCCATATTAGGAGCTAGAATAGATCAGTAAGTTCCTTAAGCCTACCTCATCGTTCATTTAGCAAACTGCTCATCCCCATTTTTCCTGCCCTTTATCAATACCTTTTGATATACTTTAGTTTAGAGATACAACATGGGAACAAGCCCCAGAGCCCAACTGAGTCCGCACTGATCACCCGAACACTAGTTCTATGTTATTCCACTTTTGCATCCTACTCACTAGGGGCAATTTATAGCAGCCAATTAACCTACAAACCTGCATGTCTTTGAAGGTTGGGAAGATATCAAAGCACCCCAAGAAAACCCACACAGCCACAGGGAGAACGCACAAACTCCCCACAGACAGCACCCGTGGTCAGGATCGAACCCGGGTCTCTGGCGATGTGAGGCTGCAGCTCCGCTGTGCCACCCTTAGTGAAGAAAAATCTATCAGCCAGAACATTTAAGATGAGCCAGCAGCTGCAATGTTTTAGAGTTCCAGACTTCCACTATGCTTTGTTTGAAGATTTCTTGCTGCTTTTGTTACTGAATGACCTTGCACTATTTGCAAGATTAGTATTATCTTGTCCTTTATTCCTTCATTTGAGGAAACCTTTTTTTCTTCCATATCAATCCTAATTATTTTTCTAACATTTTAAGTGTCTCCATTCTAACATTTTGACCACTCCACCCAATCATGCTATGTACAAGGGAGTCCAAAACAAGATAGGCTGTGCCAAATAAAACTTGCAGAAACATAACCAACTGGACAATGCTCTCAATACTATATCTTCTTCTTCTTCTTGTTGCGAATGAACCATAAACCAAAGGAACAGTTAGATCTCAAGCCGGGTGTTGAGCAGCCAGGTTGTTGTCTCTGCGTCAATATCTGCCAGGCCCTGAGCTCCATTTAGTGGGTGGTAGAGCGGGCACTCAGAGATGACATGGTTGGCTGTTGTTGTTCTGCTCCGCATTCACAGGCTGGACTCTGGCGGAGTTCCCATCTCCACATGCCGGCATTGAAACGCCCAACTCCAGTACAAAGCTGTTGGCTTCACCCAGGCTCCTCTGGGGAGGTCAGACCCTGGACAGCTTTTATCTGGTGAAGAGATGTAGCTGTGTAATACTATATGCACGACCTTAATGTAGCAGCCATGTCTGGATAGTTATGAACATTTCCTGCACATCAAAGTAGTTCATTATGGAATGGATTTTACAATATAACTCTGATGGATCACATCCTCTGAGAATGTATCTTGCTTATTTAGACCATGATCTAATGATCCATGGCTCTTGTTACTTGTTCTTTCGCACGATGGCCACAGTTTTATAAGCACCACCTCTACATTATTAAGTTCCGTCTTGTGCTGGTAAAAGATGTGATAAAAAGATACAATGCTAGTCTTTCATGCTCAAGATAAAAATTAATATCTGTAAGTTATTCTCTGTTGTACACTAATTCCACAGAACACACAGTGCATAAACTGAGACTAATTTCTTTGATTTTTTTTCCCCTCCCTTTTATTTCAGTCAAATTCCAATATTAAGACAGATGTCAGGAGCCAGGGCAGTCCATGGAGCTGATGTATGACAAGGTCTGTCCTTGAGGATTAATGATTGTAATAAGATCAGGACAGATTTATTGAATGATATCGGCAGTAAGTTACAAGGGGTAACACAGCCATTGCTTGTTGCAATTTAATCCCTGGATTATGGAACTAACACAAACAGCTCAAGATCTCTTATAAAGTATCTCAGAGCTGTTGATTAAATGATGACCCTGTTACTCATATCAAACACACATCTGTCTACATGTGGAATCCTCCTGTGACATTATTCGGCACAAAGTTTCTCGGCGTCTTCCGTCACTGTCATTTTCGCTCCATGTTATCACATTTCATGTCACTGGCACAATTGTTCCAATTGCAAGTAGCTATGGATGGTTATGAGTGAAAAATAAGGTTATCATTCACTAATAATTAAATGACATTACAAATAAATCCAAGTGGAATGAAATGAAAGGTTTTAAAATCAGTTTTCTTTATTTCTATGCATCGCTCCAAGGCTGCAATAAAATAGATTCAATGCATAGAAAGTTGAAATGATAATGGAATCATATATACATGTACTACATGGAAGCAGGTCTAGAAACAAAGAGCTGCAGATGCTGGTTAAAGCACGAAAGAACACAAAGTGCTGGAGTAAATCAGCAGGTCAGATAGTATCTTTGGACAACATGGTTAGGTTACCTATCCATTTTCTCCAGAGATGCTGCCTGACCTGTTACGTTACTCCAGCACTTTGTGTCCTTTTTGTTTACAGAAACAGGTCTATTGTCTCATCATGTTCATGCCAATCTTTTTACCCATCTAATTTTCCTGCATCAGATCCATAACCTTCTAAGCCTTACATAATTTGTCCTTGAACATGGTGATTGTATCTTAAACATGGTGATTGTATCTAACTCCTCAACCTCCTCTGGCTGCAAATTCCAGATATCAACTACTATCTTTGTAAAAATCGTCAACGCTATAGAAACATAGAAACATGGAAAATAGGTGCAGGAGTAGGCCATTCGGCCCTTCGAGCCTGCACCGCCATTAAATATGATCATGGCTGATCATCCAACTCAGTATCCTGTACCTGCCTTCTCCCATTACCCCCTGATCCCTTTAGCCACAAGGGCTAAATACTCCCTTAAATTGTCAGGTGCTTCTTCATCCTCCTACCAACTGGTTACCATTTTCAGGGAGCTATGGACATGAACTCCTGGGTCTCATCAGAATTCATTAGTGTCCTTCATTTACTGTGGTTGTCCTACCCTTGTTTAACTTAACATAATGCAACATCTTGCACTTGTCAGGATTAAATTCCATCTGCTAATACTCTATCCAATTTCCCATCTGATCTATATATTACTGTGGCCTTAGACAAACTTCCTTGCTTTCCACAAAACCTCCCATTTTTGTCTCATCTGAAAACTTAGTAATCACACATTCATGACCAAGTTAATATAACAAACAACAAAGTCCTTGCATTAATCCCTGTGGGGCACTGCTGGTCAGAGAGTTCCAATCAGAAAAGTATGTTTCCACTACCAACCTATGTATCCTGTCATCAAGCTCATTTTCGATCCAATTGTCCAACTTACTTTAGATTTCATATTTCATGGTCCCTTTTTTTCCCCTCCTAATTTCATTCCTACATTTCCTCCTAAATGTTCTATATTTCACAAAGTACATCCACAAGTCAATGAAGAGAATGAATTGTTGAACTGGAACAGGTATATGTAAGATTTGTCACCACTCTTTTAAACATACACAATCCAACCTTATAATATTTATTGATTCAACTTCGTTTTTAATGATTACAGTACATAAGAAATCAGAGAGTTATGGGTATGTCCCTAATTTATCACAATGTTATATTATAGTTTTGGATTTGTGCTGTTTAGGATTAAATGGCCTCAAAGCCAACATCATAGTTTTTGTGACTTTCTAAGCCATTTGGTTCACTTTATGTTCTTGGAAGATATTTTAACTGGTAGAAAAGTTGTTTGCAACTCTTAGTTCAGAAACATTTCAGTATATTTTAGAACTATCATGCGTACGGTATATGACGTAAACATCTTTTCTAAATTGCCATGACCTTCAAATGTTTTTCTTGGAATTTTAATATTTTGCTTCTGTTCCCCTGAAATTTCCCTTGGCCACACCAAAAAGTTATATGTCAGCCTAGTTCTAGAACTCTGTCCTTACGCAGATGGCCAAGTTGCTTTTTTAAATAATTAGGTGACCTTTATTCTTGCACTTCCTGCTAGTGTGTCAAAGGTTGCCAAAATGTGACTGTGCTGAGACCCATGGAAGGAAACAAAAGCATTACTCCATCCAGACACAAGGTGTTGGTGTTACAATATTTGGTTAGGTCAAATACAGTTTTCTTGTTTGCTTACAAGAGCACAGAAAAAAAGCACAGATCCATAGAAATGACCTTCCTGGCCCATAGATAATTTATGTAACATTATTATGTGTGGAAATCTGGAATACCACAATTATACAGGATTCAATTTTATTTGGGAAAAGAGACACCAGATAGAGGGAGATGCAGATAAAGAGATACACACAAATAGAGAGAGAGACAGAGAGAGAGAGAGAGACAAGATAGAGAAAGACACACAGATAGAGATAGACATAGAGAGAGAGACAGAGACAGAGGCAGAGGCAGAGGCAGAGGCAGACATATAGAGAGAGAGACACAGAGATAGCGGGAGAGACACACATATAGAGAGAGAGGCACACATATAGAGAGACAGAGATGGAGAGATTTACAACTTTTTAACCTCAAAGGAAGGGTTAAATTAGGTAAAATTTAATCACGTTTATGGTTCATGGTCCAATAGTGAGAAACCCAGAGAATAAAACAAAAACATTTAAAAAACTGTGCAGACATTGGAAATCTGAAATAAAACCAGGAAATGATGAATGTACTCAGCAAGACAAGTTGCCTTTATGGGAATGGTCTTTGACTTGAAACATTAACTCTGTTTCTCTTTCCAATGATGTAACCTGACTTCCTGAGAAGATACAGCATTTTCTGGTTTAATTACAGCAAAATCTGAAGAGATTTGGGATAGAATTCATATTGTAATTAAAAAGCAAGCCAGCTATAATAATTGAATAATTAAAAGTATTGTTGGCTCTTTTCTTTTTACCGATACATTATTTGATATCATCTGCACTGGTGTTAATCACTGTTTCTTTTACTTGGTAAAACTCACTGAACTGGATAGCCAAAGCAAATCACTGTCCATCTCTTATAATGAGACATTTAGCCTGCACTACACAACAGAACTAGCTCTAGCTTTTATTTCACCCTCCAAAGACCAGTTTCTTTTGCTGGCCACAGCTTCATACAGCTTCATACCTGTCCTTGATCCATTTGAAGGTACTCTAATTTCCTCAGCCTCTCCTGTTCAGAATCTTCTATTACCAAATTAAGGATGAAGCTGGGGGAGAGGCTCAGTGCAGCTGACAAAGACACATTGAACGTTGCAGTTTGGATGGAAATAGAATTCCATTTTGAAGGATATTCCCAGGATTTTGTCTGACTTAGTGAAATCTGATATAATTAACCAATGAACTAATGATTAAAAAACAGAGAATGGATACAATGAGCAGCATTGCAGTCAGCCAACGTTAAATTGCTGCTAGGTATATCACATATTTGAATTTTCTTCATTTTAATAAGGTATGCAATGGTATTGGGATAATATTGTTATATTTCACTATTGGTTTCAAACACCTAACAGTCGGGTGCCAAGCTGGTGATGCTACGTACAGGATCATATCGTATCATATCACCCAGCATAGGGGTGGCAGGGTGGCGCGGCAGTAGAGTTGCTGCCTTCCAGCGCCAGAGATCTGGGTTCAATCCTGTCTGCTGATGCTGTCTGTACAGTGTTTGTACGTTCTGCTTCGTGACCGTGTGGGTTTTCCACTGGTGCTCCGGTTTCCTCCCACATGGGGAGAAGGCAGGAGAATGGGTTAGGAGGAAGAGGTAGATCAGCCATGATTGATTGGCAGAGTAGACTTGGGCTAAATTGCCTAATTCTACTCCTATTATTTATGACCTTACGACTCCAAAGACATACACGTTTGTAGGTTAATTGGCTTTGGTAAAGATTGTAAATTGTCCCCAGTGTGTAGGATAATGCTGGGGGATCATTGGTTGGTGTGGACTCGGTGGGCCATGATGTATAATGCTGAGCCACATATTTACCAGCTAGCCATCAGGGTGAACTACTAAATATTGGTTAAATAAACTTCTCCCCTTCTTTCATAATTAATGTGATAAAACAATTAAAATATATTCACTCTTCACCTTTAAGCGAATTAAAGAGGCAAACATTAATTAACCGCTTGCTTTGCAAGGAAATCTGTTGTGAAAAATGATGGCAGGGATATTTTTAATTTTCATTCCTGATGTCATTAATTAATGACCACATATTCTTCATCATCAAGCAAGCAATATTACCTGTCAAATGGAAAATTAACAGCCCAAGCCTACTTTCTTCAATTAGTGGAAAGTAAGTGATACAAATTGCACACAGGTAGGTAAAAAAAAAGCAGGGACCTAAAACAAGCCTTGAAAACTAGTCCTGGGAATAACTCAATTATGAAACTTAAATGTACCTTAACCTTTGTGTAATTGGGTATTCAATTTTGAAGATGCATTTTGTGGGTTAAGACTCCAAGTTAAAGTGACTTTTTAAGGATGGTCAGACTGAAGTGAGGGAAATCAGGACATGATATTCAACCATTAATTGGGAAGTTCATAAACAACACTGTCAGGTTCCCCCTGTGTAACTCCACGTTTGTTGGCTTTCGTGTAGAGTTGCCTATTGCAGGTTTTTGAAGCTATCACGTTTGCTCAAATCTGCACAGTCGGCTCAATTGACAGTACAAGCCCTCCAGTTATTTGACAAGGATGAACAAAGATGTTGCCAGTAGTTGAGGGCCTGAGCGTTAGGGAATGGTTAGGTAGACTAGGATTTTATTCCTTGGAGCACAGGGGGATGAGGGGTAACCTAATAGAGGTGAATATGATAGTGGGGGAATAGATTGGGTAGATGCTAAGTTTTTTTACCCAATGTAGGGGGATCAACTAGGTCATAGGTGTAAAGTGAGAGGGGACATAGGAACAAGAGGGCCAACGTTTTCACATAAAGGTTTCACAGCAGCTTTTTCACAGAACGAGCTGCCAGAAGGGGTAGTTGAAGCAAGTACTATAACAAGATTTAAGAGACATTTACACCGTTATGGATAGGAACATTTTAGAGGGACATTAGCCAAACGCAGGCGGGTGGGACAGTGCTGATGGGCATCTTGGTTGGCATGGGCAAATTGGGCCGAAGGGCCTGTTTCAATGCTGTATGAGTCTAACTGCTATTTGATAGGTGGGTGCTGCAATGATGGTTTGTGGTCATAGGGTCAGGGTGTAGAAGGTCAGTGATCGCAGGAAGCATGTTCTTTGTACAAGCTGGCTAGAGCTGCAGCCACTTGCTCCTGGCAGGAAGTTGCCCAGGAAGGGTGTGTAAGAAGTCACACCACGTTAGTACTGTCCATGAATGAACGTACTTTGGGAAAAATTGCAATGCTGGCAAATCCCATTCCACATTCCACCTGCTCCTGTGGGCTGAAGAAAAACTCATCTCTCTGCCAGTGTGGAGTTGTGCAAAGGAATATCTAGCCTAGACCATAGGAAGTGAATCACAGAGCTTGAGAGAGGAAGTTAATTTTGAAACAAAGATTGACAGAGAAAGGGAAATGTAAAGCAAGGCAAATAACTAATTTAATCAGTATGTGGAATGAAATGGAATACGAGTTAAAAGATAATATAATGCAGTTAGCAGATTCCAAAATAGATCTAGGGATTACAAGAGATAAATATGGAAGATCTTTAGCTGTGTATTTATCCAGAAACAAGGCACAGGGTTGTATTAGCAGAATTATTAAATATATATTCAAACCATTTGTATTTTCTTTAGCATCAGGCAACCTCATCTGGAGAACCGAGAAAGAATTCAGATTTCTTTATTGTCAGGAAGAATTATGTCAACTTTGGGATGGTACAGGTGAACTGTCAGAATTATTGGGAAGGAATGCACAGTATGCATTTCTTATAGAAGGCAAAATTATTCAGGACATGAATAACTAAAATATGAGAAACATTTAATGAAATTGGACTTACTAGGATAGGAATTAAACTGGCACTTTTGCACTAAATGAGCAATATTACATGTCTCCATTGTACATCTTGTTCAATATACAGTGGAATCAATGAAATTGATCAGCAGTCAGAATGTGACTTTGAACGGAAGCACATTGCATTCCTGTCTAATGCGAATTTCTACCTCATCATCCTTGGAAGACAATGTTGAGGTGATTTGCTGAACATTTTGATTAAATTATAAACAACTTTGATCATGCTGAGCTGTACACATAGGCAAACTCATGAGTTAAATAATATGACAAATTATATCACAAGGTCAAGAAGGTCGTGAAACCCTCTCAGACGGTGGGATTCTAATGAAAAGGCAGTAGGACACGTCACAGAAATAAAGCAATTAGATGTTTTTTTCCTCAGACAGAGATTGAATTGAGGGATTTGCGGAAGGATGGTAGATGGAGTTAATCCACATTGAATTCAATAAATTGAAAGATACTGCATGGAAACAGGTCCTTCGGCCCACCGAGTACATGCTGACCACCATTCACATGTTCACACTAGTTGTATGTTATCTAGTTTTCACTTCCAAGCCCAACTCAATAGGGGGAATTTACTGCGATCAATTGACTTACAAACCCGCACAACTTTTGGGACGTGGGTGGAAAACGGAGCACTGGCATTAAACCCACCTGGTCATGGGAAGAATGTGCAAACTCCACACAGACAGCACACAAGGTCAGAATTGAACCCAGGTCTTTGGTACTGTGAGGTAGCAGCTCTACCATCTGCACACCTCTTGAAAAGACATGGGGCTGGTTTGAACCTAATGCACTTTTCCTTTACTTGTATATTAAAAAAAAACGAGATAATCCACCTACTATTTTAATGTCAATTCTCAAAACTGTTGCAGCTTAAATGTCAATAAAAGTGTTACATTGCTTGTAAAGCTAACATGCCTCATGACTGTACTAACCATTTGCATCACAACACAACCACAGACACAGATATAAATAACACCCAACCCACGTTTCAGAGTATATTGTAATAAGAAATTAAAATCTTCCTCTCGAGTTCTCTATAGATTTGGGTTTGACTGTTGTTGCAGCCATCTACATACCCTCCAAAATATATTCCAATGTGTAACATTATAGAAACAGTAATATTAAAAATTAAGAAATTTTACACATCATGAAACAATGTGACAGAAAATGTTTCAAAATAAAATTTTATCTAAAATATTTTACTCTGTATTTGAGTCTCACAAAATACATTTTAACATATTTCAATGATTATGTGACCAGGTGAATAAAATACAACAAAGATCGTGTTTATGGTTGAGAATGGCTGGATGAATCTAGATTGGATTAAGGTTTCAAATATTATTCAATTCCACCTAAATCTAACTCAGGCTGAAGCCTAAAGGCAGTGTTATTTGTCAAAGTTTCAGACAAGGAACGTGGGAAAGTCTTAATATAACAGTGCGTGTTGAATGATTAATGCTATAAAGACCATTGGCTGCATTTCCAATTGTCTTTGCTCATCCAGCCAATTCAATTTAAAATTATACTGTAAATAATAACTTAAAAACCAATAACCACGTTATAAACAGTTAAAATACATAGTTGTCCCACAGTAGTCCATAGATTTCCATAAAATGTATTGCAAATTGATTGATTGATTTAGATTTAGAGGTACAGCATGAAAACAGGCCCTTCAACCCATAGAGGACAAGCTGACCATCGGTCACCCGTTCTGACCAGTTCTGTGTTATACCACTTTCTCATAACTGCA
Organism: Okamejei kenojei; assembly: GCA_035221665.1. Taxonomy (NCBI): domain Eukaryota; kingdom Metazoa; phylum Chordata; class Chondrichthyes; order Rajiformes; family Rajidae; genus Okamejei; species Okamejei kenojei. The sequence goes on from CM069159.1 coordinate 20,242,774, forward strand.
CCACACATTAGGGGCAATTTGCAGAGGGTAATTAACCTACAAACCTGCATGTCTTTGGGAAATGAGTGGAAGCTGGTGCACTCGGAGGAAATCCAGCCAGTCGCAGGGGAGAAGGTGCAAACTCCACGCAGACAACACCCGAGGTCAGAATTGAACTGGGTCTCTGGTGCCATGAGGCAGCAGCTCCACCAGCTGCACCACTGTGCCACCTCATTTGCTTTCATACTTCAAGGAAGTTGGTCTTGTTAGGGATGTATCTAACGGTTGATGCAAGTGCAGTGATGGAGGAAACAGAACAGTTTAATTTACCTTCTTCCTCAGTTGTGATAGCAGAGCTTTTTCTTAAATTATTCAAATGACGACAGCTTTTGCATAGCCTGTTGTCATTACCAACACTACTTAAAAAAATGTAGAAGACCTCACCCCACTGCTTGGCCAATTCAATTGGAAACTTTACACTCGGGACTTTGCTTCATTGTTGGTTGATGGTTGCTATGGTTTTGGGGTTAAATGTGTCCCCCAGGACACGACCATCTTGCCATTGACTGTGCAAAGCTGTTCTGAAGTACAGCTCCATGTCACTGGCCTTCAGATGCAGCCTGTGTCATGGTTAATCTGAACACTGTTCGGTGCATTCTCAGGCTTCCAGCCAGATGACAGTGTAATTTATCCAGCATCTGCTCAAGGATTTTAAATCCACAGATGGGACTTGTCAAAGATTAGGACAATTTGTAATGTTCTCAGGGCTCTCATTCTGTTGGGTTTATGCGGCTGAACCTCTCTGTGCTGTTTAATGATTCAGCACTGAAATGAGAGTCAAACCAGCAGAACGTGGCAGAAAGAAATCTAATATAGTCTGAGGGGTCCTTGGAGAACTAGATTCTGTTTGGGGTTTCTGGTGCAACAGCCTGTTTTGATGATGTTATCTGCATTTACACTTGCTAAGCCTTCGTCACTGAACAATACTGACCTTCAGAGGCTACATTCAGAATGAAATACTCTAAGAAAGAAGATTGCAGTCAGTGTCAACGGAGACCCACTGTGCTGCCCTGGAAATTCTTCCACTTCCATTTTATACTGGCGATTAGGAATGTTCTGAAATTATCTCATACTCATGCTTTCAGACAGATAACACTGAAAGCTCCCGTTGATACATTGGGGCACTGCAGCTTATTGTGGAGTGTGTTGCTGCTTCATTATGTTTGTTAGGAGGCAAATATTGACATATTTTGTATGTAGAAATGGACGTGGTATTGGGGACAGATGGTGTGGCTCCATTCATCTGAAGATAATCTATCCTGACTTGGTTGGGGCTTGGGTTAACGACATGTTAGACATTAGCATATTTGCTAAATCAAAGTGGCACCTTTTCATGGCATGATTCTTTCATTTGAAGATCAAATACATATCTCTACTCAGTTTGGATATCAAACATACTTGCTGGGCATTTGGATGTTGGCAAAGTCAAAAGGGTTGTATTTCCATAGGAAACTCCTTCATTTTGGTGGAAGTGCCGTTGAAGTTCATAAGAAAAAGGAATATAGTTTACAGTGGAAGGACAGCATGGCCTCTGGAGAAACTTGCTCCCAAAGGTTCAACTTTGATGCAGATGATTGCAATAAAAGTCAGTGGTCAGACTCATCTTTCAACAATGACTTGTGGATTTATTTCCAATGAAGAATATAGAGGGCGCAGAAATTGTGTCAGAGGAACTAATGGCTACTGCAGTCAAAGTAGATGAACTCAATCAATCCGGATTCCTGCCATCCAAAGCTAGGTAGAATTTTAAGCAACTTATTGTCCTCCTTGTGTGAGTTATCTATATTACTTCCACAGAGAGCTGCCTGAACAACTTGCTTCAAGTTGTAACATGATGTGCTGTCATTTCACCATAGACATCCAATTTCACCTAGATAGAAAGTTTGAAGAGAGTTTCCTTTGGGAGATTGATAGCCAGTTTATTTGTGAACCGGTACCATATCTCATTTGTGCAAGGCATTTACTATCCCCTCATAGAAGAGCATTTATATAGCATGTTTCATGTTCCTTTTAAGATGTCAGAGCATTTTTCAGTCAATGATACACTCTTTTTAAGGATAGAGACTATTGAAGTATTGAAAGTGAGGAGGCAAATTTGTGCATAGCAAACCACTACAGATAACAGTGAACATGACATAATCAGCTTTGAATAATAGTGAGTGAATGACATTTGACCAGGGATTACTGCTTTGCTGATCTTTGAAATAGTGTTGTGGGATTTAAAAAAAATAAATTCAACATAGAGCACAGATGTATATCTAGTCCAAAATGCTCAACAATGTGGTACTCACTTCATATTGCATGAGTTTAGTGCTCAATCCTGTGGCATAGTCACTTGTGGTACTCAGTAGTAACATGTCCCCTCTATTACTGCTATAGCAAGAAACATAACTGCCGTCGCTAGCACCATGTAGCGTACAATGCAAATGAGCTGGTCAAACACATTCACCAACAATGGTGCAGCCACCATGTCAAGTCTGAAAGCCATTCTAGCAAGGAGGCAAATAATCTGGGTCAGCCATTACATACAGACAATAATCGACTGGCTAAGGCAGAACTGTACAGTGAATTGGAGAAAGCTGGCAGGAGAATTGGCCAACTCCACTGCAATGAGTGTATCAAGCAGAATAAACATACTGCCATGCTTATAAAAAAAGCAGAAAGGTACACTCCACAATAAGCAAACTTGGTATTCTGCCATGAAAGAAGCAGTATGATGAACAGAATATCATTGCAGCACATTCGCCACCAGTAGGACAAGCAAAAGCAACAACTTGCCCTGTGTGTGTCCATTGATTCCACTATCACAGGTAGTCATAATCAAGCACGTGTGACAATCATTATTGTTGTAATTTATAGACACAGCTGACACCTTATAGTTGCTTCTCAATGTTAGAATTATCAAATGGAAAAGATTGAGCAATCGAGAAAATATTTGCCAAAGTGTGAGCTTTCTAAGGTGGAGTTTTGAGGGAAATTGGAAGATTGCTGTTTTTGTATTTGGAAGATTGTTGTTGTCTCAGATGGCAGCGCTGTTTACGTCATTGATATTTAATGAGGTGAAGGTGGAGGATAAAATACTATTTGAAGCAAGTTACATCAGTGGCAAATCTAGCACCCAGTAACTGTTAGTTATTCCTGTGGTGGCATAAGGAATGATTGGTTGGCTAGGTCTGCATTCACTGGAGTGAATATGAATAATAGTGGATCTAAAAGGTTACACTTACAAGATTTTTACAGGGCTATGCAGATTGGATGCATGCAATTATTTTTTCTAACTCAAGTGAGGGAAAGAAATGAATAATGGCTTAGAGAAATTTAGGACTAGCATTTCTTCACTCAGAGAGTGGTGGACCTTTGGAATTCCCTGCCCTAAGTCATGAACATATTTAGGAAGGAGAGATACATTCATCCAGATGCAAAAGGCATCCAGGGAGAGTGAGAAAATATGAGATGGATGATCAGGCATGATTGTGTTGAGTGTTGGTGCAGGTATGAATGACCTAATATTGCTCTTGTTCCCTACGTGTCTATGTTATGAAGCTATTATAAAATCATCACTGTTTGGCAGAAAAGTTTCTAATCTTGCAAAATGCAATACAGATAATGGGAATACACTGCTAGTGTGTCACCTTCTGCATCCAATGCCACATTTTGCAGAGTAACACAAGTGTCAACATTTGATGAGGTCACGAATAGTTCTCAGTTCTGTGCCTTCTGCTTACATTTCCAGTTTGCTCTCAGACTCTTCATAGTGGGCAATGCAAGGATGTCCCTGTACCAGTATTACATAGTATCTGCTTATCATTCCCGACTTGGAAATATAATATCTCTCAACAGGACATAAAGAAGGAAAAGGGCTATAAACTCATTAATATGCCAAAAACACAGACGTCTGGAATTTTGTTACGATTTTCTGAGTCTACTGCCATATTTTCAGCAGAAAATTGGCAAGGATCCCATAGGAACTTGGTAAGTGTCCAATTAATGCATTTTCCAATGATCTTACGTCAGAATTTCTTGTTGAGATGATGTGATTTGCTGCTGAATCAAATCTATCGAAATTCTATTCTTCGAGGGAAGCAAAATAATTTTATTTTTCAGATATTATTGACTCAAACCTTTGTGGTATTTGCTACAAGAGAAAAACTATTGGGTTGTATCTCAAGAAGAGTGATAACTAATATTTCTATTCCTCAGAGCTCCTGCCTGTTGGAACTTCACCTTGGGAAATGTGGCAGGTTGTTCTTCACAATTGAACAAGATTTCTGCCATACGTCCCACATAGCACGTCCCACAATAACCCCAAGAAATATCCTGGTCAGTCCTTTAATAATCCGTCTTGAAACATTGAAATCCAGCAATCCTTCTATGTTACTCATCTGTGAAATTAGGGGTTCGACAATAATGTGGAAAATACACTTTTGTACTGATTTGCCCGTTCAGCATCTGCACTGATTACAATCACCTGGAATCTAACTCCATCTCCTTTTGCCATGTCCTCTAACATCAACCTCATGCCATCCTTTAACTTTTGCTTTGATATAAACTCTTCTAACTATAATTAATCCTGACTTTGCAGTCTTACGTGGGATTACCATGATGGGTGCTGTCGGGATGGAGCTTGTACATTCACCCTGTGACCACATGGGTTTTCTCTGGGTGTTCCAGTTTCCTCCCACATCCCAGAGATGTGCAGGTATGTAGGTTGATTGGCTTCAGTAAATTGCCCCTAGTATATTGGGGCAATTTACTGGTCGGCGCAGACTCAGTGGGCTGAATGGCCTGTTTTCATGCTGTATCTCCAAACTAAACTAAACAGAACTGTGACCACAAACAAGGCTATTTCAAACACTTTCTCACTACTTAGACAGGTAGATGGATAGGACAAGTTTGGAGGGATTTTGACCAAACGCAGACAAGTGGGACGTGTTTAAGAAGGAACTGCAGATGCTGGAAAATCGAAGGTAGACAAAAGTGCTGGAGAAACTCAGCGGGTGCAGCAGCATCTATGGAGCGAAGGAAATATGCAACGTTTCGGTCTGAAACCCTTCTTCAGACCTTCAGGTGGGACTTGTGTCGCTGGGACATGTTGGCTGGTGTGGGCAAGTTGGGCCGAAGGGCCTGTTTCCACACTATTCTATGACTCCAACACTTAATTCTATACCAAATTCTAATTCTTCTGAAGCCACTCATTCCAAATTCAGAGAATCACAATTTCAAACTCAATTATCTTGACTTTGTGTTCTTTAAATTCACTGAATTTGCATGTTGTTGGCTAGGCCAGCATTTATCACCAATCCCTGAATGTCCTGGAGGAGGAGGTGGTGTGTCATCTATTGGACCTCTGCAGTTCCTTTAGTGCAGGTACTCCCATTGCGCTGTAGGAAAGGGAGTTTCAGGAATTAGACCCAATGAACAGATGTATTTCAAATTAGAATTGTATGAAGCTTGAAGGTAAACCTCAGATAGACACAAAATGCTGTAGTAACTTAGCTGGTCAGGCAGTGCCTTTGGAGAAAAGGAACAGGTGACGTTTCAGGTTGGAACCCTTCATCAGACCCCGATTCCCATGACCCGACTACCTTTATCCTTCTCGGTGGTAGAGGTTGAAGGTGTGAGATTAGCAGTAGGTGTAACTACAATGCAAATTGTAGATGGAACACACTGCAACTAGTGTGCCTTGATGATGGAGGAAATGAACCTTTGGGCAGTTGATAAGTTTGGTTTGCTTTGTGTTAGTGGATAGTATTAAGCCTCACATTTTTAGAGCTGCATCCATTCAGGCAAGTGAGGAATATTTCATCTTGCTCCTTATTTGTATCTTATAGAAGGTAAAAAAACATTTGGGCATCAGAAGGCGAGTCAGTTTCCATGGGATACTAAGCCTTTGATCTGCTCTGGTAACAACAGTAGAGTATGTCTAGTCCTGACACGTTTCTGATCAGTGGTGATCCCACCTCCGATACCGTCTCAGGCCAGTTGATCCTAAGCTCCTCTACTAATTCCAACTGCTCCGAAGACCAGCTAGAAAATAACTTTTTACCACCACCGTGTCTCGCTATTTATTTGCCAAACAGCCAATTTATTTCCAGATTTAAGTCATACAGTGCATGCAGATTGATTTTCCAGCATCCTCCCACAAATGTACTAATAATATCAAAGACATTGCTTTCTCTCTGCTGGCCCACATACCAATCACACCAAACTCATTGATGTTCCTGGCCCCCAATCCATCAATATAAAAGTGTAAAAAATCTCATCCTGGTGTGACTTTATATTCCTGTCCAACATTAAAATCATTCCAGAACTCAGGGTTCTTCCAACTTTAATGACATACATATGCCATACTTAACTCATTCCACAGCGCAGACTATACATCCCCAGACATCCAGTGGCTCTATAGAAAGTAAATCCCGAGCCAACTAATGCGAAGCTGATAATTCACAAATACTAATACATATTCTGTCGAAGAAATTTCATGACAGTGGTACATTCTCTTGTTATAACTATGCTCCGAGACAATGCAAACGATGGAGATGCTCGGTGCTGGGTGGCAGACCTGTGGTAGTGCAATAGAACTGAGGACTTGGAGCAGATTTTAATAAAAATGTCAATTAGAAAATGTGGGTGCAGGGTGTATAACATGGAAATCGCACAGCAGCAATGCATCAAGTCTTCGCCAAAGGCATGTTCCAAAGCCATATTCTCTATCTAAAGAAAAGTAAGGGCATTTATGGGATTTCATCACCTCCCATATCCCTTGGAATAAATTTTTCCCAAATATTTCTAGTACATCCCTGTTTCCATTTCAATTCGTCTTGCAATGCTTCTCTTTTTCCTCTTTCAGCAATATATCTGATATTCCCCAAAAAGACCCACATTGCTGGAATATCTCAGCAGGCCAGGCAGCATCTCTGGAGACCATGGCTAGGTGACGTTTTGGGTCAGGACTCTTTTTCAGACTAATTGTAGTAGGGAGGAGAAAGCTGGTAGAGAGGTGGAGCAGGACAGAGCCTAGCACGAAACAGATGTCTGAAGTAGGGTCTCGACCGAAAAACGTCACCCATTCCTTCCCTCCGGAGATGCTGCCTGTCCCGCTGAGTTATTCCAGCATTTTGTGTCTATCTACGAGTCAGATGGATACAGGCAAGGGGGATGTTTGATTGGCAGATGGTTGGAGAAAGGCCAGAGATGAAAAGACAAAAAATGTGTGAGACGATAGGAGGCTCAGAAAAAGTGAAGACAGTGGAAGGAATATATGTGGAAAGGGATGGGAGAAGGGGAAAAGGAGAAATGGGTACTCATCCAAGTGGGTCACAGGGAAAATAGGGGAATCTAAAAATGGAACATTTAATGTTCAAATTTAATGTTGGGTTGTAAACTACCCAAGCATAACATGTGGTGCGGTTCCTCCAGTTTGCATGTGGCCTCTCAATTCATCCATCCTTGGTACTGTCCTTTTGTTCATCTGCACATTGCCCCTCCGTAACGTCGGGCGATAACAATTAGTTCCGCACAGATACTGACAAATCTCAAGTCTATCTGACCGCCACTACCTTCATGTGTTCCTTTTAAATCCTCAGATTGCTTGTCTATTGTTCAGAAGATGAATGTATTTCATGCAAATATTAGAATAAATCAAAATCAAATCTGCCATTGGATTACAAAGGATGGAGAAATTATAGATGTGATGTGCTGAGTTTTCATTCATTACTCAGTGTGAATCTTTGTTTATAAATGATATAATAGGTTGGATGATGCTCTATTACACCAGAAAGATGGCTTTGGGTTTTCTAGAAGTCATTTTCAATATCATCCAACCTCCTTTGAAATTACAGTGGCAACATAAACACGACATGGATTGTCCAGATTTTATTTTCTATTGTTAGCCTTTTTGTTATTTCATTCCTTATCTCTCCTGGGATAGCTGCAGGAAGAGGGAGGGGGAAGGAAGTATATTGATGATGCATCATTCATGCTGTGGGGCAGGTCTGATGAGTTTTCTACCAGCCCGTCAATGTTGTGTGTTCTTGTGTATAAACTATATGAAATCTGTGGCTTTAATTCCCAGTTGGGAAGGAATGGATTGCTGACTCGTGGTAGCATTACCCTTGCTATCGTAATTTTGGCATTAAAGGGGATAAATTACATGAATAACTAACCATTCCCCTGATAATATTAGGAAACCCGAATGCAGCATATAATAACAGAACTGCAGAGAGTGTGTGTGTGGCTTTGTAGGCTTTTTCAGTTCTCGTCAATCGTGGCATCGATAAAGGCATAATCACGGTTGCAAGGCTGAGAAAGGATATCAGTAGTCATCTCACAAGGATCTCAGCCATAATCGTTACCTCAGCAGAAGAAGCGTGTGAGCAAGAGGGTGGGTGGGGGGGGGGGTGGTCGGATGAATTTTGTGGGAGGGCAGGGATTGAAAGCTATTTGGAGAAAAGCCAGTGTACCAAAAGGTCTATTAAGTGACCAGAAACAATGGGGAAAGAGGACAGAGCAGCTCTTTGTCTCTCCGCTGTTACTTCTGCTGCATCTGAACAAGGACAGACTAGCTTTTCATCGCATTATCATTCAAATACAGCCCTGTTAATGAAACCAAGGGTAGTTACACCTGCTCCAGTCTGCTATGACTGCCCTCTATCCTGATGTTTTCAATTAATGTGATACTGATTTTTCTTAATATTGAAACACAGTACAGTGGGAATCAGATCCTCCCCACCCCCCCAAGTAAATTCAACAGCTTGTAACAATAATCATTAAAACAAATCCTATTTTCCATTCTCACCCAGTGTAACATGGATGATTAATTATCACCAAAATTTTGGGTGAATGGAAGCAATCATTAAATGTGTAACTTAATCAAAATTATCATTAAAATCTGTGAAGCTGATGCCTACGGTGCCCTGAAATTGGGGGACTATGGTGGACTATTTCTACATGGTGAAACCAAAATGTATAAAAATGGCCGTTAACAAAATCTGACAATGTGCACTTTAACCACATGTGATGTTTTTTCTATCACTAATCTCAAATTGTGGAGTACAAGAGGCAAATAAATAAATGATGGGTCTTTGTCCCAAACATTATGGAGGGCACTGTACCTATTTCCCTCAATACGCCACCCTGATATATTCCAAATACTTAAAGAGAAACTAAATTAATTCCCTCATACCATTTAACTGTAATAAAATCTGACAAAACCCTCAAATACATGTTACCTCATACCGTAACACTGAGATATTACAAAGGAACATGCCTTTTGGCCCACGATGTCTGTTGCTGACCACAACACCAAATTAAACTAATTCCATCTGCCTGAAAATTATCAACATCCTTACTTATCTAAATGACTCAAAAATGATGCTATCTTACCCGCTAACTTGTCTTGTGAAACCCCATTAACTTTTCTCCCTTTCACCTTAAAGATACACCCTCTATAATTTCCTATCCTATCTGTACCTCTCATAATTGTATTGATTCCTATCAGGTCAACCCTTAGACTCCAATGCTCCATAGAAAACAATCCAAGTTTGTCCAACCTATCCTGATAGCTAACGCTCTCTCATCCAGACAGCATCCAGGCCAACCTCTTCAGCATCTTCACCGAAGCCTCCTCATCCCTCCTGCAATGCAGTGATCAGCACTGCACACAATCTTCCAAATGTGGCCGAAACAAAGTTTTCTTCAGCGGTAACATGAGTTCCCGACTTTTGTACTCAACGCCCCTCAATGTTTGTCCACTTTTAAGGAGCTAACTTTTATCTTTCACCGTGAAGTGCAATATCTTTGGAGTTAAACACTCCGAAGGACCCCTCTCCCTGTACTACACACTGAATGACAACATCTCTCTCAGTGTAACACTCTGATGGACAAACCCCCAACAATCTACCACTTTAAAAGACCTGAAGAAGGTCTTCAATCTGAAGAAGGGTTCCGATCCAAAACATCACCCATCCTTTTTCTTCAGAGCTGCTGCCTGACCCACTGAGTTACTGCAGATCTGTGTCCATCATCGGTATAAATTACCATCTGCAGTTCCTCCCTGCACACCTCAAAAGACCATGTACCAGTCTGATAAACCCCTTGCCTCCCAGTCTAACATGACGGATCCCACATCTCTCGGTATAACACAAACACCCATCAGTCAAATCCTCTAAAATATGACACATCCATCAGTCTCCCACTCCAAAAGATCCTCTTCTTGAGATATGGTCGTAATATTCCCCAAATAAAGGATCAGAAGTATTTTCAAAGCAGCATCGTGCCTTCATCATTAATTCCCCTGCAGCAATAAAATCCATTAATATAATAGATCCTGAGAGTGACTCATGGATGAATGAACCATTTCTTTCCTGGGGCAAGATGGCTAATTGAATAGTGTCTAGTTCTATCCATGCTGGGACAGATGAGTCACAACACAATGTGGATCAAACCTGTGCCTTTCTGATGTGACTGGCCCCTCAGCTCACTGACCAGCATGTTATTAAAAAAAGAAGAAAGACATTCACATATGTCGTGTCTTTCATGACCACAGGAAGTACTTCTCAAAGGTTAGTACTGTTATAATGAAAGGAACAGAACAGTAAGTTGGAAAGAGTGCAGAGAAAATTTACGAGGATGTTGCCAGGACTTGAGGGTCTGAGCTACAGGGAGAGATTGGGTAAGCAAGGATTTTATTCCTTGGAGCCCAGGAGGATGAGTGGTGATCTTGCAGAGGTGTGTTAAGGGCCTGCCCCACTGTGGCGATATTTGCGTGTCATTTATGCAACGTCATTTACGCGTCACGATGCACGATGCAATATAATTTATGCATCACACGCGCATCGTGACACGCACGTGATGCGCGCATGGCGAGCATTACGCGCAGTGAGACGTGGTGGCGTAGGTAGTGATTTGCAGTTGCGCGCGGCGCCCCAGGACTTTGGGATTCACAAAATCTTTGCGCGCCATCTGCTTGACGCGCAAATGATGCCCAAGTGGCACAGGCCCTTAAGGTCATATGGGAATAGATAGGACAGATACTTAGAGTAGAGAAATCAAGAACCAGAGGACATAGGTTTAAGTGAAAGTGGAAAGATTTAATGGGAACTTGAGACGAAACATTTTCAATTGGCGAGGGTGGTGAGTATATAGAATGGGCTACCGGAGTGGGTAGTTGAGAAAGGTTTAAACATTTAAAAGACATTTGGACAGGTACATGGATAGGAAAGGTTTAGAGCGATATGGGCGTAATGCGAATTTGCTGGACTAGCATCGATTGGGCATTTCGCTTGGCATGGGCAAGTTGGGCCGAAGGGTCTGTTTCTATCCTGTATGACTGTACTAAACGGATGAATCTGTCAAAGGTGACAGGAAAATAATCAGATCTTCTGATTTAGTGATGCCGATTGAGTGATGAACATTGGCTAGGAAGTGAGGATGAACTCTCATGCTCTTTATCAAAACAGTGAATCTTTCATGTCCTCCCTTCAGATGGGATCTGACCTTAACACTTCATCTGAAAGGCAGCATCTCTGTTCATGCAGTGCTCCTCTAACACTACATCCATCTGGATTTTATCTGAAAGTCTTGGTGATCAAATTCAAGACCATATACATTTGACTCTGAGCAAGTGTGTCACTGAATGAGTAAATATAAATACTACTCAACATTAAATACACTAACTTTATTGTATGGTCGCTAAGATGCTAAATGACAATAAACAATCTGTAATATCTGGGTTGGCAAACCTTAATCCCCTATTTGAATGCAAGCATTACCCAAAGGAGCAAAGATAATTTCCAATAATTGGGTCAACAGTCTTACTGACTCATGACAGGGATGCAAACAGTTGTGAATTGATATAATTAACCATACCTGGAAACTGTTTTCATATTGTGGGAACCGTGCCTTTGAATTCCTTTCTGCTCTGCTGGAGTTTCTGCTGTCTGGTTCTCATTTGCTGGTGACATAGACTTAATCAGTTCTGCTAAAGTCCCTTCTGTTACAAGCAAGTCTAATATAAGCAGCTTGTCTGTTACAATTACAGAAGCGCACTATTATTGTTCCAACGTGAAGAAAGCTATGCACAAATTTCTAAGCATCACATGAACATTTTAATTGTTGAAACCAGGGCCACATACAGTATGAACGTTTTATAAGATGCACTTTTTGGTATTACAAACAACTAAATATTAAATGGGACTGTTTACAACAGTTTAGCTGGTAAAATAAAGCATTGATCTTAGTGCTTGGACTAAATACTGAAAGCAGTTGTTCTAGTATTTTTATATTCGAAGCCAAAAGAAACTTCGAATGAAGGAATTTTGGAGTCCTGTCATGATCTCTGTAACAAAATTCACCACACGTCACGGTGATCTTTCTGCTCTGTAGACCCACTTGAAATTCTGCCTGGTGATGGAATTGTGCAGTTTGCAGTGTTCTTTGTTCTAATGTGGGGATAGGCTATATTCGACATTATCATCAATTACGTTCAGAAGCAGTGCAAACTCCCACAGGAATATTTTCAGATGCCCACATATTGCATTTCTTGACAATATCCTTTCTCTTCTGCAAAGTAGCTCTGTATTGCACTGCGCGACACTCAATCTGTCAGAGGTTTGCAATAAAACATTGAAATGAGGTTTGATTTTCAGTTTTTGGTTACACGAATGGCCACCAGCAGTTACTTCTCAATGCTGTACCGCTCAATACTTTCACTTATATTTGTGCATGAACATTATATGTTATTTTAAGAGATTTAAGTTAAAGGAATACTTGAAAAAGTAATTCAACTAATTAAGCTATCCTTACAATTACAATAAGATGAATTTCCTCTCTGCACTAATTCTTCTGAGACACTCAGGGAGAACCATTTACAATACAAATTTTGTTACAAGTATCCTTCTTACAATTGATAAGACCTGGAAAGCGACAATAGCATTGTAATAATGAAACCAACTTGTATATTTTCCTTTTCATTCCAACTTTGTTTTTCTTTTATTGGTCCTGTTCAAAACACTAATCTGTCTTACCATTTTTGTAGATAAAGTGAGAGGAAAAAAATGCAGCTTTTCAGAACAACACTTGATCCCCACGACCAAAGTAGTACCTTCATAATATGTTGCCATGGTTTAAGTGTGTGAAATGAGAGCCACTTTGCTCACAGTAATCTCCCACAAACAAAGTAATAACCGTATGATACGATCTTACAAAAATGTGATCAAATTAAAGATCTGTATACTGAGGTAACACTCCTGCTATAATTCAAAACAATGTCCTGACATCATCTATATCAACGCAAGAGAGAGAGCGAGTATATGTGATCTTCAAACATCCAGCACTGCCTTAGTACAGTACTACACTAGAGTACCCACCTAAAATTTTGTATTCAAGTCTCTTGAGTGGGATTTGAGTCTGGAAGCTCCTGGATCAAACACATTTCCAATTTTAGCCAAAATCCTGCATGCAATCTTTGTGGTGGTATTGAAGACTGGCTGCACACAACATATTGGTGGCAGGAAGACAATTGCAAAAATCAAGAGCATAAAGAGTAATTCGACATAAAAACGTGCATTCATTTATCATCCTCTTTTGTAACCTCAGGACTTCCTATTGCGCGTTATGTCTAATGAATTCATTAAAAGAGTAGTCACTGTTGAATATAGTGCCTAAATTAATTACACATTTGTTGCCACTATAATTACTAGGTCGGAACATACTGGAGTTTCCTAGATCTACACCCAATTTCACTATGCGAGACATCACAGCGTGGCACAGTGGTAGAGTTGCTGACTTACAGTGCCAGAGACCCCGGTTTGATCCTGACTACGGGTGCTATCTGTACGGAGTTTGTACCTTCCCCCCCGTGATTTGTGTGGGGTTTTCCCCAGGATCTCCGGTTTCCTCCCACACTCCAAAAGTCAAACAGGTTTGTCGGTTGATTTGCTTGGTATAATTGTAAATTGTCCCTAATATGTGTAGAATAGCATGAGTGTATGGGGATCACTGGTCAACGTGGACTCGGTGGACAGAAGGTCCTCTTTCCACGCTGTTCCTCTAAACTAAACTAAAATCCACAATAGTGGATGGGGAAATAGTGAAGCAAGATCAGAAAAGCTGTTCATAGATGGTTCAGTCCTTCAATCCAGTCAGATTTCTGCTCTGGCTAAACACCTAAAAAACCTCTTACCAAAGTCATAAGTTATAGCTTGTGTGACTAAGACAGGAGGAAGCAATCTAGTTTTGTCCATGCCAAGTTGTCTGGAGCAACCTTTGTCATCAATGATCACATTATCCATTTCATACTTATATAACCATATAACCATATAACAATTACAGCACGGAAACAGGCCCTCTCGGCCCTTCCAGTCCGTGCCGACCATTTGTTTTCCCCTAGTCCCATCTACCTGCACTCAGACCATAACCCTCCATTCCCTTCACGTCCATATACCTATCCACGTTAGTCTTAAATGTTAAAATCGATCCTGCCTCCACCACTTCTGCTGGAAGCTCATCCCACACAGCCACCACCCTCTGAGTAAAGAAGTTCCCCCTCACGTTACCCCGAAACTTCTGTCCCTTAATTCTCATGTCATGCCCTCTTGTTTGAATCTTCCCTACCCTCAATGGGAAAAACGTATCCACGTCAACTCTGTCTATCCCTTTCATCATTTTAAAGACCTCAATCAAGTCCCCCCTTAACCTTCTGCGCTCCAAAGACCTAACTTGTTCAACCTTTCTCTGTAACATAGTTGCTGGAACCCTGGCAACATTCTAGTAAATCTCCTCTGTACTCTCTCTATTTTGTTGACATCCTTCCTATAACTAGGCGACCAAAATTGTACACCATACTCCAGAATTGGTCTTACCAATGCCTTGTACAATTTTAACATTACTTCCCTACTTCTATATTCAATGCTCTGATTTATAAAGGCCAGCACACCAAAGGCTTTCTTTACCACCCTATCTACATGCGATTCCACCTTCAGGGAACTATGCACAGTTATTCCTAGATCCCTCTGTTCCACAGCATTCCTCAATTCCCTACCATTTACCATGTACTTCCTATTTTGATTTGTCCTGCCAAGATGTAGCACTTCACACTTAACAGCATTAAACTCCATCTACTTCTCACCTATTGTCCACGTGCACATTAGCTATCTGCGTTGTTGTTCAGTGAATCATCTGCAATGGTCTATCTTCCCCTCCCAATCTTTCAAGCCTTTATACTCGACCCAGTCCTCTTCTCATTGAAAAGATTGCTTGAAAACACATCTCAATATGTATGCTGATTGCACATGCTCCACTGCATGGTCACCTCTTTCACCCATGCTTCGGAATTGCCAGATATTTTCTCTGACATCCATTGTTGAATAAACAAGTCTTTCTTTCCAATTAAGAACGAGAGGGAGAAACTTTGTCTATGACCCATTATCCCTAGGCTAATGTATGCCACACCAAAGTATTTCATTTTTATCCCTGAGGTAAGGTTTGAGCATGTTACTGTGGTGTTACTTGGACTGCCTTTCTCCATCATCATGTTGAGAGTTGATATTCCAGTGTTCTCCTGGTCAACTTCCATTCTTCTATCACCATTCAATTCGCCCACTTAGACACATGTACACTGATTGCTAGCTCCTTGTTGAGTAATACCTTGATTAAAAAATTCTCACCCTTGTTTTCAAGTCCTTCCATGCATTGTATATTCTCATCTCTCTTACCTTCTCTAGATCAATTCCCCTAAGACATATTAGCCCTCTTCTACTTTTCCACTTCTGGTTCTTGCTCACCACCAATGTTAACCGCTCCATTAGTGGCCAGGCTACAATGCACCCAAGCTCTGGAATGTCTTTGCCCCTGCATCTAGTTCCTCCTTTAAGATGCCCTAAAATGTTCTCATTGACTAAATTTCCAGACTATCTTCTTAAAAGCTTCCGTGCCAAAGTGAGGAATTCCCTGTGTATTACAGCAATACAAACAGCCTACAGTACAAACTGTTGTTTCCAAAGTATTTGACTGTGGGAGGAACCTTGCTACATCCAGAGCCGAGTTGTCATACAGTAGCATCCAACCTTTCCAGTGGTGCTTTGGCTAATTGGGCGGCACAGTGGCATAGCGGTAGACTTGCTACCTTAAGGGCCTGTCCCACTTGGACTTCATCTCCACGTCACGCAGGTGGCGCGCGAAGATTTTGTGAATCCCAAAATCCTGGGGCGCCGTGCGCGATGGCGTGTCACTGCCTATGCCACCACGTCACACCACGTGCCATGCACGCGTAATGCATGCCATGCGCGCTTCACATGCACGTCACATGCATGTCCTTAAACTATGCTGATTAGTAACCAGCAACAAATGTTAAGTATTGAACCAGTTGTGGACCTTACCAAGTACCAAGGGATGTAAATCTCGCCCTCAGACAAGTCTTATCCTGTTGTCGATTCAGAACAATGTCCCAACAAATAGGGAGATAAATAGAACTACTGGTTTCTGACTGGTTTCAGGACTGTGACTAGTGCCTCAGCAACACTCCAATTAATCTGTTCTTTGTTCACATCAGCAAGGTCATCAATTATTAATCTCTCCTAAGATAGACACAAAGTGCTGGAGTAACTCAATGGGTCAGGCATCATCTCAGGACAAAAGGGATAGGTGACTTTCCTAGTTACCCGCCGGAACTGAGTGAATTTCAACAATGTCAGTAGATCTACAATCACAGTTGGGTAGCTGGTAGAACAGCTGACCCACAGTGCCAGAGACCCTGGTTTGATTCTGACCTAATCAGCAGTCTGTGTGGAGTATGCACGTTTTCCCTGCGACCGCATGGGGTTTCCTCCAGAGGTTCCGGTCTCCGCACACATTCCAAAACATATGGGCTGATGGATCAATTGGCTGCTGTATAAATGCCCCTTATGTGCAGGGAGTGGATGAAAATGTACAATATCATTGAACTGGTGTGAACGGATGATAAATGGTTGTCGTGGACTCGATTGGCTGAAGGGTTGTTTCCATATTATATCTCTAAACGAAACATATAACCTAGACAAGATCAAGTAAGGATGATAGTTTTCTTTACCTGATGAGGATGAGTGAACCAGATGAGTTTCTGTAATCCTGTATTTGCATGGTCACTATTACCGAATCTAACTGTTTATTTAATTAATTGAGCTTAAATTAATTAAGTTTAAATTCCCCAGCTGCAAATGATTTAAGCTCACATAATGGATCAATAGTTTATGCCTCTAGATGCTGGCCCAATAACTTCACCATGGTGTCATCATGCTCACAGGAGATAGATATTTTAAAAAGGTATTTCAAAAGGAGATGGTGTGAAGAATGCAAATTTGTTTTTGCCTTTGGTTATGAATCGGCACTCGACTTTACACGTGAAAGTCACAATCAGGAACTGAACTCTCAGTCTAAAGAAATCTACAATTTGCACTGTAGTTACTCCTACAGCTAATCTCACACCCTCAACCTCCACAACTGAGAAGGATAAAGGTAGTCAGGTCATGGTAAACATGGCCAGAAGAAGAGTTCCAATCAGAAACATCACCTATTCCTTTTCTCCAGAGATGCTGTCTGACCCGCTGAGTTACTCCATCTTTTTGTGTCTATCTTTGGTTTCCCTTCAAGCTCCATACCATTGTCATTTGAAATACATAGTTTGCTGGGTCTAATTCCTGAAACTGCTACAGCACAATGGGAGTCCCTGCACTAGAGGAACTGCAGAGGTCTGAAAGGCGACACTCCACCTCCTCCTCGAGGACATTTGGTTTAGACCAGCATCTGCAATTCCTTCCTGCACTAAATGGAGTTTGCTTGGCTCGGTGTGTGAGATATGCATGGATAAAGCAGACCTGCTCAAACAGAGCAGCAGGGAGATAAGAATTCCACCAGCACTGGGAGTACACAAGACGCAATGGTTTGGAGTGAGATGGAGAAATTGTTCACTTCAGTTTATTGTGTGAGAGGTGTCAACCAACTCTTGAGTAGCAATGATCTGAATGCTTGAGATCACACACTTTCTGAAAGCAGGCATTCAATGGCAAAGCAGCAAACGAAAAAAATGGAGGAAATCTGGTGATAGAAAATGAGAAAATAATAAATGTACAATGAATGGAAGCAAGATTATTCAGTAAATTATTCTATTAACTCCATTACATGATCTAAAACTAAGTAGAACAGCCAGAAGCGATCAAAACCTTATGCCAAGCAAATCATCGCTATATTTTAAATAGTTTGCAAATCAGATCATGCAAAAATGGAACCAAAGCCCATTCTTACTTTATCAGTAATTTAGTGAAACAAATTGGTCGAACCCGTTCATGACGAAGGAAGCCAATAAGTTATTCTACTTCCAAATCTTGACATAGTAAAGGAAGCATTGCTGAGTATTTTGCAAATTAAATACAACTTTTACTGATATTTTAATTGATATCAGTAAATGTTTGTTCAGAACTATGGATAGGAAAATCAGCAACTTTTTTTGGCACTTCTTCACGGTTCAGAGCATCATTTAAAAAAATGTGCATGTCTCACAGTTCATTAGGGATGGATCTGAGCTCATATTGTGACCCTCTCATGACTCTATGACTTAAGGCTATATTGGGGAATGAATCTGATCAATAGGCTGGACGCAAACCCATCCTGATGTTGTAGGGTCTCGACCCAAAATGTCACCCATGCCTTCTCTCCAGAAATGCTGCCTGTCCCACTGAATTACTCCAGCATTTTGTGTGTATCTTCTCTGATGGATGACATCACACTTTTTCTCAATGTTCCTTTCCATTGATGTCCCAAGAAACAATGTAAAATGGAACTAATTTATCTACAAAGCAGCCCATTGTGTACAGCCAGTGTTGATCAATTTTGTTCTCTTGCAGGCTGGGTGCATGTGCCCAGGATGTCCATCTGGATGAGGTGTGGGTCCACCCATTCACATCGAGCTGGAGACAGCACATGCCAATGGCATCATAAGAGGAGAGCAACAGCAGAGTGTAAGGCTTAGTAAAGAATACAATGAGAGGAAGTGCGGTGATATCTGTAAACAAGATGCTACGTCTGAAGTAAAATAGCATGAAATGGAAAATTAATGGAAACATTACATTGCGTAGCAATGGAAGTTGAATCAAAGTTAATAATATTCTTCAAACCAAGGTTTAAATCCTTGACCTGAAGAACTAAGGATCAATCAACAGTTCAAGGTAATTAAGGTAATTTCCAGTATTAACAAAATGTGGCGTTGTCTGCATTGAATATATGACTAGGCTTGTGGAATTGTAACTATGCAACAAAAAAACAAACTGATCACTGACTATTTGCCTTAAATTTCTACGATAAAATGATGAGATGCTACTATGATGCCTGTACGCTCACAGCTGAAGATTACTTTGATGCGTCTTTAAATCTATATAACATCACTCAGCCATACATAGTTCATAATTATAGAAGGCTATGCATCTCTGGGATGTCCAGGAGGTATATATTGTATTATATTTAAAGTAATTGTTTCTGAACTTATTCCTCCTTTGCAAGCGAGCTAATAGGACCTTCTTGACCAATAATACACTTAAAAGGTTAACAAAGTAAAAACAGGAAAACTAATATTCGTGTGCTGATGTCTCTGAACTGTTTAACTTTGGTAGCTCCAAGAACTGGCAATTCATTTTTCCTTCAGTTTAAACTTAAATCTCTTTAATTGAAATTTATGGGTTATATTTGCAATTCTATTATCAACTGCAGAAAAATATTCTTGGTAGACACAAAATGCTGGAGTAACTCAGCGGGACAGGCAGCATCTCTGGAAAGAAGGAATGGGTGACATTTCGGGTGGCGACCCTTCTTCAGAAGAAGGATCTCTGAAGAAGGGCCTCGACCCGAAACGCCACCCATTCCTTCTCTCCCGAGATGCTGCTTGTCCCGCTGAGTTACTCTGGCATTTTGTGTCTACCTTCGACTGAAAGCAGCATCTGCATTTCTTTCCTGCATAGAGAAAGATTCTTGTGTCTCTTGAGATTTTGACATGTGGTAATATTATGCATTTATATTAGATGTTTTTCATTCATTGCTATTCAATGCACTGTGTAAAAATGCAATCGATTGTTAATATAATTTGGTAGAAAATGACTTGTGACCAATTATTTTATGAATGGTATTTCTTAAAAATGAATCAAGAATGTAGCAATCTTTTATCACTAGTTATAAAAATAGTTATTGTTGTTAAAATCATTTATTGTAACTTCAGGTTTATGTTAGTCACGGAATACAAATGAAATGCTTAACGTAGACACAATATACACTGCATAATAACTGTGTCTACTGCTGTGCTGGTGGAGCTAATTGTCCAGAGTCCCCAGTACAAAGACAATATTGTTTTAGCTGTTATGTACCTCTATACTTATTAAATATTGCCAGAGACTTTTGCCTATGTATCTTCTTACCTACCCCGCTATCAACTTTCAATGAATTAAACACCACAGGATATGTGCCAAGCCATTACTGGTTCATTCATTCCTTAATCTAATAAAAATACCTTTATTGTTTAAACAATGTTCAGTGTACAGTGTGCCTAATGCAAAAATGATCAACCGAACAATGAGAACCTAACTACACAGTGACACCTTATGTGTCTCGTTATCATACACACAGCATCCTATAGGTAAAGTTGATCAATTGGGAAGTAATACCGCTGCACTGAAATAAAAATCAACATGCAGCAGCAAGATTCAACAAATAGATATCCAACCATGACTTGAACATTATGGGTGGCAGCTGCCCATAATGACTCCATTACACCACATATCAGGTCAAGGCTGATAATTGTGTCACTGGCTACTGGCAATTAAGACTATCCAGATGCTTTGCACCATCATACCACAATATATCTCAATCACTGCTTTAATCTGTTCACGATGCAGATGCTTTGAAGCAACTGAGTGCATTGGTGTCCCATTCAGAGGGTTAAACCAAAAAAAGATGCAGAAACCTCGAAAACAACACTGACGATTTTGGATCGCTTTTTAACACAGGAGAATCACAGAGCGCCCCCAGGTTACTGGTAATTTCCAATTTGATCCATATCTGTTTTGGAAAGTTGCAGCAGAAAATACGGTGCTGAAAAGGTTAAACCTGCTGTTAATTATTTCAATCGGTCTTGAGGAAGGCTTCTAACGGAGAGAAGACATAAAACAATAAGTCAAAGATATTTGGTGTTGCAACTTGGGTATTTGTGGCTTTAGCATGAGGAAACCATGGCAAATCCCTTGCTGCCCATTAAAATCAGTGAATAGAAGGGATCTCCAGCTGAAAGGAAGCTCTTGTTTTCAGTCTGTGTGCCTTTCCATACCAAATAAGACACTGCGGCTCACACTGAGGCTTAATTCTCAGTACATTTCAAGTTTGCAATCCCACATGAAAACCAGGAATGGCAGAATTAGCGCTTGTTTCAGTGCCTTGTCTAAAATAGACGTAGGAATATTTTAATATCCACAAGTAGCAATTTTTCCATTATGTTCAAGCATTAATTGTAATCAGAGGGTCCCTCCAAGGTACATTCCACGTTTATTTTCTCTTTGTTCTTTATTAAGGATCATGGTAAATTTTACACAGATCTCAACATGAACAATGTCTCAAAGGTGTGTTCTCTGCTTCAAAATAAAAATGAGACATAGGCATTCTGTCCTCAAAGAGTTAAGGATTAGCGCTGAGCTCTGTACGCACAAAATACATATCTGTAGCAATGTATACAGCAGACATTTGACTGAAAGAGTTATTTAAGCGTCTAATAGCACTGCTCTGAAGCTACACAAGGAGCCACAAAAACAGTAAACAAATCACGCAGACTTTGAAAGAGATTGAGTTACCTTAGGTCTGGAGAGTGAATGGTCTGAGATTCCCACCACATGCTGTTAGCTGACTTCCATTCAGTCATAATCCTTTCTTTAAGCATAGAAGCAGAATTCAAAGCATCCCTTTATCTAATCCTGCAGCTGCTGTCAGTCCCCCAAGTTAATGCAGCCCATGAGTAACAGCTCTACATAAACCCAACCAACCTACAGTTCCTTCCAGCCAGCTCTGCAAATGAGCCTGCCCAGCAGCAGCGAAATGATCTGAAGCGTGGAGTAACATCTGTGTGTTTTTGAATGGAGAAGCTAGTCCTGGTACCCTGTGAGCCCACCCCCACGGGGGCTTGGGACTTGTACTGCGAACGGTCCGTACCACAGGATACAGCTACCCAGGGTGGGTTGCTGGTACCCTCGCCGTAACAGCTGCATGCAAATCACTGGAAGTCTTTCTCAATTATCCCCTAGAAAGAATGGTTTCTGCCACCTAACAGGAAATAGTCCAGCTAGTTACAATATAAATCCACAAAATGTGCTTCATTCTTAGAGAGGCAACAATGGGATGTCTGATGCTGCTGCTGCTTAACTGATCGCTAACGCTTTTGATTTTTCTTAAATGGCATAAATTTAAGATAAATTGAAAATAAATGAATAAAGGAAAATGCTTTATGCACAAAATTGCTTTCAATGCTTATGTACTAAATTACATCGATACAGATATTTGAGATTAGCTGTAGCAGTGTATAAAATCTGAACATTAGGAATGCTCACAATGCCATAGATGAGTTTGATTCACACTTTTAAGATCTTAAAACGTAAACTCTAATAGATCTAATAATCTCAGGCTTTCTCTCCTGTGCATCTCTCTCTCTCTCTCTCTCTCTCTCTCTCTCTCTCTCTCTCTCTCCCTTTCTCCCTACCTCTTGCATGGAATTGATTCCATGGTTTTTCTCACAGTCAGTAAAATTTTAATATATTTGGTTCAATTTTCTTCTTTCCTTTCCTGAAGTCGTTGATATAACAATCTCCTGGCATCATATGAATCAATCATCTCAGCTGCTCTGGATAATGATGTACGTAGGGTGTGTATACGACTGTTAGTATGAGAGGGAGTACATTTTTAATGTGTGTTTATGTGGCGATGTGCGAAGTTTAGGACACAAAGGAATATTCCACCTGAAACCAGTGCGTAGTCTATCTCACTCACATTCTGGCCAGTAGGGGTCATTGGATAGTGCTCTGCACAGGAACGCAAATGAATTATTTCCAGATTACGATGCTGAAACTCAAGGCAAGTCAAGTTGAGTTGAGTTCATTGTCATGTACAAGAGTATGGTGAGATACAGGTACAATGAAAATCGTGCTTTCAGTATCATCACAGGCACATTGACTCAGATAACACATAAACATAAATTACCCGTACATTTTACAAGATAGTGAAAATAAAAAGATTGTGCGCAAACAAGACTTTAGTGCAAAAACATAATTAAATAAACAAGTACATGGTAGTGCAAGAGGTGGTCCATAGCGTTCCGTTGCTGGGGTAGGAATAGGGTTGTGCAGGTCAGTTCAAGATCCTGATGGTTTTAGGAAGTAGCAGTTCCTGAACCTGCTGGTTGGTGACCTCCTGCCCAGTGGTAGCAACGGGAAGAGGGCAAGGCCAGGTCAAGTTGAGTTTGTTGTCATATGCACAAGTACAGTGAAGTGAAGATGTAGTGAAGATCTTGCCTGCAGCAGCCATGTACAATACGCAAACATGATTATAGATGCTGCCTTCTCAAGGCAGTGCCTCACGGAGATGCTTACAATTGTGGAGAGGGCTGTGCACTTGATGGACCCGGCCGAGTCCACCACTCTCCACAAATAGGCGCAAAATGCTAGAGTAATTCAGCGAGAGAGACGGTACTGTCCCGCTTAGATACTCTATCTTCGGATGGAACCAGCATCTGCAGTTCCTTCCTACACTCTCTACAACCTCTTGACTTTCTGTGAATTGTAATTGCCATACTAGTCCATAATACAACCAGTCAGGATACATTCTACAGTGCATCCCGAGAGGTTTGTTAGAGTTTTTGGTGACATGCTGCATCTCTTCCAACTCCTTGGACTATCACATTTTTGATGCGTCAAATCATCCAAGAATTTGATGAGTGTTCCCTCACAGTGGGAAACTTTGAATGCGCCTTCCCTCACTGTGGGAAACTTTCATTCTGCTGTGTGGGGATGTTTTATGTTCAAGTCAAGTTTATTCGTCACATACACATACGGGATGCGCAGTGAAATGATAAGTGGCAATGCTCGCGAACTTTGTGCAAAAAATCAAACAAACAAACAAACAACCAACCAAACTACAAATAGAATGGAACAGAATCACATGTTCTTTTACATATTTAATATTGTGGGCGGAAGGAAAAAGGGGAAAAAAAACCCAGCAATTTAAAAAAAATCAGTAGAGTGGCACAGTAAAGATAGTCCCTGGTGAGATAGGAGTTTACAGTCCTAATGGCCTCTGGGAAGAAACTCCTTCTCAACCTCTCCGTTCTCACAGCATGGCAACGGAGGCGTTTGCCTGACTGTAGCAGCTGGAACAGTCCGTTGCAGGGGTGGAAGGGTCTCCCATGATCTTATTGGCTCTGGAGTTGCACCTCCTGATGTATGGTTCCTGCAGAGGGGCGAGTGAAGTTCCCATAGTGCATTCGGCCAAACGCACTACTCTCTGCAGAGCCTTCGTGCCCTGGGCAGAGCAATTCCCAAACCAGATTGGAATATTTCCGGACAAGATGCTTTCCACAGCCGCTGAATAGAAGCTGAGTTGGACTCTATCGTGTGTTGATGTACTTTATTTTAATTGTATGGCTGTATGGTGATCACACATTTCACTGTGCCAACTGGCACATGTGACAAATAAATGTATCTTGTATCTTAAATTTGATTACCCCTCTCCACTGCTGACCCACCAATGAAAACCACATCATGGTCTCCAGATTCCCCATTGAGAGTCAACAATTAGTTTTTCCTGGCACTGTGCAAGAGTTTGTTCTTGTGGCACCACTCGACCACATGTTCTATTTCCCTGCTGTACGGTGACTCTTTGCTACCTGTGATTTGGCCAAAATCGGTGTTGTTGTCAGATGTCATTGGAGCTGTGCTTTGTCACGTAGTCATGGATGTAAAGAGAGTAGAGCAGAGGGGTGAACATACAGCCCTGAGGTTCACCTGTGTTGATGGCCAGTGAGGAGGAGATGTTGTGATTGATCTGCACTAATTGTGGTCTGTTGGCAAGGATCCATTTCCAGCTGCAAAGGGGGATACCGAGGTCCAGGTCTTGGAGCTTGGCGATGAATTCGAAGGGGATGGTTGGGTGGAATGCCGAGCCATAGTTGATGAATAGCAGCCTAACAAACGTCTTCCTGTTATCCAAATACCATATAACATAAAACCATATAACAATTACAGCACGGAAACAGGCCCTCTCGGCCCTTCCAGTCCGTGCCGACCATTTGTTTTCCCCTAGTCCCATCTTCCTGCACTCAGACCATACCCCTCCATTCCCTTCACGTCCATATACCTATCCACTTTACTTTTAAATGTTAAAATCGATCCTGCCTCCACCACTTCTGCTGGAAGCTCATTCCACACAGCCACCACCCTCTGAGTAAAGAAGTTCCCCCTCACGTTACCCCTAAACTTCTGTCCCTTAATTTTCATGTCATGCCCTCTTTGAATCTTCCCTACCCTCAATGAGAAAAGCTGATCCACGTCAACTCTGTCTATCCCTTTCATCATTTTAAAGACCTCAATCAAGTCCCCCCTTAACCTTCTGCGCTCCAAAGAATAAAGACCTAACTTGTTCAACCTTTCTCTGTAACATAGTTGCTGGAACCCAGGCAACATTCTAGTAAATCTCCTCTGTACTTTCTCTATTTTGTTGACATCCTTCCTATAATTAGGTGACCAAATTGTACACCATACTCCAGAATTGGTCTTACCAATGCCTTGTATCCAATATACCAGTGGAGAGTCAGTGATGTAGCACCTGCTGTTGACCTGCTATGATGATAATAACATAGAAACATAGAAAACATAGAAATTAGGTGCAGGAGCAGGCCATTCGGCCCTTCGAGCCTGCACCGCCATTCAATATGATCATGGCTGATCATCCAACTCAGTATCCTGTACCTGCCTTCTCATCATATCCCCTGATCCCTTCAGCCACAAGGGCCACATCCAACTCCCTCTTAAATATGGCCAACGAACTGGCCTCAACTACCTTCTGTGGCAGAGAATTCCACAGATTCACCACTCTGTGTGAAAAACGATTTTCTCATCTCGGTCCTAAAAGACTTCCCCCTTATCCTTAAACTGTGACCCCCTTGTCCTGGACTTCCCCAACATCGGGAACATCTAGCCTATCCAACCCCTTAAGAATTTTGTAAGTCTCTATGAGATCACCCCTCAATCTTCTAAATTCCAGCGAGTACAAGCCAAGTCTATCCAGTCTTTCTTCATATGGAAGTCGTGCCATCCCAGAAATCAGCCTGGTGAACCTTCTCTGTACTCCCTCTATGGCAAGAATGTCTTTCCTCAGATTAGGAGACCAAAACTGTACGCAATACTCCAGGTGTGGCCTCACCAAGACCCTGTACAACTGCAGTAGAACCTCCCTGCTCTTGTACTCAAATCCTTTTGCTATGAATACCAACATACCATTCGCTTTCTTCACAGCCTGCTGCACCTGCATGCCTACTTTCAATGACTGGTGTACCATGACACCCAGGTCTCGCTGCATCTCCCCTTTTCCTAATCGGTCACCATTCAAATAATAGTCACCATTCAAATAACATGAAGCGGATCCAGGTCTTTTCTGACGTGGGAGTTGGTTCATGCCATAACCATCCTCTCAAAGTACCCCATTACAGTGGATGTAAGCACTACCAGATATTAATCATTGACGCAGATCACCATGCTTTTCATGGGCACTGGTATAAAACATGTCCTTCTGATGAGCTGGGAACATGTCCTTCTGATGAGCTACAGAAGCCAGAGGTTAAAGACGCTAAGAGGTTTGAAGAAGGGTCTCAACCCGAAACATCACCCATTCCTTCTCTCCAGAGATGCTGCCAGTCCCATCCAGCAGTTCCTTCCTACACAAGAGGTTAAAGATGTCATTGAGTACTCCAAGCAGTAGGTCTACACTGATCTTCATCACTAAATCAGGTATCCCATTTTGCCTGGATGCTTTGTGTGAATACACCCACTTGAATCAAGGTTTGACATCAGCCTCAGAGACTGAAATCACAGGATAGTCAGGGCTGTGAACCCATCTTGTAGAAACAAGGCAGATGCTGGTTTAGACCTAAGATAGACACAAAGTGCTGGAGTAATCAGTGGGTCAGGCAGCATCTCTGGAGAAGATCTCACCAGGGATCTACAGAGTATCTCTCCAGAGATTCTGCCTGACCCGCTGAGTTCTCTAGCACTTTGCGTTTACCTGTGGACCTATCTTGTTTGCCTAACTAATACAAACACAAGCAATTCAGACTGGGGACTGAATTCAGAAGATGCTTGGCCTAAAAGATTCGGTTCCACATCAGGTAACAGAAATGCTTTGCCAATGTTTATGCTGTTGTTTTTTAATTAAGTTTGGCTATTTGATGCTTCCAGCATTGTCATTATGCTGTGCGTCACCCTGATAGCATTATGCAAGGACCCAATAATCTATAAATTAGCCTCCACTGAGGCTGTCAAGGCTACATTTCTGCATTATGATTTAGCCTCGTGGAGAATAATGCCACCTTTGTCTCATATTATGGCCCAGCAAAGTGTAAATGTGCTCCTGTGCTTACAGATAGGGATAATGAATACAAATGTTTGAAGGTGATGATAAACCTGTGCAGAATAGTTGATAGTTAGGTGGCTAGATTTGTGCACCCTTTTGTAGAACGGACAATGGTGCCATGAAAAAGCTGTAGCAAGGATTAATTAAGATAATATCAGGAATAAGAGGATATAGTTATGATGTGCGATTTAAATAATTGGAGCTATGTTAGAGGTTCAGAAAAGGTCAAGGGGATTTTGACAAAGACATGCAAAGTTACAAGAGGCTAAATCACAAATATTTATTTTTGGAATTTTTTTGTAAATTTAGAATTGTTTATCAACTCAGAAAAGAGGGATTGGAATTCATGTTTTTGCATTTAGGAGTGAATTACATACATACCTGTAGGGAGAAGGTATGAGGGAAAGCTGAAAAGGAAAAGAGTCATGGATTCATATAATCAAACAGCATAGAAACAGGCCCTTTGGCCCTACTTGCCCATGACAACCAAGGTGCCCCATCTACAATAGTCCCATCTGCCCACATTTGGTCCATATCCCTCTAAACTTTTCATATCAATTTACCTGCCCAAATGTCTTTTAAATGTTGTCATTATACCTACCGCAACTACCTTCTCTGACTGTTCGTTCCAAAACCCACCACGCTCTATGTGGAAAAGTTGCACCTTAAACCCCTGTCCCACTTAGGAGACCTAAACAGCAACCTCTGGTGACCTTGCCCCGCCACCCAAGGTTTCCATGAGGTCACCTGAGGTTTTGGTCACTCTCCCTAATGGTCGAAAGTGGTTTCCGCGTGGTCGAGGCTTCATCTAGTTGTTGCTATTTTTTCATCATGTTTAAAACTGGCCTCGACGAAAAATAGGTTGCCGTTTTATAAATCGATAAGTTTTTTTGTCGCAGGTCTAGTTGAAGACGGTTTTCTTCATAGTTGAGGAAAGTTTTCAACATCTGCGTGGGAGGTGGTAGGAGGTTACAGGTCACCTCGACCTTGATTTTTTTTGGGTGGCGGGCAAGGTCACCAGAGGTTGCTGTTTAGGTCTCCTAAGTGGGACAGGGGCTTTAGATTCCTATTAAATCTTTTGTCTCTCATCTTCAATCAATGTCATCTGGTTCTTGTTTCCCTTACTCTGGGTAAATGACTCTACACTATCTATTCCCCTCAAGATCATACACACCTCTAGCAGATCACCCCTCATCCTCCTGTGCTCCAAGGAATAAAGTCCTAGCCTGCCCAACCACTCCTTCTGGCTCAGGCCCTCAAGCGTTGGCAACATCCTCATAAATCTTCTCCGCACTGTCGAAGTAAAAATGAATCTTAACATTAAATTTTTAAAAAGGACAAAAAGTGCTGGATTAACTCAATGGGTCAGGCTGCATCTCTAGAGAACATGGATAGTTGACCTTTCCGATCTGGACCCTTCTTCAGACTGATTCTATGGCGGTGAGGGTGGTGGGGGGGGGGGGGGGGGGGGGGGGGGGGGGGGGAAGAAAGCTGGAGAGAGGAGGGGCAAGACAAAGCCTGGCAGGTTATAGGTTGACAGATGGTTGGACAAAGGTCAGAGATTAAAAGAGACAAAAGGATTGAAGAGATGCAAATTGTGATGTTAGAGGGAAGAATGTAAGTCGGAGGGGAGGCGGAGGAGCAAAATAGGCTAAAGTCCTGGTGGGGCAGATGGGAGAGTGGGGATTGGAGGTGAAAAGATGTGAGGAAGAAGGAATGGGGGCGGGGGAGGTTTAGTTACATAAAATTGGTCATACCATTCGGTTGTTGGCTACCCAGGTAGAATAGGAGGTGCTGTTCCTTTAGAGTGCAAATGGCCTCACTCTGTCAATGGAGGAGGCCCAGGACAGAAAGATCCATGTGGGAATGGGAAGCAGAGTTAAAATGGCTAGCAACCGGAAGAACCAGTAAGCTTTGGTGGACTGAGCTCAAGTATTTGGTGAAACGGTCGTCAAGTCTACATTTGGTCTCGCTGATGTGCAGGAGGTCACATTGAGAACACCGGATGCAGTAGATGAAGTTAGAGGAAGTGCACGTGATCCTCTGTCTCACCTGGAAGGGCTGCTGGGGTTCCTGGATGGGGATGATGGAGGAGCTATAGGAACAGGGGCATGTCCTGCATCTGTACAAATGTTTATTAAACATTGACATAGTAGCTGCCTCAACTACCTCCTCTGGCAGCTCGTTACATGCACCCCCTACCCTCAGGTTCCTATTATTCTTCTGGAAACATATTTGTCCAACAATTCAAATAAACAATATTACTAATACTATTTGAAAAATAAGTATGGAGCTAAATACAAACTTCTGGAGGAATTGATGCACCATCTATGGAGGCAAATGAATAGTCAACGTTTTGAGTTGAGACCCTGCATCCTCCAGCCATTTGTTTTGCTCCAGTTTCCAGCATCTGCAGTCTCTTACATCTATGGAAAATAAATTTGCTGGAAAGTGAACATAATTGTCTTAATAGCCAAACCATTTAATGTTTAAGTTAGAATGTCTCCAGATAACACTAATCAAATCCAATTGTATTTAAAAAGAAAAAGAGATTAGTGCAGGATAAATGAGTGGTTGATGGTCAACATGGACTCAATGGGCCAAAGGGCCTGTTTCCATGCTGTATCTCTGCATAATTATAACTTTTTCTAATATAAGAAGCATCTGCTCAGATTTTTCTAGGTGACATTGCACATGCTGTGATTGTTCTACCTGTTACCAAATGAAATGTAAAATTGATAATTATTGAATTGGCTTGTAACAAGTCAAGCCATTTTTTCTTAATCTGTAGTAGTGTAAAATTAGGACATGTTATGGATAAAATGCTTGATTGAAATGGCTACAGTCAATTAGTTGAAACAAGTATGCTCTACCTATACATCCTATTGTTTTTGATTAAGCAGTTTCATTTAGCGAGCAATTTAATGCCTCTGTTTGCAACAACATTGCACAGCAATTGATTTCACTAGTTTGGAATAAAAGTTGTCAGGACGGCATTCATGGAAATATCAGCATACTGGAGGTTTCCAGGTTAGGACAGGGTGCTGTTCCTGAGAACAGTTCATTAACGGGGTGTTTGGAAATGAACAAAAACAGTGTGTGGAAGAGGACCATAGAAACAGCGGTGACAGGAGAGCGAGCAGGGTGGGAAGAGCGGTTGGTAGCCAGCCTTAGACACATAGAAACATAGAAAATATATGCAGGAGCAGGCCATTCGGCCCTTTGAGCCAGCACCGCCATTCAATATGATCATGGCTGACCATCCTAATACAGTACCCCGTTCCTGCTTTCTCCCCATATCCCTTGATTCCGTATTCAGTGAATGAGTCTACCAGGCTTGACACAGACCTTGATTGTTACAGCTGAGGGTAGAGAAATAAGTTGAATAGTGAAAGGCCTGGAAAGAGTGGATGTGAGGAGGATGTTTCCACTAGTGGGAGATATTAAGACCAGAGGCCATAGCCTCAGAATAAAAGGACATGCCTTTCAGAAGGAGATGAGGAGGAATTTATTTAGTTAGAGGGTAGTGAATCAGTGGAATTCATTGTCGCAGAAGGTTGTGGAGTCCAAGTCAATTGATATTTTTTAAGGCCGAGATTGATAGATTCTTGAATAGTATGGGTGTCAGAGGTTATGGGGAGAAGGCAGGAGAATGGGGTTGAGAGAAAAAGATAGATCAGCCGTGATTGAACGGCAGAGTAGACTTGATGGGCTGAATGGCCTAATTCTGTCGCTCTCACTTATGAACTTATGAAGGCATAGGGAAATGACGTGTTTCCACCCAGCAGAAGATGCCTGCAGCCCAATAGCAGTTAGCAAATCCATCCCAATCTTTCCTGCTGATCACCAAAACGCTCACCCCAATGAAGGTGGGGAATCTGTGCAACTCATGGCCACAGATGGCTGTGGAGGCCAATGTATTGGATATTTGTAAGGCAGAGGTTTATTCTTGGTTAGGAACGGCATCAAAGATTATGGGGAGAAGGGAGGAAAAAGGGGTTGAGAGACAAAAAATAGATCATCCATAATTGAATGTTGGTGTAGACTTGATAGACTGAATGGCCTCAGTCTGCTCCTATCTCTTATGGTCTTATGGTATGAACGATGTGAAGATGAGTTGGTTGATTGTCACCTGAGGTGGGCCACGACAGATAAGCAGATAATAAAACTAGAAATGGCATGAAAAAGAGTACACTTACCCAGCAATCAATGAAGTATGCACAAAAGCTGCTTTGGTGCCCTTTTGAGTTCATAAATTGGAAATGAAGTTGGAATAAGTTGAAACAGCAGTGTAAGACACAGCATCAAAACAGGCCCTTTGGCTCCCCGAGTCCACGCCGATCATCAGCTAGCGGTTCACACCAGTTTCATGTTATCCCACTTTCTCATCCACACATTAGGGGCAATTTACTGAGGCCAATTAACCTACAAATCCACACATCTTTGGAATGTGGGACCCAGAGGAAACTCCACACAGACAACGCCTGAGTCAGGATCGAACCCGGGCGTCTCGGGCACTATGAGGCAACAATTCTACCAGTTGTGCCACTATCCCGTTATTATTTAATATTTACATCAATAAAAGAATGCAATGCTCAAGAATTAAAAATAAGAATGGCTTTTCAGTGGAGAGATATTTTAATGAACATTTTTATCCCATATTTTGCAACTTGCAATCTTGAGCATGAATGTTTCTTCTTTTCTCTGCATATATCCTTGATTTTTCTGGATATGCTTATTTAAAAATTCAGTCCTTGCATCAGTTTCAAAATATTCTTTGTGAAGCAGACAAAGTTCTTGTATGATTGACATGAATTACAGGTTCCCACCTGTTCTAAAAGGGACTGTAAGATGCAAGCCTCTGCTGTGTTCATTACAGCCGGTACATGTACAATGGAAAATAATGAGGATTCAAGGATTCAGATATCTTGCCTTCATGTAAAAGGATCAGAAGTGTGAAGGTGAGCCTAAATCATCAAACTGCATGCTTTGCTTGAATGCTGCCATTTGGGAACCTGAATTTACACAGGCAGACAGGCATTGAGCTACAGAAGTGCACTGCAATAATTAAACCCACAACACTGCCAGCAAACAACGAGCCTGTTTTTACAGAACCTGGTTTGGAGAAGTTATGACCAAAGGTGACCTTTCTGTAGACGCAGATGTTTTGGCTCTCAAGCACTTTTCTGTTAGTTTCCACCCAGAGAACCAGACTGCTAGGCCGGGTTGCTTGTTGGGCAAGAGAAGGCACTGGAATAGACTGCAGAATAGACTATGGTCAGAGAAACATTTCAGATGGAAGGAGCTGAGGGTCAGATGGAGGTCATTAGGTGGAGAAGGGATGGAAAAGACATTGTTTCTTACTAATCCACAGGCGGTGGTGTTAAAGCCCTTTCCTTACATATTCAGGTGATTCTACTCTTCTGCGATACAATACAATACGCTACGATATGAGACGATACTGATACGACACGATACAGTATGATATGATACGATACAATATGATATTATACCATATGATACGATAGAACTTTATTTATCCCAGGAGGGAAATTGATCTGCCAACAGTCATAATACACCAGATACATGAAAATACATTAAAGTGATGAGAGCAAAGGACTGGGGATGTGCAAAGATTTGAGGGTGATGGTAGGGGGGGTCAGTTTACCCTACGACTGAAGTGGGAGGAGTTGTACAGTTTGATAGCTACAGGGAAGAAGGAGCTTCTGTGGCATTCTGTACTGCATCTTGGTGGAACCAGTCTGTTGCTGAAGGTGCTCCTCAGGGTGACGAGCTTGTCATGGAGGGGATGAGCTGTATTGTCCAAGAACCGGAGCTTCCTGAGGTTTGAGAGGCCCAGGCAAAAATAGATAAGGCATCATACAGAGCCTCCGCAAAAAAAGGCTTCAATGACTGAACTGTATCCAGAGAGCTGATGGGTCTTCAACCTTTCATACCATCCCCATTATTATCACAAGGGGGCAGAGGGGGGTATGAGGCAGATTACGGTCTTGTTGGAGTAGTCAATGCAGTTGTTCTGTATTGTCCTATTCCTTCCCAATTAAAATTACACCGATGGATCAACTGATTGTCAGAGGACTGGGGGGAGAATGCAATGGTGTTCCCAGTGGCTTATATAATTGTCATATTAGGTCTCTGATGTGTTGGAATGGAATGTAATGGAAATACTTTATTCTCACATGTGACAAGGCACAGTGAGATTATTTGCTTGCATACCCAGGGTATGCAAATAACCGCCACATACGGCGCTGACAAAGTTCCAAATTACCCCCGCCAGCTCCTCCTTTGTTCTCTCCCTCCCTATCCCTCATGTCGGTCCCCAGAACGGCGAATCCTCCGCTGTTCTTCCCCTCCCCCCTCACGGCGGTTCCCCACACCCTCATCCACCGCCGACCGCATCTGTGGCAAGAAACTACAGAAAATAATAAAATACAAACTTCAAACACTTGCAGCCTTGAGATCCATCTCCAGTGCAAAAATGCAAAGGAATAGGAAAACAGCTGTGAATCTGGACTGGCACATTTTTTAAATGAAATGTGCTGAATTGTCTCAGTGGGAAAGTGGGGAGAATGACAGAAAGGATTAGTATAAAGGGAGAGTGGCTGACCAATACAAACTTGGAGAATCAAGGGCCTGTTTCCATTCTGTAGGACTCACTACGTTTGATTTATTAATCTTCCTGTCACTTGAACCTTTCTACCCCCTTTTTAGTTTAAAGCCCTGTCAAAAAACTGTACTTATTCAATTTGCCAGGATACAGGTCCTAGTATGGGTCAAATGAGCTAACTGCACAGCTCTTTAACTTCTTCCAAGGAATAGGGCTGTATTTTTGCAAGTTAGGTTATTGTGTGACATTGATGGAAACTTGAAGTTATAGTGGTCCCATGCTTCTGTTGCTTGTTTCCTTCTAGGTAGTGAACTTCACAAGTTTGAAAGCAGGTTTGTGGTTGTGTATTTGGTAAATGGTACACACTTTGGCCACAATAGATGGGTGATGAACGGAATGAATCAATTAGGCTCTTTAGCCAGGAAACGTTTCTCATGTCTAAAAATCTTGAATATATTGAGCAACTGAACCTCCATGTTCCACTTCAGTAGAGAATTCCAAAAAAATCATTATCCTCTGGGGAAGGGAGTGTTCCCTGGTACAAGATTCCCAGTAATGGGAAGCATCTGCTTTGGATTCACCACATCAAGCTTTTTAAGAATTTTGTGCATCTCAATAAGATCATCTCTCATACTGTTAAACTCTAAAGAGCATAGTTTTTCTCACATTGATTATTACCTGGCACTTGTGTAAAGCAAACCTTGTTTCTACTGAGA
The DNA here is from genome assembly GCA_035221665.1 of Okamejei kenojei. Lineage (NCBI taxonomy): Eukaryota > Metazoa > Chordata > Chondrichthyes > Rajiformes > Rajidae > Okamejei > Okamejei kenojei. Next base: position 20,277,829 of record CM069159.1, read on the forward strand.
CTTTGGTTGAATTCTCTCCAGAGGTTGCTGCATATCGGCACACAAACCAAGTTGAAGCAAATGGAATGGAACATTGCAATCTCCAGGAAAATTCCCTTTTCTAACTTCACAATGGAGGAATATTCCATCATTAAAAAAGGGCTTGTAAGGGTGTCAACCATTACAGTGAGGAGGCAGGAGAATGGGGTTGAGAGGGAAATATAGATCAGCCATGATTAAATGGCGGAGAAGACTCAATGGGCCAAATGGCCTAATTCTGTTCCTATGACTTATGATCTAATGAATTTATGAATGTTTCCTATGTAACATGGCTAAGTACATTAGCACTTGAGAACTTAATTTTTGATTGTTTTCTCTGTTGTGTTAGAGGCTGAGATGGGCTTCTTTTATATAATTATAGATGGCATAATAGAGTAGACAGTTAAAATCTCTTGAGCAGGTGGAACTGTCAAATCCGAGCTTTAAGGTCAGAGTGGGAAAGTTTACAGGAGATGTGTTGGGTATTTTTTTTACACAGAAAGCGGTAGGTGCCTGGGATATGCTGCTAGTGGTGGTGGTGGAGGCAGATATGATGGTGGTGATTAAGAGTTTTTTTCAGATAGGCACGTTAAGATGCAAGGATGGAGGGATATGGATCATATGCAGGCAGAAGGGAATAATTTACTTGAGCATCATGTTTGTCACAGATATTGTGGGCCAGAGACTAATTGGCCGGGGTAAGCCTGACATGCCAGTGCCTCTTCCTGCTCACGGATGACATGGGACTGATCTCACATCATAGAGGCCAAAGACTGAGCCACCCGGATAACCCAGAGCGTCAACACTTCAAGCCCCAAAGCTGAGCGGCCAGGATATGCCTGGGACAGCCAGCACCTCCACTCGAGGCAAGGGAGAAGCATGGGACCACCACGCCTCCTCATTCAAAACCAGGACTGGGCTGCCAGGACAAGCCTGAGATTGCCAGCTCCATAGCGCATGCACCCTGACAATAAGGGACAGCGCCCTCATGTGAAGTTGGACTTTCTTGTTACCATAAATAAAACATCTCATGTGAGTTCACTCTACTGCGAGTGTTAGTGTGGTCACCACCAAACCCGGCGTCGTCCCCGACACCACAGACAGAAAGTGCTGACGTAACTCAGCAGGTCAGGTAGCATTCCTGGAGAACGTGAATAGATGACGTTTTGGGTCGGAATCCTTCTTCAGACTGATTGTAGTGGGAGACGAAAGCTTGAAGAATGCCTCGAAGGCACACATTCACAGTAAAATAAGAACGGCATATTTAATCCTGATAGTGCCTTTAACATTGCAAAAATGTTCCGCATAATGCCACAGATGCCTTACAAGCACAATTTGCTGCCAAGTAATATTGTTTTGGTGTTCAAAGCTTGTTCAATGGACTCCTCTCGTAGTATACTGCTTAATATTCAAGCTCTGATTTAAAGAAGATGTGGGGGGAGACTGAGGGAATTCTAAACCATACGACTTGACTGAAGCATTCTATTAAATGTTTTGAATGCTGCCCCTTAGATTCCTATTAAATCGTACCCCTCTCATCTTAAAGCTATGACCTCGGGTTTTTGACTTTCTAACCCAGGGAAAAAAGGCCTTGTGTATTCAACCCTACTATGCCCCAGGTCATTTTATACACCTCCAAAGATAGAGGTGTATAATCACAATTACGTTCTATCACAATGTCTGCAATTAGAACAAAAGGAAACACGATTAGTGGGATACTGACATAAAACTAACAGAGGATTAAAAATCTGAAGGCAATTCCATTTACCAAGTGCTTCTGAGGAAGTAAAATTTCACAGGACAATTCACAGCCAGATTTGATCCAAGGAAAAGTGTCTGACAAACTGGGCCCATCAGCATCCGTTTTAACACAATAAAGCTCATTACTGATGGATACCCCACCTCTTGTGAAAATGGACCGGATACTTCCTGGTGCACCTCAGCACAGCGACCATTTCCACGGCAATATGACATCATTAACGGGCGCAACGCTCACATCTGCCTGAGCGCCAGAAAATGGAGCAATAGCATGAACTCCTGACGATTTTTGAATTAATAATAAAAACAAATGGCAAACCCCGCAGCTAATTGACATCAACGTGGAAATGAACTGGGTCATGGATGCTCGGCCACAGACATTTCATTGCGCTGCGGAAGCTTCACTACTAAAGGGCACAGCACCTTTATGATAATCAGCTCAGTGTGGGATGCTGTGATGCTGTGAGCATTAGCTCTTTGTTAACCCCATATTGTGGGGTGGCTCATGCCCATGGGCTTGATCATCCTGGGGGAAGGCCGTGGGGGGTAGGGGGAGGGGCTGGCATTTCCATTCACATTGAGATTACTATGCTGTTTCCCCTCCCATCATTTTCCCTCTCACTTCCATGGCAAATGCTACACTACTTACTGCGCTGCCATCAGGGAGAGACGCGAAAAGCGAAATACAAAATGCTGCAGTACTCAGTGGGTCAGGCAGCATCTGAGGAGGGTCCTGAGGAAGAGTCCTAATCTGAGACATTGCCAATGTATTCCCTCCACGAACGCTGCCTGGCCTGTTGCATTACTCCAGCACTTTGTGTTTTGCTCAAGATTCCAGTATCGGCAGTTCCTTGTCGGCGACTCCATTTGAGCATTGTTAAAGATCTGACTAACTTCCTAGTAGGTAATGCAGTAATGATATAGCCATTGGAAGATTTGCAAGCTGCTGCTATGAGGAAATGCACAAGCAGAGGTTAACAAATGAAGAGTGAAAACGATCATTTCCGACTGGAATTTAATGTTATTCAATTGGATGTAAGTGCTACACATTATATGTATTTAGCCTACCAAAGAAAGGTGAATTTAATTTTCTAGCACAAAATGACTAGGAACTTGATCCTTGGTCAAGGCAAGGGATTTTGAAGAGATAATAAAGGAAATGCTAGAAATATTCAGCAGTACAGGCAACATTGTAGAGAAAGAACAGTTAAACGTTGAATGTGCTTCATTAGTTTCAAGAAGTGTCTTCAAAGGGCAAGTTATTGCTGCAAGACGAGAGATTTATAAAAGGAAGAGTGATTTAGGAGCTCTGATGAAGCATCTTAAACCTGAAACATTAACTTGTTCTCTTTCTGCAGATGTTGCCAAACCTGCTGAATGTTTCCAGTGTCAAAGAATCATATAGTGTGGAAACAGGGCCTTCGGCCAGACTTGCATACACCGACCAACATGTGCCATCTACACGTCCCACCTGCCTGCACATATCCCTTTCAACCTGTTCTATCCATGTACCTGTCTAAATGTTTCTTAAACGTTACGATAGTACCTGCCTCAACTACCTCCTCCAGCAGCTCATTCCATACATCCTCCACCCTTTGTGTAAAAGGCTTACCTCTCAGGTTCCTGTTAAATCATCCCCCCCCCCCCCCCCCCCCCCCCCCCCCCCCCCCCCCCCCCCCCCCCCCCCCCCCCCCCCCCCCCCCCCTCTCCTTAACCTATGTCCTCTGTTCTCTAGTGTTCAGTTTTTGTTTCATTGTGTTAGAGATTGAGAGCTCAGGCAGCTGAAGACCTGGTGCCCTGTGGTAGAGTGATGACAATTAAATAAGTGTAAGTGAGCAGAGTGGGCTCAGAGTTCTCCGAGATGTGCGCTAGAGCATGTTATGTGGACTTTACCAAGGGTAGGGCCAAGGAGATATTTAAACAAATGCATGAGAATATTAAAACAACAATGGTCTTGCGCTATCATTATCCCATAATATTTAAAATCAAATTAGTTATAATTGGAATTGGAGGAATAAACAATCTGTTCGAGGAACTCAGTAGTTCAAGCGGCAAATGTGGAAGAAAAAGAATGGTCAACATTTTGGATCGAAATCCTGCTGCTTAAGAAGTACTATTAAACAACGTAGTTAATCCCAATGGAAGAGGTTTATACTTCATATATAAAGTAGTTCAGCAACTTTTTCTCTACTTTTTTATCTTTTACAACACATTTTCTGAAAGACTCCATTCAGTAAAATGAGAGAATGGTTCACTTGAATGCATATTCCTAAATGCTAACTGGTGGGGTTAATCTTCCTGGACCAGGTCTGCTTTCGAGAATCACCACCTGAGAGTCCTACAGGCCTGCATTTATCTGGGGTGGACACAGAAAGCACATCATGTTGGCTCATCACATCCGCTATTCAAGTTGTGAGCTCTAGGTGGTGAGCATGTTTAATTTAGTTTAGAAATACAGCCTGAAAACAGGCCCTTCGGCCCACCGAGTCCACACCGACCAGCGATCTGCGCACACTAACACTATCCTCCACCAAGCCAATTAACTTACATCTTTGGAGTGTGGGAGGAAATCGGAGCTTCTGGAGAATACCCATGCAGGTCACGGGGAGACCATACAGACAGCACCCATAGTCAGGATCGAACCTGGGTCTCTGGCGCTGCAACTCTACCATTGCACCGCCATGCTGCCTGCCTTAATCTGCCCAGTATATCATGTCTCAGATACTGGAGAAAAGGGACTCCACCCCAAAATATCGACTTGGTAAAGGTTAGGGACACACTTACAACTAGTCATGTCTGTGAGTGATTATAACTATTATTGACTCCTGATAACTGAGGTATTTAAAACCTGTTTGATGCAAATAATTATTACTTAATTGAGTATTTGTTAAAGTTATTTACTTCAATGTTAATTGGAGCACTGTAAAATCAAAGTAATAACTAAAAGCATTAAAATAACAATAATATGTCCTCCCGTTGTCTGCTTACTTGACTGCTGAAAATGTGATCAAGATTATTAGTGGGAGGGCAAGTTTGTTGCCTGAGGAGATGAAAACAGATGGGATCTGTACTCTTGGCAGCTTAGAAGAATGAGTGGAAATAATCCTCAAAAAAGGCAAAATTCCAATAGGGCTTGGCAGCACAGATGTGCACCCTTCAGCTGAGATTCAAGAACCAGGGATCTCAGTTTCAAAATAATATGGCCTACCAATAAGGACAGATATAGAGGACTTTCTTAAGGGATTGGACAGGCTAGATGCAGGAAGATTGTTCCCGATGTTGGGGAAGTCCAGAACAAGGGGTCACAGTTTAAGGATAAGGGGGAAGTCTTTTAGGACTGAGATGAGAAAAACATTTTTCTCACAGAGAGTGGTGAATCTGTGGAATTCTCTGCCACAGAAGGTAGTTGAGGCCAGTTCATTGGCTATATTTAAGAGGGAGTTAGATGTGGCCCTTGTGGCTAAAGAGATCGGGAGGTATGGAGAGAAGGCAGGTACAGGATACAGTTGGTGATCAGCCATGATCATATTGAATGGCGGTGCAGGCTCGAAGGGTCGAATGGCCTACTCCTGCACCTATTTTCTATGTTTCTATGTTTCTTCACTCAAGGAGTGTTGAAGCTTTGGAACACTATATAAGAGGACTTAGTTATTGCACATATTAAAGGCAGAAATGGATGGATTTCTATAGACTAAGGGAATCAATGAATATGGGTAGTGCTGAGGTAATATAATCTTATTGAACGAAAGAGCAGGCACATAGTCTTGTAAGCCTACACCAGCTTCTATTTTTTAGTTTAAGTTATTGTGTTCTCAGATCTTATATCAGGTCGACATAACAAAGGATTTGAATGCCAGCCCCCAGCATAATTGTCTGCAGATATACTCCTGTGGAGTTGGGTTATAGGGCAACATGGCTCTGCAGCATTTAGGCCATTGAATTACAATTATATTCGAATAAAGACTCCAAGTATATGGTGCATGGTTTTCTCTGAGGAACTCCCAACCTGCTGGTTTCCTCTGATATTTTTTCAAGAGACTTATTTGCCATTTCTACCTCTAGATAATTTTATTTTGCTGCCTGTGTCTCTCAACTAAGAACAAATGTGCTTCAATTGCATTTCTCCGTTGGTTTAGTTCCCATTTGGTTGGAGGGATTTTAAATTTCAACAGCTAGGTAGCAATCTGCAGGAATGGATTTTCATCACAACAATTTTGAGTAGTATTATTATCAGTCATTTCATTAAGGATAAGCAATCCAATTTTACAAAACTACTGTTGAGGTGGGAGTAGATATTTATTATTCCAAGGTTCATAATGGTATTCAATCAGTTTTTAAAGCTCTTATGTCCATTAATCTTGCCAATATTAAATCTCCAAAGGATATGAAGATATTAGCATTAAAGGGGCCTGATTAGATCTCAAAGATGCAGAATTCAATTATTGCGTCCATTGTCAGAACAACATTTTTTCCAATTTCTATTAGAGTAGAATGATTATCCTTGCCCTTCCGTTGAGCCCTAGACCTTTACAATCTGCTCTGTCGAGCACTAATCTCTAAATTCAACATGTAAATTGCTCGTTTCTAAGCTTCCCCCCAGTCTAGTTCCAGTAAACACACCGAATCAAGCTGCTGAAACAACTAAATTTTATTTTAACAAAAACGCATTACAGTTCAACTACTGTACATATCCCACCACGGGTTCGACCCTTGTATCTGCCGGTTCAAGCCCTCTAGGCCTCGCTCAGCCAGAGACACTCCAGAAGTTCACGCAGTGCCAAGTGCTCTCCCAGAAGATCGATGCTGAACCCCGTGGTATGTCCCGGGACCTCGAGGGGCCGAACCACATGAGGGTGGTCTCTTAATAACCCAATTACAGATATCAATTAACCCCATACATAACAGACATTTCCCTAACCCAATAATACAACAGCACAATACATTGTATTCAAACAGGACTTCTCAAGGAAGCCAACTTAGAAACATTTACCCTGATCTGCAGGAAACCCAGACAAGGCTCAATGCCCCAATCAATCAATACGTGGAAAAGTTAAACTCTGCAATTTACAATTATTTACATGGTTTGCAGCCATCCAATCCATTCTATGCATTTTGCACCTAATTGACAGGGTCTGCAGATGTTCTTATTCTTTGCTTGCAAATTGTATCTAAGCTCTAGACACACTGGCACCATTCCGCAGCTTGTCCCAGCTCTGCAGAGAGCAATTCCAAATTGACCAAATCTCCCAGCATCCCTGAAGCTTTTACCCCATTTTGAAGTCCAATTCAATTCAATTCAATCTTTAATTGTCATTGTGCAGTGTACAATACAGAGACAATGAAATGCAGTTGGTATCTCCGAAGGGCGAACTTACGAATAAACAAGTAATTGCGCAATAGTATGAGTATATACATCTATACATATACAGTGGTATCCGTGCAATTTGCTGGTGATTGGATAGTCCGGGGGGGGGGGGGGGGGGGAGGGGTGGAGACAGGCAGTCATTGAGGTGCAGCGTGGAGAAGTGTGACAGCCGCAGGGAAGAAGCTGTTCTTGAGCCTGCTGGTACGGCAGCGGAGGGACCTGTAGCGTCTCCCTGAAGGTGGAATCGCATGTAGATGGGGTGGTAAAGAAAGCCTTTGGTGTGCTGGCCTTTATAAATCAGAGCATTGAATATAGGAGTAGGGAAGTAATGTTAAAATTGTACAAGGCATTGGTAAGACCAATTCTGGAGTATGGTGTACAATTTTGGTTGACTAATTATAGGAAGGATGTCAACAAAATAGAGAAAATACAGAGGAGATTTACTAGAATGTTGCCTGGGATCCAGCAACTATGTTACAGGGAAAGGTTGAACAAGTTAGGTCTTTATTCTTTGGAGCACAGAAGGTTAAGGGGGGACTTGATTGAGGTCTTTAAATGATGAAAGGGATAGACAGAGTTGACGTGGATAAGCTTTTCCCATTTAGGGTAGGGAAGATTCAAACAAGAGGACATGACATGCGAATTAAGGAACGGAAGTTTAGGGGTAACGTGAGGAGGAACTTCTTTACTCAGAGCATGGTGGCTGTGTGGAATGAGCTTCCAGCAGAAGTGGTGGAGGCAGGATCGATTTTAACATTTAAAAGTAAAATGGATAGGTATATGGACGGGAAGGGAATGGAGGGGTATGGTCTGAGTGCAGGTAGATGGGACTAGGGGAAAACAAATGATCGGCACGGACTGGAAGGGCCGAGAGGGCCTGTTTCCGTGCTGTAATTGTTATATGGTTATATGGTTATATGGTCTCCCGGATGGGAGGAGGGTAAACAGTCTATGGTTGGGATGTGAGCTGTCCCTGGCGATGCTGTACGCGCTGTTTCTTTTGTCGAGGTGGGAGAGGGCGGAGTGGAGTGCTGTTGAGATGGCATCCTCCGTGCTCCTGTTCTTGCGGTATGCAAACTGGTAGGGGTCCAGAGTGGGAGGTAGGCAGCATTTGAGGTGTGCCATGACCAGCCTTTCAAAGCACTTGGCGATGATAGGGGTGAGTGCAACTGGGCGGAAGTCGTTGAGGCTCGCCACAGTGGAATGTTTTGGCATGGGCACGATGGAGGTAGTTTTAAGGCACGTGGGGACAACTGCCTGGGCAAGTGACAGGTTGAAGATGTCAGTCCAGACGTCTGTCAGCTGTGCAGCACAGGTCCTGAGGACGCGCCGGGGAGCACAGCCTTGATGGCCAAGTCTTGGTTGTCCCATTCAAAGCGGCCATAAAAGTGATTGAGTTCCTCGAGGAAGCATGCGTCGCTGGAAGTAGGGGTGGAGTTGGTGGCTTTGTAGTCAGTGATGGCCTGGATGCCATGCCACATGCATCGGGGATCAGAGTTGCTGTCAAAGTGCTCCTCGATCCAAGCCTCTCCAATTTAGCATGGATTAACATTCACACATAAATATAATATATTTTTCTTGGCAAGAGAGGAAACTGTTTGGTACTTAAACTTCACTTTCATCCAGTATTGCCTTCCTTTAAGGCATTATTGTTGCTCTTTGGAGGACAAGTACAGTTTAAGCTTGAACATTTTTATTTTTTACTTGAACCAACCAATGGATGAATTTTTGTCCAGTTGCTATCTGCTTCGAGATTTATTTTGCATCAAAGCAGCCTTTAGTACCAGCCACTTTGACCAAACCTCTTAGGATTTGCTCTGGTATCTCCTTGTGTAGGAGATAATTATATCTCCTTGTGCACCTTTAGTCCAATGATGTTGCTATGAAGAATTTTGGATGTCTTTTTCACATCAAACATTTCTATTGCAAAACCTCTACTTGTCCTTCTTCAGATAGTAACCGTAAAAACACAAAGAGTTTTTTTAAATTAATTTTTGTATTAGAAGCTATTGTACAGATAAAACATTCGGCATCTAAAATTATACAATTATTGTACAGCTTCACTTTTAACCTTACAAACAACCTGAAAAATGAAAAAAGAAAAGAAAAAGTGAACAAGAAAGGGAAAAAGTGAAAAGTGAAAAGATAGATCGAAAAAGAACAAAAGAAAGACCCATAAACTGCCAAAGTAGTGTGGCCGAAAGATATAGAAATAAGAAAAAAGGAAAAAAAAGCTGGAGATATACCTTGTCCCTCGTTCCACCCCCCCCACCGCCCTCCTCACCCAACCCGGCATCGGGTTTAAATTTAAATTTGTGTTGCACCATACTATTCTTGTACGAATTCGGTGAAGGGTGTCCATGTCTTGAGAAATTGATCTGGTGTTTCCGCCAAGACAAGCCTAATGTTTTCCCAATGTAGTGCCTCGGACATGTTTGTGATCCACATCTTCACTGTCAGGACTGTTGTATGTTTCCAAAATGTAAGTATTAGTTTTTCCGTCGTTATTAGGCCATTGTTAAGAAAACGTCTTTGAAATAATGTTAGCTCAGAACAGGCCTCTGACATAATAATAAATAATAATAATAATAATAATAATAATAATAATAATAATAATAATATCTTTTATTGTCATTACACATAAGTGCAACGAGATTTGGTTTGCAACTTCCATTCGATGTCGTAACTTAATCAACAAATAAAATTTAGGTTTAAACACCCCAAGAACAAGGTTTGTAAAAACGAACATTAGACCAGTAAAATCAACACAGACTAAAGTGCGAGGCCGGGGGACACAGTCCATGGGGGTGGGGGTTATTCAGCAGGGCAGGTTCAGAGCCGCTATAGCTCTGGGAATGAAGCTGTTCCTGAGTCTGGTGGTGCGGGCGTAGAAGGCCTTGTAACGTCTGCCGGAAGGGAGTAGTTCGAACAGTCCATTACAAGAGTGAGAGGAGTCTTTATGTATGCTGACGGCCTTCCTGAGGCACCGTGTGTGGTAGATGCCCTCCAAGGCTGGTAGCGGGTGTCCCAATAATCTGTTACGCTCTGTGGACAACGCGCTGAAGAGCTCTCCTCTCCGCCTCCGTGCAGCTGAGATACCACACAGAGATGCCATACGTTAGTATGCTCTCTGTGGTGCAGCGGTAGAAGGTTGTCAGCAGCTGTTGGGGCAGACCAGTCCGTTTCAATGTTCTTAGGAAGAACAGTCGTTGCTGTGCCTTTTTGACCAGCGCAGCGGTGTTGGTGGACCATGTGAGGTCCTCTGAGATGTGAGTGCCCAGAAACTTGAAGCTGGACACTCTCTCCACACTCTCTCCATAGATGGAGATTGGGGCGTATTCCCCATTCTGTGACCTTCTGAAGTTGATAATCAGCACCTTGGTCTTGGAGGTGTTTAGTGACAAGTTATTCCGTGAGCACACGTCCACCAGGTTCTGCACCTCCGCTCTATAGTTTGTTTCATCACCGTTGGTGATCAGCCCGATCACCGTTGTGTCGTCTGCAAACTTGACAATGGTGTTGGTGTCAAATGCAGGGACACAGTCGTGGGTGAAGAGGGAGTAGAGCATGGGGCTCAGTACACAGCCCTGTGGTGTGCCGGTGCTCAGGGTGATAGTGGAGGACAGGTGCGGCCCCAGTCTCACTGCCTGCGGTCGCTCCGTCAGAAAATTCAGGATCCAATCGCATATCAGTGAGATGAGGTCTAGCTGGTGGAGTTTGGTGGTGAGCTTGGTGGGGATGACCGTATTGAAGGCAGAGCTATAGTCAATGAAGAGCATCCTCACGTAGGTGTCCTGTCTTTCCAGGTGGGTCAGGACAGTTTGAAGAGCCACAGAGATGGCATCCTGCATGCAAATTGATGAGAGTCCAATGATGCAGGGATGGGGGAGGATCAGCCTTTCAAAGCACTTCATTGGTATTGGAGTTAGGGCAACCGGGCGGTAGTCATTCAGGTTGGTGACTTTAGACGTTTTCGGCACCGGCACTATGGTAGCTGTCTTCAGGCACTTGGGGACTGTTGCCAGAGATAGAGACAGGTTGAAGATCCTCCTAAATACCTCCGCCAGCTGTACAGCACAGTCCTTTAGTACCCTACCCTGGACTTCATCCGGGCCTGCAGCCTTGCGTGGATTGATCCTACGCAGAGCACACTGTACCTCCTGGGTGCTCAGTGTTAAGGCCTGTCCCTCCGCCCTAGCCGGGGTTGTTCCTCTCCTGGTGGTGTTGCCAGTTTCGAAGTGGGCAAAGAAGGTGTTTAATTCATTGGCCAGTGTGATATCACTGTGGGGGCAGGCGGAGCTGCTCTTGTAGTCAGAGATGTCCCTGACACCCTGCCACATGCTTCTGGTGTCCGAGGTTTTGAAGTGGTCTTCCACCCTTTGCCTGTGGATGTCTTTGGCCTTTTTTATGCCTTTGTTCAGGTTTGACCTGGCAGCACTGCAGGCAGAAGTGTCCCTGGATTTAAAGGCAATGTTGCGTGCCCTTAGCAGGTTCTGAACCTCCTTGTTCATCCACGGTTTGCGGTTTGGGAACATCTTCATTTCCTTGCCCACTGTGACAAACTCCACTCAGCAGTTGATGTAGGAGAGCACAGTGGATGTGTACTCCTCCAAGTCTACCTCTGTACCACTGGTAGCCTGTCGTGCAAACAGGTCCCAGTCGGTGCGATCAAAGCAGTCCTGGAGTTGTATGGTGTCGTCCTCGGGCCATATTTTGACCGTCTTTATTGCAGGTTTGGTCTTGCGGATGAGGGATTTGTATGCAGGCAGTAGAAACAGTGAGAGGTGATCGGATTGCCCCAGGGATGGGCAGGGGAGGGCTCTGTATGCGTCCTTGATGTTCGTGTACACTTTATCCAGCGTGTTTGAGCCCCTGGTAGGGCACTGCACATGCTGGTGGAATTTGCGGAGTGCAGCTCGTAGGTCACCTGATTAAAGTCCCCTGCAACAATGAAAGCACCGCCGGGGGTGAGCATCCTGCTGCTTGCTGATGGCCGAGTGCAGCTGTGCTAGCGCTAGGTTAGCATTAGCCTGTGGTGGGATGTATATGGCCATGATGATAACCACAGTAAACTCCCGAGGCAGGTAAAACGGCCTACATTTAAGCAGTAGGTATTCCAGGTCTGGGGAACAGTAGCTCTACTGCAGTGTGGTTTGGTGCACCAGTCCTTGTTGATATAGATGCAGAGCCCGCCGCCCTTGCTCTTACCGGAGTCCTTTGTTCTATCAGCACGATGCAGTGACCGGTTGGTTAGGTCCACAGCCCCGTCGGGAACCAGCGCGCTGAGCCAGGTCTCTGTGAAGATCAGCACACAGCAGTCTTTCAGGGATCGTTGGGTGTTGATCCAGAGCCTTACCTCATCCAGCTTGTAGGTGAGTGACCGGACATTCGCGAGATGGTCTTTGTGGGACCCTCCGTAGCCTGTCCTGCAGCCCCGCTCGCCTTCCACGTTTCTGCTTCCTCTCCCGGCGCATTCTCCGTCTCCTACCCTCCGGGGTGGTGATCCAGGAGGCTGTTGTGCCAAGCTCCATCGGGATTATGGTGAGGGTACAGTAGTACTCACCAGCCAGTTTCTCGCAGCCACGTCCAATGTTGAGCAGTTCCATTCGGCTCCACATGTGACCTGTCGGGATCACAGTGCGGGTACTGGATATCCCCGTCCTGAGGGTGAGTCCCTTACTGTATTTTCTGGGGGTACTGGAATTTCTAGGGGTTCTAGGGGTTCTGAGGTTTTTAGGTACCTTGTTTTCACAGCCGCGTTCGGTTGCGGGCTGCTCCGAATTCACTCGGACTGAGGAGCCCAAAGCCGCTGCGTGTGGCGCGCCGCCATCTATACGCAGGAATATCTAGTGTGATCAATTTTATGTCGGGATCCAATTTTATTTTAAGTATCTTTGGTACTTACACTTCACTTTCCATCCAGTATTGCCTTCCTTTAAGGCATTATTGTTGCTCTTTGGAAGACAAGTACAGTTTAAGCTTGAAAGTTTATTTTTTACTTGAACTAACCAATGGATGAAGTTTTGTCCATTTGCTATCTGCTTCGAGATTTATTTCACATCAAAGCAGTCTTTGCATAGAAACACAGAAAATAGGTGCAGGAGTAGGCCACTGGGCCCTTCGAGCCTGCACTGCCATTCAATATGATCATGGCTGATCATCCAACTCAGTATCCCGTACCTGCCTTCTCTCCAAAGTCCCTGATCCCTCTAGTCACAAGGGCCACATCTAACTCCCTCTTAAATATAGCCAAATGAACTGGCCTCAACTACTTTCTGTGGCAGAGAATTCCAGAGACTCACCACTCTCTGTGTGAAAAATGTTTTTCTCATCTTGGTCCTAAAAGATTTCCCCTTTATCCTTAAACTGTGATGCCTTGTTCTGGACTTCCCCAATATCGGGAACAATCTTCCTGGATCAAACCTGTCCAACCCCTTAAGATTTTTTAAAGTTTCTATAAGATCCACCCTCAATCTTCTAAATTCTAGCGAGTACAAGCCGAGTCTATCCAGTCCTTCTTCATATGAAAGTCCTGACATCTCAGGAATCAGTCTGGTGAACCTTCGCTCTACACCCTCTATGGCAAGAATGTCTTTCCTCAGATTTGGAGACCAAAACTGTACGCAATACTCCAGGTGTGGTTTCACCAAGACCCTGTACAACTGCAGTAGAAGCTCCCTGCTCCTATACTCAAATCCTCTTGCTATGAATGCCAACATACCATTTGCTTTCTTCACTTCCTGCTGCCAGCCGCTTTGTCCAAACCTTTTATGATTTGCTCTGGTATCTCCTTGTGTAGGAGATAATTATATCTCCTTATGCACCTTTAGTCCAATGATGTTGCTATGAAGACTTTTGGATGCATTTTTCACATCAAATGTGCTACAAAAGAAGACATTTCTTTTTGCAAAACCTCTAATTGTCCTTCTTCAGGTAATAACCTTAAAAACACAAAGAGTTTAACAATACCAGTTCCAGCAGAAGAAAGCTGAAAAGATCATCTTAAAAAAAAATCAATGCAGATAAAATAGACACGAGAAGAAATTATCCCTCAACGATCTATTAAAATTCTGTCCTTTATACACAAATCCTTAAGGAACAAAATTATCTTACTGGGTACACAAAAAGCTGGAGAAACTCAGCGGGGTGCAGCAGCATCTAAGGAGCGAAGGAGATAGGCGACGTTTCGGGTCGAGACCCTTCTTCAGACTGGTCAGGGATCAGGGAAACAAGAGATATAGACGGTGATGTGGAGAGATAAGGAACAATGAGTGAAAGATATGCAAAAAAGTATCGGTGATAAAGGGAACAAGCCATTGTAAGCTGTTTGTGGTGTGAAAATGAGAAGCTGGTGCGACTTGGGTGGGGGAGGGAGATAGAGATAGAGGGAATGCCAGGGCCCGAGGGCTGAGGGAGAGGTGGGAAGGGGAGGAGACAGCAAGGGTTTAACAGAATTGAGAAAATTCAATATTCAAGCCCAAAGGATGCAGACTCCCCAAGCGGAATATGAGGTGCTGTTCCTCCAGCTTGCGGTGTTGCTCACTCTGGCCGTGGAGGAGGCCCAGGACCGAGAGGTCGGATGTGGAATGGGAGGGGGAGTTGAAGTGCTGAGCCACCGGGAGGTCGGGTTGGTTATTGCGGACCGAGCGGAGGTGTTCGGCGAAGCGATCGCCAAGCCTCCGCTTGGTCTCACCGATATAGATCATCTGGCATCTGGAGCAACGGATGCAGTAGATGAGGTTGGAGGAGGTGCAGGTGAACCTCTGTCGGACCTGGAAGGACTGCTTGGGTCCCTGAAAGGAGTGGAGGGGGGAGGTGAAGGGACAAGTGTTGCATTTCTTGCGGTTGCAAGGGAAAAGTGCCCGGGGAAGGGGTAGAGTGGGAGGGGAGGGAAGAATGGACAAGGGAGTTGCGGAGGGAGCGGTCTTTGCGGAAGGCAGACAGGGGGGGAGATGGGAAGATGTGGCGGGTGGAGGGGTCACGTTTATTCCAACGTGACCCCTCCACCCGCCTCCAACGTGACCCCTCCACCCGCCACATCTTCCCATCTCCCCCCCTGTCTGCCTTCCGCAAAGACCGCTCCCTCCGCAACTCCCTTGTCCATTCTTCCCTCCCCTCCCACTCTACCCCTTCCCCGGGCACTTTCCCTTGCAACCGCAAGAAATGCAACACTTGTCCCTTCACCTCCCCCCTCCACTCCTTTCAGGGACCCAAGCAGTCCTTCCAGGTCCGACAGAGGTTCACCTGCACCTCCTCCAACCTCATCTACTGCATCCGTTGCTCCAGATGCCAGATGATCTATATCGGTGAGACCAAGCGGAGGCTTGGCGATCGCTTCGCCGAACACCTCCGCTCGGTCCGCAATAACCAACCCGACCTCCCGGTGGCTCAGCACGTCTTCAACTCCCCCTCCCATTCCACATCCGACCTCTCGGTCCTGGGCCTCCTCCCACGGCCAGAGTGAGCAACACCGCAAGCTGGAGGAACAGCACCTCATATCCGCTTGGGGAGTCTGCATCCTTTGGGCTTGATATTGAATTTTCTCAATTCTGTTAACCCTTGCTGTCTCCTCCCCTTCCCACCCCTCCCTCAGCCTCGGGCCCTGGCATTCCCTCTATCTCTATCTCCCTCCCCCACCCAAGTCGCACCAGCTTCTCATTTTCACACCACAAACAGCTTACAATGGCTTGTTCCCTTTATCACCGATACTTTTTTGCATATCTTTCACTCATTGTTCCTTATCTCTCCACATCACCGTCTATATCTCTTGTTTCCCTGATCCCTGACCAGTCTGAAGAAGGGTCTCGACCCGAAACGTCGCCTATCTCCTTCGCTCCTTAGATGCTGCTGCACCCGCTGAGTTTCTCCAGCTTTTTGTGTACCCTCGATTCTCCAGCATCTGCAGTTCCTTCTTTAAAAAAAAATTATCTTACTGATAGTCTTCCTCACTCCAAAGCTGACCACTCTATAGGTTGCACTTTTAAGGGGCTGTACCACTGCGGCGACCTAATTTGCGAGTTTAGACGAGTTTGTCCTCGACTCAAACTCGCAGCACGGTCGACACATGGACCTGGGTGTTTGTGTGTGTGTGTGTGTGTGTGTGTGTGTGTGTGTGTGTGTGTGTGTGTGTGTGTGTGTGTGTGTGTGTGTGTGTGTGTGTGTGTGTGTGTGTGTGTGTGTGTGTGTGTGCGGTCGGCCGATCCAGCTCGCGGTTTCATCGCTGACGGTCAATCCA
Organism: Okamejei kenojei; assembly: GCA_035221665.1. NCBI lineage: Eukaryota > Metazoa > Chordata > Chondrichthyes > Rajiformes > Rajidae > Okamejei > Okamejei kenojei. The sequence continues at coordinate 20,294,205 of CM069159.1, forward strand.
GCTCGAGGTTTTCCAGGCGAGTGCCCTCGAGCTTGAAGGTCGAAGACACTCTTCTGAATTTGCGGATTAGGTCGCCGCAGTGGGACAGCCCCTTTAGAGTGCCCAACATCGGTCATTTTTCTTTTTCTTTCCTTATCAACTTAATATGGACAAGATTATAATCTTACTTTGTATATTTGTATCAGGAATCAAATCATCCTGCCATTTTTCTTTGCTATTAGATGGTGTGATCAAATCAGTCTGATTCCAAACCTTTTGGCTCAATTATGCTTTTTATTCTGATGCTTTTGTATTCCAGTGAGCTACTCTAGTTTTCATTAAATTTTAAATATCCAAGTGACCCCTTTCATAGTTCAACATCTGATTTACGTCTTTTTCAAATTGAATGTATGCTATGAATGGGAGAGAGAAAGATGTGGGGAGAGAATGGGCAATTGTCATTATCATTTGCCAACATCAATTTGTTTTACCATTTCAAAAGCAAATGCCAAGCACTTGCTGTGAAACTGTTCAAAGACATTGGTTATCAATTAATAACTGCACACAACAAACTTAAACTTGTATTAATGACTGTTTTTTGCTCTTAGGCATTTTGGCATCAGCTGTGATGGTTTATGTAGGTATGTTACAAAACTTACCTTCAGCGGCGCTGCAGTTCTGTCGCTGGCCGTGTGCGCGACCTTTGCGTCTTTGAGGGGGGGGGGGGCGCGGGGTTAAAATGCAGTTTTCCCCTGCCTTCTGGAGTTATATTTTTTCGGAGTGCGAGCTTTTGCTAAAGATTCATTCCGACTGCAGGTAAGTGACATTTTTTTTTTAATCGCCCGACAATTTCAGTGCTGGGGTAATTTAAAAATTAGCTTCTAATGCCGTGAACGCCGACAACGAGGACGGATTTTACGTAGGGGACAGGTAAAGGAAATCCGTTTATTTTTTCATATAAACTTGTTTGTTAAGATTACCTTAATCAACATTTCATGTTGCTAAACGGCGATTTATTCCCCATACAAACCGGCAGTATTTTTTCTGCAAAAATGGGGTTTAATTTCACCGCAATCGCAACGCTCCAATCCATCGCGTTCCCTAAAATCCCACTCGCAAGTTGATTTAAATGGCCATTAATTTACGGGCATTAAACACTAAATTCCTTCAATTTGGCCTATAAATTAATGACAATGAGATTTAAAAATCATGTTATTTTGTGAATGCTTGTGTGAATGTTATTTGGACACTTAGGCTTTTAAAAAAATGTTAATATTTTCTTAAGAAATGGATAGATGTTTAGATCTAGTAATTGAATTTTGAAATTAGCTATAATTGGGTAACTAACTAATTATATGCATTAATTTCAGGTCATCCAAGTAAGATTGTTTCATATTTGTTTCAGAATGCTTCAATCTATAATAACTGAACATTTCTTTCAGTCCTCTTAATTTTTAAGAAAGTTATGGGCTTTTGACTGTCCTCGATCACAACTTTTGTGTTAAGTCAATGGAAAGGCAATAGGGAACAAGATGCTAATTTCCTGTATGAAAATGACCATAACGTTTTTAATACTGAAGATATGAAAGTGAATTAGGTGTCAAATTAAACTTATTTTTATTCTTTGTCTGATGGGATCCACAAATTGCAGACTTGATTTTTAAAATCTCAAAATTTTGTAACATTGCTGGTTTATGTGTGTAATTAGAAATCTAGCTAAAACCCAAATGTCATAGGATAGATTTATTAAGTTATGATTTCACAGAATAGAGCTGATATCAAATGAATCATATGGTCCACATATTATTAGCAGACAATATTACTAAACTATAGCTTAAAAAAAGCTACAATTAAAAAAACCCACAATCACACAAGGTGATTTGCACAATGCATGTGAGGCTTCCTCCTGCTGCCAACAGTCTTTTTCAAAAATGTTTTAAATTATTTGGCCTCAGATCTTCTACAAATCGTAAACATGTCTCTTCTCTCAGGTGTCTTCCCAAAGGCCCTGAAAACTGCAGTCATCAAGCCACTCTTAAAAAATAACAATCTAGACACGTCACTAATGTGCAATTACAGGCCCATATCAAACCTTCCATTTTTAAGTAAAATCATTGAAAAAGCTGTTTTTCAACAGCTTAACAACTTCTTGTCACTAAACAACTGTTTTGATGTCTTCCAGTCATGTTTTCAACCACACCACAGCACTGAGACTGCTCTTGTTAAGGTCATCAGTAACATCCACTTAAATACAGACAGTGGCACAATTTCAGTCTTAGTATTACTGGATCCTAGTGCTGCATTTGACACCATATTAATAGACCGATTGGAAAACTGGGTTGGACTTTCTGGCACAGTACTAAACTGGTTTGAATCCGACTTAAATAACAGGGACTACTTTGTGTCTATAGGTAATGTTAAACAGAAGAGGCCCCAAAATGGACCACTGGGGAACTCTGCGTGTCATATTTGTCGTGTCAAATATGACATGCGGAGTTCCCCAGGGCTCCATCTTGGGCCCTCTTCTGTTTAACATCTACATGCTCCCACTGGCTCAGATTTTCGAAAACAACAAAGGTAGACAAAAATGCTGGAGAAACTCAGCGGGTGTGGCCGCCCGTAGCGGCGACAGCGGAGGGCTCGGGGAGGCCCTGACCACGGGTGAACATTGGGGAGCTTCGGGAAGAGACTGACTTTGGTGCCTTCCCTCACGGTGGGAAATTTTGATCCACCTGTGAGGGGATGTTTTATGTTGAATTTCTGTCTACTCTGTGTTGTGTTCTTTACTTTTGGCTGTATGGTGACTTCATTGGCACATGTGGCAAATAAAATCTATCTGTATCTGTATCTGGAGCGAAGGAATAGGTGACGTTTCGGGTCGAGACCCTTCTTCAGACTGATGGGCGAAGGAATAGGTGACGTTTCGGGTCGAGACCATCTGCAGTTCTTTCTTAAACATGGAAAACAACAAAATAAGTTACCATAATTATGCAGACGACACACAAATTTACATAACCATATCACCAGGGGACAATAGTCCAATATGAATACTGAGTAAGTGCATCGAACAAATCAACAATTGGATGTGCCAAAAATGTCTTCATTTAAACAAAGACAAAACTGAGGCCGTTGTTTTTGGAGCCAAAGAGGAATGATTAAAAGTCAGAGCTCAGCTTCAATCGGCAATGTTAAAAACCACGGAAAAAGCCAGAACTCTTGCTGTAATCATGGACTCAGACCTGAACTTCAACAGCCACTTTAAGACAATTACAGAGTCAGCCTACTATCAACTTGCAAAGCAAAACTGGCAACGTCTATAGCAATATTGGGAAAATCAAGACACATTCTGGACACAAATCATTACATACTCAGTATAATACACTCATATTGCCATATCTGAGTTACTGTGTGGAGATATGGGGTAACACCTACAAAGCCAACCTACAGCCGTTATGCACATTACAAAAAAGAGCAATAAGAATTATCAATGACATTGGATATCTTGAACATACCAATTTATTATTCTTAAAGTCACATACACCTTAAGTCACATATTCTTAAAGTTCACTGATCTGGTTAAATTTAAGACAAATCATGTACAAAGCAAGAAATAATTTACTTCCAGGAAATATACAAAAACTGTTTATGGAAAGACAGGGTGGGTGTAATTTGAGAGGGGAACATAATTTTAAAAAACTCAATGTCAGAACAACTCTTAAAAGTATGTGCATAGCAATCTGTGGGATGAATTTGTGGACTGGTCTGGAACAGGAGATAAAACGTAGCACAAACATAATTCAGTTAAAAAGATGTACAAAAACACTTTTTTAAAAGGATATTGGGATGAGGATAGGTGATTGTGAGTGAGATATTTGTTATACTGATTGTATTGGGAAGGGTGATTATAGGGTGATGGGTTGTATATATGACTAAGAGATACTAAGAGGGTTTTTTCTTTGCCCTTTTTCTTTTTTTCTCTCTTTTTTTGTTTGGCTTTGTAAATATTTGATTAGTGTATAAATGTAAATAATTTGGTGTACATATAGCTGCTGGTGTCCATATGGTGTACATATAGTTGGTAAATTTGTATAAGATAATTATAAGCAGTTGAATAAGAGGTGGGGATTAATAAGCTTTGGCTTCCTCCTGCTCCTTTTCGGACACATACGATTTCATTTATTTATAGATATTGTTTATGCACTTTATAAATATTCTTATTTTGTTTTTTGTATGCTGTTTCACACTTGGTTTTTATTCTTTTATTCTGTTCGAAATAAAGAATTAAATAAATAAATAAATAAATAAACTTAAGAATACATCGAGGGTTAAAGGACTTATGGTTCAGCAGGATTTGGAAAAAGTTGGCCATGCATTTATCTTCAGTAGACTTGATTTTTGTCATGTTATCTTCACAGGTCTCCCTAATAAATAAGACCAAGAAAGTGGATCACATCACTCCAGTTTTGAGCTCTTTACACTGGCTTCCAGTCTGTCAAAGAATTGATTTCAAAAAATTACTGTTTGTTTATAAAGCACTGAATGGTCGAGGGCCAAAACACATTTCTGATCTTCTGCTACATTATGAACCATCCAGACCTCGGAGGTCGTCTGGGACACGACTGCTTTCTGTTCCCAGCGTCAGAACTAAAAATGGAGAAGCAGCGTTTAATTTTTATGCACCACTTATATGGAACAAACTTCCAGAAAAATGCAGGTCTGCTCCAACTCTCAGTTCTTTTAAATCGGGGCTGAAGACTTTTCTGTTTGATGCTGCCTTTAATTTAATTAAATAATTATTCATTTCTTAAACTGCACTCTAACTTTTATTCTTGTATTTTATACTTGTCTTATTCTATTTTAGCTTGCTTTTATTTGCTATATTTTTAATGACTGTTTTTAATTGCTTTTATTTGCTCTTTAATGCTTTGTGTAAAGCACTTTGAATTGCATTGTTGCTGAAATGTGTTATATAAATAAACTTGCTTGCTTGCATCCTCAGTTGGCACCTGATGTCAAAGTCAGGTTGCTTTAGCAATGTTATTGTCGAGTTACGTTGGATGTGCTACTTACATTGCACGAAGCATTTTATTGCAATGATAAGACTTAAAGATTGATCACTATGATGGCCTACTAATTATACCAACTAATATTAATGATATGGTATTCTAGCTACTGCATTGAATAAACAACTTTATGGTTTTGAGATAAAGGACAATATAAAGTTAGATTTGCAAAGAATTCTGCAGAATTATCTTTGAAAATCACAATATTCTCAGCAGGATCCACAATAGCTTTCAGAAGTTGTTGATTAGAGAATTTAGGACGTGAAGTTGCTGAAGGATTAAGTGTGGTGAATCTCTTAGAAAAGCAGTTGACTTGTATAATTAACAATTCAAACACTATCGTTTTGCAATGATAAGGAGTGCTGAGTGTGTTGCAAGAGATAAAAGTGATGATACAGATTTAGAGTTAAATCACAGTTTAAACATGATATCATCTTGTGAAGGCTCTATGCAGCATCCAGATTTCTAATAGCCCTACCTTAGATGAAACCCTTCTTTAGAGTATGAAGAAGGGTTTCGACCCGAAACGTTGCCTGTCTCCTTCGCTTCTTAGATGCTGCCTCACCCGCTGAGTTTCCCCAGCCTTTTGTGCACCCTCGATTTTCCAGCATCTGCAGTTCCTTCTTTAGCCTGGATATAGGGTTGTTCAAGAAGGAACTGCAGATGCTGGAAAATCGAAGGTAGACAAAGGTGCTGGAGAAACTCAGCGGGTGCAGCAGCATCTATGGAGCCTGGATATAGGGTGCAAGTTGCATCAGGAGTTAAATTGGCATTTAACTAAGGTAATGCTATGGTGGTTGTGGGAGATTTCAATATAAAGTAGACTTGGAAAATCAGATTGGTAATGGATCCCAAGAAAGGGAATTTGTAGAATGCCTCCGAGAAGGATTCTTAGAGCAACTTGTACTGGAGCCTACCAGGGAGTAGGCAATTCTGGATTTAGTGTTGTGTAATGAACTGGATTTGATCAGGGAATTCAAGGTAAAGGAAACATTTGGAGGTAGTGACCATAATATGATAAGTTTTAATCTGCAATTTGAGATGGGGAAGTTAAATCAGAAGTGTCAGTATTGCAGTTGAACAAAGGGGACTATGGAGGCCTGAGGGAGGAGCTGGCCAAAGTTGACAGGAAAGGGACCCTAGCAGGGATGACAGTGGAAGTCGTTATTGCAGGAATTTCTGGGAACAACCTAGAAGATCCAGGACCATTTCATTCCAAAGAGGAGGAAATATTCTAAGGGGATTAAGAGGCAACCGTGGCTGACAAGGGAAGTCGAGGACATTATAAAACTAAAAGAGTTGTATAACATAGCAAAGATAAGCGGGAAGCCAGAGGATTGGGTAAGTTTCAAAGAACAACAGAAGGTAACTAAAAAGGCAATACAGGGAGAAGGTAAGCTAGCCAAGAATATAAAGGAGGAGAGTAAAAGCTTCTTTAGGTATGTGAAAAGGAAAAGACTATTTAAGACAATTTTGGGGCCCTTGTAGACTGAAACAGGTGAATTTATTATGGGGAACAAGGAAATAGCAGACGAGTTGAACGGGTACTTTGGTTCTGTCTTTACGAAGGAAGACGCACACAATCTCCCAGATATATTAAGGGTATTCAAGGACGTGGCTCTAGAAATCGTGGATGCATTGGAGATCATTTTCCAATGTTCTATAGATACTGGATCAGTTCCTGTAGATTAGAGGGTAGCTAATGTTGTCCCACATTTTAAGAAGGGAGGGAGAGAGAAAGCAGGAAATTATAGACCAGTTAGCCTGACATCAGTATTGGGGAAGATGCTGGAGTCAATTAATAAAGATGAAATAGCGGTGCAATTGGATAGCGGTAACATGATCGGTCCAAGTCAGCCTGGATTTACGAAAGGGAAACCTTGCTTGACTAATCTTCTGGAATTTTTTGAGGATGAAACAAGTAAAATGGATAAGGGAGAGCCAGTGGGTGTACTGCATCTGGCCTTTCAGAAAGCCTTTGATAAGGTCCCACGCAAGAGATTAGTGGGCAAAATTAGAGCACATGGTATTGGGGGTAGGGTATTCGCATGGATGGAAAATTGGTTGGCAGACAGGAAACAAAGTGTAGGAATTAATGCGTCCCTTTCAAAATGGCAGGTAGTGACTAGTAGGATGCCATAAGGCTCGGTGCTGGGACCGCAGCTATTTACAATATATATTAATGATTTAGATGAAAGAGTTAAAAATAACATTAGCAAATTTGCAGATGACACAAACCTGGGTGGCAGTGTGAACTGTGATGAGGATGCTACGAGGATGTAGGGTGACTTGGATAGGTTCGGTGAGTGGGCAGATGCATGGCAGATGCTGTATAATGTGGATAAATGTGAGGTTATCCACTTTAATGGCAGAACAAGAAGACCAATTATTATCTGAATGGTGTCAGATTAGGAATAGGGAAAGTGCAACGAGACTTGGGTGTCCTTGTACATCAGTCATTGAAAGTAAGCATGCAGGTACAGCAGGCAGTGAAGAAAGCTTATGGCATTCATAACAAGAGGATTTGAGTATAGGACCAAATAGGTCATTCTGCAGTTGTACAGAGTGCTGGTGAGACCACACCTGGAGTATTGTGTGCAGTTTTGTTGTCCTAATTTGAGGAAGGACATTCTTGCTATTGAGAGAGTGCAGCGTAGGTTCACAAGGTGAATTCCCGGGTCGGCAGGACTATCATATGAAAGAATGGAACGACTGGGCTTGTATTCACTGGAATTTAGAACGATGAGAGGGGATCTTATAGAAACATATAAAATTATTAAGCGATTGGACACACTAGATGCAGGAAACATGTTCCAGATGCTGGGGGTGTCCAGAACCAGGGACCATAGTTTAGGAATAAGAGGTAGGCCATTTAAAACTGAGATGTGGAAAAAACTTTTCACCCAGAGAGTTGTGAATTTGTGGAATTCTCTGCCTCAGAAGGCAGAGGAAGCCGATTCACTGGATGCATTCAAAAGAGAGTTAGATAGAGCTCTTAGAGCTAGTGGAATGAAGGGATATGGGGAGAAGGCAGGAACGGGATACTGATTGTGGATAATCAGCCATGATCTCATTGAATAGTGATGCTGGGTCGAAGGGCCAAATGGCATATTCCTGCACCTCTTTTCTATGTATCGTTTTCAAATTCAACAGCCTTGACTACTTATGCCTGATCCACCATGAAAATAACAAATTTGGAGAAATCCCCAAATCGGTCACTAAACTGTTTTTAACTTACCTACTGTACCTCAATAAGTCAAATTGGCAACATAATCTCAGAAGGCCATGAAACAAATGTACTGAATGCTAAGGTTCAGATGAGTTTATAGCCATATATTCTCTGCCACAGAAGGCAGTGGAGGCCAATTCATTGGTGTTTTCAAGGCCTGTTTCCACACTGTATCTCTAAACAAAACTAAACTAAAGTAGCTAACAATTTAAAATAAAATCCCTCTCTTCTTTCGTGCACAGCATTAATAAATCCAGCAGAGAATTTATCAGAGGCAAAAATGTTTCATTTTTGCTTCCTGATCTACCATCACATTTAACATACCATGTGGAAGACAGCGTCTCCAAAAATCTTTTCCCATATCTTGTTGTCATAGTGACTGCAGATCAGGTAATGCCTTTAGTCTCCCTCCTAATTAGCTAAACTTTGTGCAGATTTTTGAGAATGAGTATTTCTTTTCATGGTACTGAACCCAGCATGGAATGTCACTTTAATGACACATTTCAAACAGTCAAGGCTGTACTATTTGTGGCGGTGTTTCTGCTGCCAATTAGCAACACAAGGTTCTTGAGACTATTTAGCTATGTTGCCTTTCGCAACTGAACTCAATTTTGTTCCCAACTTGATTCACACAAACATCCTCATTTGCAATCAAGTGTATTATAATGCGATGAGTGATTTGGGGAGAGTTAAGCTTAGTTTAGTTTAGAGATGCTGTGTGGAGACAGACCCTTTGGCTCACCGATTCCGAGCTGACCAGCGGCCCTACACACTAGGGACAAATTAAAATTTTACTATATCCCATTAATCTAAAAACCTGTACACCTTTGGAATGTGGGAGGAAACTGGAGCACTCGGAGAAAACTCACACGGTTACATGGAGAACATGTAAACTCTGTACAGACTGCATCCGTGGTCAGGATTGAAACTGGGTCTCTGGTGCTGTAAGGCAGCAACACTACCGATGTGGCACCCATCGAAGAGTTGAACAATAAGTGCATTCCATGTAGCAGGGCTTAAGCTGCTGAAGGTATGGTGTGGTACTTTATGGTATGGTATGGGATTTTATGGTATGGTGTGGAACTTTATTTGTCACGTGTACAGAGGTACAGTGAAATCCATTTTTGTATTCAGTACAAGTATCACTAGACATGAGCATTTAGATCTTATTGTTGGGAGGGTTGAGGAAAGACTGGCTTCACCACAGAAGGATGGAGCAGAAGAATCTCCGGCTGCATACTTTTTAAACAAAACCAACTCAGGCATGACGCTTTCTATTTTGCCAGATTACATGTGAGTCGATCAGGAAGGTGGAAAGAGAATGAAAGAGAGATCCCAATGATTGAATGAGTAGAAGGATAACAGGAAAGATTATTATAACACTTAGTCAAGAACAATTGGTGCCAGGGGCGGCGCAGGGGCACAGCAGTAGTGTTGCTGCTTTACAGCGCCAGAGGCCCGGGTTTGATCCGGCTGCTGTCTGGATTTGTAGAGTTTGTACGTTCCCCCCATGACCTGCGTGGGTTTTCTCCGGGTGCTCCGGTTTCCTCCCACACTCCAAAGTCCTGCAGGTTTGTAGGTTAATTGGCTTGGTGTAAATGTAAATTGTCCCTAGTTTGTGTCGCTATAGTGTTAATGTGCGGGGATCGTTGGTCAGTGTAGACTCAGTGTGCCAAAGGGCCTGTTTCCACGCTGTATCTCTAACCACTTAGATAAGGAACACCGTGAGAATTAATTGCCGCATTTCCTACCACAGATCAGCCATAGTACCATCTTTGGTTAACTTTTTTGATAATGATAAATGATGTGATCAATGAAGAAAAGAAACGTAATTAACCTCTTGTTCGATGTTCGTCAGAAGACAAAGCCAGTGTCTCATGGGTCACTCTGTTTTAAAAGGCCTCAGTACAACACACTGCCCTTTTTGCAGCTAATGGGTCAGGTCAGGAAAAATCACCATCTTCAGTCCTCTGCTGTGCTGAGCCATTTGATCAAACCATTGAAATGCAAATTTTATAAAATTCAATCAAACAGATGAAATTTGTTACCTTTCCCTCCGGAAGAAGAAAAGAAAAGCATTTTATCCTTGCCAGCAAATGTAAAATCCTTCTTTGGGTGGGTGAGGGATGAAGGGTGGGTAAGGGCTGAGATTAGAATCTATGATTCAAGGAAACTTGGACTACATTATTGTCAGTGCCGTAGGTGGCTGTAGGTGGCTGCTATTTGTATACCTTGGGTATGCAAGCAAAGAATCTCACTGTGCCATGTCACCTGTGGCAATAAAGTATTCAGTTCCATTCTATTCCATTCCATTATAGGAATTGTCCCATGGGTGGACTCCATAAGACAGTGGTCTTTGAAAAATCACAGGAATAAATGATTATATAAAATTCTTAAGGGATTAGACAGGTTAGATACAGGAAAAATGTTCCCCATGTTGGGGGAGTCCGGAGCCAGGGGTCACAGTTTAAGAATAAGGGGTAGGCCATTTAGAACTGAGATGAGGAAAAGCCTTTTCACCCTGAGAGTTGTGAATCTGTGCAATTCTCTGCCACAGAAGGTAGTGGAGGCCAATTCACTGGATGTTTTCAATAGAGAGTTGGATGTGGCTGTTAGGGCTAACGGAATCAAGGGATATGGGGAGAAAGTAGGAACAGGGTACTGATTTTGGATGATCAGCCACGATCGTATTGAATTGTGGTGCTGGTTCGAAGGGCCGAATGGCCTACTCCTGCACCTATTTTCTGTTTCTATGTTTCTATGATAAGATTAAAACAATTAGAATATAAGGTCTGGACAGTGGTATGGTTGAAGCTCTCTGGGCTGGGTTTCTAATTCCAGCTTTAATCAGATAAGCAATCTTAATTACTTGCAACTGAGTGTTCGCACATCATGGGTTAGTGAGTGATATGTAATTTACAAAATAGAGGAAGACCATTTGTCCCCCTGGTCCATACTATTCATTGTGATCCTGTTTACCCCTTCCCAATCTCATTCTGTCTACATATCTTTAGGTTCATGAAGTACCATCCACGCTTCACCTAAAATGAATCTATAGTGTTCACCATACTCCACCTCACATAAAAATAAAGATCTGCAGGTTTACAAAAGAAGATGCAAAGTGCTGGAATAACCCAGTGGGTCAGGCAGCATCCCTGGAGAACGTGGATAGGTGATGTTTCAGGCCAGGACCCTTCTTCACCTTGTGTAGCAAGTTTCAAATTCAACAGAACACAAAAATAGAGGAAATAGGCCATCCAGCCTCTTGTATTGCTCCACAATTCAAGAAGATCGTGGCTGAATATAGATTTGAAATGTTGCAATAAATGATTTAAAAAACTGAAAGCGAGATTATCCAAAAGAGCGAGGAAACATGAAAATTATTAATAGTTTAACAAAGTGGACTATGAATTCCTCTGCTCACAAGACAGAGAAAAATGGTCAATGAAGTTCCTCATTGCTGCACTTAATGTGCAGCAGAAACCTCACCTTCCTTATTAATAACCATGTGCACAATGATAGGATAGTTCATAAATCAGGTTCATTTCCAGATGAATTCAAATCCCCAAATAATCCTAATCACATTTAAAGGGACAATTTTGGGAGACAGCATGGCTGGTTGGGAGTGTATCTGGAGATTACAGAGCCTGTCATATTAATGAATGGAAATCATGGGCTAAGCAAATGGGGTAGAATTTGTGTCCTCTGTCACTTTTGCTAAATGTTTGATTTAGCAGCTCTGAGCCTTGTACTTCCCTTCCAAAATTATACTACACTGTGAAATCAATGGAGCTGAATTCAGAAAGTTAAAATACACAAATGCAGTTTTTAAATCCTGTCACAGTCATGGAGTCACCGAGGCATACAGCGTGGAAACAGGCCCTTCGGCCCAACTCGACCAACATGTCCCAGTCACACTAGTTCCACCTGCCTGCATTTGGCCCGTATCCCTCTAAACCTATCCTATCAGGTACCTGTCATAAACATTCCAATATTCCCAGCCTCAACTACCTCCTCTGGCAGTTTGTTCCATACACCCTTTGTGTGAAAAAGCTGCCCATCAGATACCTATTTTTTTATTGAATATTTTCCACTTTCCTTTCTTCTTCAACCTATGTCGCTTGGTTCCTCCCGATTCCCCTACTACTTGGCAAGAAGACTCTGTGCATTTTACCCCGATCTATTCCTCTCATGATATTTATACAAAAACCTTTATAATGACAGATCACACCCCTCATCCTTTTGTGTTCCAAGGAATAAGTCCCAGCCTGCTCAAACTCCCCCTATAGCTCAGACCCTCAAGTACTGACAACACCTTCATATATCTTCACTGACCCTTGTCTGTCTGAAGAAGGGTCTCAACCTGAAACGTCACCTATTCCTTCTCTCCAGAGATGCTGCCTGTCATGCTGCGTTACTCCAGTATTTTGTATCTACCTTCTCTGTACCCTTCCCAACTTGACAACATATTTCCTATTGTTGATTTTACCTTCTCCCCAAAATCCACAAACCCGACTGCCCTGGCAGACCCATTGTCTCTGCCTGTTCGTGCCCCACCGAACACATTTCCACATACCTCAACGCCATCCTATCCCCCTTTGTTAAATCCCTCCCCACCTATGTTCAAGACACCTCAGACACTTTCCGTCGGCTCCGCGCATTTTCCATTCTCCAGGCAATCCCCCAATCCCTCTCATCTTTAACCATGGACGTGCCGTCCAGTCACTCTACACCTCCATCCCCCACCATGACGGTCTCAAAGCCCTGCCGGTTCTTCCTCGACCCAGAGGAGCAACCCATACAGGTCCACTGACACCCTCCTACCGCCCCCCTAGCGGAGTTGGTCCCTCACCTCAATAACTTCTCTTTTGACTCCTCCCATTTCCTCCAAACACAAGGCGTAAGCTATGGGCACACCACACCATTATGGGCCCCAGCTACGCTGCCTTCTTTGTCGGGTACGTCGAACAATCCTTGTTTCTCGGCGTACCAGGGCCCCGATCCCCGACCTCTACCTCCGTTACATCGATGATTGCTTTGGTGTCCACCTCCTGCACCCACACACAACTGACTGACTTCATTCATGTCACCACCAACTTCCATCCGGCACTCAAATACACTTGGACCATTTCCGACATTTCCCTACCATTTTCCTTGACCTCACCATCTCTATTGCAGTGATACACTCCTGACCGACATCTACTACAAACCAACTGACTACCCCACAGCTACCTGGACTACTCTTCCTCTCCACCCTGCTTCCTGTAAGGACTCCATCCCCTATTCCCAATTTCCTCCGTCTACGCCGCATCTGCTTCCCAGGATGAGTTGTTCCAACACCAGGTCATCACAAATGGCCTCATTCTTCAGAGAACGGTGATTCCCCTCCCCCACTATAGATGAGGCTCGCACCAGGGTCTCCTCCGTACCCAGGCAACACTGCCCTCTCTCCCCATATCCCCCATTCGCAAAACAGTCCCCCCCTGGTCCTCACCTTTCACCCCACCAGCCGGAAAAAAATACAACACATAGTCCTCCGCCAGTTTCGCCACCTCCAACGTGACCCTCCACTCGCCACATCTATTCCCATCTCCCCCCCTGTCTGCCTTCCGCAAAGACCGCTCCTCCGCAACTCCCTTGTCAATTCTTCCCTTCCCTCCCGCTCTCCCCTTTCCCCGGGCACTTTCTCTTGCAACCGCAAGAAATGCTACACTTGTCCCTTCACCTCCCCCTCCACTCCTTTCAGGACCCAAGCAGTCCTTCCAGGTCCGACAGAGGTTCACCTGCACCTCCTCCAACCTCATCTACTGCATCCGCTGCTCCAGATGCCAGATGATCTATATCGGTGAGACCAAGCGGAGGCTTGGCGATCGTTTCACCTAAAAAGAACACTTCCGCTCGGTCCGCATTAACCAACCCGACCTCCCGGTGGCTCAGCACTTCAACACCCCCCTCCCCATTCGTATCCGACCTCTTGGTCCTGGGCCTCCTCCACAGCCAGAGTGAGCAACACCGCAGGTTGGAGGAACAGCAACCTCATATTCCGATTTGGGAGTCTGCATCCTTTGGGCTTGAACATTGAATTTTCTCAATTCTGTAACCCTTGTTGTCTCCTCCCCTTCCCACCTCTCCTCAGCCCTCGGCCCTGGGGCATTCCCTCTCTCTCTATCTCCCTCTCCCACCCTAGTTGCACCAGCTTCTCATTTTCGCACCACAAACAGCTTACAATGGCTTGCTCCCTTTATCATTGATACTTTTTTGCATATCTTTCATTCATTGTTCTTTATCTCTCCACATCACCGTCTATATCTTTCGTTTCCCTGATCCCTGACCAGTCTGAAGAAGGGTCCCGACCCGAAACATCGCCTATCTCCTTCGCTCCTTAGATGCTGCTGCACCCGCTGAGTTTCTCCAGCCTTTTGTGTACCCAACATATTTCCTATAACATGGTGCCCAGAGTTGAATACAATACTCTAAATAGTATTTCTGTCAAATACTCTGTCATTTGTATTAGTGACCATACGCCTTACTTCGAAAGGTGAGAGAGAATAAGTTACACAGTGATGGCGAAATAAGGAGAAGGGTGGGTAGGAAGTCGCTGGATGGCACTGACACGATCGCACGAGAGGAAGTTGGCACAGCCCCTTGGCATAATAACTAAGCTAGTCATTATATATTCACTTTTAACTAATGCATGCTATTCACCTAATTACTTAATCCCACATCAATATTCTGAATTTTATGTTTTTCTTAAGAGATGAAAAATTTAAAAAAATCAATGGCTCAAGGGAATCTTTTAAGAATATTTATCTTATTATGCCTCATTAGGCATTGAATATTGCTGACTTGTGCAGATAATTTGATATTATTTTACTTTCAACTGCTGAATGTTTCCTCGCCTGTGTAATACCAGGGGGCAGAGTCAAAGCTTTTTTACTGAATAAAGATCACTTTGAATTGAACAAAAATTCAAAAATGAATTAACCATTCTTTTCACTTGCTGATCTTATTTCCCAGATCGAGACCATATTCACGAAAGTTTGGCATTCTTCCTAAATTCCTGCTTTTCAGTCCTGTGCTGGAAGAAACTGAATTGGAACATAAACACCAAGATTCCTTTCCTCTACCAAAGTGGTGTGGAATATCAGAGGTCATTGCCATCCAATTTTACATTATTTTTATTTTATTTAATTGTAGGCGAGATGTAGATTTAAGTCAGAAGGGATAAAAATTAATATCTATCCCTAATTGCATTCCTAAGTTATTCAGTGGTTGGTTAAAACCTGAATACATTGATAGGTGTAGAGTCACTCATAGACCAGCTGGAGTAGATGACAGATTTTCTACCCTGGTGGGTATCAGAGACTTTAGACGAGAGATACAGCATGGAAACAGACCCTTCGGATTGCCAACTACAAGCTCAGCAGCAGCACTAAGGACAATTTACAATCCACTCAAGCTAATTAATCTACAGACCTTTGGAGTGTCTTTGGAGGGTAGAAGAAAACTGAAGCACCCAGAGAAAACCTGTGTGGTCACAAGGGGAAGGTACAAGCTCTACAGACAGCACGCAGAGTCAAGATCGAATCTGGGTCTCTGGCGGTGTAACTCTAGTGCCCCACCAGCGTGCTGCCCCTTGCTATTTTTAAAAAACATTTTGGTGACTTTATTAACACCATCACTGATTCTAATCGTTGAACTCTCTAGCTTGCATTCATAACGAAAATATAAAGAAGATGGTATTTTTAATCGGTGGAAGGGTCCCCAACTGAAACATCATCTATCCATGTTTTCCAAGGGATGCTGCCTGACCCACTGACCTACTCCAGCACATTGTATCTTTTTCTTGTAAAGTAGCATTTGCAGTTCCTTGTTTCTACAGTTTTGACTGCTCCACTGAGAAACCTCCTCAAGGTATGCCTACTTTGAAGAAGATCTCTCTCCAACAGTTCTGTGGGACCCTCCCTTACCCCCCGCCCCCCCCCCCCCCCCCCCCCCGCCCCCCCCCCCCGCCCCCCCCCCCCCCCCATGACGGTCTACATGTTCTACGTGCGTTTCCGCAACTCTTACCCGGTCTGACGAAGGGTCTCAACACGAAACGTCACCAACCCATGTTTGCCAGTGATGCTAACTGACCCGCTGAGTTACTCCAAAACTTGGTGTCCTTTTTTCCGTAAAGTCTTTTTTTTACACTTCGTATTTTTAATTCTTCATCTCAAAAAAACATCAAATTCAGAATGTTGGTAGAGTATTGAGTAATTAGGTAAATGGCACCATTTAGTTGAAAGTGAATGTACGCTGACTAACTGACTTAATATAACAGAGAGAGATGCCATACAGTCATGCCAAGAGACTATGTCATCTTCCTCTGGGGCAAACACGTCAGCCACAACACTCCCTTCTTATTTCTCCATCACCGTGCAACTAATTCTCTCGTAGGTTTTGAAATAAGGTGTGTGGCAATTAATACAAATGATGGGATTAGGAGAAAACAATTGTGCATTTTTGTTGGAAAAATGTCTACAGGTACGACACCCAGTTTGCCAGAATAATCCATAAACTGACACCTGAAAATGCTGTGACTAGATCAGATAAGATCAGATCAGATCAGATAAGATCAGATCAGATCAGATCAGATCAGATTAGATCAATTCAGATTAGATCAGGATTAGGAAGGAAAAAAAGAGTTCATGTTTTTGATAGATGAAAGGTCATCAGAACTGGGTGAATAGGTGAAAGTAAAACAGGTATTAAGGTTCTGAGAAAGAGAGAGGAGAGGAAAGAGCAAAAAGGCAATGTTTATGGTGATTCCAAGATGAAATTATGATGTTGGCAATAACTGCTCTGGCATCATCAGTGGAATAAAAGATGGAGTTAGTGTTATAAATCAGTGACAGTTTGTTGAAAAGCCATCATCCTAAAAGGAAACTTTGCTTCTATTGTCATAGAATGCTGTCTATTCTGTCATTTTTTTTTTCTTTTTTTCTGTTTGTATTCTGCTTCTGTCTAATAGAAATGATACAGCAAAGAAAACCGGACAGATGAGAAACATCGGATGGGGCTGGAGGAACTGTCAATGGGAATAGCAGGAGACTGATCTGAAATTGTTCGACACAGTACTGCATCAGATGAAAGACAAGGTGCTGCTCCTCGAGCTGATGCTGAGCTTCATTGGAACTGGTTAGAAATTCAGTTTCAAAGTGGGGATTAAAGTGACAAGAAACCAGAAGCCCAAGGTTATGCTTGTGGTCTGAACAGATGTGTTTTGCAAAATGTACTCGTGATGTAGAGGAGAATATATCGTGTTCAGCAAAAACAGTTTATGGAAACAAAGCAAACCAGTGGTACGTAGAAAGCAAATAATTGGATCTGCAGGGAGTCACAGCATTTGCAATAGAGAACAGTAGCAGAAGTGATGGTAGGACTAACTCTACTGTAATTTGAGCTACAGCTAGTAGTTTTTCTTCCTTTAATATTCATGCATATTAATAAGTAGTGTGCATGACTAGCAGCATTGTTATTTGACACTGAAAATCAACCATACTAAGACAGAATGAACAGTACATATGCATTGGTTATAATTGCTGGGAAATTAATTCCACCTCTTCAATTTGTCATCTTAATTATTACACGAAAAAAACCCAAATGCTCGTTGCTTGGCTGTTTTCTTCAAATGCTCTTTGAGACTTTTTGGCAGGAAAATTTGACTAGGGTAATCATAAACACAGATTATGTTTCCAATTATGTTTCAGCTAATCTCAATATAGCAGAAAGACAGTAAGGATGTCTCATTCTAAATATATCCTGCCAACTTTGCTAAAATTCCACTTACCATAACCGCCACATTACTGTTATTGATTCCAATGAGTAAATGATTTGTGTAATTGTGGACCATTCTCTGCCTGCAAGTTAAAAGAAGTGTTCACTCATTACGAATGTTGTCAATAGTCCCTCCAATAAATGGTCAGTTTTGTTTTTTCAAAGTTCATACCCTCAACTGTGCATTCTTAAGAAGATGGAAACATAGATCAGGGTGAAATGCGGTGGTAGGGTTCGGATGACATCAGGAACGTATTTGGTCCATTCAAAACAGAAAGAAAATATTAACAATTCCTTAACGTTAATTTTTCAGTTGAAATCCATTACAACTAATAGGGAATTATCACTGTCGTTTGAAGAAATGCTCACCTTTTACCTTTCTATTTACAATGGTGGGTTCATTGATCACACTTGGGCCATACTAGACATTCAGTGCAGTAACACCTCCGTTTGTTTCCAGGCTTACCGGCATGGTGGTGCAGCGGAACAGTTGCTGCCTTACAGTGCTTGCAGTGCTGTAGACACGGGTTTGTTTCCGACTATGGGTGCTGTCTGTATGGAGTTTGTACGTTCTCCCCGTGACCTGCATGGGTTTTCTCCGAGATCTTCGGTTTGCTCCCACACTCCAAAAACGTACAGATATGTAGGTAAATTGGCTTGGTATAAGTGCAAATTGTCCCTAGTGTGTGCAGGGCAGCGTTAGTGTGCAGGGATCACTGGTCGGCGCGGTCTCGGTGGGCCGAAGGGCCTGTTTCCACGCTGTATCTCTAAACTAATCTAAAACTAAGCTTCAAAGCATGACTGAGTGCTGTTGCTGAAGCAAGGGATCATTGAATTTCCTCCTGATCTCTTCTGTCCCATATCAGAATGCAACATATGACTTTGAGGAGGCATATTGCAATGGCTGTACCACAGCTGAATTTTAATGTGCAGATTTGTCATGTCTTCACTTCAAGCACATGATAAAAGAAGCTCAATATGTGGGAGCAAGTACAAATATCGTCAACTTTGGGGACAACCAGAGCCAGGAGCAATTCTCAAGTAAAATCTGCTGGTTTTAAAACTCAACCTAAATTATAAGCTGAGGAAACATGTCCATGGACTATCTTGGGCAACACACATCATTGGTAACTTTGGCATTGCTCGAGTTTACTCGAAAATGTTAGAGTGCAGAAAATAGCAAGAAATAATAGTTTTTGCAAGGAATGGTTAACAAATTTATACTTACCAGATATATTATTCCAACAGAAGGAAAGATATTAGGACTTTGCATTAATAGTGTGATATGAACATCAAGATACGCATCTACCTTTTTGAGGTGGAAATGAATGAAAAATAAACTGATCTTTCACATAATTATCAGTTTATTAGTCATGAACAACAACTAATGGAGTTTCAGTCAATAATCATTGCATACTCCACAGGCTCTTTCCATCCCAGTTTAGAGGTTAAAGTTGTGCATGCGTATATTATTTACAAGCAGAATTTTGCCATTAATCACAATGAGTAGTTAGACTTTACATTTTAGCGCTCCTGAGACAATGCTTTGCACACTGATAGTATATTTTGAGTATGTAGCCACAAATATTTGTTGCTTGTTCTTTTTTTATTCATTACATAGGAATGGAGACTTTCTCACATCTGTAGCCTCACAATTATGTGCAATGCCTTTACAATCGGGCCTGGCAAAACATTGACATCACAATCGTTGGCTGCACAATGGCAGCACTGTGGTGTAATGGTAGAGCTGCTGCCTTAAAGTGCCAGACACCCAAGTTTGATCCTGCCAACGGGTACTGGCTGTTTGCGTGGCTTTCCTCGGAGTGTCATGGAGTCATAGAATAAGTGTGGAAACAGGCCCTTCAGCCCAACTTGCCCACACCGGCCAACATGTCCCAGCTACACTAGTCCCACCTGCCTGCACTTGGTCCATATCCCTCCAAACCTGTCCAATCCATGTACCTGTCTAACTGTTTCTTAAACATTGGGATATTCCCCAGCCTCAACTACCTCCGCTGGCAGCTTGTTCCGTACACCCACGTGGGATGTGGTAGTGCCTTGGCTTCCTACCACATCCCAAACATGCGGGTTTGTATGTTAATGGTCTCTGTAAATTTGCTCCTGGTGTGTAGGGAGCAGAGTGAAAAAGTGGTATACATAGATACATAGAAAATAGGTGCAGGAGTAGGTCATTTGGCCCTTCGAGCCAGCACCGCCATTCAATACCGCCATTCAAAGTGATGATGGCCAATCATCCGCAATCAGTACCACGTTCCTGCCTGCTCCCCATGTCCCTTGATTCCAGGAGCCTTAAGACATCTATCTAACTCTCTTTTGAATACATCCAGTGAATCGGCTCCCACTGTCTTCTGAGGTAGAGAATTCCACAAATTCTCAACTAATGTGAATGGGCGATCGATGGTCGGCATGGTCTTGATGGGCCTGTTTCCATGCTGTATCTCTAAACTAAATTAAACAATAAAAAGGTGTTAGATTTCCAATTTTTTGGGGGAAAATGTAACTGGTAATGTAAATAAGATTCTTACCAACATGGGAGATCTCAGAAAAGTTGAGTCAGGTACATTGCCGATGAGTAAATTGTTAATGGTTAAATACAGAAGATGTACATGAAGGTAGACACAAATTGCTGGAGTAATTCAGTGGGACAGGCAGCATCTCTGTAGAGAAGGAATGGGTGACGTTTCAGGTCGAGACCCTACTTCAGTCTGAAGAAGGGTCTCGATCCCGAAACGTCGCCCATTCTTTCTCTCCATAGATGCTGCCTCACCTGCTGAGTTACTCCAGCATTTTGTGTCTACCTTCAATTTAAACTAGTATCTCCAGTTTTTTCCTACATGAAGAGATACATGATCCTGGGGTGGTGTCAGAAACTGGGACTGTAAGCAGTACGATCTGGGCGTGGCATCGGCAGGTTTTGCTGCTATAACCCAAATCCATTATGAAGGGCTCTGTTAAAACAAGGGTTTACTACAATTCCAAACATTGAATTTTGTCGCTTGTCTATTGAGTAAACTTTTCATTCTGCTGTTTATTTGCGTGATTAGGTTTGAAATGACCTCATGCAGATCAGTGCTATTTTAATACTTTTTTTTCCCTGCTGTCATTCACTCCAAAGATCCTGCAGGAACAATCATCTTCAGAGTCTTCTCCACGGGACTGATCCGACCTTGAACTTAGTTTCCTGTTTTTCCCACATAGAGAGCATGTTGAGTTTGCTTTGCCACTTTATTTTCTCAGTTTAGTTCAAATCAACATTTACCTATGCGGCATGTTGAAATGTATTGAACTGACAATGAATGTGAATGCAGCAAATGGCGGTGGGTACCAGCCTTCCAGAGAAGCTGGAGAAAATAAATAAATCCTGCAAAGCTTTGTATGTTGATCTGAAGACTGAGATTAATGTGATAATTAACACTTTGATTGTTTAATTGATTGAATGATACAGCATTCGACCATCGATAACCTGTTCACACTAGTTCTGCGTTTTCCCACCTTCTCATCCATTCTCTGCGCTCTAGGGGGAACTTACAAATGCCAATGAATCGGAAACCCACACGTATTTAGGATGTGGGAGGGAACTGATGCACCCTGAGGAAACCCATGCAGTCACAGGGAAAATGTGCAAACTCCTTACAGACAGCACCTGAGGTCAGGATCGAACCGGGTCTCTGGCGCCGTGAGGCAATGTGGGAATACTGTAGATCATCCAGACTATTCCGGGTGAATACAGCAGACAGCACTATATTATTTTCATATTTCTCTTCCATTGCTTTCAGTTGTCAATATTAAAACAAGTCTCAACAATTAGACATGGCTTATTTTAAGAATTTGGAAACATAAGAAGGGGAGGAGTCCATTAGCACCTCAGGCCTATTCCACCATTCAATTTAGATTGTAGTTAATTAGATTTCCATTATCCTTGGTGTGAAGAATGAGGTTCAAGGTTATGCTCCATTGCTCTGCCTTCTACACCAAAGATAGTTTCATCTGCCTACTCTGCCAATTGCTTGATACGCTACAGTTTTTACTCGTGTTTATCTTTTATACTTATGCAATTGGAGAGACATTATGGCAAATTGGAACAATAATTAAGATTATCAATTTGCTTCACTTGTGAAATTTAGTTTGTTAATTGGAGTCAATATTATGATGAGGATGAAGAGGATGTTTATTTTTTTTTTAGCTGAGCAAGTTTCCATAATGTGGATTGGCAAGGAATTGAAATTGATGATCAGGCTATACCATTTTTTTGGTTGTTTAAAGAAATCTTTAAACGTGATATTTCTTTTCTAATGACCATTTTCCTGACAATCTGGTCTGAGATTCCACTTGCAAAAAAAAAGTGACTTTTTATCCCCTTGAGCCTATGGCTGTGCTAGGGAATGTCACTTAGTATTAGCATCAAGCATTTCTAGGTCAGTTATAGCAAAGGTTTCCTGTTTTTCATTTCCCTTACCCGTCATCTTGTGGCCTCTGAGTGTGATAGCCATTTAGTGTCAGGCTTGTGCTGTCGGCCCAAGCCACTGGGAACTTGGATTGCAATTATCCAGACTTTTTATTGAACCCAAGACCCATTAAGGCATCAGCCTGACTGGATCCGAGCTCAGGTCTCAGTTGATATGACAATCTCCCATCCGCTGCTCTACATGTTCTTTTTAAACACTGATAAAACTTCAGAGACTTCCAGTACCTGATGAAAATAATAATAAAAAATAATTTAAAGACGACTTAAAAACGCAATGGCTATATTGCACGTAGATGGGACTAGGGGAAAACAAATGGGCGGCACGGACTGGAAGGGCCGAGAGGGCCTGTTTCCGTGCTGTAATTGTTATATGGTTATATGGTTATATGAAAGCTTGGTTTAAACAGCGTTTGCAATTTCTTAATTATGTAAAGTTTTAATAGCTATATGGATTTTTTTTAATGTGAGAATGAGAATTAGTAATTTAATTGCACCTTTCATTGCATAAAGGGAACACTATAGAACTTGATGATCTTGTTATTATTATTTGCATGTTGGCCTAATTTAGTGTCTCGTCTTCTTCCTGAATACAGGTGCTTCTAGAAATGCAAATTCACATGATCACTGCAATATTCTTAGCATAGCGATGTCCTACTTAGTAATCCTTTGGTATTTTTTCTCCACAAAATGGTCATTTCTTTTCACCACAGATAATTGAATGTGAACATGAATTCAGATAGTCGCCTTCTGCAGACTGATTTAGGCACAAGGTGCTTTCCATGCGGGCATACATGGCCTGAGCCTCTTCAAAACTCTCAGGAGGTTATTGCTGGTATCTAATCTCTGATTATCTCAGAACGTGGATGTGCAGCCCCTGGCATAAATCGATGTGGTATCCGTTAGTGTGCTCAGCATTACTCCTGCTAAACAGATTGCTTCAGACAGCTATGCAAGTTGCAGTTAAATTTAACCAGATAGAGTGGATGGGCTTTTGTCTTCGGAAATATTGCCAGACATTGCTTTTCATTTCTTTTCTGCAATTGTCATCACGTCATTTAAAGATATCCGACTCGTGATTCAGTGGGTCAAATGCCCGTTATAATTGCCATGGTACTCTGTTTGTTGAAGACCTTTTTACTCAAACCCATGACTGTAATCCTCTGCAAAGAGAATGTACACTCAAAAATTCAAACTACATGGAAATTATTCAATCGTTTTCCAATTCTAACAGGGACATTTGAATGTCTGCACAGTAATTTCCTGGAAACACTTTTTGTTTCTCTTTTATCTTAATCTGTTGAAGTTTGATTTGTTCCATTTTAATTTGAACTTTTATGCTATTTTGAGGGCATGGCTTCTTGTGCCAATGACAGACATTCGCATTTACAAATCAAGATCCACCTTGTTGCTTCTTTTGTCATGATGCGGCGAAAATGGACTGGGAGTTGTTTCTAAAATAATACTCAGCATAAATTCTCCGCTTATCAAAGTCTAGTCTTTGTTAACAATTCTCATGTTTTCTACCACAAGTGGCGTGTGTCGTGAACCTGCCAACAATTAACTGCGACGCTAGCAGAGATAAAAATGACAAATTTAGGTAACACAATATCAAATATTTATATTGCACTTTCAGCATGATAAAATGATCCAAAACACTTCACAAAAACATTACTAAAGAAACAAAACAATACAATAGAAATAGATATTGGGAAGGCCAACATTGACAAGGAGAGAGATGCGAAAGGTTAACAGATGATAAGGCATTCATGTGAAATTTCTGATTGAACATAGAATAGTAGAGCACAACAACAGACCCTGCTGCACAGAGGAAGCTGTGCCGAACATGACACCAAGGCCATCTCTTATCTACATACGTAATGCATATTTCTCCATTCCTTGCAAATCCATATGCCTATCCAAAAGCCAAAAGCTGATCTTATGACATTGGGACTTGAAGGCACATCTATCAATGGTGGAACAATGAAAATTGGGGATCAGCAAGATGGCAGAAATTGTGGAGCATGGATATTGTTGAGGGTTGGATGTGAGACTGGAGGAAGGTAAGAGAGAGGGAAGGAAGTTGATAAAGGGATTGGAAGCAAATGTGTGTGTTTTAATGGGAAACATTGCTGAATTCTTAATAAGCACAAGGGTTATGTCTAAACAGAACTTAGTGAAATTCAGGTCATAATCAGTCAAAAGTATTCCTGTCAATAGTCGGTGGAATATGGGAACCCTTTCTGGAAAACATTGCATTGGTCAAATTAGATGAGAGACAGATTCAGCATGACATAATCCAAGGAAAAGAAAGATACAGACAAGCGATGCCACAGAGTATGAGTGATGGTGTGTTTGTGTTGGAAGATCAACCTATCTTATGAACACTTTTTTCACCCAAAGTCAATGGCTAAAGGATCGTTGCAAGGATAACTAGAAAACAGAAGAGATTGGTTTTAACATCATGAAATGTAATTGATTCAAATCTCTGTTCATTCCTCACCGAGCACTCTAAACTAACCAAATTTACCAGTGAATCCCAACTGGCCAAGTGGCCCAATATCTGATAAAAAGCTATTTCCTTCATTTAACTAATCATTTTCTTTCTTGCTAAAAAAAAACTAGTTTTGGCAAGAATACTAAACTGTACTATTAGTTTAGTATTAGGTAGTATTTTTTTTTGTCATATTGCTTTACATATTGCTTGAAAATAATTTGTATCACGTTGGTTCCATGGTAATATCCTTCAGTTTATACCATAGTTATTGCATGATTTTCAATGAATCAATAAGTCCGGTACTTTAATTTCCAGTTCTTCTAGCAGTGTTACCATGTTTTATGTTAGGTTACTAATTGGTTCAATTGAACTACAGAAACAAAGCATAGTACATCTCAAAAAGTTTTGTGCAACAGCTAAGTAGCCGTTAGAAAAGCTTACTTTAGTTGGTTTCATTTTTAATTTTAGATTCGCGAAGAAAGCCTCTAAAAATAAATATTTTTTGCATACTTGATAAATATTGTCTATGTTAGCTATATTGTGGGGAGCACAACACACAGTTGATGGGGATTTGTTTTTTTCATTCCAACTGAGTTCCCATTCCAACTTAGTTGAGTACTAAGTAAGTTCCATCATTGGCGCTGGACTAAATCCGAAACCTGTTTAACCAACAGAATAGTGACATTGGAGACTGCATCTGTTGGAACCTTGAGCAAAAATCAAACTGCTGGAGATCAGTGGGTCAGGCAGCATCTGTGGAGAGAAGTGGAAATGGGCTGAAGTAGGGTCCCGACACAAAACGGTATCCGCCCAGTTTCCTCCAAAGATGCTGCCTGGCCCACTGAGTCCCTCTAGCAGTTTCCTACTTAACCAACAGAATTCTAGGAGCACTGAAATCAAATAGACAGCAGGGGTTATAGAAAATGACTCACCGACATTCTCTCAAGGCCAATTAGGGAAGGCAATCTTCTTCTTTTCCTGTCCATCTTGTTACAAATGTCGGCCTCGCTGTCATCGTCCGTCCTGAAAAAGATGCAAGCTTCTGGTGACAATCAGTGGAAGCTATCACGTGTCGCAGTAGATGATGGTGGTAGCAGAATTAGCTCAGGACATTTCCAGTTTCCAGCCCCGCGACGTGGACGCTTCTGCTATGGGGCCAGGGAAGGCAATAAATCCAAGCTTTGCTTGCAAAACCAACATCCTCCAAGTGTATACAAATATTGTATAAAAGTCTCCAATGAAGACAGGAGGGAATGGAGGGATACCATATTTTCAGAGTGCTATAATTCAATTCCCAATTACTTGTAAAGGGCAACATGAGAAGGGTACTTTGCGCACTGAACTCTGAATAAAATGAAAGACAATCAACTGGTTTCATAGAGAGCACGTTGCCTGTTTTTGTGGATTGCAGACCATGTATAACTGAGGTCATGCTTCACAGCTAAGGGTTTACGAAATGATAAATCATATTAATAGCAGGATAGGCTGGCTCCCTCTACTGATAATTGTGAGTTGTAAAGCGGGTGTGATATCTGGATTTGAATCCAGAATGTTTAATGCCAATTCCCTGGAAGCTATCTTCCCATGTTTGCTCATCACCCCAGTTGGAATATAACTTTAACCTAATGTCTGTTTTTTTCTCAAATATTTAGGCGGTTGATTGGATCACTAAACTTCTTAACTTTTGAGAGAAAGTGGGTGGTGCAGCGGTAGAGTTGCTGTCTAAGGGGCTGTCCCACTTGGACGACCTAATCCACAAGTTTAGAAGACCCTAGACAAGTTGAGAAAAATGTCAAGGACGTGTTGACTCGCCAAAGTAAAAGACCTCCTACGACTTCCTACAACTATGTCTACGACCTCCTATGACCCCCCTTGACAGTCTTCCACACCTAAGACCAACTACAACTAGCTACGAGTGGAAAATGATCACATGATAAAATGATGTCACGTTTGCATTTTTTTTCTCGGGCCAGTTACCGACCTACGACTACCCACGACTATCTACGCCTACCATCACGACCTACTATGACCTACCTACGAGTAAAAAGTATCAATTTTTTCCATGCCGTCCTTTTTTTTAACTCGTGGACATTTTTTATTTGGCTGGAAAAAACGCCGCAATCTACTTGAGGCCACGAGTACGCGGAGACCACTCACGAGCACGAGGAAGAGTTACGAAGACATCCTGCGACCTCGTGGCGACCATGCTGTGAGAATGAGTCAAAGGCAAACTCAGCAGAGGTCGCCAATTAGGTTGTGTAAGTGGGACAGGGGCTTTACAGCGGCACTAGAGACCTGGGTTTGATCCCGACTATGGGTGCTAAAAGAAGGCCAAAATATTACAGAAAACTGCCTTCTACTATAAAAATGTTGTCAGCAATGAAAGGTGCTTCTGGCCGGCAGTTTGACTTAAGACTTGCTAAGTATATTTCTTGTCCACATTAACCAATCCACCGACTACTTCCCCCAAAATTAAACTACTACAGTATTTGCAGATTTAATCGGTGGTAAGGAAAGGAAATGTAATGCTTGCTTTCATTTCAAGGGAACTACAATATAAAAGCAAGGATGTAATGCTGAGACTTTATAAAGGCCTGGTCATGCCACATTTTGAATATTGTGAACAATTTTAGGCCTCATATCTGAGGAACGATGTGCTGGCATTAGATAGGGTTCAGAGGAGCTTTACGGAAATATTCCTGGGGGTGATTGGGTTAAAATATGAGGGGCATTTGATGGCTCAGAGATGATGGTGGAACAGCAATGGCAGGTATTTCTGTAAATAATCCAGAAGATGCAGGATCATTTCATTCCAAAGAGGAAGAAAGATTCTAAGAGGAGTAAGAGGCAACTGTGGCTGACAAGGGAAGTCAAGGACAGTATAAAAATAAAAGGGAAGATGTATAACATAGCATAGATGAGTGGGAAACCAGAGGATTGGGTAACATAAAGATTAACAGAAGGCAATACAGGGGGAAAAGATGAAGCACTAAGGTAAACAAGCCAAAAATATAAAGGAGGATAGTAAAAGTTTCTTTAGGTATGTGAAGAGGAAAAAAATAATTAAGACAAATGAGGGTCCCTTGATGACAGAACCAGGTGAATTTATTATGGGGAACTGGAAATGGCAGACGAGTTGAACAGGTACTTTGGTTCTGTCTTCACAAAGGAAGACACAAACAATCTCCCAGATGTACCTGGGGACAGAGGACCCAGGGTGATGGAGGAACTGAAGGAAATTCACATTAGTCAGGAAATGGTGTTGGGTAGACTGATGGGACTGAAGGATGATAAATCCCCAGGGCCTGAAGGTCTGCATCCCAGGGTACTCAAGGACGTGGCTCTAGAAATCATGGATGTATTGGTGATCATTTTCCAATGTTCTATAGATTCTGGATCTGCTCCTGTGGATTGGAGGGTAGCTGATGTTATCCCACTGTTTACAAAAGGTGGGAGAGAGAAAGCAGGGAATTATAGACCAGGTAGCCTGACATCAGAGGTAGGGAAGATGCTGGAGTTGATTATTAAAGATGTAATAGTGGCACATTTGGATAGCAGTAACAGGATCGGGCCAAGTCAGCATGGATTTACGAAGGGGAGATCATGTTTGACAATTTATTTGAGGATGTATCAAGTAAAATGGACAAGGGAGAGCCAATGGATGTAGTGTACCTGGACTTTTAGAATGCATTTGAAAAGATCCCACGCAGGAGATTAATGGGCAAAATTAGAGCACATGGTATTGAGGGTAGGGTTTTCACTTGGATAGAAAATTGGTTGGCAGACCAATCTGCAAAATTGTGTTAGCAAATTTGCAGATGGCACAAAGCTGGGTGGCAGTGTGAACTGTGAAGAGGATGCCATGAGGATGCAGTGTGACTTGGTCAAGTTGGATGAGTGGTCATCTCTGCTCTGAGCTATCAATATTTCAAAGACGTTTCCTCAATTATGGTCTGATAACGGCGAAAAAACCTATACTCAAATTTTGGAAAGATACATCTGTCCCTACTCTTAAAATGTGGATTACAAACATGTCTGAGACGCTACATCTTGAAAATATTAGACTCGTCTTAGCAGAAAAAACAGAGCATTTTTCGAAGACATGGTCACCATTCATTGATTTATTACAAGGATAGCATGGTGCAACACAATTTTGGAGTTACATCTAATTACGGGTTTGGTGATGGGTGGGGAGGGATGTGAGGCAGGTATATCATCACCTTGTGTTTTTCTTTCTGTTTTTTTCTTTTTATTTCTCTGCGTCTTCCTTATTTCTTTTATTTACTCACTCTTTGGCTACACCAATTTGGTAATCTAGTGGTTCTATCCTTGCACACCCACTTTTTCTCTCTCTTGCTTTTTCTCTCTTCTTTTCTCTTAACTATAGCTAAAAATTAAAATTGAAGCTATGCAATAACTGTGTTGTGTCATTTGCCGCTGATTATATTTTTGTACACTGCTTCTAATTAAAATAAATAAATAAATAAATAAAAACGTTGGATGAGTGGGCAGATGCATGGCAGATGCAGTTTGATGTGGATAAATGTGAGGTTATCCACTTCGGTGCATGAACAGGAAGGCAGATTATTATCTGAATGGTGTCAGATTAGGAAAAGGGGAAGTACAACGCGACCTGGGTGCCTTTGTACATCACTCACTGAAAGTAAACATGTAGTTACAGCAGGCAGTGAAGAAAGCTAATGGCATGCTGGCCTTCATAACAAGAGGAGTTGA
Organism: Okamejei kenojei; assembly: GCA_035221665.1. Lineage (NCBI taxonomy): Eukaryota > Metazoa > Chordata > Chondrichthyes > Rajiformes > Rajidae > Okamejei > Okamejei kenojei. The sequence goes on from CM069159.1 coordinate 20,324,009, forward strand.
ATATAGGAGCAAAGAGGTCCTTTATGTAGTTGTTCAGGGCCCTCGTGAGGCCACACCTGGAGTATTGTGTGCAGTTTTGATCTCCTTATTTGAGGAAGGGCATTCTTGCTATTGAGGGAGTGCAGCGTAGGTTAACGAGGTTAATTCCAAGGATGGAGGGACTGTTATATGATGAAAGAATAGAGCAACTGGGCTTGTATACACTGGAATTTAGAAGGATGAGAGGGGATCTTATAGAAACATATTAAATTATTAAGGGATTGGACATGCTAGATGCAGTAAACATGTTCCCGATGTTGGGGGACTCCAGAACTAGTGGTCACAGTTTAAGAGTAAAGGGTAGGCCATTTAGAACTGAGATGAGGAAAAACTTTTGTGAATTTGTGAAATTCGCTCCCTCGGAAGGTGGTGGAGGCCAATTCACTTGATGCATTCAAAACATAGTTGGATAGAGGTCCTAGGGCTAGCGGAATCAAGGGATATGGGGAGAAGGCAGGAACGGGGTACTGATTGTGGATGATCAGTTTAATGGGCCGAATGGCCTACACCTGCACCTATTGTCTATGTATCTATGTAACTCACTGGAATTTAGAAAGATGAGGGCGGTATCTTGTTAAAATCCTACGGAATAATGAAAGGCCTCGATCGAGCGGATGTGGAGATGTAGGTCAGTCTTGTTGAGCCCATAAAGCGGCTGTCCCACTGTGGAGACCTAATCTGCGAGTTTAGAAGTGTTTGCCCTCGACTCAAATCGCAGCATGGTCAACACATGGTCCTAGGAGGTCCTAGGAAGTCACTGGAACTCTCCTTCATGCTCGAGGGAAGTTCCCGAATACTCGCGGCCTCAGCTAGGTCGCGGAAAATGTTTCAGCATGTTGAAAATGTTTCCACAAGTAATATTTTGGTCGGCATGGTTCTTTTTAACTCCTAGTGTAGGGGAGTGGGGGTCGCTATTTAGTTACAGGCAGTCGAGGGCAACCGTAAGTATCAAAGCAAAGGATGATGCGTACAAAGTAGCCAGAAAAAGCAGCATACCAGAGGACTGGGAGAAATTCAGAGACCAGCAGAGGATGACAAAGGCTTAATTAGGAAAGGAAAAATAGATTATGAAAGAAAACTGGCAGGGAACATAAAAACTGACTGCAAAAGTTTTTATAGATATGTGAAGAGAAAGAGGTTAGTTAAAACAAACGTAGGTCCCTTGCAGTCAGAAACAGGTGAGTTGATCATGGGGAACAAGGATATGGCGGACCAATTGAATAACTACTTTGGTTCCGTCTTCACTAAGGAAGACATAAATAATCTGCCTGAAATAGCAGGGGACTGTGGGTCAAAGGAGGAATTGAGTGAAATCCAGGTCAGTCGGGAAGTGGTGTTGGGTAAATTGAATAGACTAAAGGCCGATAAATCCCCAGGGCCAGATAGGCTGCATCCCAGAGTACTTAAGGAAGTAGCTCAGGAAATAGTGGATGCATTAGTGATAATCTTTCGAAACTCTTTAGATTCTGGAGTAGTTCCTGAGGATTGGCGGGTAGCAAATGTAACCCCTCTTTTTAAGAAGGGAGGGAGAGAAAACGGGGAATTACAGACCAGTTAGTCTAACATCGGTAGTGGGGAAACTGCTAGAGTCAGTTATTAAAGATGGGATAGCAGCACATTTGGAAAGTGGTGAAATCATTGGACAAAGTCAGCATGGATTTACAAAAGGTAAATCATGTCTGACGAATCTTGTGGAATTTTTCGAGGATGTAACTAGTAGCGTGGATAAGGGAGAACCAGTGGATGTGGTATATCTGGACTTCCAGAAGGCTTTCGACAAGGTCCCACATAAGAGATTAGTATACAAACTTAAAGCATACGGTATTAGGGGTTCAGTATTGAGGTGGATAGAGAACTGGCTGGCAAACAGGAAACAAAGAGTAGGAGTAAACGGGTCCTTTTCACAATGGCAGGCAGTAACTAGTGGGGTACCGCAGGGCTCAGTGCTGGGACCCCAGCTATTTACAATATATATTAATGATCTGGATGAGGGAATTGAAGGCAATATCTCCAAGTTTGCGGATGACACTAAGCTGGGGGGCAGTGTTCGCTGTGAGGAGGATGCTAGGAGACTGCAAGGTGACTTGGATAGGCTGGGTGAGTGGGCAAATGTTTGGCAGATGCAGTATAATGTGGATAAATGTGAGGTTATCCACTTTGGTGGCAAAAACAGGAAAGCAGACTATTATTTAAATTAGGAAAAGGGGAGATGCAGCGAGACCTGGGTGTCATGGTACACCAGTCATTGAAAGTAGGCATGCAGGTGCAGCAGGCAGTGAAAAAAGCGAATGGTATGTTAGCTTTCATAGCAAAAGGATTTGAGTACAGGAGCAGGGAGGTTCTACTTCAGTTGCACAGGGTCTTGGTGAGACCACACCTGGAGTATTGCGTACAGTTTTGGTCTCCAAATCTGAGGAAGGACATTATTGCCATAGAGGGAGTGCAGAGAAGGTTCACCAGACTGATTCCTGGGATGTCAGGACTGTCTTATGAAGAAAGACTGGATAGACTCGGTTTATACTCTCTGGAATTTAGGAGATTGAGAGGGGATCTTATAGAAACTTACAAAATTCTTAAGGGGTTGGACAGGCTAGATGCAGGAAGATTGTTCCCGATGTTGGGGAAGTCCAGGACAAGGAGTCACAGCTTAAGGATAAGGGGAAATCCTTTAAGACCGAGATGAGAAGGACTTTTTTCACACAGAGAGTGGTGAGTCTCTGTAACTCTCTGCCACAGAGGGTGGTTGAGGCCAGTTCATTGGCTATATTTAAGAGTGAGTTGGATGTGGCCCTTGTGGCTAAGGGGATCAGAGGGTATGGAGAGAAGGCAGGTACGGGATACTGAGTTGGATGATCAGCCATGATCATATTGAATGGCGGTGCAGGCTCGAAGGGCTGAATGGCCTACTCCTGCACCTAATTTCTATGTTTCTATGTTTCTATGTAAGCAATCTCCTTCGTTGACCGTAGGTAAAATGCCAGCTAGACTTTATTATACTTCTTAAAAGTGTCTCCACTCCTTCTCTCCCCCTTCTCTCCCCCATTTCCCCGCCTTCTCTGCCCTCCTCTCCCCTCCTCTCCCCCCCCCCCCCCCCCCCCCCCCCCCAAAGGACTTACCGTACACTGTGGCAGCCGTCTATTACCTTCCTCTTCATTGCGGGTGTAAATTTTAGACAGCGCTCCCCCGCTTTCCCTGGCAGCCGCCTTTGCGATGCGTATGTGTGTGTGTGTGCGCGCGGTCGGTCAATCCAGATCGCGGTTTCAAGCGGGGTCTCTCCCTTTACTTTACACTGGGAACTCAGATCTTGGAAACTGCATCAGTTTACAACTGATTCTGTATTTTTCTTGCAGCATTGGTTATAAAAGGCGAATTGTTGTCTTAAGCCTGCTGCCTCTTTAAGCCTAGTATCAATTGTTTGGAGGATCCCTGACTTGCAACGTTGTTTTAGCTTCCAGATTTAGGAATGTGCTGAATCATGTTTGTTAAAGTCGTAAGATGAATGTTCCTTGCCCAGCTAAATATGGACTAGGTGAGATAAAGATAGCTGAGAGTGAATACTCATAAAGGCTTGTAGTCACTACACATTTGCTCTGCGGGTTAAGAGCTTCCAGCCTTCCAAGGAACTGATGTCTTAGTTCATTCCTCATTGCTTCTGTGTTCAAACCTGTTTGTTGTTAGTCATTTATATGTTCATTTTTTAATATTTGAAATATCTAATACCACAAATATCAATGGAAACAAATACTGGAGGGAATAGCTTTATGGCGAGAGGAGGACATGTAAAGGAGATGCGCAAGGCAAGTTATTTTACACAGAATGTGGTTTGTGCCTGGAACACACTGCCAGGGGCATTGTTGGAGACAGATATGATAGTGGCATTCAAGGGAGATTTGGATAGGCACATGGATATGTTGGGAATGGTGGGATATGGATTACATGCAAGCGGATAAGAGTTGGTCTTGACATCATGTTCGGCAGAGACATTGTGGGCCAAAGGGCCTGTTCCTATGCTATAATGGTGCATGTTCTATGTTCTATGACAGCCCACAAAAAAAGTAGGATGTGGGCTTTACCTGCTGAGGAGGCTTTAAGCGGCACTTTGGAAGCAGGATTTCCCCAGCACATTCTCAGCGGCTCTGCTGCCTCTCCAGCTCTGCCACCTATGACATGCACATATTGGGACCAGGACAGTCCCTCTGCACCCAGAGCCAATAATTATGGGCAAGAAGTGACAACTGTTGGCTGCAGGCAAGATCTGGTCAAATGTATTTCTTCATAAATCAATGTTAAGCAAATGGTAATATAACAAGTCACCTGCATCAACTTCATATAAAAGATCTGATCAACAACAGTTGAAAACATCAGGAAATATGTATAATATAATTAAATTGAACAGTAGAGCACAGGAACAGGCCCTTCAGCTCACAATATGAGTGCCAAAGATGATGCCTACACCAATTCTTAACTGCCTTCACATAATCCATATCCTTACACTCCCTACATATCCATGAGCTTAACCAAAAGTCCCTTAAATGCCACTATCATATCTTCCTCAACCATCACCCTTTGCAGTGCATTCCAGGCACTCACCAACCTCTGTTTAAAAAAACTTGCCCCACACATCTCCTTTTTAACTTTTCCCCTCTCACCTTAAAGTTATGCCCTCTGTTATTTGACATTTCTGTCCTGGGATAAAGGTCTGTCAACTCTATCTATAATTTTATAAACTTATATCAGGTCTCTCCTTGACTTGCAGCACTCCAGACAAAGAATCCAAGTATGTCCAACTTTTCCCTGCAAATGATACTCCCTAATCCTGGCATCATTCCGGTAAACCTCCTCTGCACCGTTTCCAAAGCCTCCACATCCTCCCTGTAATGGTGCGACCAGAATTGTATGCATCGACGCCATGATCTCCCTGTATAACAATGCTGTTAAGCGTCTTGACATTAATTGTATATTTTCCCCTTATATTCGACTTCCCAAAGTGCAACATCTTACAATTTCTTGGATGATCCTCCATCTTCCATTTCCCTGTCGTCCTCTGTGGCTGATCCATATCTTGCTGAACACCTTGACAGTCTGCAACCCCAGCAATCTTGGTATCATTGGCAAACCTACTAACTAATCAGTCTATATTTACGTCAGTCATTTATATATATATATATATATATATATATATATATATATATATATATGACCTCTATCAGTAAGACATAGCATTACTTTAACAAAATTCTCAAATGAACTGAATGAATTTGTGAAATGTGGTTTTGTTTTCTCTCATATGAAGATCTCTTTATAATCTCATTATAATGATACCAGTTCTTTGCAGTCAGGTATATTAAGCTTTGATCATAATCATAATTAATTTATTAGCCAAGTATGTTTTGCAACCTTCAAATAATTTGATTTTGCATACAGTCATACCAAAAAAAGCAAGAAAACCCACATCCACATCAAAATTAACATAAACATCCACCACATTCCCCACTCTGATGGAAGGCAATAAAGTCTGATCTTCTTTCCTACTTTTCTCCCGCGGTCGGGGCAGACAGACCATCCGCAGTCGGGGTTGTTGAAGCTACTGCGGTTGGAGCTCCCGAAGTCGGTCCCTAACCAGGGGCCGCAAGCTCCGCGATGTTAATTCCGCAGGCTCCCGCTCATGGGGCTCCCGAGGTCAGTCCCTGGCAAATGGACTGCCAGCTCCGCGATGTTAAGTCCGCAGGCTCCTGCAGTTGGAGCACCCGAGGTCGATCCCCAGCAAAAGGCCGCCAGCTCCACGACGTTAGGCCGCAATGCGGACAGAGATACGATACGAAAAAGATTGAGGAAAGAGATTTTAAAAGTTTCCCCCACCCTCCACATAATACAAAACTAAATGTACACTAAAACATACGTTTATCAACAGACTAAAAACAACAAAGAAGAGAGACGAGACAGACCGTTGGCAGAGGCAGCAGTGTACGGCAGCACCTGATGTCCCTGTATCTAAAGCAGCTCCACTGTTGATTAGCTCTTTTTCTTTTTACTTGAAACAGTCTATCACACAGCTGCTGTGTTGTACAACAACATGCATTTTTTTTTCTTTCTTTCCTGGATTCATTGAGTTGTTCTACTTCCAATTTCCATGAAATCTGTGCTATCATTTTCTGATGTTACAGATCAAACAGCATTTTCTTCCAGAAATGAGCAACATAATATTCCTTTTCACCTCATGCTTTTGAAATGTCTGACCCTTCATAATAAAAATGTCTGAGAGACTCCAGTGGTTTTTAGCTGCCAGGTTCACCTTTCTGATCACTGGATTTTAAGGTAGACAAAGATGCTGGAGAAACTCAGCGGATGAGGCAGCATCTGTGGAGGGAAGGAATAGGTGACTTTTCGGGTTGAGACCCTTCTTCAGACTGATGTGGAGGTGGGGGGCGGGAAGAAGATAAGAAGAGGTGGAGACAGTGGGCTGTGGGAAAGCTGGGAAGGGGAGGGGAAAGAGGAAGAAGGCAAGAAACCTGAAATTGGAGAAGTCAATGTTCATACCGCTGGGGTGTAAACTACCCAAGCAAAATATGAGGTGCTGCTCCTCCAATTTGCGGTGGGACTCACTCTGGCCATGGAGGAGGCCCAAGACAGAAAGGTCGGATTTGGAATGGGACGGGGAGTTGAAGTGCTGAGCCACCGGGAGATCAGGTTGGTTATTGCGAACGGGCGAAGCGATCGCCAATCCTACGCTTGGTCTGACCGTTGTAGAGCAGTTGACACCGAGAGCAGCGGATGCAATAGATGAGGTTGGAGGAGGTGCAGGTGAACCTCTGCCGCACCTGGAAAGACTGCTTAGGTCATGGATGGAATCAAGGGTGGAGATAAAGTGACAAGTATAGCATTTCCTGTGGTTGCAAGGGAAAGTACCAGGGGAGGGGGTGGTTTGGGTGAGAAGGGACGAATTGACCAGGGTGTTATGGAGGGAGCGGTGTCTGCGGAAAGCCAAAAGTGGAGGAGATGGGAAGATGCGGCCAGTGGTGGGATCCCGTTGGAGGTGGCGAAAACATCGGAGGATCTGTTGTGGATTTTAAGGTCTCATTAAATGCAATTATAGAACGTTGATTTAATCGCCTGCATATCTGGTGTGTAAGCATGACATCTTTGTAGACCTTTCTGTAAGTTCATAATAAAGTACACAGTCTTGTTTGAAGCTTCAGTAAAGTTCTTGTTATCCTATGGACTTTATTGTACCTACCAGCATTACAAATGTAGTCCAAGATTCAGCCAAATATACTAATGATGACAAGGATAGTCCTCAGCTCCACCATGAATCAGCATTGTTGGGGAAAAATCTTGAGTGAAGACAATGCTGTTGCATCTCCAGAGGCTCATTTCTGCATTGTGCTCATCTTAGGGACTGAAGGTAAACTTCATACCTGCAAGGTAGAAGTGGCAGAAATAGCAAAAGAGCAGCCACAGTGTGGAAACTGCTGGGAACAGATTCAGTGCGTGGATTTGAGTAGTAGGCCAGCTCAGAGTAAGGAGAATTACAGGCATCAGCAGTAACTCTTAAAACCATACTGATTTTGAAGTAGAATTAAAAAAAGACAAGACAACAACGGCAACATTGTGGGACGTATTGGTTGTCAAATTTAAACTTAGAGGCCAGAGTATAAATGCATCATTTTAGTTCAACAATAAAGAAAATGGCAATTTGCAGAGGAGCAGAATTCAGCTGGGGTGTAAAACGAGGCCTGTGAATCATTTATGCCTTACATGGGGAGAATGGAGATATTTGTCATGACCAATAATGATCTGGAGATGGAAGAAAGTACTGAGAGTGCACAGGCATTGAGGAAATGAAAGAAAGAGCTTTCTTTCAGCCATCTCACGTAATGCTAAAGATAGCCAGTTTGAAGAAGGCTCAAAAGAGAAATTCAAGTGAGGATCACCTGAGATAGCGCAGAGCTGCAAATTCAACACACGCAGTCTAAAAATGAGTGAGACAGTGAGGGTGCCAAACCACACCGTTCAGTCAATATCAGCATTCATGTTCCACTTGAACCTCCTACTATCTAGCCTCGTCTAAATCTATTTTGACCCTTCATACTCGGCTGCTGCCTCTCCTAAAAAGCATATTTTGCAATTCACTTCAACCACTCTCTATGGTAGCAAGCTCAACATTCCCTCTTAAATGGTTTCATACAACTGTACTCCTCAAGGGATTTGCTGGATTCTAACTTCAGATACCTGAAATCTCATGCACCTCCTCTTAGACAGAAGGAGGATATGAGATTTGGCTTTGGCTAATTAAAATAAAGAAGAAACCTAAAAGATTCGACAAGTATATTAAGAGCAAAAAGCTGACAAGGGGAAAAAAAAAGAGCCTTTTAAGTATTCATGCGGGTAACTATATGTGGAGCCACAGGAGATGGGTAAGGTTTTAAATGAATATTCCTTGCTTGTATTTTCTGGCTAAGGAATTAAATGAAAGGAGTGATAATGTCTTGGAACATTTGCACATAACATAAGGAGAGGGTGGTTACAAAATGCTGGAGTAACTCAGCGGGACAGGCAGCATCTCGTTTCGGGTCACCTATTCCTTCTCTCCAGAGATGCTGCCTGTCCCGCTGATTTACTCCAGCATTTTGTGTCTACCTTCGATTTAAACCAGCATCTGCAGTTCTTTTCTGCATAAAATAAGAGGTGCGAGTAGTCTTAAAGGATATAAAGGTGGATAAATCCCTGAGTATCCTGAGATATTGTGGGAAACTAAGGAAGACATTGCAGGAGCCCTGACAGAGATACTTGCATCATCCTTAGCCAAGGTTGTGGTGCTGGAAGGTGATTATTGCTATGCCACTGTTTACGATAGGTTCTAAGAACAAGGGGGGAACTACAGGTCAGTAAGCTCAACATCATTGGTGGCAAAGTTACTGAAGGGGTTGGGATCCACAGCTTTAGGAAAGGCCAGAAATGATTAGGGATAGTCAGCATGACTTTGTGGGAGGGAAACATGGCTCACATATTTGATTTGAGTCTGTTAGAGAATGTGGACAGAGATTAAAATCTGATTGCTTTTGGAAAAGCACTCAAACATACGCAAACAAATAAAGATATAAGAAGCATAATGTGTGTCACTAAGCTTCAAGATAAACATTTTTTGTAACGTTTTAAATTAAAAAAACGTTGTTTCAAATGATTTAGATCATGGTAGTTACCATTTCAAAGTGTTGACCGCCCTTGGTGTTCTTTAGGAATCGGTAAATTGCTGTTTGGTTGATAAACACAACACTTTCATTGTGACTAAATAAACAGTTAATTGACAGCCTTTCCAATGTCTATATACATTTTTTATGATCCGCCAACTGGAACTACGTGTGGCTTAATCCTTTTATTAATCAAGGATTTGTTCAGTTGCAGAACAAAACCCAGTTACTATAACATTAAAACTGAAAATAGCAGAAAAATACCGTATTTATCAATTGCAGCAACTTCTGCAAAGAAACAAGAGTCACTGGTGCAAGCTGAAGGTTTGTCTTCAACTTCAATTCCTGATAACTGGAACCCTGTGCTCTTGTCTACCGATGTAGTAGAATGATTAGTAGAAAGAGAAGCCACATACCCAAGCAAAATTATCGACCATCGTACATCTTGAGAAAGACATGCAATAATGCATAATGCAGTCTGTAAAAGTACACACCTGCTTTTCTTTGCACGTGAAATCTGGGGTAATTATAGCGGCGTTTCAGTATGTGAAGCCAGTATCAATTATTTTGTGTGTTCCATGGTTTATATTGATCATATTGTTATATTTAGTATTTAGTTCGCTTTTGTAAATTGACTTGAATAGCAAAACTTTTATTGCTAGCTGTTGGGATCTGCGCTACAGCATATTCTTATGATAGATAAAGAGGGCATCTTGCCCAACGCAAATAACACGCTAACTCTCAGAGCAATATCATCAGTCGTAATCTATACTTAATTCCCAGAATCCTATCCTCCTTCACAAGCCCATCATCTCCTGCCACTCACCAACAGTAGGATTTATTTTCAGCAGCCAATTAACATACCAACCAGAACATTTTGTGATGTTGGAGGAAACCAGGCACCCGGAGGAAACCTGTACGGTCAGAGGGAGAATGGGCAAACTCCACCGAGGCAGCACTGGAAGCCAGGATTGAAGTGTGCTGCACCAGCATCTCCTGTTGTGCCAATGTGCCATCATTACTTGCAATTCCCTGCAGTCCATGCAGCCACGCAGCCCTGTTGCTCTTAACATCCACATCTGTGATGAAATGAATCATGTAAGGTTGTCTACATGAAAAGACCTCCAGGCGAGTTTGAAGCACCACAACCGCATATGGTTCATCTGGACGCCTGGTGCCAATGCCACAAAATGATCAGCGGCAACAGCAATACACTCCCCAATCCAACCAAGCCAACACAGAGACAACTTCACCTGTGGGAGCTGTGGGAGGGCCTGCTGCCAAGGTTAGGTCTAGTCATCCACAGCAGGAAATGTAACCACAGATGAAACATTCTCCTCTCCAAGCAGGACAACTCGCAGGTGGATGTTGTCAACTCAGCTAGATTATAATCTCTATTGTGTGATATATTACCATTAATGGCATGAAAACTACTTTGGCTGCTGTACAATATGGTATTTTTCAGGTCCTGTACTGATTTTAGTGTTTATTTTGCTAAAAACATTGGAGACAAGTTACTGGCACAGGGGAGTAATCTGTCTTTTAATGCCCTTGAACATTTATTATGCATCTACTTGTCTATTTGGCAACACCCAATGCTTTCAATTGTCTGAATGCAGCCAGTATGAAAACTGCATTGACAGAAATGACCAATAGAGTAATTAATTCTTGACAAATCTTTTGGACATTTATTAGCGATTTCAACATCCCAGCAAAGGTGCATGAAATATTCTGGAAATTATGCTAAAGCCGACATATATCCAACAATTAAAGGTCTACACTTGTGTCTGTACAGTGGGTCACCATACTTCATAAGATCCAACTTTATTCTAGGCTTAACCTAAACAATGTGCTCTGGGGTCATCTTTAACAGGTAGTCTTGGATACAAGTTTTTAATAGCTCTAGACTGATAATAAGGGGTAGGCCATTTAGAAAGGAGATGAAAAACTTTTTCACCCAGTGAGTTGTGAATCCGTGGAATTCTCTGCCTCAGAAGGCAGTGGAGGTTGTTTATCTGGATGCTTTCAAGAGAGAGTTAGATCGAGCTCTGAAAGATAGTGGAGTCAAGGAATATGGGGAGAAGGCAGGAATGGGGTACTGATTGTGGATAATCAGCCATGATCACAGTGAATGGCGGTGCTGGCTCAAAGAGCTGAATGGCCTACTCCTGCACCTATTGTCTATTGTCAATAATAGAGCCAAGCCTAAAATGCTTTCAATGAATCAAAGAGAAATTTTAATGGCATGAAAGGAACTTTGCTTCTGCAGCACTCTATCAACATTAAAGAATCCTCAAGGCTGCTGTCCGACTTGGGCGACCTAATCCGCGAGTTATGAAGAGAGTCTTCTACCTTCAAGCTTGAGGGCACTCGCCTGAAAAGCCTCGAGCTGGATCGACGATCCACGTTGAAATCGCAAGCTGGATCGACCGACCGCACACACACACACACACACACACAAACACATCGCAAAGGCGGGGGCCAGGGAAAACGCGATGAATATGAAGGTAAACGTCTGCCACAGTGTACGGTAGGTCCTTTAGAGACCGCGGGGGGGGGGGGGGGGGGGGGGGGGGGGGGGGGGGGGGGGGGGAAGAGAGAAGGGGAGAGAAGGGAGGGAGAAGGGGAGAGAGGGGGGGGGGGGGGGGGGAGAAGGGGAGAGAAGGGGAGAGAAGGGGAGAGGAGTGGGGGAGAAGGAGTGGAGACACTTTTAAGAAGTATAATACAGTTTAGTGGGCATTTTACCTACCGGTAGGTTTTCCTTGGTCCTGAAAACTCCAAAGAGCCAATCAAAATGCACGGTCAGCGAAGGAGATTGCCTACGGATGCCCTTGACTGCCTGTAACTACATAGCAACCCCACTCCACTGCACTACGAGTAAAAAAGAACCATGCTGACCAAATTTTACTTGCGGAAAATCTTTCAACATGCTGAAAATTATTCCGCGACCTAGCTAAGGCCGCGAGTATGTGGGAACTTCCCTCGAGCATGAAGGAGAGTTCCAACGACCTCATAGGAACTCTTTGGACCAGGTGTCGACCATACTGCGACCATGAAGGTCGAAGACACTCTTCTAAATTCGCAGATTAGGTCGCCCAAGTGGGACAGCCCCTTAACTCTGCAAAATGAGTTATTTCATCTTCAGTTGGTTTTCACAAGCAGTATAACTCTAATTTGTTGCCTGAATATTTCATGCTATGTTGCTGAACTAAGAGAGTACATATCTACAGTGCTGTAAAGGAGTTAACTTCAAAAGGGGGCAAAGTGGTATCATGATAATATTATTGGATTTATACACAAATAATTTAATCACTAATACGCATTCTAATGCCACAGTGGTGGATGTAGAATTTCAATTATTTTTAGTTAAAAGAAACCTGAAAAAAAAAATTATTGATAATAACTTATAAACCTCTCTGCTGTGATCAGAACCCATCCAGGCCATAATCATCTTTTATCTCTACTGGTCGTTCTCAGACTGGCCTGTTTTTAGCTCCATGATGTGCACACCATTAACTGTAACCTGAATGATGAACAAGATGTTCAGTGGTGTCGAAGCTGCTACAATAATCTACAACAAGAATAAAATTGGATGCAGAATTAAGCTAAACATGTCAGTTGAACAAAACAGAGACATAACAGAGTGTGTAGGGAAGAACTACAGAAGCTAGTTTAAATCAAAGGTAGATACAAAATGCTGGAGTAAAGCCCCTGTCCCACTTAGGAGACCTAAACAACAACCTCTGGTGTCCTTGCCCGCCACCCAAAAAAATAATCAAGGTTCAGGTGACCTGCAACCTCCTACCACCTCCCACGCACATGTTGAAAACCTTCCTCAACTATAAAGAAAACCGGCTTCGACTAGACCTGTGACAAAAAAATTTATCGATTTTTAAAACAGCAACCTATTTTTAGTCGAGGCTGGTTATAAACATGATGAAAAAATAACAACAACCTAGATGAAGCCTCGACCACGCGGAAACCACTTTCGACCATTATGGAGAGTGACCAAAACCTCCGTTGACCTCATGGAAACCTTGGGTGGTGGGCAAGGTCACCAGAGGTTGCTGTTTAGATCTCCTAAGTGGGACAGGGGCTGAGCTCTGTGGGACAGGTAGCATCTCTGGAGAGAAGGAATGGGTCGAGACCCTTCTACAGACTCGCGTTTCGGGTTGATTGTACACGGCGTTGGTGGGATATTGTGCTCAGTTTTGGTCTCCATGCTACAGGAAGGATGTTGATTGAATGGAAAGAGTGCAGAGAAGATTTTCAAAGTTGTCGCTAAAACTTGAGGGTCTGAGCTATAGGGAGTGGTTGAGCAGGATGCTGAGGATTGATTTTTATAGAAGTGGATAAAATCATGAGAGGAATAGATAGGGTGAATGCAGAGAGTCTTTTCCCAGAGTAGGGCAATCATACCAGAGGACATAGATTTTAAGGTGAGAGGGGAAAGATTTAGTAGAAACCTGAGAGGCAACCTTTTCACCCAAAGGGTGGTGGTTATGTGGAATGAGCTGCCAGGGGAAGTAGTTGAGGCAGTTACATAACAACATTTAAAAGACACTTGGACAGGTATATGGATCGGAAAGGTTTAGAGGGATATGGGCCAAATGCAGTCAGGTGGGACCAGCTTAGATGATGCATCTTGTTTCGGCATGGGGACGTTGGGCTGTAGGGTCTGATTCCATGCTGTGTGACTCTATGATTAGAGTCTATGATTCTACGACTAGTCTATGACTATGCTTGCAATACCAGCAAAATCATTCTGACCAGGATGAGCGACTGTAACTCATGAACTAGAAAATTACAGCCTGATATAATCAGATACAGCTTCTTTCACCTCACCTTTCAGCCACCACTCAAACCATCCCCGCTGCCACCCCTGATTATGACCGGTCACTAAGAGGGCAAAGAGTGATTGCATAGAGTTGAGAGGGAGTAAGCTTGAGAGTCCTCATCATTGATTATAATCCTTGCATAAAGTCAAATGGCATCAGGCCATACAAATAAGGAAACTCCTTACTGATTATCACCTATTACCCTCCTTCTGCTCATGATTCAGTATTTTGAACAACAATTGAAAGTATGTACTCTTGAGTGGAAGTCCTCAATGCTCATTACTACAATTGGTAACATCATTGACAAAGCTGGCTAATTTCTGTACGATATAACTACCAGGCTATGTCTCAGGTAGACAGTGAGATAAAAACACAAGACTAGAGCTTCATCTGCATCAATTCACTCGTTTCTGAAATATCAGTGCATGGCTCTATTTAGAGTAACAGTGGCTTGGTAGATGAAGTCTTAACTTTACACTGACATCACTTCCTTTGTGTGAAACGAGACAAGAGACTCGTGAGCTACAAAGCAAGAGAGCCACAAATGAAGTACCATTCAAATCGATGGCACCCAAGTACCTTGATAAGCATTAATTCAGCCCCTCTCTAGTGGCCTTTTTCTGTAGATCGTGCCATCTACAAAATGTACCTCAGCAGGTTGCCATGTATTCCTTGACAGCACCTGCCAATCCCGCAATGTCTACTGCCAAGAAGATTTGCGAGTCAGTTCCCCACGGCAAACCGACTTAAAGTTATTTTTATTTATTTTAATTATTTGTTTTAATCATTCTTTAATTGCGGCTGGCTCTCACCACTGAAGGACCTTGGGAGAACTTTTAACTCAAGGATTTGAATAATTCATGGATGTGGTTCACAATCATTTTCTCAAAAGCATTTAGGGATGAGGCATAAATGCAGGCACTACATTCAATTCCCACATCCTGTGAAGACATTTAAAAAATAACTCAGCTTTGCCGCTGTGTAGAAAATTCAGCTTTCAAATTTCCCAAAGGAAGCCTCAAATATAGCATATGTTTTGCTCTCTGATACATTGATTATTTGTGTTGCTTCTCAAATCCCTTTCTCATCCGTTAATCTAGCCATTTTGACCCAGAGCATAAGAATAACGTTGATGCTGTATTAATATCCATCACTGTAGTACAATCTCATACTTCAGGTCCATAATAAATAGTCTGCATACGCTTTAATCTAAATGCACTTTTTTCAGGGGGGGATTAAAATGGCAGTGGTTCCTATCAAATTGTCTGCAAAGCTGCTCAGGCAAAGATTAAACAGAAAGGAAAGTTTAGACATTGGATTTTTTTTCTAAGGTAGAAACAGATGGTCATTTTATTCTTTTGATGTTCCAGTAATTATATATTTTTTTCTGTGCAAATGCACTGTATCCTGGATAATATTGTTCTATTGTGTGATGTTCAAAGCCCTTTTTTGTTTGCCTCAGATGTTCCATATTCCAACAATGTAAGTTGCAGGGTAATAATGCAGACAATATGCAAACAACATGTCCTTTATTCCAATAACAGGCTGCCAAAGGTGGATTAATTGCTTATTGACAACATGTACTCAAAATGCCCGAATATGTTCAGCTTGTCAGTGGTTGAGCACTATTAATCAGGAAGATTTCAAGGCTCTAGTGCTGAATTGACTGATCTCAGCTGGCTTGTTCGTAGTTTTCTGTGTGGAGTAACTGTAAACTCAGCTCTGATTCACTCCCACATTCTACAATGGATTTTCATTAGTTTAATTCACAACCTTTAAAGTGGAACTTCCTGAAAATGTAACCATAACTTAAAGGTTACATTATCTTTTTTTATCTTTAATCTCCACAAGATGATTTAAAAAAAAAACTTGTTGGTTAAGATCTGCTCGCTCTCCAGTTTTATAGTTTAGTTTAGAAACAGGCCCATTAACCCACCGAGTCCGTGCCGACTAGCGATCCCCGTACACTAGTACTATGCTACACACACTAAGGACAATTTATAATTTTTACCAAAACTAATTAACCTTCAAACCAGTAAATCTTTGGAATGAGGGAGGTAACCGGAGCACCCGGGGAAAACCCACGTGGTCATGGTGAGAACGTACATAACTCCGTATTGACAGCACCCATAGTCAGTATAGAACCTGAGACTCTGGCGCTGCAAAGGGGCGACTGCTGGCAGCAGTGACCAGAAAGACGCTATGACTTTGGACACCTCTCACGACCATAGGAGACCTCTCACGGCCATACAGCCTGTATGGTTTTGAGAGGTCTCCTATGGTCGTGTGAGGTCTCCAAAGAGTCGTAGCGTCCTTCTGGTTGACGCTGAATTTTCAACATGTTGAAAATTTTGGTGACCTATCACGAGGGCTGGCAGTCGCCTGTAAAGGTTGCGTAAGTGGGACAGGCCCTTAAGGCAGCAACTCTATCACTGCGCCATTGTGCAGTCCTAGTTTTACTATGGATTCAAAATCATTCCAGAGAGTTGAGCACAAAATCCTGCCTGTGGGATTGCTCCACTGTTAGAAGTGCACAGTTTTTCCAAATTAGATGGTGTAGCAAGGTCTTGCCTGCCTTCAAATAGATAGTCAAGACTCCCAAGTGCCGTTACACAGAGTGTGGAAACTATCCTCCAAGCCCTTTCAACCAACATTATGAACACAGATGATCTCATTGCTGTTTGATAGATCTAGGACATCCGAGATGTCCTCTATTTTTAGTAAATGGGATTACCCAATTCCCCTCCTACACCCCCCCCCCCCCCCCCCCCCCCCCCCCCCCCCCCCCCCCCCCCCACACACACACACACACATTTGCTGTAGGTGGATCCTTTACCCGCTTCTACTCTGTGTTCCTTTGGCCAGCCATTTGCTTATCAACCCCAACCCCTCAACTGGCTCTGCCTATTACTTGTGTAGGCAGGAACTGCAGATGCTGGTTTAAACCGCAAGTAGTACAAAATGCTGCAGTAACTCAGAGGGCCAGGCAGCATCTCTGGAGAGAAGGAATGGGTGATGTTTCATCCCAAAACGTCACCCAATCCTTCTCTCCAGATATGCTGCAGGTCCTGCTGAGTTACTCCAGCACTTTGTGTCTATCCACCTATTACTTGCCTGGTTTTATCCCGCCCTTCCTCCCTTTCAGCTTTCTCTCTTCTAGCTTTCCCTCTTCCTCACTAAAATCACTCTGAAGAAGGGTCTAAACCCACAACATCAACTATCCATGCTCTCCAGAGATGATGCCTGACCTGTTGAGATACTGTGACCTGTTAAGATTTTGGGTCTTTTCTTGATAGATCCCATTGTCTGCAGGTCATTTACTCAACATTTGAAGGTGCATGTGAATCTCGGTCTCACCTAGGAGGCCTGCTGGGATTCCTGGATGGATGTGAGGGAGGAGGTAAGGGAGCAGGTGTTACATCTTATATGGGTGCAAAGAAAATAAACTGGGGAGAGGAGGTTGGTTTGTGAGGGAATGGATGAGTGAACGAAAGAGTTGTAAAGGAAGTGATGCCTACAGTATGTAAAAAGGGGTGAGGATGGGTGAATGTGACTGGTGGTGGAATAACGTTAAAGGTGACAGAAATGTTGGACAATGATGAGTTGGATGCAAAGGCTAGGATCAGGGGAACTTTATCCTTGTTCTGCTTTGGGGGAGGAGGAGTGAGAGCAGAACCTTGGAACATAGAGGAGACACGGGTGAGGAATTTATCTAAGACAGCAGAGGAGAAACCACATTTACTAAAGAAAGAGGACATCTCACACAGATTTCCGCAGAGCCCACACCCTCTGTTAACTGCAGGAAATGGCATTTCCAAATTCCTCTAAAAAAAATCTGCAAGTCACAAAATTGTTGCATGATTTGTACATTTGCTATTTGTACATACATCTTTTTTTTTCAAACCAGTAGTCTGTTGTGAAGAGCTCCTGGATTAAGATATAAGGTGATGTTTATTTCAGGTTCATGGTTAGCCATTGGCAAGAATGAATTAAACTCTCATTTCCCCCTGTGCTATCAGGAGGGATACCCAATTAATACTATTAGCTTTCATACTGAATTATGAAAGCTCTAGTATTTCAATTTTTTGCACTTTCTCAATAATGCAAGATAGCTGTGGTAATTGTACTACTTACAAATCAAGTCAAATTGTATTATTTTGTTGAACACTTTTCTATAAAGGATCAATATCATGCATTTGCTGTGCATTTTGATGCACTCCTACGAAGGTGGTCCTTACAATTCTAATTCTCAGGTAAAATCTGATCAATGTCTTATCCGACCTCAACATTTGTCTTTGTTTGGGTAATCAACATTTTAAAAGTATTTTTCCTCTCTAAGAATACTAACAAAGTCGACTGTAATCTTTGGACGAAAGTCAAATATCATCTGACATATTCACCAGGTCAGGCAACACCTGCCGCGAGAGAGAGAGAGAGAGAGAGACAGAGAGAGAGAGAGAGAGACGGAGACGGAGAGGGAGAGGGAGAGAGGCAGAGACTGAGACAAAGAGAAAAACAGAGAGACATCTAATAATTTCCTTACCTCAGAGCTCATTTCAAATTTCTATCATGTATTATTGATCTAAACCAGCAAGCTAAAAATTGCCATTTGCTGTGTCATCTCTCCTTTGATCAACATAGACACTGAGTAAGATAATGCATCTTGGTTGTCTTGACTTCAAAGGTGCAATAGTGCTGCCGTCATTTAGCTAGCAGATGAAATATTTTATTTTATAATTTCCTGAAAGGTATAACAAATGATCAAATAACTTTTATAATATACAAGATCATTTGTCTGAAAACTGACTCTAAATGAACTGAAGCAACGGAGGAAATTGGGTTAATGTGAGGATTTCTGATGTATAGTTCTGGAATGAATAATCAGCTAATAATATTCAATGTACTCAGCATTGACACGTTGCAATTATTAACACATTTGGAATCTATTTTTGGAAGGCTGTTCATTCTTTCCATATTTTATCTTGACGTTTTTGCTTGAAATTTCTGTTTATGCATACAATGTTATGTATCGCCTCAAAAAAGCAACAAAGCGATGAGGCGTGGATACGCCTCCTAACCCCCCCCCCCCCCCAACCCCTGCGATGCATCAAAGTTTCTCCCCATTGTCTCCTTGGAGAGGTAATAAAATATATCAGCCAATATGTCAAATACTTATGATGGAAATCATCCCTAAAATACATCAAAATCACACAAATTAGTAAGGTGACTAAAGACAGGCACAAAGTGCAGAAGTAACTCAACGGGTCAGGCAGCCTCTGTGGAGAAAAAGGAGAACATTGTCGAAACACTTGTTAAAAACTGCAGGTGCTGGTTTATACCGAAGATAGACACAAAGTGCTGGAGTAACCCAGCAGGTAACAGTCTGAGGAATGGTCCTGAGCTGAAACGTCAGCCATCCTCTTTCTCCAGAGATGCTGCCTGACTCACTTAGTTATTCCAGCACTTTTCATCTACCTTTGGTATAAACTGCCATCTGTAGTTCTTTGTTTCTTTTATTGTGACTATATGTAACTCCATGACTTGGATCAGCCATTCCTATCAAATTTAGCTCAAAGGCGGCAGCTGTTTCCTTATGGTCTGGTCCTTATGGTCCTTATGGTCAGAAGTGAACTCCTGCAGTTTTATTTCCAGTCGAGTGGCTGCAGGAATTGGGGACGCAACAATGTTACTAGAACAGTTTCCTGTACTTTATTGTTAATTTTGAAATGTAGGGGACAGTCAATGAAAATGATGAGGGACAAGTCAATACGATTAGGATCACCTCATCTCTCATCACACTTGGCTGGATATAGACAGCTGTATCCAATCCCAAGGGGTTAATAACTTTAGTAAAGATCGAAGTTCATTCTGTAGATGAGGCTTCATCAAAAAATGAATTTCCGGAGGAGACTTGTATCGCAACGGAAATAAGGTGATGTGATAGTGAATAATTTACCTTGTGATCTTCAGTCATCTTCTAGATGGTCTTCAAGAAAGAACTCACGCAGATTTTCTATTTCCTTGCATGTTTCTACTTTTCTTTGATCAATGATTTTGCTTCTTCAGGAGACGACATGGCTAACTCTGCCAAAACTGCTGGGTGGTGTTATCTTTTAGATCACAGTCAAAAAGTGATCAATCCAATGAACTAGCTGGACTATCTTTGGGGCTACATATCTTTCTATGTATATGAATATGAGATTACATTGATGGTTATGAATCCATCTTCAAAGAGGCTATGAAACAAACAATTTTACTCAACAGTTTTGGCTCAAATGTTTATTTCTTATAGAAAAACATCCAGACATTTCTCCTTGCACATCCTTTGGGCAATTCTTCCCAGAAGTACCTCAACACGATTCAGTTTGATTACCTAGAGGTTAGACTGGACAAAACTACTATTACCTCGTGCCATCTGTTCACGGCAATAAAAATAGAAGCCAGTGAAATTTAGCCAAACCTTCGTGAAAGCTATTCCTGCATTAATTTTTTTTTGTTATGAATCCAAAGATCAAAATCCATGCTTAGAAAATGGCTATTTTGGCAATTGGGGATAGCAGTCTCAAAAGCAGATGCTGGTCACGGCAAAGAGAAGCCAATGTTCGGTCAGCAGATGGCCACCACAGTCAGACTTGTTTCCTTGCGTGAGGTTGGTCATAGTTGTAGCATCTCTGCGATCCCCCGCTGTATCCTCTTCTCCCATGATATGAATAATGAGATTGTGGATTTGTGATTGACACTCTTTACCACCACGATTTAACATTTCTGGAGGGACACATTCTGCTTCTTAGGCCTTATTTTTTTTCATGGCCTCCTTGATTTTTTTATTAGTCAGGAATGGCAGCAAGGCTGGCCGGGTAGGTTGTTGGTCCGCTCCAACTCTCAGTTCTTTTAAATCAGGGCTGAAGACTTTTCTGTTTGAAGCTGCTTTTAATTAAATTAAATAATAATTCATTTCTTACACTGCACTTTAACTTTAATTCTTGTGTTTTATACTTGTCTTATTCTATTTTAGCTTGTTTTTACTTTCTATTCATTTTAATGACTGTCTTTAATTGCTTTTGATTGTTTTATAATGCTTTGTGTAAAGCAGTTTGAATTGCCTTGTTGCTGAAATGTGCTGTATAAATAAACTTGCTAGGTTGCTAGCTTGGATGAAGTCAAGGGTAGTCATATCAAAGGCAGATTCAACATTGAGGAGGTTTTTGAGTTGTTCCTTTCAATGGACATTGACTGGTCCATTTTTACTGATGTGTTCACCTCATCCTCGCTGTCAATTGCATGGGGACTGCATGTTGTGGACTTAAGTAACTTTTATATTTGGCAGAGCTGCTGCCTCACAACAACAGAGATCCAGGTTTGATCTTGACCTCGGGTGCTGTCCGTGTGCAGTTTGCACTTTCTCCATGTGACTGCGTGGGTTTCCTCCTGTTGCTTGGTTTCTTCAAACATCCCAAAGATGTGCAAGTTTGTAAGTTAATTGGCCTTAATGTGCAGAGAGTTGATGCAAAAGTGGGATAACAAAGGACTAGTATGAACAGGTGATCGATGGTCAGTGTGGACTCGGTGGGTCCAAGGCCCACCCAAGCTACTGACCTTCCCTGCTCTCTCCATTCCATCAATGTTGTGTGTTCTGGACTCTTTGTCCGATCTCTGCTCTTTCATTTCCCTTGACGAAAGGAGCAGCTTCAAATCCAGGAATACCTTATGTTTGTAGTAAATCTGCTTCATAATGTCCCACCATATAATTCCTCTTTCCACTTGGTAGATAAGTTAAGAGTCTCTTCACAGATGCCGATTATGTTGGGCGTCTGTGCAGCCCATAAACTGTAGACACTCTGAGGCTCTGCTACCTGATGCATTGAATATGGATGTGTTGCCTGTACACCATTGATTGAGAAGTGTACATCACTGTTTGAAAAACACAGGCATAAGCACAGGCAATCTTGGCATAGATAAAGATGCCACAGCACCACAACATTTTGACTCATGTTGACAGATGATTGAATAAATGACTGTAAACTTGATCAAAGATGCAGGATTTATGGAATATTGTGAAGCAGGGGGAGAAGCGGAATTGCTGAGATTAGGATCCAGGCGGTATGCCAGGAAGGTGACAGTTGCTGTTGTCAGCATGCTAAAATTCTGGAGGCTTGCAGGGCTAGAAGGTTTATTGAAATAGTCTGTGTGAATCCAGGACAAGATTTTAAAATTACAATGATAATTTAGAAAAAAATGAAATGCTGGTGAACTGTGGACCAATTTAATTGGCAATGATATTGGTGATTGGAGTAGTTTGGGCAGCAGAATTTTGGATGAGCATATCAGGAGACAGATTAAAATTCTTTGGTATGGCTGCCTCCCGAGCACTTATTTAAGCAGATGACCATCATGGCAACCTTAAAATAGAACATAGAAGAGGACAACAGAGGAATAGATCCTTCTGTCCACAAAGTCCATGCCAAACATGGAGCCAAGTTAAAATAATCTCGTCAGCCCATACTTGATCCATATTCCTCCATTCTCTGTATATCCATGTGCCTATCCAAAAGCGTCTTAAATTTCACTATCATATCTGCCTTCATCACCAGACTTGGCATTTTGTTCCAGGCACCCTCCACACTCTACCAAGTGTAAAAAGACTTGCCCTGTACATCTCCTTCAATTGTGTTCCTCTCACTGTAAAGCAATATCATTCTAGTCTTTGGCATTTCCACTCTGGGATATAAGGTTCTGACTGTCCACCACATCCATATCTCACATAACGTGTGTACTTCTATTAGGTCTCTGCGCAGCCTCCAACAATCCAGAGAAAACATTCTGATTTCTTCCAACTTATCCTTACAGCTAACACTTCTAATCCAGGCAACATTCTGGTAAACAGCTGCTCCTCAACCTCCACATCCTCCACACGCACACATTCAATATCCTTCCTATAATGGGGCAACCTGACTTGTACATAATACTCCTAAAGCAGCCTCATGAAAGTTCTATAAAATTATGACATGAACTCCTGATTCTTATACTCAATGCTCCAACTGCATATCACAGGCTAGCATTCACCATTCTATCTATTTGTGTAACCATTCTATCTATTCCATCTTAATGAAGTTGTGGATCTCTCTGTACATCAAGATCTCTCTGTACATCAATGGTGTTAAGTGTTTTGCCATTAATTATATACTTTCTCCTTTCATTTGACCTCCAAAGTGTAAAATCTCACACTTGCTCAATTTAAATTCCACCGGCCATTTATCTGCCCGTTTCTGTAGCTCATCTATATCGTACTGTATACTTTGACAGCATTCTGCACTGTCCACAACTCCATCAATGTTGGTGTCATCTGCAAACTTACTAACTAAACCATATACATTTAGTTGCAAGTCATTTATATATCACAAACAACAGAGGTCCCAGCACAGATCCCTGCAGAACTCCATTGGCCACGGACCTCCAGCCAGAATAACTTGGTTCACAATTAATAACGGAATTAACTGTCCAGTCATGCAGCTTTCCTGTTAATGCGTGTAACTCTCGATTACATATGCTTCATGTGCTCACGTGGTGAAATGATGCCACAGCTAAGAATGTGCTGCACTAGGGAGAGGTCTTAACGTGATTAATTTGGATCCCTCCAGCAATGAGTCAGAGCAGACACAATGGGGTAAATTGTCCCCTTCAGTGCTGTTGGCTTTTTATCGCTTCCTGTTCTGTTTTAGCAGTTTCATTAACACAGTTATTTAAATCAGTGGTTAAAAGAATTAAACACAATTGCTTAAGGATTCGTCGCATACATCAATTTATAGACTAAAGGAATTTAAACAGCTTAATAGCTAAATATATGAGTAAATTTCAACATTAATGTAAATTTGAACATTAGTGAAATTTTAAATTACAATTCAACAACGTGCATTACCTACAAGGCAATAACTTGTACGATTCATTTATTTCAGTGTATCTTTTTTGCTCCTAGCAAGCCACTGAATAAACAATGCGCTTCTCGTTCCTCTGACGTCTCCCTCATCAACCTTGGCCAGACTGTTCAGCTTAATTAACCATTTTGAAGCATACACTAACTGCAGCACAGACCCTGACATCTGTAAAGATTAGACCCCTGGAGGCGACTCAAAGGTTAAAAGCTGTTTAAAAATGGAAATGTCAGTGCCGTGCCTTGTGTGGTGGATGGGGCTGCGTGCTCGGTAACCGGTGGAGGTTTAGGAGAGGAATTCTGGCTCTTGGCAGCATTAGCGTAGAGTGGGAAAATATGTTGCCAGTGTTGCTGTCACTATTTTTGATGAATGTGTGAGCTCCATGCCACCATGTGCCGCTGCTCTGTTGCGGAAATCGCAACACAATGCCATTCCTCCTAAACACTTGGAAAACGGTGATAGGCTGAGGCACAACGTGGCCATCTTTGGGCAAATCTCACCTCATCGTAATGGACCCTGTGGGACCGCTGCCTTCTGTGCAAGGTTCAATTTTTACAACTGAATTTTAAGCAAACATAGTCCTTGTACCTTGCGATGATTATTTCATCAATTAGGCTGTGTTCCTTCGACACATCATAAGTAAGTAAGTAAGTTTATTGGCCAAGTATTCACATACAAGGAATTTGCCTTGGTGCTCCGCCCACAAGTAACAAAATGACATACAGTGACAGTTACGAACGACTCAGAAAACACTAAACATTAAAAATAATAAAACATTAATGATAAAACACCATTGATCAAGCATGTGAACAAACAAAATACCAGTTCAAAGGGAGGCTACAGATTTGTGGCTGTTGAATAGAGCAACTACTCATGGATAAAAACTGTTTTAATGTCTGGCTGTGGCAGCTTTGACAGTCCGGAGTCATCTTCCAGAGGGAAGTGATTCAAAGCGTTTGTGGCCAGGGTGAGAGGGGTCAGAGATGATCTTGCCCGCTCGCTTCCTGGCCCTTGCAATGTACAGTTCATCAATGGAGGGAAGGTTGCAGCCAATAACCTTCTCTGCTGATCGGAAGATTCGCTGCAGCCTCCAGGTGTCGTGCTTGGTGGCTGAGCCAAGCACAACATAATTATCCCTACAATCTTCTGCATACAGATTACCCCATGAGCCAAGGTAGAATGCTGAAGTGGCACTATTTTCACCTGATGGTCTGTAGATGTTTATAAATATTTTTTTCTAACAATGTTTTCATTGGGAATTATTTGCATTTTCGCAAAATGAAATAGTTTTCCTCGGAGTGAGGATACTTATAAATTTTAAGTCGGCAATATAATCTTCATGCTGTTGAATCTAGGTATAAATGGGAGATAGACACAACATGCTGGAGGAACTCAGCAGGACAGGCAGCATCTCTGGAGAGAGGGAGTGGGTGACGTTTCGGGTGAAGACTTTCTTCAGACGGTCGACCTGAAACGTCACCCCTTCTTTCTCTCCAGAGATGCTGCCTGCCCCGTTGAGTTACTCCAGCATTTTGTGTCCATCTTCGATTTAAACTAGCATTTGCAGTTCTTTCCTAGGTATAAATGGGATCAGGTATTACAAAAAAAAAACGAGTAACATTCAGCAGGTCAGGCAACATCTGCGCTAGGGGGAACTAAACTAAACTAAAACTCTCCTTTCAATTAAGTCCTTTTCAATCTTCTGGAATCAAAAGTGACCTCAACTATCTCACGTCATAAGCTCTACTCTCTTTTTGGATGGCAAGTGTTGGCAATGAGGTGAAGCTTGCTGGATTTGGCTTGCTGCCCAAACCCACGGCTGCCAGCTTTTACTTCCTCCAGTTGCAGAGAGACAATCAAACCGACCTTTGAGAGACGGAATGAACCCCAGGCAGAACACCGCTGTCCCACCTTCAGAATGACCTGATGGCTTCCCCGCCCTGGCAAATGACTATTTTTAAACCTTTTGCGAATAATAAAAAAAATCTAAATAAGAATTATTTTGATGTTACACACATAAATAAATAATTAACAAACTCAAAATACTCATATGAAGAAAGAAAAAGATCAACAGTGCGGTTATTCTGGAATTATACAAAGGAAAAGTGATCATGAATTATTTTTTGTCTGCGTTTAGCTATGGGGAGATGTTAAGCAGGCTAGGACTTTATTCCATGGAGCGCAGGAGGATGAAGGCACTTCTTATATAGATGTTTAAGATCAGGTGTATAAGATAATGGTCAGTTCATGGGGGGTTCCATGTAATCCCATGCTACATGCTCCATGTAATCCCGTGCTACCTGCTCCATGGTCGGATAGTCGGCGACTAAACCGGCTCCACCACCTGGTTTGCCAGGAGAGGAGGGGCCCGTGGACCTCCAGAAGGACCAAAAACAAGACCTGTCAACGGGCGGATGAGCTTCTAGTGAGCCAACGGCCATCCACACTTCAGTAGAAGTTGCGATCACTGTCGTACATGGCATTTTAAGGAATGATGATAAAGCACACACACACCAAAATCCTGTACTTCCAGTGGCGGAAATCCTCAGGAACTGGAGGACAGAGATGTGTGGTGCGCCCGTCACCGTTCCCGTTGGAAACCAGCACCAATGTGTCGCTAATGTTTTCAATAATGATGAATGAATGAATGAATGAATGAATGAATAAGATCATGAGAGAAATAGAGAGGGTAAATGCAGAGTACAGAAATCAAGAACAAGAGGACTTAGATTTAGGGTGGGGGGGGGGAATTAATAGGAACACGAGGGGTAATTTTTTTTGCACAAAGTTTGGTAGGTACATGGAATGAGCTTCTGGATGAGTTAGTTGAGGCAGGTAATATCACAACATTTAAGAAACATTTGGATAGGTACACGGGTAGGATAGGTTTAGAGAGATATGGGATAAATACTGACAGGTGTGTCCAGTGCAGATGTGGCATGTTGGTTGGCATGGGCAAGGTTGGCCAATGGGCCAGTTCCCACACTGTGTGACTCTTTATGACTCCAATGGCTTTAGTATAGGCATCAGGGAAAGCTAATGAACCACATTTATGGAAGGGTGATCCTTCCTAACTCAAGAAGGTAGCCATTTGCAAGCCTTCCATCCTTGGAGTAGAGCTGAAGGCATGAGATGTGAGTTACTCCTGAAACCCCTCTGCAACACTCGGTGCCCTGTCCCTCAACGGTGAACTGAGGTCCAGAGACATCAGTAACATAACACTACCTCAACCCAAACGTCTGCTTTGGCTGAGGGTGTAATTATGGGACCGTCTGAGGTCCAAGCATCTGACAGCAAGTTATTTCCTGCAGCACCATCAGCTTTAGTCCAAATGATTCCTCCATTATCAGTTATACCTCCTCATTTGGATCATGGTGGCGCAGTTGCTGCCTTACAGCACTTGCAGCGCCAGAGACCCGGGTTTGATCCTGACTACAGTGCTGTCTGTACGGAGTTTGTACGTTCTCCCCGTGACCGCATGGGTTTTCTCCAAGATCTTCAGTTTCCTCCCACACTCTAAAGACGTACAGGTATGTAGCTTAATTGGCGTGGTGTATGTGTAATTTGTCCCTAAGTTGTGTAGGATGGTTTTAATGTGCGGCAATCGCTGGTCAGGGCAGACTCAGTGGGCCGAAGGGCCTGTTTCAGCGCTGTATCGCTAAAAACAAAACAAAAATTAAGATCCCCCTTGAACTTGCCACATCAACCATTGTCACATAACAACAATTGTCTTCCATCCTACTGCTGGATTTTCCCTTTCGCTCTTTTAGATTATCCTTTCCATACTCTCCCTCTAAGCTCTTTCAGTTTATTACATCTCCGACAATATCCTGTTGTTTCCTATAATATCATGATCTAGAGAATTGCATTAATTTTGCTTCAAATCTCCATGTTGCTTATATTTACATTGTCTAATCACTGTCTCCACACTTTGTCAACCTCAGCTTGATAGGGTGGGTTGCCATCTATTACAAGACTGCTCTCTCTCATAGTTACTACTGAACTTCAATCCAGCCTCCTCCCTGTTTCCTTCTCCAGCTCGTGTTGCCTCTTGGTAGGGCTGCATTATTATCAGGCCTTTTGGAACGTTTTGTGAGGCCGAGGGCTCTCACATTGACATGTCTTGCAAAATATCACCCAGGATTGTTCTGAGAATCCCCAAGATTGAAGGTTAGTCTTTGGGAGACTGTTCCAAGTAACCAAATAAGAAACAAGCTACACTGGATATTTAATCCAAAATTAACTTCTTTGAACATTATAAATTTGTTTATAAATGTGAAACTACCTGAGGACATAAAATAACCTGTCTTTTGCCCAAATGTGTGGGAAGACAGAACATTGTGGGAGAGTGGGGTCGGACATTTGAAGCTGGAAGGTCATGTGACGGGGCCTTGATCGTCAAAGTTGGCAATCCCGTGCAGCATGGAGGTTGTGAACTCTGTCCAGCAGCGCAAATGGACGGGATTGGCTGAAGGTGAAGGGTAGTGCAAAAGGCATGGGCATAAATGTTAGATTCGTTTACATGAGAGATAGAGCATGGAAACAGTCTATTTGGCCCAGCAAGTCCGCCTTGACCATCAATCGCCCACTCACACTGCTTCTGTGTTATCCCGTTCTCAATACACTAGGGGCAATTTACAGTGGCCAAATAACCCGCAAACCTGCTTATCTTTGCAATATGGGTCACAGGGAGAACGCAGGTGAAAACGGCACGCAGACAGCAACCGAGGTCAGGATCGAACCTGGATCTCTTGCTCTACCAGCTGCGCTGCTGTGTTGCACAAGAACTGCAGAATAATTATCGATGCTGTGGTGAACCCTTGTATCTGACCTGCTGCAAGTTTGAAGGAGAAGCATGAAGCTGTAGGCAGAGTAGGGAAGCCTGTGGGGCCTCAGCTGAGGCCAGTGACGGCCAGGGCCACGTTCTCATTCAGAAGCACACACACAAGTGCTGTTACTTTAGACAATGATAAATATTGCACCTCAAGGCAAACTGACAAATTTGGCACCAAATGAAACAAAAGATGAGAATTGTGAATGGACAGCAACCATGTTCAAATCACTCTGACCACTTTTCAAATCCACAACAAAACAGCTTCTATTAACATTACTGCTATATGTTTCAGAACAGAACAATTCACAAGTCATTTTATGTTCAACATTCACTGGTAATATGCGATTATTTTTATTGTTAATGCAGTGTGCAAATCTTTCCACCCTGTGGAATGTTACTGTGGCACCTTTGGTATCCAAGAGTTAGGTCCAGTGAGGTCTAGTTTGACCTAGAAGATTGCCCCATTGATGGTGCACCACTCCCCCAATAGTACACTGATGTATCAGCCTGCATTTTGTGGTGTGAAGTGCCATCCATCAATGAGACATTAAACCAAGGCCTTTTCTGACCTCTCAGCTGCATTTAAAAGATCCAGTGGCAGCAGTTTGATGAAGAGCAGGCTTCTGATAATCGACTTCCCACATCGACGTCACTAAAATTGAATTTCTGTTCATTTCCATGTTGCTGCCTGTGGGAGCTTGCTTTGCGAAAGCTGTTTGCTGCATTTTCTTCATTACACCCTTTTAACTGAATGGATGGGCTGGAATTTGCTTTGAATGTCCTGGGGTTCAGAAAGAAGCTGTACAAAATTAACTCTTTCATTTTCCGCTCAAAGAAGACCTGCTAATGATATCACATTAGGGTAGCACAATTCCGCAGCAGGTAGAGCTGAACCAACACAGCGCCACAGAGACACGGGTTTCATCCTGACCTTGGGTGCTGTCAGTGTGGAGTTTGCCAGTTCTCCCTGTGGCTGCGCAGGTTTCCTCTGCCTGCTCTGGTTTCCTGGTTGTAGGGTAATTGCCTCTATAAATTGTCCCTAGCATGTAGGAAGTGGATGCAAAAGTGAAATAACAGAGGACGTGGTTGGCGTGAAGTTGGTGGGCTGAAGGGCATGTTTCCCTGCTGTATCTTTCAATCGTAAACCCTTCATGCCTAATGTTCCAAAATCCTCTCTTTTTCCCTCAGCTGAGCATTCCCCTCCGCTGGCTCTGATTCTTCGTCAAATCAGTTCCTGGGGTTGGGTTGTCTGTTACAGGCATCCCAGACGCTTGAGCCAAGATGTAGTGTCCATTATTTTTACCTATCACTTCAGTTTGACAGAACATCTGCCATTTCTACATTCCCCTTCACAGAATATGTCTTCTATCCTTTCATCCTTTGTCTGCTGAGAGACCATTCTATTGCATCAGAATTTATATCTCCTCCCATATGTCTGTTCCTTACCCTAGCATCATCACATCCTAGTCCATGACACCTTCAGTGCTGATCAGGCACATCTTTGCAAAAGAGAAATAGAGTTATCCTTCCAGTTCATTGTTGCTCAATCAGAACCTTGTCTATTCACTTTCTCACACATTAGGATATGAAGACTCATTTTGGTTTAGCCTTATACGCACATTTTACATGGAAGTTTCCTCTACACTGAAGAAAACACAAGTGAGTGGATAACAGGGATTTACTCAACCTCTCCACTCCTTTGGGGAAACAAAAAACTACAGATGCTGGTTAATAAGGATACAAAGTCTGAAGAAGGCTCTCGACCCGAAACGTCACCCATTCCTTCTCTCCAGAGATACTGCCTGTCCCGCTGCATTTTCTGTCGACCTTCGCTGGAGTAACTCGGCAGGTCAGGCAGCATCTCTGGAGAACATGGATAGGTGACGTTCCAGTTCAGGTCCCATCTTCACACTGATTGTGACGGGGTGGGAGAAGAAAGCAAGAAAAGGAAAGAGGAGGGACTAAGCATGGCAGGTAATAGGTTGATGTAAGCGAGGGTCATTTTTGATAAGCAGTTGGTTTGATCAAAGGCCAGAGATAAGAGCTGAGCTGTGAGAAAAGTTTGAAGAATCGGATTATGAAGCCAGAGGAATGAAAGTCAGGGAGGCCGGTGGGGAGTGGGGCGGAGATAGTGGTGGGCTGGAGGGAGGCGTAGGTGGGATTCCTGGTGCGGTTACTTCTTTACTCTACTTTCACAGCCATCATAGCTTTAAACTATCTGTGTCACTGTCATTCACTCACTCATGCACATTACGGCCACTCTATCCTCTGCACTGCTCCAATGAAGCTCACACTTTTTGCTCCCCCTTCAGGTTTTAATTTTGCCTCTAAAATGTCATGCATTTTATACAATTTAGCTATATGATCATATGATATGGGAGTAGAATTAGGCCATTTGGACCATGGAATCTACTTCACCATTTCACCATGGCTGATTTTTCCCTCTCAAACCCATTCTCAAACCCATACCCCTTGATGCCCTTACTAATCATGTAACCTTTCAATCTCTGCTATAAAAATACCCATTGACTTGTCTCCACATCTATCTGTGGCAATGGATTCCATAGATTCACCACCCTCCAGCTAAATAAATTCCTCTACATCTCCATTCTAAAGATTGTCATTTGATTCAAAGCCTATGCGCTCTGGTCTTAGACTCTTCCACCATAAATAACAGTCTGATGCATCATGTTTTCATGGAAAAGGAGGGAGCGATTTACATCTCTACACCAGGTCCACCTATTCTATTTACATGAAGGCTATAAGAAAATGGCCATCTTTACATGAAGGTTATAGAAAAACATCCATTTTATAACTGATTCAAAAGCTGTGACCCAGAACTTCCTCAACATCTGAGGAATTCGGTCAAATGGTTATGATGTGATGGGCCAATGGTCATTTAGTCAAAGGTCAAATTTGGAGATTCAGTAGCCTACTGAGGCACAACGCATCAGGTGCCACTGAACCAGCCTTACATAGCCATTTTACTTCGGAGTCACGTGAGTGACTACGTGAAGAACCCGCCTCACGCTGGCAACGGCATGACGTCAACGCTGACGGCGGAAGGAGGAGCTGCAGTAAGGAGCAGCTCCTCGCAGCGGTCGGAACGGCTCCGCAGGTAAGTGCAGCAAAGTAGGGATGTTTTAGCGGACGCTGGGTAGGTCCAGCAGTAATAGTTATGTTAAATCAAGTCAGAGTCAAGTTAAGTGCTGGATAGCACAGATTATGAAGTAAAAGAAAATTTGCGGTAAAGTGCTTCCTGGGGTGAAAAATAAATATACGGGAAAGCTAGTGCGGAGCCGGTTCCGATACCGGTGGCCGCAGATATACCCGTTAGCGAATTAGTTTCCAAAAATGATAACCACGGAGGGAAATGCTCCCGAAAATGAAAAAAAAAAAAAAAAATCTGAGAGGCCCGTGGTTTTGATGACTCTGATATTGCAAGTCCTCCAGATAATTAAACTATGTGGAACTAATTATGGAGCATATGGAGAAAGTTCTCCAAATTATTATGAGACTAGGGTCATAGTACCCAGAAGGTTCCTAAAAAAGCCCTGAGGGGTTTAATTATTCTGAATATGGCTGTGGGCCTAATTGGGAGTTGGAACTCCGGACCCAGGATTTGGGCCGGAAGAAGTCTCATGGGATGAAATCCCAATTGATTTAGGGCTGCAGAAGGCAGACCCTGTTGATGGTGATTTGCATTTGAAAGCACACCACAAAATAAATAAAAAAGAAAAAAAAAAAAAAAAAAAAAGGCCAAATGTGCCTGGGATAGCAAAAGAATTTGCTATATATGAAGGAAGTGGTGAGGCTATGGAAGAAAACCTAGCTGCCAACATATATATATATGGTATCTCACCAACTTCATGTTTCTGTGATGATTGAAATATTAAAATTGCACAGCACAAGAAATTGTGCCTCATTGGAAGTGCCTACGGTTTATCCGTTGATATGGGCATCCATGACCCCAAATATGAGAGCGTCAAGTAGTGAGGTTCAAAAATCCTCACAAATTATTCTGCTGCTATTATGGCTTTTGTGGAGATGGATTAAAAAAAAAAAAAAAAAAAAAAGACGCTATTGTGCAATTCTTTCTATGAAATTTTGTATGAGGTAAATGGCTATTTGGCCCATTTTTCACCCAAGGTTTGCATACCTGTGTCGAGCAAGTGGTGTTTAAGCTCCTGGTTGTCTGTTTGGAGTAATCTGCCTAAATTATTAAAATTGGATGAAAAGTTAAATATTTTAGCTGCATGAAACCTTTGTCTTTGGACAAAAAGGTATTTTCGCCCAGAAGGGGATTTGATTTTGGAAATAGAGGCAGAAATATGTCAAGGAAGTCTTATTGTACTGCACAGCCAAATACTTACCCGAATTGGGGGGAAAAGGAGACCACCACGCTCATATGGAGAGGAATTAAAAGACTTGTTCTATGCTTAAAGAAACTGCGGATTAATCTCCAGTTAGAGGGTGATTACAAAAAGTTTATAAAGACTGGCTTACTATTACTTTTGATCGGTATATATTACAAGCAGTTTCATTAACCACTATTACTTTTAAAGAAGGGGTTAAATCCTCCTGTACAGAATAAACCTGCTTATGTTTTCGTGTTTCTGCAATTGAAAAAGCAGAGATTAATGTCCAAATTGCCCAATTATCTAGAAAAGGGGTAATGGGAAAAACTTATGAACACGAGCATCAATTTGTTTTAATATTTTTAGAAAGAATAAAGATGGCGGTTTGCAGAAGTATTCTGGACCTTACAGATCTAAATAAGTTTGTAGAATACAAACATTTTAAAATGGAGACATTGAATACTGCAAAATATTTAATTCAGCAAGTTGTTATATGGCTAAGATTGATGAAAAGACGCCTATTATTCTGTACCTATGCATCAGTTTTTTCGGTGGTACTTAAAATTTAATTGGTTGGGACAATTATGGCAGTTAAGCTTTGCCAAATGGACTGAGTTCAGCTCTTAGACTCTTTACGAAACTGTTGAAACCAGTTTAGCCCAATTAAGAGCACAAATGCACATTATTATGGCTTATCTCAATGACATTCTGATCATTAGTGATTATCAAGAGTCAGCTGAGAACTCAGTTTCAGTTACTAAAGCTTTGTGGTAAGCTAGGGTTCTTGATTCATCCAATTAAGTCCCAGCTGCAGCCAGCACAAACAATTAACTTTTGGGGTTTTGTAATTAACTCAGTGACTATGTTAATAACTTTACCAACAGATAAAGTCGATGATATTTTGGTAACTTGTAATTATCTCATTCAAACCTTATCCTTCCATCCGAGAAATAGCGAAAACCATTGGTAAACTGGTAGCAGCGTTTCCTGCAGTAGAATTTGGTCCATTACATTATCAAAATCTTCGAAGGGACAAGATACGAGCTCTCAAAGAGAAGGCAGGCCACTTGACAGGCCTATGTAATTAACAAAAGAAGCTGTGTTGGAATTACAATGGTGGGTTAAAAAATGTCCCACAAGCTGCTAATAAATATCATGATTAAACAGCCTGAAATGGTTTTACAAACAGATGCTAGTGCTCTCGGATGGGGGGCAACAGATTCATCCTCCAATTGTGGAGGTAGATGAAAAAGCTCAAGAAGAAGCGTTTCTTCAAGCTGATGGTATTAACTATTTGGAGTTATTGGGTGCTTTTATGGACTAAAAGCATATTGTTGTGCTAAACAAGGTGTACATGTGTTAATACAGTTAGACAATAATACGGCTGTTGCATATATTTATCACATGGGGGGAGTTAGATCAGTATCATGTGATTGTCTGGTCGATAAATATGGTAATGGTGTATTGATCGCCAAATATGGATTTCAGCAAGCTACATTCCAGGTAAAGACAATGTGGAGGCAGATAAAAGATCAAGGATATTTAAAGATTGTGCGGAATGGATGCTTAAGCCAGCAATATTTAAAAATATTATACACCAATTTGGGTTACCAGAAATTGACTTGTATGCATCAAGGCTTAATCATCAATTACCTAAATATGTGTCTTGGGAACACGATCCAGATGCAGTAGCAGTAGATGGTGTTTCGTTAAACTGGGGGAAATATGTTCTTTTATGCTTTTCCACCATTTGCTTTGATTCAGAGATGTCTGAAGAAGATAGAACAAGATTCTGCCTCTGGATTGTTGGTAGTTCCAAATTGGCCAACTCAACTTTGGTTCCCAGTAATGCTGAATATGATTAAAGAGCCATATATGTCGATTCCTAACTGTAGTGATATTTTGATTCGTCCAGTAACTAAAGAAAATTTATCCATTATATGCATATATGAATTTATTAATCTACAGGTTTTGACCAGACCACTGCAGGAGCTGGGATTATCGGACAAAACGATGGAAATTATAGTCGCATCATGGCGAGATAGCACACAAAAACAATATATGACACATATTAAGTAATGGGAAGAATTTTGCACACAGTCAAATATTTCTTATGATATTGTGAATATTGCAAATGTTTTGGAATTCCTTGCCAATTTGCATTTTGAGCAACATTTAAGTTACAGTGCCATTAACACTGCACGCAGTGCTTTGTCATCCTATTTAGGACTTATGACTGATCAGAAATCAATTGGGTCACATCCATTAATATCTAGATTCATGAAAGGAATCTTTAACATTAATCCACCCAAACCAAGATACACAGAGATTTGGGATGTGAGCATTGTACTTACTCTACTTAGACAATGGACTCCAATTGAAGGATTGACATTGGAAAGATTAACATTGAAATTGATAATGTTAATGTCACTGGTCTCAGCTCAAAGAGTGCAAACTTTACAAATGTTGCGTTTAGACTGTATGCATGTGACTACAGATAATATTGTGTTCTATGTTTACGAGCTGATCAAACAAAGCAGACCACGGAGATCTGGAGCAAAGGTAACCTTTCAAGCTTATCATATTGATCCTACTTTGTGTGTGGTTAGATATTTGAACCAATATATTAAAGTTACTGAGACTCTTCGAGGAAATGAAAAAAACGTTAATGGTTACGCACAAAAAACCACACACAAGAGCTTCAGTTTAAACTATCTCAAAGTGGTTGAAACAGGTGTTGCTTTTAGCGGGAGTAGACACTGATGTGTTCAAATCTCACTCCACCAGGGCGGCAGTTACGTCCGCGGCGAAGGGGCGGGACGTACCTCTCGAGCATATTTTAAAAATCGCAGGGTGGAGTAAATAAGAAACTTTTTCAAAGTTCTACAATAAACCTGTTCACACTATGATAAGCTTTGGACACGCGGTGTTGGGATCACTATAATCACCTGCTTTGTTTCCTATTAATTGCTATAATGAGTTATGTAGTCACTTATATCTTTTATCATTTGTAATCATTCCCTCAGATATAAGGAGGGTTATTATATGGTCTTTAAACCATTAGAAAAGTTAATTGTGAAAAGAACTAACATTAGTCTGGTTTCTCATGTATGTGTTTACTTAGCCGGACTGTCGTACGGATTAATTCTACGACATGAAAAACACAGAAAGCTTTAAAATCTTCACGTAGTCACTCACGTGACTCCGAAGTAAAATAGTAAGATTAAACAAGAACTTACCAGTTCGAAGTTTGATCGTTATTTTATGA
Organism: Okamejei kenojei; assembly: GCA_035221665.1. Classification (NCBI taxonomy): domain Eukaryota; kingdom Metazoa; phylum Chordata; class Chondrichthyes; order Rajiformes; family Rajidae; genus Okamejei; species Okamejei kenojei. The sequence continues at coordinate 20,360,463 of CM069159.1, forward strand.
GGAGTTACGATGAGGGATTACGTGCCCTCCACTCCCACCCTCATAAAATAAATGATCAAATGGTAGTTCTAAGTCTTTTATGAGCCTTACTATGTTACTCCGGCTTTTGGTGTTCTGTGTTTTTCATGCCGCTGCTTTGAAGTATGCCGTTGCCAGCGTGAGGCGGGTTCTTCACGTAATCCCTCATCGTAACTCCTCATAAAATAACGATCAAACTTCGAACTGGTAAGTTCTTGTTTAATCTTACTATTATTCATGCAACGTTTCCAGTTTTCTCCCCCCTACTACTATCAGTCTAAAAAAAGGTCTAAACCTACAATATCGCCTATCCATGTTGTCCAGAAATGCTGCCCAACTGCTGAGTTACACCGGTGCTTTGTGTCTTTTTTTTAATAGGAGGAAGGCCTTCCATGCACTGGTGTGGAGCATTCAATGTCAATGGGTTAAGGCTGGGCAGAAGGGTAGTGCAATGTTTCTTTGTAGGGGAGAGAGAGCGTAGTGTTAGGCATTCAAGGGGAGCAGTAGGCCAATGGTTGCCTGTTGATAATGGTTGACAATTCACAGAAGCCAATTGACCTACAAAGCTGCACATCTTTGGAGTGTAGGAGGAAACCGGAGCACCCGGAGAATACCCATGTAGCACAGGTCGACCATACAAACTCCATGCAGACACCACTAGTAGTCAGGATCGAACCCGGGTCTCTGGCACTGTAAGGAAGCAAATCTACTGCTTCGCCACCGTGCCGCCAAGTTCAGACAGAGGAGATAGGACTTTGGTATACAGTCAAATCCAAAATACAGTTCACATCATAGGGTGCACAAGTTACCTCCAATATTCCACTCCTGAGATGTCTGGTCTAAAAATCCTGGTCTAACAACCTTCTAGACCAGAGACAAGAAAGCTACTCATCTGAATGACTGCCATTGCACCACTTGATTTATAAATAACCGGTTACCCAGTCAAGTGGAGATGAGTCAATTTTATTTTCTGTCTGCAGATTACGCTCTCTTCAAGAAATGATGGTGGAAACAGAGTGTTTAAATATATTTGCATGTCAGCAGTGGATTGATAAGTCATTTGATTAATATATTTTCATTAATATGACATTCTGTATTGCCCTTCAATGTTAAAATCCTCTCCTGTTAAATCCCTTCACCATTAATTTAGAAGTAAAGGGGATATAGGGGGGCGCCGTCCAGTTGGTATGGCTGCCCAGCCTGCAGCTGTCTGTTTCTTAACTTCTTTCTTTTATTTTCAGTGAGTTTTAGTGTTTTGTTTTGCGTTCTAGTATTTTTTATGTGGGGGGGGGGGGGGGGGGAGGGGGCGGGAAGGGGGAAACTACTTTTCAGGGTCCCTACCTGGTCGTAGAGGCAGCTTTTCTCCGGGCTGCAACTTCGACCCGTCCAAGCGGCCTACCAGCGGGCCTGGAGCGGCGTTTCCTGGGGGGACCGCGCAGAACCTCGGCTTCGGCAGCGTCTCAGCGCCGGAGCGCTATCGTGGAGCGGGCGATACCTTGCCTGGGTCGCCGCGCTGGAGCTCCAGAATGCTGAGACCGCAGGTGAACATCGTGCAGCTGCGGGTCTATGGAGCGGCCAGCTGCGGGTGGCGGCGCTGAGCTTAAAATCGGGAGCCTGGGATCTCTCGCAGAGATCGCCAGTGGTGGAGCTCCATCCAGCGCGGCCTTGTCGGCTTTGGAAACCATGGACTCCGGTAAGGAAGCGGCAGTTCCAGCTGTCCCAAGCCGTTGTGAAGACTCTCCCGTCACTGGAGCACCATCACCCGGCGAGAAGGCCTAAAACATCTGGCCGCCGTAGCGGCGACTGTGGAGGCCTCAATAGGCCTGACTATGGGTGGACAAGTGGTAATGACATACTTCCATGCAGCAGGCAAGGACCTGCGTGCATTCCTAAATTGTGCTTTTGATGTGGAGTTTGCATGGTCTCATCTTGACTGGCAGCTTAGGTTTCTCTTGGGTGCTCCAGTATCCTCCCACATCCCAGTAATATGTTGGTAGGTTAAACAGCTGTTGTAAACTGCCCCTTTTTAAATATAAGCAGCAATAAGAATCAATGGGAAGTTGATAGGCCCGTCAAAGAGAATAAGCTGCAGGGAAATAAGGAGAGAGGGAGGACGGGATAATGCGAGCTGCAATGCACCCAATGGGGTGAATGTCTTCCTTCATGTCATAATTAATGTGTGGGCACAAAGAACGACACAATCTGGAGCAAAACACAAAGTACTAGAGGAATTCAGTGACTTGGGCATCGTCTGTAGAGGGAATGAACCCAACATAGAAGGTTGGGACACTTCTTCAGACTGATTGTAGTGGGGTGGGGGGGGGGGGGGGAGGAAAGGGGGTGAGAATGCTGGATAAAGAGGTGGGGGCGTGACAAAGTCTGACAAATGATTGTTGGATAGAGCTGAAAGTGTTTAGATTGAAAGATGATAAAGCAGACAAAAGGATGTCAACAAAGGAGAGAAGAGGAGTGAGATGTAAAGCCAGACTGAGAGATATGGGAGGAAGGCGCTAGGGAGGAGGGGAGAGAGGGGGTAAAAAAAGGGATTTGCAGATGTAGATGAGTGTACAAGAAGGTAAAAGGACCCAAATTGTCACCTGTCCATTCCCTCCACATATACTGCCTGATCCGCTGAGTTCTTCCAGTACTTTGTATTTTTCAATAATAAAAATGCACTTGGTAATCATAAAAACATAGAAAATAGGTGGCAGAGAAATCCACAGATTTACAACTCTGGGTGAAAACGTTTTTCATCATCTCAGTTCTGAGTGGCCTATCCCTTATTCATAATCTGTGATCCCTGGTTCTGGTCTCCCCCAAGATCAGGAACATTTTTCCTGCATCTAACCTGTCCAATCTCTTAAGAATTGTATATGTTTCTATAAGATCCCCTCTCATCCAGTGAATCTAAGCCCAATCGATCTATTCTTTCATTACTCTCTGTATTATTTCTGATCCTGACCTAGATAGATCACTCCTGCTAAATGCAATGGGCTGACGTGTAGTACGCAACGGAACATGGGCCTTTTTTTCATCCATTTCCGTAACCCGACCCGACCAGACTCGCAGTGTAATCAACATTGCGGGGGAACAGTTTGAGTTAATAAATTAAAATTCTGAAAATGAGGAGAAGATTTTTACTAAATAACTTTTATTTTTACGAGGATGTTTCCGAAACCGGCTTCCGTCTCTGCACTAGTATCCTATGGGATCTTTGGTGCGGAGACGGAAGCCGGTTACGGAAATGTGGCCGAAAAGTACCCATGAATCTGCCCATGACCATACTACGTCTTTTTCATTGAGTGATCTATCTTGCTTCCTATAGGATCTTTGATCCTGACATTAGACCACATATCACTGGCTGTGCAAATCAGTACATCTCAGTGAAAGGGACACTTCCTGTGCGTCATCTTGTGGTGTTTTGTTTCTGGGTGGGTTTAAAGGAGCTTTATTAATGGACTGCTTCACGTAATCTATAAGTTTCCCCAACAATGCATTCAGTGACAGTTAATTAAATTTCACAAAGCAGAATAAGTACTGTTTTGAGAGCCAATCCATCACATGGCAATCCATTTTGTGGCTCCAGCACATTGCCCCACAAGTGTGATTTAGCGATTATCAAATTGGGAACAGCTAGTTCAAACATCTTGCAATAATTTAACAGATTTTTAAACAAATATATATTTTTTAGTCGGGTACTACACAGAGGAGGTCTTCAGTGGCAGAATATTTTAACTTACCCATGAATGATGAAAGGCTTTTGTGTAGGTTGGCATAATTTGTCAAAGAAGTGAAAAAGCCTGAAGGCAGAAATTCATCTTCTGACAAATACACTAAATGCATGCACTGGTAACGCATGTGCGGTAAACCCCAGCATGTGAGACTGCACCTGGAGCTCAACTCACAGAGAGTGGTGAGTCTGTGGCATTCTCTGCCTCAGAAGGCGATGGGGGCGGGTTATTTGGATGCTTTCAAGAGAGAACTAGACAGGGCTCTTAAAAATAGCGGAGTCAGGGGATATGGGGAGAAGGCAGGAAAGGGGTACTGATTGGGGATGATCAGCCATGATCACATTGAATGGCGGTGTGGCTCGAAGGGCCGAATGGCCTACTCCTGCACCTATTGTCTATTGTCTATTGTCAACTCTGCTTTGGGGTGGAACCTTCACGTGGTCCACCCTGTTTCGACTAATGCAATCAACTCGACGTGTACAAACGGAAGATCAAATAGAATAAGTTGTCCTACAACTTTAGGCTGTGCACGCCACACGAAAGAAAAATAACTCTGCTTTCACTCTGCAGGGTTCCCATTGGATTGTGTGGGTTATTTGGCATAATCATCTACAATCAGATGAAGGTGCATCAGTGAGACGTCACATTCACCCCAATTTCAGATTTGCCCTTCAGTGAGTGAGTAAACACACACACATTGCTACTACACAAAATGGAGTCCAAATGCTGCTTTGATGCTCTGCCATCTCACAATCACAATCACAATCACAATAATATTTTATTAGCCAGGTATGTTTTGCAACATATGAGGAATTCCATTTGCCAAGTCAGTCATACAAATAAAAAGTAACGGAACACACAAAACACATTTTAACATAAACATCCACCACAGTGACTCCTCCACATTCCTTACTGTAATGGAAGGGGAAAAAAAGGTCCAAATTTCTTCCCTTTTATGCTCTCTTGTGGTTGGGGTCCCCGAGCCTTCCGTTGACGGGTCGATCTTGACTCCCGTAGCCGGCGGTCAGGTGCTCCGCATCGGGGCGATCAGTTCCTGCATCGGGGGGATGCCAGCTCCCCCGCGACGGCGATCGGACCCTGCGTCGAGGCAGGTCGAGCCTCTGCACCGTTGGAGCTCCCGACTAGCCTCTCCTGAGACTGCGAGCCCTTGATGTTAAGTCCGCAGGCCATGGGTGGAGCAATCCCAGGCAAGGGATTGGCTCCAATGTTAAGTCCACACCCCGGAGCACAAAGTCAGTCTGAGGAGGCCTCCAGCTCTATCGATGGTAGGCCGCAGAGTGACCGTTGATACGATCCGGGAAATAATTGCATCTTCAGCAAGGACCCTCCCCCAGCGCCCACATAAAACAAACCGGAGAACATTTACACAGACTTTTAACATACACTAAAATAAAAAAAAATAAAAAAAAGACGAAGAACAGACAGACTGTTGGCGGAGCTGCCAATCGTGCGGCGCCCCTGGTGGTAACATCTTCCTCACATGCCCACAGCTGTGCTCAATATTCTTTAAAGAGAAATATATTGTACTGTTGAAAAGGAAGCACAGATTTTTAAAGTCATATCAACACCACAATAAAGCCAAAACGCTAGAGCACTGTAAGCCAGTTGGCCCAGTAGACAAGCTGAATCTGAAGACTGCGTTAATTACTATTACTATTACTGGATTCCATTTATTGTATTAATCCATGATCATTTGAGGAGACTAATGTTAACCTTCTTGTTGTGAAAGCATGGACAAAACAAATAAGTTTTAAAATGACCTGAATATCATTTTTTGCCTCATAAACCAAGGAATTGACCTCTGAAACCCCAATATAAAAAAGCAAATGGGTCTGTATAAAATATTTAAAATGACTTTCAGTTCATAAAGTAGATCATTTGTAGATTGTGAACAAAATGCTAGTGCCTATTTTATGTGATATGCCCTATGTTAAACTGCTCAGTTAAAGAACAGCCCTAGGTTACAGCTTGTATCTATCAGAAAATAGCCTTTTTTACAATCTTTTTTAAATTCTGAAATCTTGACCAATTCTGTTAATTCATGATTGATTTTACATTCAGGAAGAAATAACATGTTTCTAAACGAGAACTATTTTGGGCTCAGTTTGTGCCTAAAGCAGAACTTCTTCCAACACATTATTTAGGATTTTGGTACAAGGCCCAGAAATGCAAGGGTTGTCGAAAGGTATCGACAATTCTCCAGGACATAACTCTACAAGGAAACACTTTAATCATGGGCCCATTGCTTGCAGGACAATTTAATGTAATATCTCCTGCCTTGCATAAAGATGATATAATTTGAAATGATATTGTACTAGGTTCACGGTAGTTTGCTTCAGGAGTGGTGCGATGGAATTTCCAACGTGACACAAAGCAACCAGGAAATATTTTGTTACCAGGTTTCACTCTGTGCTAAGTAAATTTTCAATCGCGTAGCACTGAAATAAAAAAAATGTTGCACAATCTAATTTCTGGGCAAATAGCTTTGCAGACAGGATTATTGATCACCTATAGCTTCTGAGGGAAGGTACATGAGAAAAACTAAACAATGTCAGTGTTGAGTGTCTTGATGATGGATTAAAGCACCACCCACAGTGACACTCAGCCCAAAATAAAGCATCACCCCCAGGACTGATTTATATGCAGCGCCAAGTTCTTGTTGTGACTATTCCCACTCTCAATTCCCATTCATTAATCTCTGCACTATTAGGCTTCCTGTGACAGTCGGGGACAAGTGTCACACAGGGTCTTGGAGAATAGCCAGAGGCTGTGAATCTGGACTTCAGCTTACTCACTTTCTTCGAGAGAGAGAGAGAGAATAATGTGAGAGCCCCAGTCTCTACACAAGTGCCAGATTCCTTGTGCCTTAATAGTGTTACCTGAGATAGACACAAAATGCTGGAGTAACTCAAGAGGGACAGGCAGAATTCCTGGATAGAAGAGGATCTGAAGAAGGGTCTCAACCCGAAATGTCGCCAATTCCTTCTTTCTTTCTTTTAAAATCTTTTTATTAGTTTTGTTCCAAAAAAATTAAAACAAAACATAAAAAACAGAGCAAAAAGAATAATGATAAACATAACAATGATATTGATACATAGAGATCAGGATTACATTAATAACAGGTATAACCTAATATGAGCACAGTGTCAAAATAAACATTGAATATGGACCTCCCGGTCTCTATGTAAATATAGTTAAATATTTAAAAGGAAACATATATATGGAAAAATACACAAAGATAAAAAGACAAAAAAAAAGAGGAAAAAGGGAAGAAACAAAACCCCCCTAAACTAAAGAAAAATGAAAGGAAAAAAAAAATAAAATAAAATAAAATAAAAACAAAGCAAGGCAAAACAGAATCTGAAATGAGAATTTCAACAATTCAAGTCTGTTTGTCGTCAAGTCCATTCCACCATATAGAGGCAAAGTACAGAAATAGTATCAACAATTTCCTTCCAATATTTTTCCAAAAGTGGGCAGGACCAAAACATATGGGTCAGTGAGGTCACTTCAAAGTCTGTCACAGGTGGGATGAACATAGAAACAAGCCAACTTGTCTTTTGACATATGAACTCTGTGAACCACCTTGAATTGTATTAGAGCGCGTCTTGCACACATTGAAGAGGTATTGACCTATGAAGAATCCTCTCCCATTTCTCTATAGGTAGAGAAATTTGGAGTTCTCTTTCCCAGTCATTCTTAATTTTATCAAATAAATCTATTTGTAATTTCAAAATCAACTCACAAATAGTCGTTATTAATCCTTTCTGATAAGGGTTCAAATGTAAATTTTTTTCCAAAATTTTGGTTTGATCTGGTAGCAGAAAAAGTGATAGAGGAGCCTTCAAAAAATGTCTAATTTGTAAATATCTAAAAAAATGTGAATTAGGTAAATTATATTTATTGGAGAGTTGTTCGAAAGACATAAAACAACCATCCCAAAACAAATCACGAAAAGCTACTAATCCCTTCCTCTTCCATAACAAAAAGTCTTGATCAGTACTAGAAGGTTGGAAGAGAAAATTGGATAAGATAGGTCTCGATAAGATAAAATCATTTAGTCCAAAAATCTTTAAATTGAAACCATATTCAAAACGTATGTCTTATTAGTCGTATATATAGGATATAGTCGTTAGTCATATATTTATTCAATCTCGCAATTGTAAAAGGTAACGAGGCCCCAAGAATAGAAGCCAATGATAGCCCTTGTAAGGAATCACGTTCAAGGTTTATCCATCCTGGGCATTGGGTATCTTCTAAATCTTTTGTCCAACATGTTAGATAACGAACATTGACAGCCCAATAGTAAAATCTAAGGTTAGGCAATGCCAAACCACCATCTTTTTTTGATTTCTGTAAGTATTTTTTACTTAGTCTGGAATTATTATTCTGCCATATATATGAAGAAATTTTGGAATCTATAATATCAATCAAAAATATCAAACAAATTTGGCAATAAAAATTGGATATCGTCTGAAATAAATACAGAAACTTCGGTAAAATGAACATTTTAATAGCATTGATTCGGCCGATTAAGGATAAGGACATTGGTGACCATTTAGTAAATTGTTGTTTAATATGGTCAATTAAAGGCATAAAATTAGCATTAAATAAATCCTTGTGTATCTTGGTGATTTTAATACCTAGATAAGTAAAACTTTCGGTAGTCAATCTAAGTGGAAACTGTCCATAATTCGAAACTAGATTATTATTCCTTCTATCCAGAGATACTGCCTGTCTCGCTGAGTTACTCCAGCATTTTGTGTCTATCTTCAGTGTCAACCAGCATCTACAGTTCCTTCCTACACAATAGTTTTGCCTGTCTTTTTGACCTGCATCTTGCAAAATTGATCGTATGATGAAGATCAAGGTATGATGAAGAAAGGGTTCAACCAAAATGTTAAATATGTTTGTCATAAGAACATAAGACATTGGAACAGAATTTGGCCAGTCAGCCCATCGAATTTGCTCCACCATTTCGATCGTGTCTAATCTATTTTTCCCTCTCAACCACATTCTCCTACCTTCTCCCCATAACCCAACACCCTTAAGGGCCTGTCCCACTTAGGCGTTTATTTAAGCAACTACAGGCAACTAGGCTGTCGCCACATGGTCGCCGGGGTGTCGTCTGTATTGTCGTGAGTAGTCTCCTCAGTCGCCCCAAAGAGTCGTAGCATTTTTCTGGTCACCGCTGGATTTTGAAATGTTCAAAACATTTTGGCAACAGACGGCGGCAGTTGGCTTGACGCCAATGAGTGCAGCTTGACTTCTCCTGATGTAGGTGCTGTCGTAGGTTGTCGCCAGGATGGCGTAGGTAGTCGCTGGTGCTGACTTTGGTGCATTCCATTGATGACTACCTACGTCAACCTATATCAACCGGCGACAGGTACCGGCGACTGAATTGTCTTAAGTTGTCCTCAGTTGGCACCGATAGGGTTGTAGCTTGTCTCGCGTGGACGTAGGTGGACATCCTAATCGGTCGCCGGTTGTCGGTAGCTTGGTGTAGCTTAACGTCGACTGGATGGTAGGTTGTTGTAGACATTGTCGAAGACATTGGCATAGGGGGGTCCTGTCGACGATTTTTTGACGATCTGCTACGACTACGATAGCCTACGTGGGACAGACCCATCAAGATAGACACAAAATGCTGGAGTAACTCAGCAGGTCATTCGGCCCTTCAAGCCTGCACCGCCATTCAATATGATCATGGCTGTTCATCTAGCTCAGTATCCTGTACCTGCTTTCTCTCCATACCCCCTGATCCCTTTAGCCACAAGGGCCACATCTAACTCCCTCTTAAATATAGCCAATGAACTGGCCTCAACTACATTCTGTGGCAGAGAATTCCACAGATTCATCACTCCCGGTGTGAAAAATGATTTTCTCATCTCGGTCCTAAAAGACTTCCCTCTTATCCTTAAACTGTGACCCCTTGTTCTGGACTTCCCCAACATCGGGAACAATCTCCCTGCATCTAGCCAGTCCAACCCCTTAAGAATTTTGTAAGTCTCTATAAGATCCCCCCTCAATCTTCTAAATTCAAGTGAGTACAAGCCAAGTCTATCCAGTCTTTCTTCGTATGGGAGACCTGCCATCCCAGGATTCAGTCTGGTAAACCTTCTCTGTACTCCCTCTATAGCAAGAATGTCTTTCCTCAGATTAGGAGCAAAATTGTACACAATACTCCAGGTGTGGCCTCACCAAGACCCTGTACAACTGCAGTAGAACCTCCCTGCTCTTGTACTCAAATCCTTTTGCTATGAATGCCAACATCCCATTCGCTTTCTTCACTGCCTGCTGCACCTGCATGCCTACTTTCAATGACTGGTGTACCATGACACCCAGGTCTCGTTGCATCTCCCCTTTTCCTAATCGGCCACCATTCAGATAATAGTCTACTTTCCTGTTTTTGCCACCAAAGTGGATAACCTCATATTTATCCACATCATACTGCATCTGCCATGCATTTGCCCACTCACCCAACCTATCCAAGTCATCTTGCAGCCTCCTAGCATCCTCCTCACAGCTAACACTGCCCCCCAGCTTCGTGTCATCCGCAAACTTGGAGATGTTGCATTCAATTCCCTCATCCAGATCATTAATATATATTGTAAATAGCTGGGGTCCCAGCACTGAGCCTTGCGGTACCCCACTAGTCACTGCCTGCCATTCTGAAAAGGACCCGTTTACTCCTACTCTTTGCTTCCTGTCTGCCAGCCAGTTCTCTATCCACATCAAGGTTACAAGGTACACAAGGTTACCAAGTGTTACTCTAGTATTTTGCGTCTATCTTCGGTGTAAACCTGCATTTGCAGTTCCTTCCCACACAAAGTCCGTACTGTTGGATTGCAGTGGCTACTAGCTGACTGAGATTCACCGGCCGCCGAGCAGTCGTCTTTGCAGTTGACTTGCTTCCACTCTGCTTCTGTGGGATTTCTGCCCCTGTAAATGCAAGACGAGAGCGTGGAAAGATCGGCAGTTTGTTACACTCACTCGTCTGCTGGACTTTCCAACGAGTCCAGGGACATTTCACAACTTCACTGTGGCAAGAAGTTGAATACAGTTCAAAATCGAGCTCTCTACCCCACAGTGGCTGGTAATGGTAGATATGGTGCTACCTGACTCTTCATTTAATTAAATATTTTCCTGTATTTTCCTAAGTATTAGTATTTTAATTAATACTTTAAGTTCTTATGTGTGTTTTAAGTGACTTTATTACTTTAATCATTTATTAATACTTGATTTTTTAAATTATTAATCTTTTTCAGTTGTTTCTAATTGTCTCTGAGATCTTAAAATGAACATTTAACTTTTCAAATGGTGGAGAAGGCCTTTGACACATTTCTCAAACCACCTCGCCGGGCACTTTTCCTTGCAACCGCAAGAAATGCTACACTTGTCGCTTTACCTCCCCCCTTGACTCCATTCAAGGACCCAAGCAGTCTTTTCAGGTGCGACAGAGGTTCACTTGCACCTCCTCCAACCTCATCTATTGCATCCGCTGCACTAGATGTCAGCTGATCTACATCGGTGAGACCAAGCGTAGGCTTGGTGATCATTTCGCCGAACACCTCCACTCGGTTCGCAATAACCAAACTGACCTCCCGGTGGCTCAGCACTTCAACTCCCCCTCCCATTCCGAATCCGACCTTTCTGTCCTGGGCCTACTCTTTCGTCAGAGTGAGGACCACCGGAGATTGGAGGAGCAGCACCTCATATTCCGCTTGGGCAGTTTGTACCCCAGCGGTATGTACATTGACTTCTCTAATTTCAGGTAGTCCTTACTGTCTCCTCCTCTTCTCAGCTCTCCCTCAGCCCTCTGGCTCTTCCCCTTCCTTTCTTCTTCCATCTATGTTGCAAGGAAATATGGGAAATGTATTAATGCCTGTGGATAGTCACAAAATGCTGGAGGATCTTAGCGGGTCTGGCACCATCTCTGGAGAAAAGGAATAGGTAATGTTTCATGTTGAGACCTTTCTACAGACCCCCGACCCGAAACGTCACCTATTCCTTTTAACCTGAGATGCCGCCTGAGCCGTTGAGTTACGTCAGATTTTGGTACCTGTCTTTGGTGTAAACCAGCATCTGCAGTTCCTCCCTACACAATAGTTTTGCCCTCCTTACATAAGATGCCAGTGGGATTGGTGTAAAGTATGGCCATGAAGCATGGTATCATCCAACATGATGAAGCCCACCAAATAATTATGTAAAAGGAATAGTAGAATGAGGCCATTCATCCCATCAAATCTACCCCGCCATTCAATCATGGCTGATCTATCCCTCCTTCCTAACCTCATTCTCCTGCCTTCTCCCCATAACCTTGGACACCTGTACTAATCACGAATCTATCTATCACTGCCTTAAAAATATCCACTGACTTGGCCTCGACATCCTTTGTGGCAAAGAATTCCACAGATTCACTAACCTCTGACTAAAGAAATGTCTCCCCATTTCGTTCCTAAAAGAACATCCTTTAATTCTGAGGCTCTGACCTCTAGTTCTAGATTCCCCCACTAATGGAAACATCCTCTCCACACCCACACTATCCAAGTCTTTCACTATTCTATATATTTTAATGAGGTCCTGCCTCATTCTTCTAAACTCTAGCGAGTGCAGGCCCAATGCTGAGAAACGCTTACCATAGGTTAACCTACTCATTCCTGGGATCATCCTTGTAAACCGCTGCTGGACCCTCTCCAGAGCCAACACATCCTTCCTCTGATATGGTGCCCAAAACTGCTCACAATATTCCAAGTGTAGCCTTACCAGCGCCTGATAGAGCCTCAACATTACATCCCTGTTTTTGTATACAAACCCTCTTAAAGGCTTATCAAAACCATTATCTTGTTGTCCTATAATGCCTTAATGACATATAGTATTCCTCAAACCTCTGTTGAAGTTTTGCAATTGGCTCTGAAATATGTTGATTTATACAATTGCCTCAAATTGTTTCAAAAGTTGAATAGTCAAGATCTAGTAATTATTATGTATTAGTTCTCAGTGGGACGCCGAGTATTTAATGGGTAAAACTAATAGCTTTTCAATAGTTTGAGGGGACTCACTTAAATCAGTGCACTTGATCTCAAACTGGCCTCTTGTCAAAAGATTTGAGTTCATAAATCTAATCTCTTATTAAACGAATGATAGGAAATTGATTCAACTTCCCTATTTAATTCCTATTGTACTGCAAAAGTGTTCTGAATTAACAGCCTTTTTTTTGGACACTGTCCCTGATACAAGAATTTGTATTACCAGAGATGCATATTAAAACTGCAGCAGTTAAAAGATTGAATTCCTTAATCGACTCTTGTCAAGTAACTATCGATCAGCTAAGCAAATATTGTACATGTCTTGCTGACCTTTTTTTGAATATGACTTTGATTATGAATTATTTAATGATTTAATTTAAACCTATTATTTTCTATTTAATGAGTTTACAAGTTAGGGTGGGAGTTTTCAGACTGATATTGAATATTGCTTTGCACATGATGTATGTTATCCCAAAATTCCAGTGCACTGTCGATTTGCAACTTGCAGTAGCCAATTAAACTAGCAACCTGCATTTTTGGGATGAGGATAAAAACATGCACAGTCGCAGGGAGAATGTGCAACCTTTACAAACACTGCACCAGGCTCAGTCAATGGTCCTGAAATTAAAATTTCAACTGCACCTCATGCTCGAGGCACAGACTTATGCCATTCCCTCTTCCCGTTTGATGATTTGTTCCTGAAGGCTGGTAACCACAGGCCAGTGCAGTGGGGGAGAGGGAACCCGGCGTTACAAATGGTGAAGTATGTTTAGTTTAGAGATACAGAGTGGAAACTGGCCCTTCCGCCGTCCGTGCCGACCAGCGACCCCCATACCTTAGCTGCACACACTAGGGACAATTTTAACCGGAACCAATTAACCGACAAATCTGTACGTCTTTGGAGTGTGGGAGGAAACAGGAGCACACAGAGAGAATCAGTGGGAGAGCGTAAAAGCTCCGTGCAGACAGCCCGCAGTCAGGAACGAACCCAGGTCTTATTGGCAGTGTCAGCACTTTAAAGTCATCTCAAATTGCCCTGAATAGTCAACCAGATTAGTGGGCCTGGATTGACATATAAACTGGGCCAGATCAAAACATTCCTTTTGTAGGAAGGAACTGCAGATGTTGGTTTACATCGAAGATAGAAACAAAATTCTGGAGTAACTCAGCGGGACAGGCAGCATCTCTGGATAGAAGGAATAGGTGACGTTTCAGTTCGAGACCCTTCTTCAGACTTGTCTGATCCGTCAAGGGTTGCCAACGTTCTCACTCCCAAATAAGGGGGCAAAAGGTCAAAATACGGGACAAGCTTCAGACGGCAATTCTTTGACCGACTTGGCCATGGCTGGGTGAATGATGAGTTGTCCCGGGTGCAGGACTGCACACAAAGCCCAGCCGGCGGGCCAGCAGAGGAGTTTTGGCCCAGGCACCCCATCCAACTCATGAACCGATGATCGGCCATGAGAAGGAGGGGTGGTGGTGTCGGCGGTAAGCGAAGGTACAAAGGTCGGACAGCTGGCCGAGCTGCCGACTGAAGTGGCCACGGGCGAGGCTCTGCTGCTGCAGCCCATGGGCAGCACTACATCGGGACGAGTGAGGATGGGCCGGATGCGGCGCTCCAACCCGACACTCCCCTCGACCCGAGTAGTAGCAGTCAAATACGGGACAAGGGCAGTCCCGTATGGGACAAACCAATTTAGTCCAGAAAACGGGATGTCCCGGCTAATACGGGACAGTTGGCAACCTTAGATCTGTCTGAAGAAGGGTCTCTACCCGAAACGTCACCCATTCCTTGTATCCAGAGATGCTGCCTTTCCCGCTGTTACTCAAAACATTCCTAGAAAGATGTTAGTGGAACAGATGGGTTTAAACAACAATCATGTTGTTTCATAGTTACTGATACTAAGACTTGCTTTGCTTCCCGATTTTTATTCATTTACTTGCGACATGAACTCGGGTCTCTTGATCAGATGTTTGAAATTCTGATCGTTAGACAGCTACTTATCTATTGTGCCACAATGTGTAACTTGCCGCTGATCTAATTCAATTGATGAGGATGGGGGGGCTGGCAATTCAATCAGAGATGATTGTGGGGTGTGTGGAATTACAGATCAAGGTTTCGGGGCCTGATGCTGGGATTTCAGGGCACCAGTTTCCTCTGACATCCTCGGACATGGGAATTATCAGGTTAATTGCCCACTGTACATTTTTTGTTTAGTTTTAGTTTACTTTAGGTTACTGTCACATGCACCGAGGTACAGTAAAAAGCTTTTTGTTGCATGCTAACAAGTCAGCAGAACGATAATACATGATTACCATCGATCCATTTGCAGTGTATAGGTACATTATAAGGGAATAACGTTTAGTGCAAGGTAAAGCCAGCAAAGTCCGATCAAGGATAGTCCGAGGGACATTAAAGGGGTAGACAATGGTTCAGAACTGCTCTCTGTTGAGTAGAGAATCTGGGGAAAGTTAATGAAATGTGGGGACAATAATAAAATGGGTTTATTGTAGGGGTAATGTAAATGGGTGGTTGATAGTTGGCACAGATTCATTGGGCCAATTGGGCCTGTGATTCAGTTGCTCCCTCTTGCTTATAATTCAGTACATCTCCAATTTAATCATCCTTGTTCCTCAGAAGACAAAAGCCCCAGTACCATTACTGTCAAGACAGAAGAAATATTTAAAAGAGAAGTCTCTATGTATAAATTTAGAATTAAGCGAAAGCAATAAAGTCATCATTGATCTTGTATGTTTTCCTACAGTGCTAAATTGGCAATTATTTATCCAAAATGCAAACAATGCAATATCACATTAGAACTCGGATCATCATGCCTAGAAGCTTTTGTTTGATGTACTGAAGAATGGTGCTGATAATCTAACATCATTAATTTACCTGCCAAATTAATCTGAGATTATGGGCGTATCTGTGGTTATTATTTGCTGTGTCATTTTGAACAAGTGTACTAATCTGTATGGTAAAGAAGACTCTCAATCCTATTATTTTACCTTGCCTATCCCTAGTTTACATAAGTTTAGTTTAGAGATACAGCATGGAAATAGGCCTTTTGGCCCACCAAGTATACATCAACCATCAATCACCCGTTCACACTAGTTCTATATTATCCCATTTTCTCACACACTAGGGGAAATTTACAGAGGCCAATTAACCTGCAAACTCCCTTGTCTTTGGGACATGGGAGAAAACCTGAGCAGCTGGAAAAACCCGCATGGTCATAGGGAGAACGTGCAAACTCCACACTTACAGCATCCAAGGTCAGGATTGAACACAGATGGTGCTGTGAGCATCAACTTTACCAGCCGTGCCACTGTACTGCCCTTACTTGTTTATTAACACAGATCTTGCAAAATAGACTATTTATTTTTCTCATTTTATAATATAGTTCAGAAAGTGGGATACTTCTAACAAGCTCTGTTTAAAAGATCATATCCACAACAACTTTCTCTCAGCTGAGTTACTTACATGTACCTGGAGTTTGTATTGTACTTCAGAAATAAAGGAGAAATTAGGAAACTCTGAAAAAATAGTCGCAGTTCATTTATTTATATTATCATAGCTTTTAAACTGTGTGGATTCTTCAATTAAAAGAAACATAATGTGTCTTTGAGGGTGTCCTTTTATCGAGTTCCCATTCATTTAATAGGGTTTGTCACCTTCCACAGGGTGGTCAATGAAGTGTGTGATATGTACTGCTGGAAATTATTATTATCCAGGAAATCTTTTATTTTCATTTTTCTCCAAGTCTTTTTTATCTTCCATCACAATCTTCAGCACCACATGCTACTTTGCAGCTTGGGAACAAAGGAACAACAACTGCTGGTCCGCAGCAGAGACAACGGGAGAGGGTTATGAATCAGCAGCGCAGCCTTAAACCTCAGGGTACCCTCTGAAATGGATGAGGCATCAGTATTTACCTTAATGTTAGCCAACACAGAGACCCAAGTCATCTATGGCCAAGGAGAACAAGATGCCACACGTGACAAAACCTCTGCATGTTTAACAATAGGCGGCGGTAGAGCTACAGCCTTACAGCTCCAGAGACCCAGGTTCAATCCTGACTACAGGTGCTTACTTCTCCCCATGACCTGTGTGGGTTTTCTCCAAGATCTTTGGATTCCTCCAACACTTCAAATGTGTACAGATTTATAGGTTAATTGGCTTGGTGTAAATGCCTAGTGTGTGTAGGACAGTGTGCAGGGATCACTGTTTGGTGCTGACACGGTGAGCCAAAGGGCCAGTTTCTGCGCTGTATCTCTAAACTAAACTAAATATAATGTGAGATTCTACTATGATACTTTCTATCGAACATCAACTGTTATTATTATTAAGTAACATCAATTTTGATACGTTTTTAGGAAACTTTTTGAACATTGTCTGCAATGCCCACTCTCTGACCTGACTGATTTCCCAAAGCATTCAAACATTTTGACCATTCTGGAGTTACATCGATGACTGATGCGGTAGGTATGACAGATTTCCTATCCTAAAGGATATTAGCAAACCAGGTGGGCTTTTTATGACAATCCAGTTGGTTCTTAATCACCATTCATTCCAATTTTATTTGATTACTTGAATATAAAATCTCCATCTGCCATTATGGGAATCCCCCCTCTGGATCAATAGTCTGGGCCTGCAGATACTTATGCACTATATTAACACGCTTCCCGAGACAGCTATCAGTCATGAGTACATTGACCTGGTCTTGGAGCAAAGAGACTATATTTGAATAGACACTGAAAAAAAAGAATCATTCTGAAATGATGCTAAGAAGATAAAAATGCATTTGAGCCTGGATTATACTTCTTACATAAAAGGCATATGTTAATCATTCAAATTAATTAGGTGGTGGGAGTAAACATTACAAAGGCACGAATCAGGGATAATTTCCTCGCCTTGTTATTTGAGGCAGACACAAGTCTGGTGAGATGTGAATGCTGAGATCTGCGGAGACTTTCTTTACTTTGTTAAATGTTATATGCACCCAATGACTTTCTGAAATATAGCTTTTAAAACATTTTTACTTTCCTGAAAGAAGCTTACATGGGCATTTACGTGAAGGCTTACACGAGCATTACCGTCTGTGAAGGTTGTTTATCTTCAAGACCAGTTCCAGATGCCATTTTGAGATAAAGATTGTTTTAAGTATAAGGCTGTTACTAACTGACTTGATTTGAGCATTTCAGTCACTGTAGAGATGGAAATCTTCTGGGTTTGACTACTTTTGGAACAAGTTTGGAATATTACAGACTGTAAATACCCTAAAATATACCCCTATTTTGATAGAATCATTATACATTGATGGAAGGCACATTCAGATATTTAAAAATATGCTAATTCTTCATTGCTGGCCAGTCCAGACTACCCCATTCTCCAATAACACATCTTATATCCCATAAATATATACCCTCCAGAATCTCAAACTTTTGCCTTTGTTCGAATTGGACTTGCACATCCAAAGATGAATATTATGGAAGCAGTTATAATTTTAATTACTGATGTGTGTGAGAGTGAAACAATAGAAAATCATTATGCAATTCAAGGAAGGCGAACATCCTTTCGGACCAATTTCAATGAGAGATATTAACTTTAGCTAGGTTATTGTCATGTACCCAAGGTAGAGTGAAAAGCTTTTGTTGCGTGCTTAACCAGTCAAGCAGAAGACTAAAACATGATTACAATCGAGCCATTTCCAGTGTATAGATACATAGTTTAGGGAATAACATTAGTGCATGGTAAAGCCAGTAAAGTCCCGATCAAACTAGTCCAGGAGTCGCCAAGAAGTAGGCGTAGTAGATCAGAGACTAGCAACTTTATTTGTGGTAGGATATTCAGTTCCCTAATAACAGATTGGAATAAACTGAAGAAAGGTTCTCGACACGAAACATCGCCCACGACCTTCTCTCCAGAGATTTCCACCAGTCCCTCTGTGAGATTATAAAAAGCTTTTTGTGTCTATAAACAGTCCTCTGAATCTGGAGACTGTGCGTGTTCATTACTTTTATACCTTTTAGGCTCGAAGGAAAGAGGCAGGATAGCGGGATTGCCAGGGTGCAACAGGTCATCGTAATGCTGGTGGCCCTTGCGGACGCATTCTGAGTGTATAAATGCGAGTCAATGGAAGGCAGGTTGTTTGTTTGAAATGGTCCTGGGCTGCGTCAGGGCCTGATCATGAAACGGACATCTCCAGTACAGATGTTTTAAGAAGGAACTGCAGATGCAGGAAAATCGAAGGTAACAAAAAATGGCAGATAAAACTCAGCGGTGGAGCAGCATCCTAAGGGAGTAAGGAAATAGGCGACGATTCTGGCCGCCGAAGAGGTTTTGGCCCCAAAACGTTGCCTATTTTCTTCGTCTCCATAGAAGCTGCCGTCACCGCAGAGTTTCTCCAACATTTCTGTACAGTACAGAAGTATGGCTCCCTATAGAGAAGACATCAGGTGTACCACACCTTTAGGCACTGCATTGCAGAAGCATGCATTGTCACAAGAGGATCAATTCAGATTGGAATCTACATACCTCCCACTGCCCACGGCTTGAACTTACCATTATCCAGGAGAATTTCAGAAACTTACAGAGCAGAGGAGCAGGGTACACATTTAAATGTGTTGGCCCCACCCTCTGATTTTCAGTCAACCATACCGTTGGCCCATATCGCACACACACAACATTTAAATGTTGTCACCTGGGGGGGACTTTCATTCGAAGGTTACGCATAAGTAAAATGGTTAGTAGTTTTTCAAATATATTATGCATTAAAATGTGTTTTAATTAATTTAATTGTCTAATATAAAATATGTGCTAATCTTCAGCTATCACAACCTGTCCCTCATCACTATACAGTGAAATGGCCTCCTGACCAGCTGTAAAATGCTGTCCGAATGTCAGTGTCAGCCCAGATAGTCTGAAGAAGGGACTTCGACCTAAACGTCACCCATTCCATCTACCTCCAGAGATGCTTGCATGTCCTGCTTTTTTGTGTCTCATCCTTCATTTAACCAGCATCTGTTCAGTTCCTTCCTGCACGGATAGTCTTAGTGTTTGTTTCATAAGACCCAAAAGGAACAGTATAAAAATTAGGGCCATTCGGCCATCAAGTCTACTCCACCATTCAATTATGTCTGATCTATCACTCCTCCTAACCCAATCCTCCTGCCTTCTCCACCATGAACCACTGACAATCCATACAACACAAGAATAAACTATCCCTGCCTATAAATATTTC